>OZ025297.1:97808107-99008107 GCA_964019185.1 Maratus speculifer | reverse complement strand
TCTAGAACCTAAGAAGTTCCATTCTTGCACGCAAGAGTCTTACGTATGTATTTTTACTAAGACAATCCCTCTTTATCTTCAGTTCTCAGAGTTCTTATTTTTGTAGCCCTCCCCCCCCCCCGCACACACACACCTCTCTCCGCTCACATTTGTTCGTTCAGTGTATATATATATATATAATATATAATCATTATATAATACTAGAAATCAACATCAACAACCATTATAGAATAATCCGATATAAAAAACTTATACTCAACAAGAAAATCAAATGGAATTAGCAATAGTGGAACAATTATAAATAAAATTGGAGTTTGTGGTACGTGGCTCGTTTTCAAGGGCAATGCTACGCAGTCACAAAAAATTAGGATTAATTTCTGATACAGAAATCAGGAAAATGTAATAAGGCATAATTTTCTATTGTTGCCCGATTAATCGTAACCAAAAAATATAAAAAAATCAATAAATCAGGACTTGTAAAACCATATACAAACTGAATCTGTAACGCATAACTATAATCTAAACATGCATAAAATGTTTTGACCATGAAAAACAGAAATTAAAATGAGAAAAACTTACACATGTGTACATGTAATCATTTATATGTGTACTTCTATGCATAATTTTGAACAATTTTGCAGAAAATGAAATTTTAAAAAGTTAAAAACATGCCATTTGTAATATGCTAAAATATGCACTATTGGCAATCTTAAGTTTGGAAAAAGGTGTGAAGGAAAGTCACTTCAAAAGTACATCTACGGCCGTTTTTCAAAGTTGTTCAGTTATCCTGATTTTTCATAAATCGGATCACCTTCGGTTCCGATCGGTCGGGAAAATTGGTTCTTTATGTACATGAAGATATGTTGCATTTTATTGCTTTTTACTAAATGTATCAGTACAAAAATTATATTAAATGTAATACTGTTAGATGGTTCTAAAAATCTATGCGGAGTGTTGCGTAATAAACATTTAAAAATCTCAAAAAAAAAAAAAACTTTCTGAGCAAAACTGTTAATAACTTAAAAAAGTATTGAAAACTTTTAAAAATAATTTTTTTTAGCATTTTTAAAAATTTCAGTTAAATATACAATTATTTTTCTTTTACATTCAAATTTGATAATTGAAATGCAGTGAGTTCACTATTTAAACTATACCTTAAAAAATAAACAAATCTATTGAAAAACTAAACTGTCCCGTTAAATCGGATTATCCGACACGATCGAAAACCTCATTCCATGCTTAGTCTTCTGAAGCCTTCTGAAGCCGTTTCCCATTCAAATTGAGATGAGGCGTAAAAAAGTCAACCTCTACCTGTTTTCATATAATCAATAGTCCATTATTTTTATCTGTGATTGCAGAGAGAGGTGGACGACACGAAAATGCGTATGTGATTACGGCCTGGACGCTGGTCCGCCTTCGGGCTCGAATCTCATGCATACGCACACCGCTCTCTCTCTAATCGGCCACTTTCAAGGTCCGTCGGGCCGAGAAAGTCGTTATTACACCCCATTGAGGTTCTCACTTCGACGTGGTTGTATTAGCGTTATGAATTATGAGCAGCCGCGATGAAAGGAAAAGTCTATAATCCGGACGTTTAAAAAGAGATAGCTGTCCCGAGACGTCTCGTCGAGTGTATATTACGTGATAACTAAACTGTTTCGACGATCCGATAACAATAGATGTTCCGACAAGAATTATGTTTTGAGAATAGATTATGGCACTTTTTCCAACACCTTCAGAATAACGTATTCGTAGCTTCAAATTAACGTACTTTGGGTCACTTTGACATGGTTCCATTCACATTTTCGTTATTGAAAAATATTATGTATGATTTTTCAATGTCAAAATTGAATTGTAAACAATTAACATGAAACAATGAAACAAACTATATGATTTTAAAATGGCAATGTTACATTTATTTGTTTTTCAGTTATCTTTAAGTTTTTTGAATAAAGTTGGGCTGAGGGCTTTCTTTGGTCCATTCACTAAGCTTCATATAAATTGAATGCTTTCCATTTGTTGGATTATTGAAACCTCTTGTAATAGGATCAGCTAATGACTCAATAAACAAATATTTTTTTAGCATAGAATTTCTAAGAAACTGACCGACACTAACAAAGGCAAAATTGAAGGGAAAGTATTCAAAATTGGACCTTAATTTTGAGTTGGAAGCAATTTTAATCAAATTAAATTTTTGTTGCTGCCACTGCTATTATAGAATATCTCTATTTTGATCAATGAGAATGCTCCATGATACAGTGAAGTAATCGTTTTCTATAAAAGCGGAAGAGTGTCTATGCATCAAAAGTTTCAAATTTTTAACAGTGTAGTTTTAAAATACGATGCATAAAATATTCATTGAAACATGCCATAAAAAGTAATTTAATCCAAGAAAATAAAACTTCATAAATATAAAATCTCTTGCAAACTCAAATACTGCTTGCGAAACTTCTGAATGCTGCATTTTACTATCCAAGAATCTGTTATTTCCATGACAACAACGCATTCCATTGGAATCATATCGAATGAGTTCGAATCGGGGACTGAGAGCAAGATTTTACTGGCAAATGAGACGCACTCCATAGCTTTGATCTCCTTCATTTGCATCAATGCTGAGTTAAGTCAGTTACTGCGTCGACTGAGCTTTAATCGTCGTCAGCGTCATCTATTGATTGAAATTCGAACTAAAATAAAAAATTACGGTAAAAAACTCCTGACGTTATACATAACCCTCCTGCAAAAATTTATTTAATAGCTGTCACCGTTTGCAAGTTATTGAATTTTAAAATCCATCAATCATTTTTGGGACACCTGGTATGTATATGTATACATATATATATACAGTGCGTCTAAAATCTATAAGGACAGCAAAAAATACTAGTTTTTTTGATGAATTTTAAAATAAATGAAACCTTTTCCTTATAATTTGTATCACCAAGCTTAATAGCTAATAAAATCGTCAACAAAATTCACCTGCGAGTATTTTATTACAAAAAAAAAATTAATTGTTCAAAAAACACTATTTTTGCCTGTGTAAAAACCTTAAGGACAGCAAAATAAATTCAATATAGTAACCGAAGAAACAAATATTTAATGTATTATGCATCCATCAATGAGTTTAATGATTGCAAATATTCCATCATTTTTCGACATCATTAATTTTTGGCTCAGTTCGGGATTGTTTTTGTATTAATCATCTTCAATTATAGATTTAAGTTCCTATTCTGAATATAGAACTGAAGTTTTTTTTTCTCCCGACTTGTGTGAATAGGTACATTATCTTGCTATTATATTTGTTTTTTTTTTCCTGTCAGAAGTGTTGCAAAAAATGAAAGGTAATCAGAAAGAGTTTGCATATGTATCTGTGAATTAAATTTTTCTGAAAAAAATACAAGTGACACCACGTCGTTGTACGAAATGCAGTCCCATGTTGCAATGATTCCGCCACCTAACTGATGAATTAATAAAATCTCCTTTTCTTTTCTTAAATCGTTTGAATAATATTTCTCCGATAAAAAGAAGTGGAATTTAAATGGTCCTGATGGCCGGAAATATTATTGGGATGATTTGAGAAAAGAAAATGAGATTTTATTAAAACATCAGTTAGGTAGCGGATTCATTATGACATGGGGTTGCTTTTTATCCAACGACGTGGTGTTACTTGTATATTCTTTTAGAAAAATGTAATTCAAAGACACATATACAAACTCTTTCTGACCATGGTTCATTTGTTGCAAAACTTCTGACTTAAAAAAAAACAGATATAGCAGCGATAAAATCACATAATTACACAAGTTGTGAGAAAAAACTTTAGTTTTATAAGAAAAATATTGAAGTTTTCCAGTGGCCGCTCAGAAAATCTTGATTTAAATCCTATCGATAACTTACGGAGAGATCTATCAAGATGAGTTTATAAAAATAGAAGGCATTTTTCTTCAGCATAGGAGCCCAAATTTACAATTGAAGATGAATAGTATAAAAACAATCCCGAACTGAGCCAAAAATTATTGATGTCGAGCACTGATGGAATATTTGCAATCATTAAACTCATAAGTTGGGTGCATAATACATTAAATATTTGTTTCTTCGGTTACTATATTGAATTTATTTTACTGTCCTTAAAGTTTTTACACAGCCAGAAATAGTGATTTTTGGTACAATTTCTTTATTTTCGTTATAAAATACTCGCAGTTGAATTTTATTGATGTTTTTATTATTTTTCCAACTTGATAATACATATTATAAGTAAAAAAGTTTCTTTTATTTTTAAATTTATCAGACAAATTAACATTTTTTTGCTGTCCTTACAGTTTTTACACTCGCTGTATATATAACTACTTATGAATTATACTTCAATACCGTAATTTCGGGGGTATAAGCCGCGGATCAAACAATTATTTTTGGACCCAGAAATCTTATTTAGTGATTGAAGACAAATATTTACGGCGATCTAACTAGTTTTTTTTGTTTCTTAAAAAATTCTGGGTCGAAAAAGAATTGTTTGATCTGCAGCTTATACACCCGAAATTACGGTAATTTTTATTCCCCTGATCATAACTCAAATGAAAATATATTTTTGCTAACTCAAACAGTTTTTCAAATTAATCTTCCTTTAAATGTTTTTTCAACTTTATTTATAATTTCACTTTTTCTTTTTTTCCTCTCTCTAGGTAGTTCAGAATCAAGGGGTGTTATACTTCCTCGTTAAATAGAAGGTAAATCATTTCTTTGTTTGTTTTAGAAAATATGAGAGAGTAAACATTTCATCCGTTTTTCAAAAAAATATTAAAAGTAAACACACATTTCTTCATCTGTAAAACTGCACTTCAAGCAAAGAAAGTCGTATTTCATAAAAAATGTAACTGGATGAAAAAGTAGTTTATAGTCGACAATAAAGTAAATCATTTTTTTCCATTATGCAAATTAAAAAAAAAAAATTAAACAAGTACGCTTTTTTATTAAATTTAATGGATTTTCTTAGATGTGCGGAAAAAGGTTTATGCAGAAAAGAGGAGGAATAGAAGTGAATAAATAAATAAATATATATAAAGGATGATAATTTATTTTTAAAAAATAACAGAATTTAAACATGAAAAGTAAGGATCAACCGAAACAAATTTTTAAAGACGAAACCAAAACCAATTTTCTATGAAAATCCTATTTTTGGCCTAAAATTAAAACGAAAAAAAAACAGTGGAAAATTTTTTTAAAGTAATTAAACTGTACGTAAGTACGTTTTAAAGTAATAAACACATACATATGCATAATTAATAATAAATTATACGTATTTATTAAATATGCATATAATTAATTATGCTCATTTATTAAATACACATAATTTCACTGATAAACAAGCTTTCTGTTTCTAACTAACTAAGTGGTGACTTTTATATTTTAGGTGGTGCTGTGAAAGAATATGCCATTAAAAAGTTTCCATCAACCACAGATTTAAAAAAAATTCAAAATCTTGAAAATCTGAATTTTGTAGTATTTATTCAGCACATATGCCTTATGAAATTTATCATTTGGTATTTTAGTAATGACAAACTTTTAAATAAACACTTATAAAGCTTAAAATTAATATTTAAAACACTGAAAATATGCATTGCTTATAAAGTTTCAGAAAAATGTAGAAGAATTTTTGATATAATGCTCATGCTTCGCTCTGCTATCCCACTCGCATAGGAAAGAGTGATATTTTGTATACCAATAAGAATGACAATTACTTTAAAATCCACACATATATTCCGATCAATGATGTGAGTAATCAATTTCATGAAACAGTATTGTCATTTTATTTTCATAAGACTCCTTCAGTATGCTAAAAAATGCTATTGGAACACAGCAGAGCATTTCCATTATGGAGAAGCACAGCCTTCAAACTGGTTTTTGAACCATCGATGAACAATCACCATTGTTCCGAGTTATATTGACAATTTAAAGCAGACTGTCAACCACTTATATCATTACAATAGCATAAATCACATTTTCTTGAAAAAAATGCCGAATATTTCTTATGTCGATCTCGATAAATAGATATCTTTGTATTGTTTTACAGGAGATTCCAACCTTGCAATCTTGATCAAAGTAACTCTGAGTTTTTCTTTTATAAATTTAAGTCTCTCACAACATCATTTAATTCTTCTTAAGTAATTAGGTATGGTTCTTCATTTATGCCAGGAGAATAGTTTATAAGAGATGTAGAGGAAGTTTCAGTTTCGCCAATTTCCATTTCTACTGCTGCATCATCATATGTAAAATTCTCTAGAGGTTTCGGTATTGGTAAATCATCATTATGTAATACTGGTCTCATTGCTGAATCTAAGTTCGGGTACTTAATTTTATGTTTACTTCTTGCAGAGAATCCTTTAATTTTTGTAATACAAAAGTAGAAGTCAGTTATATGATCCTTCGGTTCGCGCCATATCAAGGGTATGGTAAAAGGCACACTCTTTCTTGTACCTTTCATCCACGCTTGGAGGTTTGTAGCACATCGTGTACAACAAGAATGAGGTGCCCATTTCTTATCTTGTTCACCTGCTTTACATCCAAAGTACATGTGATAGGCAGTCTTTATTAGCGGCGTGAAAGGCATCGATGCTAGCTCCCTGCACACATAGCAAAAAGAATCGGGTTCATTAATTCATCCTCTAGACATTTTTCACGTATTTTGAAGTAAAATATGATAATTTAAATCAAAATTTAAGTAAAAAGCCTTACAGAACAAAGAAAAAGTAGTACATTCGCCCCGAAAGATAAGTTTCAACTGTCACGGATTTGGGTTAAAGCCAAATACTGAAGGGGTGGCTAGCACTGTTTGTTCAAGTTCGCTAACATAAAATTTATTAGGGGGACATCTGTTTCTGCTCTCTTGCTGTATCTTCTATCGTTGTAATAAGAAAAAAGAACGTTTGTGTGAATCAAACGCATGTAATATAATTATAATACCTATACGATGCCTACATACTCCGAAACGTATAAATAAAATTTCTCAAAATTGGAAGGTGATAAAAATTTTTTACATCCATGTTCTTCTTCAGCAGCTTAAAATCTATAAGAAACATCCAATGTATATAGAGAAACAGAAAATTCATTAAAATTTGTTTATCAGTGTTATTAATTATTTACTCGTGTAGCCCTTGTTAACTGTTTGTACTTTTGATCCAAAACTTTTTATTTCCATATAAAATTAAACATGATTAATTCATCAACAACATAGAAAGATTTTTTTTAATTATACGAATTTCATTTAATTAAAAAATATTTTAATTTTATATATACCCATCTCAATTTATCTCTTATAATTATTTTTGTAAAGGGTCATTTGGTATATTAGAACTTTATCAAAGAGTATTTGAAACACTTTTGCTGTTTCAAACGAAAAATTTTCTATTAGAGTTATGCCTGCAACTTTTAATGAACACGTAAAAATGTTTAGTCATACATGCATTGCTTGCTTTATAACTTGCATTTATGTCTTGAGTCAATCATGACTGATAATTTTAAACAACGAAATTCGCAGCAATAAATAGTCTTATTTGAGCCGTTACACTTGAAATCGATTCATTTTATAGATTAAATTCATTTTAGGGATTTTTTCCCTGTTAATCTGGCGCAGATGATTAACCGTTCAATATAATCTGATAACTCGAACATTTTTACAGGAGTTGGAATAATGAAAAATTTAACAATGCGCCTATAGATGCACGGAAAAAGAGGGCAAATGGCTCTGAAACTGAACAATAAAGCATTTTAAATACTAAAAAGTTGAATATCTAAATAAAAAGTGAAATATTTAAAGCAAAATAAGTTTTTATCAAATACTAATTTAATATGAACTAATGTACAGTTGTACGTTGAGAAATAAACTTAAAAAAAGCTAATTTAATAATATTTGGTTTTTTCTTTTTAATTGCCCTATATCTTAAAAAAGAAACAGTAAAAATTTAATATTCTCTGGTACTTTTCCCTTAGCTGTGCACCGTCTTATATATATATATATATATGCATATATATATATGTGTGTGTGTGTGTGTGTGTGTGTGTGTGTGTGTCCGGCTAACCGAAAATTTTATTGAAAAAAAGTGGTGTTGATCTAATAAAATTCTTGTAAGACATGAAAATTCTAATATTACGTGGGAAGTGACATTGGACAATAAGGTTAACCCCTTTTATTTGAAATAATAATAACAGTTCTAAAAATTAGCATTCCTATCAGCTAAGTTTAACGGATCGAAGCTAAAAGTTTTCTGTAAATTTTCTGACCCCTAAACCCCAAAACTATCATTAAATGGGCAAAATCAGACCAAGGGAATAGATATAGGAAGGAGTTTTGTGAAAACAGAAAAAATCCGTAACTTCTTTATTAAATTAGATATCGAGTCATTTTAAAGTTTATATTGTTTCTATAAAATGGGCCAAAAGTTTATACATGACAGATTTTTATAAAGTTAAAAGTGGACACAAGGGGTGAAAAAAATTCATAACTTCGTCAATTCTAAAAATATCAAATCTAACTAATTTTTTTTATAAATGTTCTCAAAATTATCTAAAACTTTTGTATTTACAAGTTTTTGATAGGACTATTTCTTATTGATAAAAAAAATTAAAAACGAAAACAAAACGGAAGGGGGGGGGGGGGGTGAAAAAAGACAAAAATCCATGACTTCGTCAATTGTTAAACTATCAATTCTAATTAAATTTATTTTACATCTTTTCAATAATATCTATAACTTTTATACTGATAAGTTTTTCATAGAACCAATTCTTATAGCAAAAATAGGAGTTGGAGAAAAAACCTCAAATCCAAACTGCTTATGTTCAGACTCATTTTTAAATTCATTTTTGATTTTAGACGCATTCAAATGGCAGATCCTCTTATTTAGGAACTATATAATGTGACGTATTGGCCAGTTATTTAATAAAGGCAGAATATATTCAAAAAAGGCTGCCAACAAGGGTATTTTAAAGAGAATTTTCTGAAGTGATCTTGATTGGAAAATTGAGGTATTCAAATAACAAATTAAGTTTTTTTTTTTTTTTTTTTTTTTTTTTTTTTTGGCTCATTTTTAAATTTAGTTTTGCTCTCAAATACATCCAATTGACAGTTTCTCTTATTTAGGAACTGTATAATGTGCCGCATTGGTCAGTATTTTGATAAAAACTGAATATATTAAAAAAAAAAAACTGTCAAATTGGGCATTTTGCATAAAATTTCTCGAAGCGATCATGATTAAAGAATTGAGGATGTATTCAAATAATAAACTGGTTGTTTTATGACTCATTTTTAAATTCATTTTTACTCTCAAATGCATTCAATTGACAGTTTTTTTGTTATTTAGGAACTATATAATGTACCGTATTGGTCTATTTTTTAATAAAGTCAGGAAATATTTCAAAATATGTTGTCAAAATGGGTATTTGAGCCGAATTTCGCTTAATATGATTCTGATAAAACCAATTCTCACAGAAACATGAAATTAAAAATTTTTCAAAAGCGACCAAATGAAGTAGTTAAACTGTTTATTTTTTTTTTTTTTTTGATAAAATGAACACTCTTCGAAACCTACCTTCGCCTATAAGCCAAGCCGACAGGGACCTTTTTTTTGAATGGAGAAAAGCAATTGAAATTCAAAAAGTATATTTATTAAGCATTATACGTTTAAAGTACATGTTTCCAATGAATTTGAATAATTTTAAACATATTGTTCAAATTTTATTTTCTAGTTGGTGATGGAAAAAAATTTTGGGATATGGAATGTTTAGTGATGTGGAATGTTTGACATAACAGATCTTATGAGTTTACGTGTAAGGAAAAGTTACGGTTTCGATTTTTATTTCAAATTTAAGACTCCTCCCAGTGAAGAATCGTTTTTTATTGGGTTTTTTTTTAACAACTTGTTGTTGATGTTTTTTTAATTCTCCGATAACTTTTTTCAGGAAATATTCACCTGCAATAAAAAATTTCGAATTTTAGGAAATGTAGAAAAAAAAAAAATCAGCATAAAAATAAAAAAGCAAAATTTCTGATTAGTGATCCATATTTCCCCTGAAAACAAAGACAACTTTGGCAACACAGCTATACAATATGGCGATACAATAAATATGTGTAAAATTTCACGTAGTTCATAGAAACGGTAAAAAAAAAAAAAAAAAAAAAAAAAAAAAAAAGTTTACTTTGTAAGGAAAAAAAAATCGCGGTACAAAACTAAATATGGATTTTATGAAAAAATATCGCGAATAACCAAATTAAGAATTCGTGAATGTAGAAATGTTTTTCATTTTCTAATTCGAGAACAATTAAAGCCTGGGAATGTTAAATATACATGATTGATATTTTTTATACAAAAATGCTTTTTATGTGTTTAACAGCTAATCTAAAACATATTTGGGTAGTTCCATGGGTTTTTGTTGTGCTACTCACACAGCCAATTACTGTTGTGCTTGTTGGCCACCATTTTTTTCATTAAGTTTGCTTGGTGTTATTCAATCAGTGAGGTATCTTCCATAAAATAAGCCACATTTTCCCGTTCTAAACACTGGTATCCAAATCTAATAGCATGTAATTTACACTAGCAGTACTCGTGGAAATAGCCATATTAAAGATCTAGAATAGAAATTATAATAATAATAATAATAATAACAATTTAACAAATTACAACAACTATTTGGAAATTTTTTTTTTCAAAGACTAAAATTTTAGAATTATACATGAATTCTATATTAAAAAAATTATCTTTTACAATTAATTGGTTTAGCATTAGATTGTTTCTTTTTTCGTGATCATCGCATATTTCATAATCGGTAGGCTCGATAATCAGACCTTGTTTTTTTGGCTTGAACTTTCATACGACCTCTTCCTTAGTTTCCTTTGGATTCGTTTTTTTTCATATCTGATAATTTAGCTATGCCCATTTTCTTACTTTTTTACTTTCTTCTTTACTAAGATCGACATTTCGCTTTTGAAATAAAAAAATTTCTAAAATTTAAAAAAAAAATGTTATTCATTGTCCAAAGCAGAATGTTTAAATGTTTTCCATTAAATTAATAAAAAAAATCAGTAAAATCAATTTAAAAAAAAATCATTTTTTTAACGTTTAAAACGTGGTTTACATAATAACAGAGTCATATGTAACGCTATGTATGCTTTGGATTAAACATTTAATCTAAACCAACAACCATTTTTCAAATGGTTAAAAAAATGGAGTTAGAAAAAAAAAAGAATTCACCTGCGTTTTGTAACTAAGATGATTTAGAACTATTTTATACTAAAGCGAAAAAAAAATAGATTAATAAGCTAATGAAGTTGTCTTCGCATAATTTATAAATAACTATTCATAAAGATTTTACTCTACTGACGGATTATACTATTTATTAGCTTTACTTGACAGATCTAGCATTCAACTTTTACATTTGGATATTTAATTAAAGGCGATGTAATTGGAGTTAACTGTGATATGATTTATCACCGTAAATAAACTTGTTTAACACGAGAAAAAACACGTTTTTTATGTGTTAATTAAACGTCTCCAACGATTCATTCTTAACGTATTTTTTATGCGTTTACGAGACCTTCTTATTAATTATTCATTTCTAAAATTGGAGTTAGCCAAGACTTTTTATTGTGTAAATGACGTAACGCTGCTCAATGATTTCCTTATCTATCATTATTTTTGTAGTGTTATAACGTTACGGTTCTTTTTTAGTTTATTTCTATGTTTATAAGTTATTGAAAAAATAGAGAAGGAAATGATTTATTATTACCACGCTTTTATTAACTTCACCTGTATGTTTGTGAGTTTGTAACTCTCCTTATTTTATGTATGTTCACCGATTACTCCGAAACCATGAAACGATTAACTAGGTTTTGGTGTTAAATGAAAGACGATGCTCTCGAATTGGTACCACTTCAGTTTCATCGAAATTGGTTCAGTACTTTTTTAGTAATTAGGCAAAAACTAATAAAATTAGTGATTTTTCGCTAATTAAAAGTGTTGAATACGTTCACTGAATGGAGTGTAGACACCATGGCCGAGCGGTTTAAGGCGCCGGATTGAAGCTCTGTTTTTCGAAAGAGATTGTGGGTTCGAACCCCACTCCTGACATTATTTACATCTATGTAAAATTAAAAAAAAATTTCCGTATTACAATTTTTATTTTTAACCGGTTTCAGAAAAGGAAGAGGAAGTTATCATTTCGACGCGTATGTATTTTTTTTTCTATGTATGTTTACCAATTACTCTGAAACTATCCAACCGATTAATTTGGTTTTTGTATTAAATATAAATATAGTTTAAAAAAACTAAAAACCACGCTTTTAAAGTAATCAAACTAAAAAGTGAAAAATAAATATAGTTTAAAGAAACTAAAAAACACGCTTTTTAAGTATATCAAACTAAAAAGTGAAAAATAATTCGTCCTATAAGCTGAAAACGAAAATAGATGAAAAATACTATATTACTATAAAATCATTGTTATTATAGAAATCAATTAATAAGCAATAAATAAAATTATCGTGGAAAAAAAAGCGTGGGGTGCTTCTTAAGAACTGATAGATGGAGCATGGTAGATGGAGCACCCCACGCTTTTTTTCCACGATAATTTTATTTATTGCTTATTAATTGATTTCTATAATAACAATGATTTTATAGTAATATAGTATTTTTCATCTATTTTCGTTTTCAGCTTAAAGGACGAATTTTTTTTCACTTTTTAGTTTGATATACTTAAAAAGCGTGATTTTTAGTTTTTTTTTTTTTTTTTTTTTTTTTTTTTTTTTTTTTAACTATATTTATTTTTTTTTATTCTAAATGCGAATTAATGTGTATTTTATATGCAATAGTGATTAAAAAAAAGATAATTCCTAACAAACTTTGAACAAAGTAGGTAACACAGTTCGTGTGTAAAGTTTCTTTATATATACAAGGTAGAACCGGTCGAATTTCGTTGAAAGAAAATGATTTAAAAGGATCTGTTTTTTTTATTATTATTTATAATAAACCAAGAAAATTAGTTATAATAAAAAAGGCACCTTATATTGGTAAATCTAACTCTTAAATGGTCCTTCCGGCAGTGGCGGGAGGAAGAGGTAGCTTTCATATACTTATATATATATTTATTTATTTTAAATTAAGTTATATTATTCAAAAATACTAAGTTCAAATTAGTAGAATCTGATTATGAGCTTGGTCGAAATCTTAATTCAGGTGCACATGCACACTCATATTGAAATCGATTAATATATATACGCGATAACTCAGCCATTTTTTAAGATACAGACGAAACAAAAAATGGAATCTTTGTATCAAGGTCAAATGCATAAAAGAAAATTTTTTTTCAATTTCTCACTTTCTTGTACCTAATTTTAAATTTTAAAATTAATAAAAATTTTTAAATGGCCGCCATTATGAAATAAGATGTCGGATGGAACTGAATATCGAACTCGATTCAGGCCTCAGTATATACTATGTACACACCAAGTTACATCCAAATCGATTCATAAATACGCGTGTTATCACGTGACAAAAATCAGATCGTTTCAAAATGTCAGAAATAAGAAAAATTCAAAGTGCTATAACTCAATCATTTTTTAAGATATAGACAAAATAAAAAGTGTTCTGGAATCGTTGTTTTAGGTTCTAACACGTAAAAGAAAAATATGTTTCAACTTTTAATTTTTTCGCATTTAATTTTAAATTTTAAATTAAAAAAAAAATTAAAATGGCCGCCATTTTGAAACAAAATGGCGGATGATGCTAGCCAACGAACTCGGTTGAGACATTTGTTTGTACTGTACATACCAAGTTTCATTCAAGTCCGTTCATAAATACGCGTGTTATCACGTGACAAAAATCAGATCGTTTCAAAATGTCAGCCATAAGAAAAATTCAATGTGCTACAACTCAATCATTTTTTAAGATATAGACAAAATAAAAGTGTTCTGGAATCGTTGTTTTAAGTTCTAACACGTAAAAGAAAAATATTTTTCAACTTTTAATTTTTTCTCATTGAATTTAAAATTTAAAATTTTTTTAAAAATTTAAAATGTCCGCCATTTTGAAACAAAATCGCGGATGATACTGGCCAACGAACTCGGTCGAGACATTTGTATGTACTATGTACATACCAAATTTTATTAAAATCGGTTCATAAATACGTTAGTTATCGCATGACAAAAATCATATATATATATATATATATATATATATATATATATATATATATATATATATATATATATATATATATGGTTATATATATATATAAAGTCCTTCCGGCAAAGCCGGGAGGAAGAGGTAGCTTTCATATACTTATTTATATACTATTTATTTTAAATTAAGTTATATTTTTCAAACATACGAAGCTCAAATTAGTGAAACCCGATTTTATAAGACTGAATGCTAGTTTTTGTCAATACTGATTATTAATAGGAATTTTTAAAAATTAGTCATATTTTATTCAACCTGGTTTTATATTCAGCGATTTAGAGAATCGCCAAATTCCACGATATCATGAAGTGTATGCCATTTTAAAGCAACATGATGGATAAAACAAACCAATAAGCTTGGTCGAAATCTTAATTCATGTGGTCATGCACACTCATATCGAAATCGATTAATACATACGAGTGCTGTCGAGGGCAAATTGTTTTTTTAAAAAATGTCTCCCAAATTAGAAATTCAAACTGCTATATCTCAGGGTTTTTTTTAAGATAAAGACAAAGCAAAAAATACTCCGGAATTCATTATTAAGATAAATACATTCGAAAGAATCTTTTTTCAATTTCTAATTTTTTATTTGTACATCATTATACATTTAAAAGATTTTTGACAAACTTAAATAGCCACCATTTTGAAACAAGATGGCGGATGAAGTTGGCAAGTGAAATTGGTCAAGACATTGATATGTACTATGTACACACGGAGTTATACCCAAATCAGTTTATAAATATGCGTATTATCGCATGACAAATTTCAGACCGTTTCAAAATGTCAACCACACTGGAAATTGAAAGTGCTATAACTCAGCCATTTTTCAATTACACGTATTTTATATTATTTTCACGTTCATTATATTATTATCATGTATTTTTCAAGATATAGAGGAAACAAAAAATGCCCTGGAATCTTTGTATCAAGGTCAAATACGCAAAAGAAAAATCTGTTTCAATTTCTCATCTTTTTGTACCTAATTTTAAATTTTAAATTTAAAAAAAAATTTAAATGACCGCCATTTTTAAACAAGTTGGCGGATGATGCTGGCTAACGAACAAGGTCGAGACATTTGTAAGTGCTATGTACATACCAAGTTTCATTCAAATTGGTTCATAAATACGTTAGTTACAGCATGACAAAAATCAGATCGTTTCAAAATGTCAGCCATAAGAAAAATTCAAAGTGCTATAACTCAATCATTTTTTAAGATATAAACAAAATAAAAAGTGTTCTAGAATCGTTGTTTTAAGTTCTAACACATAAAAGAAAAATATTTTTTAATTGTTAATTTCTTTGCATTTAATTTTAAATTTTAAAATTAAAAAAAAATTTAAATGGCCGCCATTTTGAAACAAGATGGCGGATGATGCTGGCTAACGAACTCGGTCGAGATATTTGTATGTACTATCTACATACCAAGTTTCATTCAAATCGATTCATAAATACGATAGTTATCGCACGACAAAAATCATATATATATATATATATATATATATACAGGGTGTCCGAAAAGTCTGGAAACGGTCGAATAACTCGAAAAATACATATGAGATTGAAAAACGTAAATATACGTGTTAAATATTTTTAAATAAGCTACTCAGTGATACCAAATTTGACCTTCGTAACCGACCCCCTGGGGGTCAGAGGGGGTCCAACTTTGAAATCTTAAATTATAACCCCCGTTTTTTATTGCAGATTCGGATTCTACGGAGAAAAATACGTAACTTTTGTATTTGATGTTTATTTCGAATCCTCGTTTATCACGGTGTCATTGAGCATATTAAATCGATACATATTTCGGCTTTTCCAATGGTATTTTCCCTAATCGAAACTAATTGGGGAGAATTTATGACATCAAATTCCTCGTCTTTTGCAATAATAGCGTTTCCTGAAAATCACCCGTGCCGATTATTTCGGTAGTGCTACACAGTTAAAAATTTGATCCATTTGCTGTAGCGTCACTCCACAGCTTTTATAGAATATCTCTTTCATGACCAATGAGAATGTTCCATAACACAGTAAAGTACACTGTAAAAAAATTGACACTTTTGCTGCATCGTCACTCCACCGCTTTTATAGAAAACGATTACTTTACTGTGTTATGGAGCATTCTCATTGGTCACTAAAGAAATATTCTATAATAGCTGTGGAATGACGCTGCAGCAAATGGGTCAAATTTTTAACAGTGTAGCACTATTGAAATAATCGCCACGGTGATTTTCAGGAAACGCTATTCCTACAAAAGACGAGGAATTTGACGTCAAAAATTCTGCCCAATCAGTTTCGATTAGGGAAAATCCCGTTGGAAAAGCAGGAATATGTATCGATTTTATATGCTCGATTACACCGTGATAAACGAAGATTCGAAATAAACATCAAATACAAAAGTTGCGTATTTTTGTCCGTAGAATCCGAATCTGCAATAAAAAATGGGGGTTATAATTTAAGATTTCAAAGTTGGACCCCCTCTGACCCCCAGGGGGTCGGTTACGAAGGTCAAATTTGGTATCACTGAGTAGCTTATTTAAAAATATTTAACACGTATATTTACGTTTTTCTATCTCATATGTATTTTTCGAGTTATTCGACCGTTTCCAGACTTTTCGGACACCCTGTATATATGTATGGTTATATATATATATATATATATGTCAACATTTGAACGGAGGGTGGTTTTGGGGTCTGGGAGTCATGATCGGTGAAAATATACCAAAATTTTCCGGAAGTGCTTTCCTCCGAACGGCTGCAATAGGTAGCTTTTTATTTTTTGTAATGAAAGCTACCTAAAAAATGACATTTAACCTATAGTTAACAAAATACTATTTCTATAAAACTCAGTTGTAGAAATTGTTAAAATTAAATTTTAATCATACATGTAAGCAGTAAAAATAATAAAGATCTGTAATTGTGATGTAGTTATCAATTAAGGCTCTTATGCTAGTATTCCAAAATGAAAAAAAAAAAAAAAAAGATTTTATTCAATTTTGACTCAATTATAGAATTTTTTTTCCGCATGAAATATAAATCCGGCACTATTTTCACCGTATCAGAGTTTAAATATGTACCTTTCATATTTGTATTCACCTTTTTAAAAAAAATCAGTATTTTAATTTGATCATTTAAAAAATTTTTTGATTACAGTTCGTGTGTACAGTTTCTTTATAGATAGAAGTTGTTCCAAAAACATTGACCACGGCTTTTACTGCTTAAATATTGTTCATAGACATACGTCACTCAAAAAAATACTGGGACACTTGGAAAATATCAAATATTAAGCTATTTATAAAAATATTAATAACATTAACGCCAAAACAACATTAAAAATGAAATGATTTAGCGTTTGGCAAGCATTATGTATAAAAAAAATCTTAAATATTTTACAATTGCAGCTTTTTCTAGCTTTATAAATATTATACAATCTCAAATAGATCTCAAAAAAGTTTTGGGACACTTTCGAAAAAAGAGAGTTAAAACATATTTAACGCATCAATAAAATTAATTTGCCACAAATATTTTTAGTACATTTTAAGTGTATGTCAGACGTTAAATTTCAGTATATTTGTGTCTTTTATATAAAAATGGAGCGAAGCAAAGATATTTCTGTGGATGTGCAAAATCTGGTTATAAATCACTGGAAAAATGGGAAATCAGTTCGTCGTATAGGAGAAATTTTAAAACTGAGTAAGTCTAATGTGTTTAATACAATATCTAGATTCAAGAAAACAAATACTGTTGAAAACAAACAAAGATCATGACATTCTAGGATATTTAATGAACGCGAAAAGATGGATTGTGAAACAAGTTCACATTAACCCGAGAACTAGCGCCATTAAATTAAATCTGGAAACTGAAAAAAGACTAAGAAAATCTGCAAATGTTGAAACTATCAGGAATATCACGAGAAAATATAAGTTTCATGCCAGAGTACCTAGGAAAAAGCCCTACATCAACGAACCAAACCGACGTGCTAGACTGACATTTGCTAAAGCCTACACTGTAAAAAAAAATTCAAGAGGTTACTAAAAATGTCTTAGTAAATTTTGTATTCCACAGAATTTTTTAGTAACCATTACAAACTTTTTTTTTTGCAAGTGAAACAAGCATTTCTTTAGTAAACTGAACAAAAGAATTCTTTGTATAACTAACTTAAAAATTTTTAGTATGAGCCACAAAGCAAATTTTAGTAATAGCTCCAAAATTACTTTTAATAACCATTACGTGCAACCGAAGCGGAGGAGCTTCTTTCGAGCTGCATCCAGACATCTGAAGCGGAAGATTTTCGGCAAAACTGCAATAGATGGCAGCACTAAACATTCTTAACTGCTCCTACAGGATTTTCATAATCCCTTTATTAACGAGACACTACAGACATTCGGGGTATATTTGGCGGTGGCAAGTTTCGAACCCGGGACCTTTTAGCCTGGAGTCCGTTACTATGACCACTATGCTATCAAGGCCACACCAACTGAGTTTTAGTAAGAGCTATTAAAAATATAAAACTATTAACTCTGTTCGTTGCTAACTTTTTTCTAGTAATTCTTACAGATTTTCTAGTAACTGACTAAGATTACTAAAAATGTTTTAGTAATTACAAGGATCACTAAAGTTTTTTTAGTAGATCGACCTTTTTTTTTTTACAGTGTATGCAAAGCAGCCAGCGGAATTTTGGAAAAATGTTCTATTTGTGGACGAAAGCAAATATAACATTTTCGGATCTTATGGCAAGCAAAAAATTTGGCCCAGACCAAATACAGAATTCAAGACCAAAAATTTACGACCTACTGTAAAATACGGATGCGGCAGCCAAATGGTTTATTGTTATATAACGAGTTCTGGTGTTGGAATCTTAGAGCTTATTGATGGTACAATGGACAAATATGTCTATCTTGACATTCTAAAACGGAATTTAATGCAAAGTGCAAATAACTTGGGAATTGCACAACATTTTAAAATGTATCCGAAACATAATGCTTACATTTGCAGGTTGTGGGTTCTTTATCATTATCCTGGTGACCCCTGCCCAGAGTGCAGATCTTAATCCCATTGAGCATATTTGGGATTATGTTCAGCGAAAAATCTATAAGCACCCTATTTCTAACAAGAAAGTACAGGGTGTCCAGCAAATAACACCCTGATTTCAAAATTAGATTTCTCAAAAACAAAGATCAATAGAATTATGCAGTAAACGGTTTGCTTATCAGGTAAGCTGTAAAAATCTTATACAAAAGCTTCGAACGGTAAATATTTTGAAAAGATTGTGTTCTGATTGCAAAGAATGCTTTGATTTGACATTTTTCTTGCTTTAGATTGCTGCCAGAGAATGTGTTTTTCGGCTTAAAGTGCCATATTTCATAGTTTTTTTAAATTAAATTTTTGAAATTTCGAAATTCTAAAAATTTACTTCGAAAAATCTTTAAAATATTGCACTGTAAGCTGAAAAAATATTTCTCTGCAGGCAATCTAAAACAAGAAAAATGTCAAATCAAAGCATTCTATGCAATCAGAACGCAATTTTTTCAAAATATTCACTGTTTGAAATTTCTGTATAAGATTTTTACAGCTTACCTAATGAAAAAACCGTTTACCGCATATTACTATTGATCTTTGTTTTTGAGAAATTTAATTTTGAAATCAGGGTGTTATTTGCTAAACATCCTGCATCTTGTCGAAGAATGGGCCAAAATTGACCCATTCTTTTCCGCAAAATTAGTAAAATCTATGCCAAATAGACTTGAGAAGTCATAAAGCATAACGGTGGCCCAAAACGATATTATCTCATTCATAATATTTTCTTGATTTATTGGATAGTGTCCCAATACTTTTTTGATGAACTTTTTTTTTACTTTAATTCTTTTGTTTTAAATATTAACCATGATTGTACTAAAATATACATTTTGTTTTTGTTATTATGATTTGTATTAATCAAAGTATGATATACTATATTCTCTTTTTTTTCTTCGCATATATATCAGTCATATAGGAAATAAAGTTTAGTGCAATTTTAACATGTCCCAACACTTTTTTGAACGACTGTATATACTAACAAACGAACACATCGCTTTCGAAAGAACACACCCTGTCTTTCTGTTCGCGATGGCTAATAAAATCCACGGCACGTATGCCGCTCAAAATTTTTGTGAAACTAGTCCAAAATATCTCATGATGCACCTGGATTTCAGAATTTTAAAATTCTAATAACTAGCAGAGAAATTAATTAAGAACCAAAAATTAAAAAATGGAAAAGTATACACGGGTCAACAAAAGCATAGATCTTTATCAAAACGTAAAATATTTCTTCGGGAAGTTGAAGAGAGGGTGGAGAATTGGTACTGCTGCCAGGGCAATAAATATACTGGACTTTTTCTTTTATAAAGAGTTGTCTCTTAAATTTTACTGGGACTAAAAATTCGAAAATTACACATCCTGACGCAGAAAAAATATCCTTCCAGAAATTCTAAAAATTAATTTTCATACTCCTGTAAATAGATGAAAAATTATTTAAAATTCATTGATAAAATCTCTCTCTCTCTCTTTTTTTTTTTTTTTTTTTTTTTTTTTTTTTTCGTTCAGTGGAATGCAGATTTTTGAGAAATTTTTCGCAACACAGAAACCCCAAACCCCAAATTATTTTTATGCTAGGATTTTTTGGAACAAGTATGTGCATGTAAAGAGGAGGAGAAAGAATTTCTTTTGTGTGACATATCGTTTTAACCCTTTCCGGCGCACTATTCTTTAAAGTTGAAATTTAAAGAAAAAAAAATTAGGCAATCTATTTAGGCCTAGAGGAGTACACAGGTATTGTTTTGTAAAGATTGCACTAACCATTGTAATTATACAGCTGTTGCCGAAGTGGTAACCTCCCATAAGTAAAGCATTGATAAGCGCAGTGAGAAGAGCATTGCTGTGAAGCGCGTATTACAGTAAAACATTTTACCTATTATTTAAAAACAGTAGAGTTTGATCTCTGTGGTGCTGTCTTCTAGAACTCATAAGAAAGATTTAAAGTAGCCATTAGAGTAGTTTTTGAAATATTCACGGAGTTTTTGTGTCTCCAAACAGGGGGAACTTTAGGTGTTGCCGACCCGGCAACACTGCGCGTTAAGGGGTTAAAGCTTTTGGATTGTATTATACTAAGTACTCACTCCTCTTCTCTCAATTCATTCTTTCAGCCGTAGAGGGCAGTAGAAAGCTATAATTTGTCCATTACTATCAAATACAATCTCCCTAAAATCATGAAAAAAAATTACATAGAAAATCTCAATAATTAACAGTTTCTCCCTCATTTGCGCACAGTGAGTGGGCGCATATTTTAGACAAAATCGAGTTAAAGATATAAAATCATATAATTTTAAGGTTCACCACAGGCTTGCGCGTACACCGTCATGGGAATTAATATATTATAGTTTACAAAGATACATAAAAAAAGATTAAAAACTTTATGAAATCGATTAAAAAGTTTTCAGCGGTATTAAATTTGATGAAATAAAAATATATATTTATATACGGCTCTCGAACAAAAAATATTTCCCTTGAGTAAAGGGTATTTTAATGACCCTTTGAAGTCCTTTTGAAGCAATAAACAACGCCACAACTGCTAAACATCACAGGATCTAGAATTTTTTTTTTTAATTTCAACTTGTTCAACCCGTTTTTAAGTACAAGTGGTGGTGTTGGGCGTGCATTAGTTTGGACATCTTTTAAGTGGGGGTTATTTTCATTTTTGTGGACTACTATTAGACCTCAAAATACGAGTTCCAATAGTAATGAGCTGTTATTTTCATATTTCAACCATTTCGAAATAGTTTATTTATTTATTTTATGTTTTGAAAAAATTGTGGATCTTCTTCGAAAAAAGAAAGGAGAAGAAGAATACTGTTCGTTAGTTCTGTAGTGTTTTCTTTATATTTTTATAGTGGTTACATAGCGTTGTTTAAACGGAGAGTTGAATATTTTCTTTTTTCATGTTACATAGAATAATTTAAATAATGTGCGCAGTTGGTAATTTTCTTCTTTTTTTAAATGAAAATCCCTTATTTTTAAGTATAAAACACGAAAGGTTCATGACTTTTGAAGTTAATGGTTAAAATGGTTATTTGAATTGTGTTTGTAAATTGGAATTTGCGAATATTAAAGACCACCTGCATAGATAAATACATTCACGAGATTTGGGATTCATTATAACATCTTTTCAATGGGTAATAACAGTTGTTTTTTATTTTGATAAAACAACTACTTGAGTTACTCATCACCAAAAAACTATCGCCAAATTATAGGATTAAATGCCAATAATGGATTATCATAAATGCAACATTCACTTCACATTAAACACGTTACACGCGTTTATTACGTCATCAAGTTATTTTTTATTCAACGTTTTATTTGTACTTTTAATAATGTTTTACTAATTTATTTGTTGTTTCGATCAATTTTTTTGAAAAAAAAATCAATAAACGATTACCCCATGATGTTAAAAGCAGGGTTGGCACGGTTTAAACCAATTGGTTTTAACCATGGTTTAAACCACGGTTTAAACCAATTGGTTTTTTTCTCAAAAAAAAAAAAAAAAAAAAAAAAAAAAAAAAAAAAAAAAAAAACCAATTGGTTTTTTTCAAAAAAATCTAATGATATTTTCTCATTTTTATTTACAATTTAAGACTTACAAATTATTAGGTATAAATATTTTCTACGTTTATCACTTTATTTCAGCAAAAAGTATTAAATATAGTGATTCTAGGGGTTTTTTTATGTATAGGATGAAATTGAGTATGCATTGATGACCATATTCCATTACTCTAAAGAAAAATCTTAGAATATGTGAATTGATCAAAGATAAAATGGATTAAAAGTAGATATTCTGTGTTTAGTATAAAATATTTTCATTTAAAAAATGCAGATTATTTAAAGCAATCTATCATAACATGCACAATGCTTTTGAATATGGAGCTATAACTGGATGATGTTTAAGGTTTTAGTGAAACTATAAAAGAATTTTTTTTTTTTTTATTGGGAAGATTATCTTTAAGAATTAAAATCAAAATATGAAGTTGAATGAGTATTCAAAAATTGGGTGCTAGTTATAGTATTTTAATAATAACAAATTATTTTTTTCCCCTCAGTTATCTGCTAAATCTAATGACCATAAATGTTGATTTCAAATTGTCTCTCAAAACACAAAACCCCCCAAGAACAATCTCAAATTTATTATTATTATTTTTTTAATTGTAGAAAAGAATATTATATTCACAAACTACATCAAATGTTTCTTAAAAGTAATAAAAAGATTATTTATTAAGATTTTCAAAGCACCAATGTTTCACTGTGTAGAGTAGCTTATTGTTTGAACATAAGACTTTACTAATAACTATTTAAATTAAAATATGATTTTTTTCAATTTTCTACACAATTAACTATAATTATTTAATTTAAATTACTTTCAAATGCATTTATATTACTTATAATTCAACAATGTCTATTTTTATCAATAAATATGCATGTATATGTAATAAAAAAGGATGTTTTTAAAAAAACCCGGTTTAAACCAAAAAAACGGTTTTTTTCCAACCCTGGTTAAAAGAGAAAAAATATAATAGATTTGTTTCAACCTGACATTACAATTTTTTTTAAATATTTACATATCTTTTATAAATATATTCGTGGATCACTAGAGCTATTAAGCTCAGTACTAACCTCCCGTTATCATTGATTTTTATTATGTCCTTTAATAAATTCGATTATTACAGGCATATGTTTACATTTTATTCACAAATACAATATCTTAAAAATAGCTGTTTGTTTAAGGTTTAATTTAATAATTCTAGATTTAAATAAG
The DNA here is from genome assembly GCA_964019185.1 of Maratus speculifer. Classification (NCBI taxonomy): domain Eukaryota; kingdom Metazoa; phylum Arthropoda; class Arachnida; order Araneae; family Salticidae; genus Maratus; species Maratus speculifer. The sequence continues at coordinate 98,984,065 of OZ025297.1, read as the reverse complement.
TAAGATATTCACAGTACTTTTTTGTCCAAAATAATGTAAATAAATCAAATTTTATTATATTTGGTATGCCTCGACATCATAAGTAAAAAACATCATTAATGCAATCTCTTCTTTAATATTAGATTTTTTATTAGCAATAAAATTCATTAAATTTCCAAATTTAAAATTGTAGAATGCCAAAATTTTTCCATTTGTGTAATTTGGCGAATAGTTTGGGATTGACGGGATTGTCAAGTAGTACCTTCTTTAATACCATGTGTTCAAATATGTAATGCAAGCAACATAAATTATAAATACCTGAAATACTTTATAAATTTTTAAATGTAGCAATAGGTATAAAAATAATTATCTTTGAAAAAACAAACAAATAAATTCTCTTTTATTAGCATTTCATATTTATCTTTGAAGTCATGCTTACTTTTCTGAGTAGCATTCATTGTGCTCAAAAATACAAAAATAAAGTAAAATAAAATAAAATAAAAATAAATAAAATAAATAATAATAATAATAATAATAATAAATATATATATAATCTGTTCTGTGCGTTAATTTGTCTTGGAAGTGGATTATGGAAAATTTACCACTTTGATTTACTTTTAGTAGAAACCGCAAACTATTGAATTTATTAAAATTATAAATTTCTCCTTTTTTAGCATGTATTTAAATTACTTAATTTATCTATTCATTACTGGTAAATTGTTTTCTAACAATATGATCTTAATGTAACATTAAACTATTAATTGACTAAAGCTTTTTAAAAAATTACATTATTATTATTATTATTATTATTATTACTATTTTAAATTTTATACATTTCTGTGTTTGAAATATTTTACTGGAGTTTCTTAGCCAGTTAGCATGTTTTAGAGAGCATGGTTTGGCGCATATTGCATTATTTTGCAACATTTATATAGCTGTAATTCTAAAACGTATTCGGTCATTTATCACCAGCGGCCGACTGACTGAAAAGTATCTTAAAGTTTACTAATTTATAATTAACTTCTTAGAGAGTTCAAGCAATGTATTTTCATGAGACACGGTTGCGTATAAAAGTTTTATACTGTCAGAAAAACCAAAACTTATTTAGGTAATATATGTATATATATGTTACAGGCCAAATCCGATTTTAGGCCAAACTAGATTATCCTAGGCCAAACCGGTCTATCCTAACGCCCATCGGATAAACTAGTTTTTCCTAAGCAAAACCGGTCTATCCTAACGCCCATCGGATAAACTAGTTTTTCCTAGGCCAAACCGGTTTATCCTAACGTACATCGGATAAACTAGTTCTTCCTAGGCCAAACTAGTCTATCCTAAGGCCCATAGGACAAACTAGATTTTCCTAGGCCAAACTAGTTTGGCCTAACTCTTATAGGATAAACTAGTTTAGACTGCTGTTTATTGGCCTGAACTAGTTTATCCTAGGCCAACTGAATTTGGCGTGATTTTATTGAATTCAATGACCGCCTCAACGCCAACATTCTTGTTTGTCCTAGGCTGATCTAGTTTATCCTAGGCCAATGTACTTTTACATGTTTTTAGCTCACGGGCTTGAAAGCCAGAGAAATAATAGGCTCACAAGTTCTGTATGTATGTATGTACGTATGTATGTACACATGTATGTACGTAAAGTACGTACGTATGTGTGTAACAAGATAACTCTTGATAGAAATAATGTAATTTGACATGTTATTAACTTATAGGGCTATCAAAGCCTGAGAACTAATGTGCCCGTAGGTTCTGTAACTATGTATGTTCGTAAGTACGTAACGCAATTATTCTTGATAGAAATAATCGATTTGCATCAAACTTTCAATATAGGTTTATTTTTATATGGAGCTTTTTTGATTACTTTTGGAGGTCACTGGAGAAGAATAAGTGGTGTTGGTGGTGATGGGAGGGGGGGGGGAGCGAGAAGCTGATTCGCCCCTTCCCTTAATTCAAATAAATGGTTTCCATGCATTATAAGCATATTTTATTGAAATTTTAGATATAGGAGCATTCTCTTGAGGGGCCTATATGATTAGTTGTGAGTGTTCATTGTTTAAGTATAAAGGGAGGGGGAAATAGGAGTAACGCCCCATAATTTATGTAAATTATTTTTTCATAAAATGATTTCAGAATTTACTGATTTGCTACAAATTTTAAAAATAAGATCATTCTGGTAAAGCACTTCCCTAATTAGTTTTGGGGGTTAATTGAATAAAAACAACAAGAATAACGGGGGGATCCCGCCTAATTTTGGCAAATGTGTTTTTCATGCAGAATTAACCGATTTACTGCAAATCTCGGATTTGTTCATTCTAATGAAGCGCTTCACTGAATAATTTCAATGGTTCTGCGGTTAAATATAAGGGGGAAACTTACAATTTATTTATTTCCTCAAATTAGATAAATTGGTTGTAATACAGAATTATCCAATTTGCTTAAAATTTTGGACATGAATTCATTTGATCAGGCGCTTCTTTAATTAATTTGAGTTTTTCTTTTGTTTAAGTATAATGGGGTGGTGGATGTTTTATCGCCTTCTTTAAATTATATAAATAGGTTTTTATGCAAATTTATCCGATTTACCGTAAATTTTAAATATAGTTTTTTAAGGCGAACCCCTGAATTATTTTGAGGGTTTAATGATTAAGTATAAAGAGAGGAATGGTGGATTACCCTCCTTAAATCAGATGAATTGTTTTTTGAACAGAATTATCTGATTTGCTTCAAATTATGGATAATTGTTTAATTTTATAAAGCGTATCTGTGATTAGTTTTGGGGGTTCAGTGGTTAAGTATAATTGGGGGAAACAGAAAAAAGTAATCCAACTTACTTTATTTTTCGAGGGTGTTATTCTTTAAAAAAATAAGGCTGTAATACACAATTAGTATAAACAGCCTGTGAATGCATAGCCATCACTTTAATTGGGCAATATTCTTTTTAATATTGATCCCGTCTAGTGCTCCATAGCTAACCTTGTGCAAAGTGGTTTTGTTATCACCCTTACATAATGTATTTTATTCAAAGGGTTGTAGAATACTGTCAGAGGTTTGCACGGGCTGGAACAGACAGGGCCTCGCCTGCCCGGGCCGCCAGGCCTTTGAATTATGTTGTGTTACCTACATTGCCCTTTCTTTTAGAGTTGTGCATTTTTATTGTTTAAGTCTAAAATTCAGACTTAAACTATAAACATCCACGGCTAATCACGGAGGCGCCTTGTCACAATGATCCTATATCTAAAATTTAAAATGAAAACTGATAATTCTGCATGATAAATCCATTTCTCAAAATTAAATGTGCGGGATTAGCCTTCCGTTTGCCCCCCTTTATTCCTATCCAATGAATTCCCAAAATTAATCAGAAAAGTACCTAATCAGAATGAACCTATATCCAAAATTTGAACCAAATCGGATATCTCTATCAAGAGTTATCGCGTTACGTACATACGTACGCACATACGTACATACATGCGTACATACAGAACCTGTGAGCCCATTATTTCTCTGACTTTCACGCCCATGAGCTAAAAACACGTAAAACTACATTGGCCTAGGATAAACTAGATCAGCCTAAGACAAACGAGAATGTTGGCGTTGAGGCGGTCATTGAATTCAATAAAATCACGCCAAATTCAGTTGGCGGACTAGGATTAACTAGTTTGAGTCTAGGATTAACTAGTTCAGACCAATAAACAGCAGTCTAAACTAGTTTATCCTATAACAGTTAGGCCAAACTACTTTGGCCTAGGAAAATCTAGTTTGTCCTATGGGCCTTAGGCTAGACTAGTTTGGCCTAGGAAAAACTAGTTTATCCGATGGGCGTTAGGATAGACCGGTTTGGCCTAGGAAAAACTAGTTTATCCGATGGGCATTAGGATAGAACGGTTTGGCCTAGGCCAATCTAGTTTGGCCTAAAATCGGGTTTGGCCTGTAACATATATATATATATACCGCTGTGTTAAGTATGAAAAAATATCATGTATTAACACCCAAGGGCAGATCCAACTCTTCATTTAAAGAGGGGGAATGGCTCCTTTATTTTATAGGTTTTTTTAAGGGAGGAGGGGGGGGTCTTTAAAAAAATTATATTCAAAATCACATGCAAATGGCTAAATTTGTGAAACTTTTAGAAAATAATTTTCATTAATATATGCAACAAAATTGTATTAATCTTTGTAAAAGTATAAAATTTACACATTTTATTCAGATATCAAGAAATTGAAAAAAAATCCATTTTCTTAAAAAGGAAAAAAAAAAATCATTCCAAAATTTAGCAAAAATATGCCAATTTTTAGAAGTTGAAAGATACATTAAGATCATGAGGGAACAATTAGCTGTCGCTGTCTGAAATTAGGTTAAAAACACCACACTTTACGGTGATTTCACAAAAGACACCTTGCCATTATCGAAAAATGGGAAGTGTTAATCAATCACATTTATTCTGAATAAATGCATCTGCTAATGTCTGGCATTTGAGATTAAAAATTACTTCATGGATGCGTCAGAAATTAACTTATTTGTATTTAAGATAATCTTTAAAGAATCAGAAAGATTCTCTTTGTTGAGCAAAGAGCAAATTTGAAAGAATTAAAAAAAATAAATATCCTTCAGAATATTTTTTTTTTTTTTTTTTTTTTTTTTTTTTTTTTTTTTTTTTTTGCTGTTGTTAAGAGGGGGGGGGGGGGTGATGAACCTCGTGACTTGCCCCTTGAATCCGCAACTGTCAAAAGCTTTGTAAAATGAAGAAAAATTAAGATATGACATTGGGTATTAAAAATAAAAAGCATTAATGTGCCTTTTTTTAACGGAAATTTTTTTAAATGCCAAATTTGGCAAACAGTAAAACCTTTAAAGTGACAATCGTAGTAGAAATAGTGTCATAGTAGAAAAAGTCGTAGTAGTCGTAATAGTCGCAGTAGAAAATGTCGCTGGTTGAATACGAAGTGAAGAGAGGATGCGCGGTGACTGGTGACTAATTACACAGCTTGCTAATGTTGTTATTGTTTATATCGATGGGATATTTTTAAGCAAGGGGGGGGGGATGTCTCCCCAGTTGCATGATCAGTATCGGCAGCTACTACCACGCCGGGGGTCCTCGTTCGAATCCGGGTAAAACACAGATGTTGTGCTGTCCCTTTATAGTGATATCTATATGTAATGGATGCAAGAGATAAAAATTGTACTGATTTGTGGTTGTTTCTGTGTGTCTCATTATGGATCATTGGAGGCGAAAGCCACAGCTGCTATAGCCCTCAAAGCAATTACCTTTCAAAGGGGAAAAATATCAAATAAATAATTAAAAGAAATGTTTACAATCGATAATATTAGATACCTAAACACTGAACGAAAGGGAGCTAGGTACTTAATACATTTTAAAATGTCGAACTAATAGCCCAGAAAGAGTGAAGTGGAAAACGCTATAAGTACCAGAAGTTTTTCTTTTTCTTTTGGTTCTCTTTTCTTTCTTTTTTCTTTTTGTTCTTTTTTCTTTCTCTTTTCTTTCTGTTCTCTTGTCTTTCTCTTTTCTTTTTTTTCTCACTCTCCTCAAAAACATTCTCTTTTGGACGTTAGCGTTTTCCATTTTTAGCCCTCAATTGATTCGATTAAATCATATTTTAATTATGTAAAGAAAATTAACCACATTTTGTTAATAAGAAATTTAAATTAATATGAATAAAATAAAATAAAATAAAATCATTTGTAAAAATAAGAAAGCTGTGTAAATTAGATAATGTAAAACAATGGCCATTTTGATACGATGTTTAATTAATTTACAAATTAAAAATATTTAAAAACTATCAAAATACATAAAATAAAGAAATTGTAAAAGTAACAAATTAAGAAAAATTCTAAATATTAATTTAAAATATCACTTATTCGCTGTGGCAAGAAATTTAATCAAAAGACCTTATATAAATAAAAGTCATGTGTAAAATTAGTAATGTTTATTAAATTGCATAAAGTTGTTGCATAATATTAATTAAATTACACAATTAATTAAATAATGTTTTCTTTAATTAAGAAAGTAAACATAATATTGATTAATTTATATACACAAAGTAAATGAAATCCTTCTTCTCAAATTAAACAGAATGGAATTAAAGATTCTTATTAGAAGTACAAAAGTAGAGAACTTTCAATTACAAATGCAGGAACAGGCAATACACAAAATTTATATCTATAATTAAATTAAAACTGTTACGAATTTTGTAAATAGTTAGTATTTGTACTGTAAAATAATGTAAATAATCTTATTAAGCTCCATTTCTTTACTAATATTAGTTTTTGTTACATTGTCTCTGTTATCAAGCAAACTTGTCTATTATTTTCAGTGAATGTCTATGGCAGCTTTGCGAAATATTAGAGATATCGCCAAGTTGGCGTCACTTTTGGCGACTAATTTTGGTCGCCAAATTTGGCGATATATCGCCAAGTTGGCGACAAACTTGGCGATTGTTGGCGATGGTAACCCTTCCCTACACTATGGTAACCCCCCCTATTGATATACTGATACATTGAATGTTGTTCCGTGGATTTTTCGAGATGGTTCTAGAAATTTCCAGCACCTGCTGCGAGCCTATATAAGGAGAGCGATACGAGCTGTTATTATTATTATTTACCAGTCAGTCATTGAGTGAACAAGGCGTTTGTTAGCAAGTTTGCTTGAGTTTCATTTATGTTGTTTTGAATGTTATTAAGTGTTGAGACGTTGTATAAAGAGTCTCTGGGATCTAAAGCTATTCTTGTACGATAGATTTGAGCAGTTATTTTTGAATATCTAGCAATATTTGTGAGTTTCGAAGACTCTGTTGTTCTGAAGATCTGTAAATAAATTATTTTCTACTTTTCTAAGAGACAAGAGTTTGAAGTTCTCTAACCATAAGATCAAAAGAACCCCATATACGCTGCAACATTTGGTGTCAGAATTTGGAATCTTATGGCGAAAACGAGAGCAACGGAAGAGCAACTGAATGAGTTGTTGAAAGCTATTAATGGATTATCAAATAAAATGGATAAAGGCCAAGAGGAGTTGGCGGAAAAGATGTATAAAAGCCAAGAAGAAATGAAGAAAACTTTGGAAGAAAAGTTCTCATCGGTAGAGAGAAGAATAGGCTCGGTAGAAGAGAAAATAGAGGAAGTAGAAGAGAAAATTCAGAATGAAGTTAGTAATGTTGAACAGAAAATGGAAAGGAAAATGGCGGAAGTAGATGAGAAAATTCAGAATGAAGTTTGTAACGTTGAAGAGAAAATACTAGGTGAAGTAGATGAAAAGCTAAATAAAAAAGTACAAGATCTTGAGAAGAAACTTTCAGCGTCCAGTGGTAATTATGAAGAATTTAGGAATCCGCCTGCTTCTCCTGTGCAAGTTAAGCTGTCGACATACGACGGAAAGAATTCCTGGCAAGTTTACAAGACCCAATTCACCATTGTAGCCGAAGCGAACAAATGGAGTGACGAGGTGAAAGCTTGTCAACTGGCAGCATCTTTAAGAGGAGAAGCCGCCGACGTGCTGCAAACATTGCCCAATATGACGCAACTCAAATTTGAGACTCTAAGTTGTGCACTTGAAATGAGATTCGGCGAAAAATTCTTCAAGGATTATACGAGAATACAAATGAAGAGCCGCCATCAAAAATCGAGTGAAACCCTTCAAGGGTTTGCCTAGGAAATTGAACGGCTTGCAAATTTAGCATTCATTGACTGTCCAACAAATGTACGGGAAATGCTCTCACTGCAATATTTTGTAGACGGAATAAAAGATCCAGAAGTGCAGAGAGCGGTACGAATGGCAGATGTACAGGATTTAAAGGCTGCACTACTATATGCCTTAAAGTTGGAAGCAGCTACACAAGCCAGCCGAAGAGATCGTCATTCAGTCCGAGGGGCAACGGTGAACAAAAGCTCAGACACTGAGAACGACGTCTTGAAAGAAATTAGGAAAATAAATCAAGAACTTGAAGCTTTAAAATACAGAAGAACAAGTTCAAGAAGACAGAATCTCACGTGCTGGGGATGCGGTGATACAGGACATCTCCGAAGAAATTGCCCCAAAATCCACGAACGTGAGATAAATTCAAACAGTCAGCAGGGAAACTAAATTTTGGCCATCTCACGGGGCGGAGGTTGCCAGAGAATGAAAAGCCCCACCTGAAGATCCTCCAGATATCAAAAATGAGTGGCGGTGATAATGAATTATATGTGATAGGCTTTATTAACGGAATTAAGTGCCGTATGATTGTCAATACAGGAGCCAATGTGACAATAATAAGAGAAGATTTGGCTCGAAAATTGAAATGTAAACTCATCTGGACTCCACCATGCGTTACCCTGCAAACTGTGACGGGCGACAAGATAGGCATATATGGAAAGGCCAATTTAACCATACACTTTGGAGGAACGAAATATTACCATACGGCATATGTGGCTGACATAACAGATCCTTGCTTTATCGGGCTAGATTTTCTGAAGAAGTTTGGCTTCAAACTTGATTTCAAAAATAACAAAATGCTCTCAAAATTTGAAGAAATAAGTCTTTTTGGATTAAATAATGAAATTGAATGTAAACAAACAGTAATAGCCAAAGAAGACATCAATCTAGATCCAAAAACAGAATTTTTAGTTCCAGCTGAAATTAAAAATGAAACTAATTACCGATTTGGCCATATAGACTATCCAGAAGACAATAGTACACAAGCAGGAGTATTGGTGGCTTCTTCTGTAGTAGACCTCTCGAAAAAGACCATTCCAGTCAGAATTGTTAACATCAGTGATAAGACGAAGACTATCAAGAAAGGAGAGGTGATAGCATCGTGTGCTCCTGTGACGTGCATAAGTCAAAATTCCAGTCACTCTGAGAAATCTTCAGATAATTTAGTCAAGGATTTGTTACAAAATACAGACTTAGATCCAAAACAGATGGACGCCGCGGAAAATTTAATTAGGGAATTCCAAAGTTTATTCTCCCAAACATCTGAAGACTTTGGACGAACTAAAATGGCACAACACCGAATCGACACGGGAGATCACTCTCCTATTAAACAGCACCCTAGACGATTACCTTTTGCCAAGCAAGAAGAGGTGCAGAATTTAATTAAGGATATGGAAGAAAATGACATCATCGAACCATCGACAAGTCCATGGGCGTCTCCCATTGTATTAGTAAGAAAGAAGGATGGTTCTACAAGATTTTGTGTAGACTACCGCCGACTGAATGACGTCCCTAAAAAGGATAGTTACCCTCTACCAAGGATTGACGACACTCTTGACACACTTGCGGGCAACACCTGGTTCTCGACTCTGGATCTGAAGAGTGGTTACTGGCAGGTAGAGATCCATCCGGACGACCGCGAGAAGACTGCCTTTACAACGGGACAAGGATTATGGCAGTTCAAGGTAATGCCTTTTGGTCTGTGTAACGCACCTGCAACTTTCGAACGGCTTGTGGAAACGGTTCTCCGGGGGCTGTCATATGAAGCATGTCTTGTTTATTTATATGATATCGTAATCATAGGAAAATCTTTTGATGAACATCTAAACAATCTCAGGCGAGTGCTACAAAAATTAAAGGAAGCTAATTTGAAGTTAAGCCCTTCGAAATGCAGCTTGTTTCGCAATGAAGTCGCATACCTTGGACACATCACTTCGGCGGAAGGAGTTAGGACTGATCCGGAGAAGATATCGGCCGTGAAAAACTGGAGTCGTCCAGCAGATGTTCACCAGCTTCAAAGTTTTCTAGGATTATGCACCTATTACAGAAAATTCGTCAAAGGCTTCTCGATGATTGCAAGACCACTTCATAAATTAACAAAAGCCAATCAAAAATTTATGTGGACACAGGAATGTGACGCTGCTTTCGAAAAGCTTAAGGAGGCCTTGACATCCACTCCAATTCTGTCGTATCCTCAAATCGATAAACAGTTTATACTTGATACGGATGCAAGTAACGAAAGCATTGGCGCTGTACTGTCCCAGGAAATCGACGGCCAGGAGCGTGTTATCGCCTATTTCAGCAAGTGCTTGTCAAAGGCCGAGCGAAACTACTGCGTTACAAGAAAAGAGCTTCTTGCTGTAGTGAAAGCCGTAGACCACTTTCCTCACTATCTTTACGGTCGAAAATTCCTGATCCGAACTGATCATGCTTCTCTAACTTGGCTATTAAATTTTAAGAACCCTGAAAGCCAGATAGCCAGGTGGATACAAAAGCTTCAAGAGTACGATATGGAGATACGCCATCGAAAAGGCTCATCACATGGAAATGCAGATGCTCTCTCAAGAAGACCCTGCTCAGAGAATTGTAGATACTGCGACCGGGTTGAGAAGAAATTTAATGTCAAAGGTCCTATAGTAAGACAAGTTTCAACTGAGTCTACATCATCGCAAGATCCTTTTAGTGACAAGAGCCTGCGTAAAGATCAACTTGCTGATCCTGAAATTAAGCCAATTCTAGAGCTGAAAGAGGAGTCCAGCAGGAAGCCCAGCTGGCAAGACATGGCCCATTACCATCCTACGACTAAACGTTACTGGGCTCTCTGGGATTCCTTACATTTGAAGAACGGTATCTTGTACCGAAAATGGGAGTCTGACGATGGAAAAACATGTAGATGGCAACTATTACTCCCTAAGTCGAGAATTTCTATGGTCCTTCAAGACCTGCATGGTAGTCCCACAGGAGGTCATTTTGGTGTAATGAAGACCCTGCAAAAGGTTCGAGAGCGTTTCTACTGGAATAATGTTCGCAGTGATGTAGAGAAGTGGTGTCGAACTTGTAACACCTGTGTAGCACGTAAAGGTCCAAAGATGCGTACCCGTGGGCGACTGCAGCGTTATAATGTAGGAGCTCCTTTCGAACGAATTGCACTAGACATCCTGGGTCCTCTTCCTAGAACATCTGATGGCAATAAGTACATCCTCGTTGTCATGGACTACTTCACTAAGTGGCCTGAAGCCTATGCCATACCTAATCAAGAGGCGGTAACCGTAGCAGATATACTAGTTCAACACTGGGTTTCAGATACGAAGTTCCTCTTCAAATCCATTCCGATCAAGGAAGAAACTTTGATTCGGCTGTGTTTATGGAAATGTGCGGACTACTCGGCATGGACAAAACTCGAACTACACCTCTACATCCTCAATCGGACGGCATGGTGGAGCGGTTCAATCGTACCATCCTAAATAGCCTCTCTCTCCTGGTGTCTAGAGACCAACAGGACTGGGACAAGAAATTGCCTCTTTTCCTGCTTGCCTACAGGAGTGCCACTCATGAGGCCACTGGTTACTCCCCTTCTCAAATGCTCTTTGGTCGTGATCTTCGTCTGCCTGCGGATCTTTTGTTTGGCCGTCCTCCTGATGCTCCTTTATCGCCCGAGGAGTACGTGGATGAACTCCAGGCACGGATTGAGGAGATTCATTGTCTAGCGAGGAACCGAATCGGATTGGCATCGGAAAAGATGAAGACACGGTACGACATAAAGGCAACTGGACATGAGTTCAACGAAGGTGACAAAGTTTGGTTGTGGAATCCCATACGTCGTAAGGGACTGTCGCCAAAACTACAAAGAAACTGGGACGGTCCTTACACAGTCGTCAACAGGCTGAATGACGTCTTCGTTCGCATACGAAAATCGCCACACACCAAGCCCAAGGTCGTACATTATAACCGGCTAGCCCTTTATTTTGGCCAAAGTGATTAGAAATTCGAAACTGGAATTTCAGACCATGGTCATGAAAGTCACTTTTTGTAAATATGTAAATAGTAATTAGTTCTTATTTATGTAAATTTTATTGTTATTGTTATTATTATTTATTTATTTGTTTATTTATTTTAAGTGTCTTCCTCTAACTCAGGGATTGCACTGCCCGGGACGTGCAGTCTTTGGGTAGTGTTACGAATTTTGTAAATAGTTAGTATTTGTACTGTAAAATAATATAAATAATCTTATTAAGCTCCATTTCTTTACTAATATTAGTTTTTGTTACATTGTCTCTGTTATCAAGCAAACTTGTCTATTATTTTCAGTGAATGTCTATGGCAGCTTTGCGAAATATTAGAGATATCGCCAAGTTGGCGTCACTTTTGGCGACTAATTTTGGTCGCCAAATTTGGCGATATATCGCCAAGTTGGCGACAAACTTGGCGATTGTTGGCGATGGTAACCCTTCCCTACACTATGGTAACCCCCCCTATTGATATACTGATACATTGAATGTTGTTCCGTGGATTTTTCGAGATGGTTCTAGAAATTTCCAGCACCTGCTGCGAGCCTATATAAGGAGAGCGATACGAGCTGTTATTATTATTATTTACCAGTCAGTCATTGAGTGAACAAGGCGTTTGTTAGCAAGTTTGCTTGAGTTTCATTTATGTTGTTTTGAATGTTATTAAGTGTTGAGACGTTGTATAAAGAGTCTCTGGGATCTAAAGCTATTCTTGTACGATAAATTTGAGCAGTTATTTTTGAATATCTAGCAATATTTGTGAGTTTCGAAGACTCTGTTGTTCTGAAGATCTGTAAATAAATTATTTTCTACTTTTCTAAGAGACAAGAGTTTGAAGTTCTCTAACCATAAGATCAAAAGAACCCCATATACGCTGCAACAATACTATGATATAAAATCAAGAAAATAAGTTTCATTATGTAGTGTAAATTAATAATGTTTTGTTTAAATGAGAAATTGAATGAAAATTAGTAAAAATAAAAGAGGTCTTTTTATAATTAATCAATTTAATCAAAATACAGAAAGTAATTGATAATACAGGGAAACCCCGATTTTACGTTTCTCAAGGGACTGAGTAAAAAAACGTAAAATACGGGAAAAACGTAAAATATGGGAAATACATAGAAAGCAAAAAATCGTAGAAAAAAACTAAAGGTAGTAAAGATGACTTTTTCAAAATGTATTACAATCTATATTTTACGAAAAGAACATTTTTATACATACCATTTTTAAGATGATTTTACTAACACATTTAATTGCGAATCCTGGCATTTAGGTTGAAAATAGTCCGTAATAGTAGATTGTTTTTTAGTCATTGAGTTCAAAGTGAATGCAGCATCTTCCAGGATTGAAATACTTTGCAAGTTTTTTTCCTGGTCTTTATGCGAAAGAAAATAGTTTTTCACTGTTTGTAAGCTCTTCAATGCAATATTAAAAGAAGGGACGGGCTGTGCTTCTGTTTCTTGTTCTTCATCTTCATCGGTGGACGAAAAGTCCATAACGTCGGCTACGGATGGAGCAGTAGCTCTTTCAGCTTCACATGTTGCTAAATTTTCCGGAATGTAATCATTGAAATCATAGATAACAGTTTCGTTGTCATTGTCCGAGTCTACCGCGACTGATTCCTCATCTGTTCTCGGTTCATTAGATGCTACGAATCCGCTTTCTTCAAAACAATGGGAAATGCAGTGTTGTGTAACGTTTCTCCACGACGCAGAAATAAAATGCATAGCCTCTAGAACACTTAACTTTAACTTGCAGGCGTCATTTAGGTTTCCATTTTTTATTTCAGCTACAGCTTTCCGGACAAGTTGCTTTCTATAAAAAACCTTGAAAGATCGAATAATGCCGATCACAAGGCTGCAATTTGCTTGTGCAATTTGACGGAAAAAATTCGACATGCACATTAGACAGCTGCAAAACCGGATGTGCACTGCATTGATCAATAAATAAAATTATTTTACGATTCTGCAACTCCATTTTTTTGTTTAGTTTGCGCAAAAAGTCTTCGAAAATCGGTTTGGTCATCCACGCATTTTTGTTTGCTTCGTACTTTGTCGGATAACTTCTCACGTTTTTGAAGCATCGTGGGTTGCGCGACTTTCCGACAACAAGAGGCGTCAGCTTCTCACTTCCATCAGAATTGCAGCAAAGTAAAACCGTAAGACGCAATTTAGACATTTTCCCTCCATGGCAGGAGTCTCCTTTTGCAACATAACTTTTATCCGGTAGGAGGTTAAAGAAAAGTCCGGTTTCATCCGCATTGAATATGTCCTTTGGCTTGTATCCTTTGGTCAAATTTGGTAGATTTTTCTTCCAATCTTCTATTGTAGCTTCATTTACACTTGATGATTCTCCCGAAAGCGATCTATACACAATATTATGTCTTTTCTCCATTCGGTCAATCCAGCCATTTGAAGCTGTGAAATCTTTCAAACCACCAAGCCTATCGGCGATTTCTAGAGCTTTTTCTCTTAGTATCGTGCCATTTATAGGTACATTCGCGGCACGAGCTTCTTTAAACCACTTTAATAAGATACCTTCCAGCTCGTCGTACGGCGATTTTTTCAATGTTCTCCGTTTCTTAGCATTTTTTTCTCCGACTTTCTTGATGTTTTTTTCAATGCATTCTTTTTTCTGTAGTATGGATTGCAGGGTTGTTACGGGAATTCCTTGCAACTGAGCAAACGCTACTTTGGTTCCGTGGAATTCATCAAATTGTTTAATAATTTCGGCTTTCTCAGCAACAGAAAAGTTTTTGCGTTTTTTACTCGTCATTTTGGCACAAAAAGGTTATAAATGCGACCACCGCGTGCTAAACAGCATTTGAAAACGTTAAGAAAGGTAAGGATCCCTTTCCCTCCCTGACGAAAGAAATGAGCCACCCCATCTGATTGGTAACTGGATTGTATTCCCCCCCCCTCCCATCTCATCCCTACACCAATAAAGTGTGTTGTTTCTTTACTTTGCTCCCCCGCCAGCTACCATGGGGAGGGAAGGGAGCAGTCCGCGACAGCAGGTGTTCAACAAACTAGGGGGGGGGGGGGACCAGTTTCAGAAGACAGGAGTCTTTAGAATGCGTTTCTGTTTTCATAGATTGCATAACTTTTAACAACGTGGATTAAGTTTTAAAAAGCACAAAAGGAAAAATTATTGCTTATTTTAGAACATATTTTCCTTTTTTTACTTTCCAGAAAAAACGTAAAATGCGGGAAATTCCATAAATAACAAACTTACGATCCGGGTTAAATTAACATTACAACTATACGGAAAAACTGGGACCTGAAGAAAAAAACGTATAATGCGGGAAAAACGTAGATTCGGGGCACGTAAAATCGGGGTTTCACTGTAATATGTTGTTGAAAAAAAAATATTAAAACATAAGAATCTTCTGCGCAATTGAGAAATTTAATCAAAATACTTTATTATCTAACTTTTGTAAGATAAAATAAATTATAAATAAACCAGCTTATTACAGGCTATACAAAAGCTGTCAAAGTCAAAAGATTTCAATTACATAATCAAGAAGCTGAATCATATTTCGTTAAAAACATATCCCTTTGCACAAGAATCACACACCTTTACGAAATGCGGAAAAAAAAAAAAAAAAAGAAAGAAAGAAAGAAAGAAAAAAGAAAAACTTATTAAATTCACTCGATTGGATTAGTAATTGTCTCGAGATAAAAATCTTTTTTAACTTTTTTAATGAAATCTTTATGAAAAATTAATGAAGTTAACTAAATTATATATGATCAATAATGAATAAAACTTTGAAAATATTAAAAATATAGTAATTGAAAATAAATAAATATTTGTTTAATTAAAAAGACAATTTGCCTTTTTGACAATTTTATTTATTTAAAAAATATGGCTCAAATAACGAACTCAGTGCATGTCAATGTTCAACTAAAAGTACATAAAAGAGTGGAATTTAACAAATTACAACAACCATTTGGAAAACGATTTTTTCAAAGTCTAAAATTTAAGACTTATAAATAAATTCTATTTTAAAAAGAAAAAATATTTTCTTCACTTTTTGTAAACAATACATGTTTATTTTGCAGAGTTAAATAAAGGTGTATCATCTTGAAGAGATTATCAGTTCTGCAGTCGTTTTTTTCCCTAAAGGATTTATATTATTTTTTTAAAAAACAAAACAAAGAGGTTATAGTGCTGCTTCCTTTCTTAATTCATTCAATCTCTTATGTAGTTACATCTACTTTATCTGTATTATAAATGACAAACACGTCTGTACGTAATACATATGTTCTTCTGCAAATGGCAACTTATCATATGAATTGCATGAAAATTTGTTTTTAGGCTAATTGAAGGATGTAGAGTGCTTTTATATTGTCAGAATTGGACACTGTTATTGAAAAAAAAAAAAAAAAGTTAGGGTTAGTTTTAATATGTGGGTGATTCTACGATAAGAGGTTCAAAAACATAGAGAATTCGGCCAAAGAGAAAAGTTTGAGTTTGATCAAAAACCTTTAAATTATGATTTTTTTCCCGTTTATTTACTTTTTCATATAAGGGCAAGTCACTTTATACATATTTTATAACTTTTTTTGGTCAGTGACTCGCTTCCCTGGCAGTTATCTTGCCAGGGGAAATACGGCAGGGGAGAGACATTTCCATGTAAATTCAAATTTTTTAACTGACTGAATTAGTTTTTGGGTTAATTGTGTATTTCACTTTAATTATTACCGTATTGTTTAATTAGGGCAGTAAATGCAATTGAATTGAATGAATATTATAAGTTTTATGACTTACCAGGGGAGATACATGATCACTGTGCGAAACCACTACGCAGCACGGTTGCGTTGCTATAACTAAAAACGGCGACGCTTAAATGGGTTGCGCGTTTAGTATTGCTAACTTCAAGCCGATAGATGTCCTTAAGCACTAATTCCAATATAGCCATCCTTGAATTTATATTTGTTTCAGCGGAACGAAATTTGACAGGGGAGAGACACAAAAAAAGCGGGACAAAAGTTAATTAAAAAAATTATTTAAAATTTACAAAATTATTTTATCTTTTATTTTATAATACGTAAGTATAATTACTTAAGTTCCAATTAAATATACTTTAGTTAAGCATCTGGCGGAAAAAATATATGTATTGTTTGAAAGTTAAATTGAAACCGGCAAGGGGACATGCCAGGGGAGGGGACTTTTTTAGACTTTGTAAGAAATTTCAGAAAAATGTCTTTTAATTAGGCATTCAATCGTGATGTTACTTAATAAAGTATATTAAGATGATGCGATTCATTGCAAAAAATAGCAACATATAGAATAAAAAATCTGTTTTAAACGGATTGCCGTACAAATTACCTCTTATCGTAGAATCACCCATGTAAATGATCAACTAAGCAAATTTTATATACATCATTTAAAAGTACACTTTTTTTCCAATCTTTCGTCCTGTAACTTTCTTCTACGATAACTTTTTGCAGAGTTAGTAGGGGATGTTTACTTTTACCCCCTTTTTTACATAATAAAAAAAAAAAATACAGTAAAATCGCCGTACAACGAATCCTAGCTTAACGATTTTTTTAGTTTAACAAATATAAATAAAATTGTAAAAAATCTTATTATCTTATCTCATTATAATAACTTTCTTTAACGAAATTTTCAGTATAACGAATTTAATCAATTTTCTCCAGAAATCCTTTGTAACGACATTTTATTGTATTATGCAATTAAATTAAGAAAGTAAATTAACTTGTGTAGTGTAATTTAGTAATATTTTGTTTAAATAAAGAATTTAATAAAAATAAGTTAAAAAATGAATTATTTTGAAAAGAATCAATTTAATCAATTTATAGAAAATAATTTAAAATCTTATGCTATTGAAAGAATATTAATTGAAGTTATTAATTCTCTTAAAATACACACGCTTTTAAAGTACACTCTATAAAGCAAGTAACTCTTTGGTATAATTAAGATATTTATTGAATTACATAAAAACTTTTGTTAGATAAAAGAAATTAGAAACAAACCAGCTTATTACACGTTATACAAATGCTTCCGAAATAGAAAGCTTTCAATTACATATTCAAGGAACTAAATCATATTTCGGTGAAAACATATCGCTGTGCAAAAGGATTACACATCTTTACGAAACGCGAAAAAAGGAAAAAAAAAAAAAAAAACTTATTAAACTCACTCGATTGGTTTCTTATTTACCCGGAGAGGAAAATCTTTTTAACTTTTTTAATGAAATCCCTTCGAAGTTATTGAGTTTCCCTTTTCGACAGGCACATGCAAGATCTCGCATGCTGTTTTCATGTTAGAAAAGGATGTTTCTGGATTTTTATTCTATGTCTAAGAACTATTTTGAGAACATGGAAAAAATTGTACGGCTTCGTTCTTTTTTTATGATTTGAATGAACTTTTAGGGTTGGTTTCTTAGAAATATATAAGAAAAGGTTTCGAGATTTTCGTTTTAAATAGCGTTGTTTTCGATTAGAAGCTTATTTCGAAATCATATGTATTTCACAAGATAATTTTATTTTTCGGACTAGAGTATTTAAACGAGATAATTTTATTTCTAACCAGATTTTAACAACGACAATCCAAGATATTTTACTTTAAGGAAAAAAAAATGGGTTTTCATTTATGATCTAGATCGTCAGAAAAAGTATAAATAAAAATTTTAAATTAATATTTCAGTAACAGAAAATCTTACTGTGCACCGTTTGAAATTTAATCGTGTTCCATTTTAATGGCTGTTTTTTGTTATTAAAAAATAAATAAAAAAATGAGGTGCATTTTTTAAGCTTCCAAAATAAAAAATTCCTTTTCCAATAAATATTCCTTTTTCAAAATATAAAAATATTTTTTACATTTGAAATTCTGCAAAAAAATTTTTGTTCAAAAGTGAAGTCTCGTAAAAAATCAATGCATAGAGATGAAAGTAATAATAATCATCATCATAGTAAATAATGATGATAATAATAATAATAACAATGATCAGTAACTGTAACATCTGTAAATCTAATCATTTGTTTTGAGGTAATAACTACTGCTAAAATAATAATAATAAATATAAATAAATAAATATATCTTGTTGCTTTTCATGTGAATTTTTATCCATTTTCGATTAAGCATAATACCCATTATTTTGTTTTATAAATACAAAAATGTACATTCCTTAAACACACAATTTCTCTAAAATATAAAAGTATTTATTTATATTTGAAATTCTGCAAAACTAGCTTTTTTTTTCTTTTTTCTTTTTAGTGAAGTTCCGCAAAAGAGCATTGCATAACATTGATAATAATAATAATAATAATAATAATAATAATAATAATAATAATAATAATAACAGTAAAAGTAATATCAATAATTGTAATATTTGTATCTCTAATTGGTTTTATGGTAATAATTACTGCCAAAAAAAGAAAAAGAAAAGAAAAAAAGAAAAAGAAAAAGAAAAGAAAGAAAGGAAAGAAAAAAAACTTGTTTCACGAAAATTTTTATCGCGTTCCACTATGCATTACAGATACCGTTTTGTCTTATAAATACATAAAAAGTTACGTTTCTTAAGCACGCAACTTTTCCAAAAAATAAAAGCATATTTTACATTCAAAACTCTGAAAAGCTTTATATACAGGGTGATTCTATATTTTTTTTTACAAAAAAAAAAAAAAAAAAAAAAAAAAAAGAAGGATGATATTAAACAACAAGACAAACAATATTAAATAGGAAACCAAGGGTCCAAAACGTTTACCGAAGGAGATACCCGCCATTAAAGTTTAGGGTCCAAAAATTCAAATAATCATAAAAAACGGAAAAATTGGTCGATTGATTTGCGGTTTTCACTAAAATTATTCTTCATGTGGGCATTTTCTTGAAATTAAATTATAAAGATAAATTTCAAAAATGCCGATAGAGGGCGCGTTAGACTTTGGAGTAACGAACAACTGTTTTTTGCCGTTATTTTTTGCATCTCATTAAATGTTTTCGGAAGCTTAGACTTAAACTTAAATTTTGAGCTCAAAATCTGAATAGTTGGGAGTAGTTAACTAGCACAAATTGAACTGTGTTCAGAGGGTTCAAATTTCAAATGATTATAAAAAACGGAAAAATTGGTTCAATGATTTGCCGTTTTCACTAAAACTATTTATTCTTTATGTCGATATTTTCTTAAAAATAAATTATAAAGATAAATTTCAAAAAATGCCGATAGAGGGCGCTTTAGACTTTGGAGTAACGAACAATTATTTTTTGCATCTCATTAAATGTTTTCGGAAGCTTAGACTTAAACTTAAATTTTGAGCTCAGAATCTGAATAGTACGGAGTGGTTAAGTAGCGCAAGCTGAACTGTGTTAAAGGGGGGGGGGGGGCGTTCAAATTTCAAATAATTATAGAAAATGAAAAATCTAGTCGATTCGTTTGCGGTTTAAAATAAAACTATTCATTAAGTCAGTATCTTCTTAAAAATAAATTTTAAAGATAAATTTCAAATAATGCCGTTAGATGGCGCCTTAAACTTCAGAGTAACCAACAACTAATTTTAACCATTATTTTTTGTATCTAATTAAATGCTTGCAAAAGCTTATTAAATGTTTTCGGAAGCTGAGATTTAAACTTAAATTTTGAGCTCAAATTCTCAATCGTTGGAAGGAGTTAAGAATTGCAAACTGAAGTGAGTTCAAGAGTTGAAATTTACCCCCCCCCCCCTTCGAACACAATTCAATTTTTCGCTACTTAAACTCTCCCAACGATTCAGAATTTGAGCCCAAAATTTATGTCTACGCATTTGAAAGCATTTAGTGAGATAAAAAAAAAAATGATTAAAAATAGTTGTACGCTACTCCAAAGTCTAAGGCGCCCTCTATCTGCATTTTGTGAAATTTATCTTTAAAATTTATTTTCAAGAAAATGCTGATTTAAAGAGTAGTTTTAGCGAAAACCGCAAACGAATCGACCAATTTTTTCGTTTTTTATAATCATTTGAAATTTGAACCCTCTGAACACAGTTCAGTTTGTGCTACTTAACCACTCCCAAATATTCAGATTTTGAGCTCAAAATTTAAGTTTAAGACTAAGCTTCCGAAAAAATTTAATGAAATGCAAAAAATAACAGCAAAAAATAGTTGTTCGTTACTCCAAAGTCTAAAGTGCCCTCTATCGGCATTTTTTGAAATTTGTCTTTATAATTTAATTTCAAGAAAATGCCTACAAAAAGAATAGTTTTAGTGAAAACCGCAAATGAATCGACCAATTTTTTCCGTTTTTTATGTTTATTTCAAATTTTGGTCCCTAAATTTTAATGGCGGCTATCTCGTTTGGAAAACGTTTGGGACCCTTGGTCTCCTATTTAATATTGTTTGTCTTGATATGCACTATCAACCCTCTTTTATTGTAAAAACAGTTTAGAATCACCCTGTATATATATATATATATATATACCGGGTGACCCAAAAGTCAGGACTAACTTTAAAAACGAATAATTCGAAAACTAATCAAGATATAAAGATATGGTTTGCACCAAACGGATGGAAATGAAACCGGGTTTTGTGTGGCTACGGAAAAAACTCTATACCGACCAACTGATGGCGCTGTCGGATTTCTGAATTGCAAGCAGGACAGGCTCTCCAAACAGTCACCTTTATGCATCACTTCATATTGCTCTGCCCGTGTTTCGCCTGCTACGCTCCATATTTGAGGAGGATCGCATTATCAGTCGCTACATTAATCACGCATGGCCTCCAAGATCTCCGGATCTGGCACCCTGTGACTTTTGGCTGTGGGGATTATTGAATTCAAAAGTGTACCGCAACCAACCGGCATCACTAGCAGCAGTGAAAGATGCCATCCGCCAATACCTCCATTTCTGCCGTAACGCAAGAAATGCTACTTAATGCTGTGAACGGTGAGGTGCCTCGTCTCACAGCTGTACTTTTGAATGATGGACAGAACCTTGAACATTTACTGTAGTACTAATTAACTGTAATTAAGCTGACTTGTAAGTTGATAACATTTTTTTTCATTTGTAAATCATCTTATTATGCAATAAATCACTCTGTAGCGCTATCTGTTCATCGCCAACAGAACTATTATTTTTCGTTGCCACATGAAACCCGGTTTCTTTTACATCTGGTTGGTGCTGACTGTATCTTGATTTGTTTTCGAATTATTCATTTTTAAAGTTCGTCCTGACTTTTGGATCACCCGGTATATAAGTGAAATCTCGTAAAATCTCGTCATTGCATAACGCTGAAGATATGTAATAATAATTTAAAATGTCCAGTATATCTTCAGATATTAAAAAAAAATTATTATTGAAGTGAAACAGTGTCCTGATAAACAATTCTGTAGATAAAGGCTTAATTAGTTTGTCTCACTCCCGAATATCGGTTTTCCAGTTATTGTGTATTTTCGATTGTTTTTATGTTATATGTCACTGGATTAAGAAGAATTTACCTTTTTAGGTGCGTTCGTAATTATGTAAATACGTAGCACCTATTGTTGTCGCTCAGTCCGTCTGTCTGGTCCGTCTTTCTGTCCGCATATAACAATGCAAAAACTATCCAACCGAATCATTTGAAATTTAAAATACATAATTATTACATAATTTTGTCGAGTCATTTCAAATTTTATGAAAATCGGATGGATAGATCAATTACAGGGACAATCAAAAGGATTCCGTTACATTACGGTCAATGGGGAAAAAAGTTTCAAAAGCATTTTAATCGTTTGAAATTTAAAACGTATATTTATTACATAATTTTGTCGAGTCATTTCAAATGTTATGAAAATCGGATACATACATCAATTACAGGGACAATAAAAAGTATTCCTTTACATTACGATCAATGGGAAAAATGTTTCAAATGCATTTTAATCGTTTGAAATTTAAAACGTATATTTATTACATAATTTTGTCGAATCAATTCAAATGTTATGAAAATCGGATGCATAGATCAATTACAGGGGCAATCAAAAGTATTCCGTTACATTACGATCAATGGAAAAAAATGTTTCAAATGCATTTTAATGGTGTTACACTCATTTGAACATAATATAATTGACATGAATCTATGATGTATGTACTAAAATATACATTCTGTACAATCTGGGATGCAAGGAATATTTATTATTAAATTACAGGGCCACACAAATGTATTCCACTAAATAATGTTATACGGGGAAACATTGTTTGGGGCGTGTTTTAATTATATTAACCTACTTCAAGTTTTATGAATAAGATATACGTTAATGAAGTATAATGAAAATTACTCCATGCATATTTACAGGAACACAAAGATTTCGACCACTATACTGTATCCAAAGTACGCTCTACTATACCAGCAAGATCTGAATATTTTAAAACTTATAGTACGAACGCACCTCATTTGCTACGCTTCACGTGCAATTTCCAACTTGTTTTCTATAGTGCAGAATATGATGATTATATTATATTCTGGGAGCTGTTGGCGCATCGGCCGACATGTAACGGAATAATTTTGATTGCCCCTGTCATTAAACTATACAGCTTATTTTTATCAAATTTGAAATGATTTGACAAAAGTATACAATAATTATGTACTTTAAATTTCAAACGATTCGGTTGGGTAGTTTTTGCTCTGTTATAGAGGTTATGGAGGTTTTTATATTTAACAGTGTACACTTTTCACACTATTATAAATACAAAACAATAAATAGGTCAACATAAGTATCGCAGAACGTAACTGATTTTTATCAAGTTGATTTGTCCTCTCATCATCTATAATCATCATTAAACAATTAGAGACAGTCGAAAAAAAATTTCATGACGTGAAATTCTAATTAATTATTTTAACTTGACATATTCATCTATCCGATTGTTCTGTAGATAAGTATTGTATAAATTCATCTGACGTACAGCCAATCAGCGTATATCATTTTGTATACGATTCTTTAAGATAACCTCTTCATCTAAAAATAGATCTTAAAATCTTCAATTTTCTTTATTTATTTCTTTTTTCACATTGTTAGAGGATGCGTATGTAGGTCAAGTCTTAAATGTCGAATAATGTTCATGTGAAACTCGCAACAATGTATTGAAATTCTCCTTAACTACTTGGATCCACAGACGAAAACCATGGAGCATGATTATTAGTAGAATCACTTATCGCTTTAATTGATCTCCATGGTTACTCTTAACAGGGAAAGGTATTTGCCAAAGACCACTGATGCGTATGGCTAATTCTAGGTCATCTAATGCCGAAACGGACGTAATAGGTTATAGTCAGGAAGAGTAAAATTAGTGTCAGAGTGACAATAACCATCTTTCCAGCATTTCTGATCAACCCAGACAATAGAGTTAGTAATAGACGAAGCATAAAAAATTACTTTTTTTTACAGTTACCTCTGTAATTGTGTTTTGATTTTAAAAAGTTTTTTATTGATGCTACAATGCCATGGTATATCGGATCAAGATTGACAATCATGTATGATTGTAAGGTTCGCATGTGAAACTCCGGTCTAATGTAACTAGACCCATTTTGGGATATGTACAAATCCGGATATTTGGGATAATATTATATAAGGCGAATAAGATAAGAAATGTCAAATAAAAATTCTCGAAAATCGCATAAAAATTATATAATTTTCGCAATTATGATCTATAGTAGTGTT
The DNA here is from genome assembly GCA_964019185.1 of Maratus speculifer. Lineage (NCBI taxonomy): Eukaryota > Metazoa > Arthropoda > Arachnida > Araneae > Salticidae > Maratus > Maratus speculifer. The sequence continues at coordinate 98,959,731 of OZ025297.1, read as the reverse complement.
CTTATTTAAAAAACTTATTTATTGATAATTGTGTCGTCATTTATATTACCTCAGGATTGATAAACATGTATGATTGTAACATCACATGTGAAGCTTAAATTATCCGGATCAACTTGTTTAAAACGAAACATGGAAATGATAAAAAAAAAAAAAAAAAAAAAAAAAAGGAGATACATAAAACAAAGCTAAAAACTCCCTTGATGAGAATTTAATAGTTATAGACTTACCATCCGAGTAATTATGCAACTGTACTGAAAATAAAATAAAATTTTGTGTTATCGCAAGATTTATTCCCATGAAGAGAAAAGAAATGTGTGATTTATCAATTCATAAGTTTTCGCTTAAATAAAATTTATGTAAATTTAAAGTAATTGAAATTATATTCCAATACGTAACAAAAATGTATAAATGATACTATGTATTTTTTAAATGAATCTACTGTAAAATAAACTAACATAAATAATTAAAGAATTGTAATAATGCAGAGCTAAAATAAAAATTGACTTTACAATGTTTTTCGACTGCCCTTTAATAAAATTAGCTTTCATGTATGCGTTAGCAAAATTCCGGAAAATTAACAGAATGGTTAAGCAGTATTGTGATCAAGATTTTATCTGTATAATCAGAAATCCATGTATACGGGATAATAATAATAATAATAATTACTTTGAGAAATAAAAAATTTTGAAACTCGCATAAACATATTACAAGATTTTTAACACTTGTCATCTGTAATTGTGTTTCAGTTAAAAAATATTTTTTATTGATAATAGTGTCGCGATATATTAGCTCAAGATTAACAACCATGTTTGGTTGTAACGTTCGCATGTGGAACTTTAATTAACCTGACTAATGTGATAAATAAACTAAAACACTTTGTAAAAATAGCTCGAAACGCGTCCTACTTTATTTTTCATTTTATGGTGATTTTACAAAGTGTTTTAGTTTATTTATAAATTATCGCCAGTGCTTACGGGTGTTTTTTCACCTGACTAATGTATTCTAAGTGCAATCTGCATGTGCAGAAATTCCGATATTTGGAATAATCATAAAAAAAGGGTTATTTTGTGAAATAAAAGTTTTCGAAAATGCTTTTGTTTTCGAAAATTTGTAGGCCTAATGTGTGTTTTAAATAAGATGCATTTTAGAAAATAAATAAATAAGAAAAGAAAAGAAAATAGAGCACGCGTATCTCTCGATTAGTGAGCTTTTCAATTCTTTAGATGCTGCCTCAATTAGTGTCCAAAGCACGAAAGGGAAGAGGGAAACTTTCAGAAAATGCTAAAAAGAAAATAACTGAGAGATGCGCAAAATAAATAAATAAAAAATAATGAAAAATAAATTCTTTGATAGAATTTGATTGTTATAGACTTGACATCCGTGTAATTATGTAAATGTATTGAAAATTAGAAAATAACATTCTGTGTTATCGCATTCCCAAAAAGAGAAAAGAACTGTGTAAATAGCTATTAACAAGTTTTTGCTTAAATAAAATGTATGTAAATTTAAAGTAATCAAAATTATATTATAAATCATATTATGTATTTTTTAATTAATCTACTGGTAACTAAACTAACATAAGTAACTAAAGAATTGTAGTAATGAAGACTGACTTCACGACGCTTTCCGATTGTCATTAAATAAAATTAGCTCTCATGTTTATGTTAGTAAAATTATTGAAAATTAAATAAACGTTTAAGCAGTAATCAGCACTTTGTAACAATATTTTTTAAAAAAAAAAACAATATCAAAATACATTGTTACATTGTGTATTTTTTGTGTACTGCGTTATTGAGAATTTTTTTCTCATTCAAAGTATTTTTCGATCAGTTCAGTAATATTGCTTTTCGGAATCTCCGGTGACTCGGAAAGCTTTAAATTCTACAGAACTCTTTACTCTACAGAAATCTACAGCTTCATAAAAGATGCTACTAAAATTACAGTAATCTTATTAAAGTTTTATCGGTCACCCGGATCATTGTTACACAAAACGTTCTAGGCATCCCAGTTTTCTAAAAAATGCTTAGTATTTTACAGATTTTTTGATTTACAGTGCACATATGCGTCTGTAACATCATTTTTTAAAAAAATATTTTCCAATATAGTTAACAAAGTATCCTTCACGGTTGAAAAATTTTCATGCATTTGTTTTATTTGTCGTCTGTCCATCCATTTATGGTCTAATTATCGTCAATATACAAGGATTGCTCTGTAATTGTAATATATTACTTTACAGTTTCTATAGAATGATATCTATTAGAAATAATGATCGCAACATTTATAGTTCTTTAATAGGAACCGCCAAAAATTGGCTGCATTACGTTCAATAGGGGCAAAAAAAGTCTCAAATGCAATTTAATTATATTACACCATGAATTATGTTAAATTGTGAGATATTGTTACAGTATTCGAGAAGTATTGGAAAGTTTCTGATAAAATACAAACATAATTAGTTGTAAATTATAACCTTAAAACTATTTTACTTCATCGAATAGATTAAACCATCTATCGTCTTAAAAAAAAAAAAAAAAAAAAAAAAAAAATAGAAATCACTTATGTAATACAGTAATTCATCACAATTTGAATAGACAAATTTAAAAGCAAGTAATTAAAAATTCAAGAATTTTTCTAATGAAACATTCAACTTATTTACGTCAAATCTTGACGAGCATTATCTAGTCCTATATTATTATGTTTACACACTTAGAGTTTCAGAATAATTCCTCATGCATTTTTCTAGATATTCAACAAAATGTCTAAAATCTCAAGTGGTGGGTCACCTTTGGCCATATACTGTATATTCAATGACAATCTTACTACAAAAAAGCAACATTCTTACATCCACGTGCTTTTCTACAACAGGTCTTTTTTTTTTTCTTTTAAGAAATGAATAAAAGTGACATAGCATGTTTCTTAAGCAGTTAATAGTCAGTGCTATCTCATTTATCTTATGATTAATTGAAGTGTAAACGTACAAATATTTTGGACGAAAGTAAAAAACAAGAAAAGGAAAAAAATGCAGAAGTAGGGAAAAACAATTTAATGACGAAGGATTATTTACATATATCATTCATTTATTATAGTTTTTACATTTCTTCTGTCGACTCACGATAGGTGGATTGATCATCAGAAAGGAATTTTTTTAGCCGATCAGCAAAAGAGTACTGCATTGGGTTGAGTTGTCTATAATTGTATTTGTTTTTCTTTTTTGTGGGAGGCAAGGGGTGTAATTTTGATATTTTCGACTTTGAATGCTCGGTCTTGTTTCTTGTGGATCGAGTTCATAAATTAACATGCAAGATAAGACAATTAAAGTAAAGTTTGCAATGCCAGTAATACTAGCGCCATTTGTGACAAGAGGGGGAAGCAAACAAGCTTCAGAAATTTATTTGTGTACATATGAAATCTGTTTATGCTCTATGTTTTATAATATTTATTCTTTTCAACTTGAGATAGACGATTTTCTTCAAATAGATGTATTATAAATTTTCTTCAATAGTTAAAACTGCTATTACACGAGAAGTCAAAGTCGCTTCAAATTCCGGGCATCTCCATGTTATCCTATTGCACCAGGGGAGTTGCCTGAAAAGCAAACAATTATTTTGTGTCGGATCGTCTTTGAAACTTGAAACCAAGAGAGTCGTCAGTAACAGCCAATCAAATGCTTGGAAATCAAGATGATGGAAAAGCCTTTTCTGGAACAGCTAATGAAATGCTCAGAAAACGAAAAAACACAGGCGATTTTTGTCGCGTGCAATTCTTACGTGTAGTAGCACTTTTAATTTCTTTTTAAACGACTATATTTTTAGATAGCTGGTGACATCGTAACCCTCATAATTGCAGTTTTGATTTTTTTTAATCTAATTTGACAGTAAAAAGTCGTAGGATCAAAATGATCTAGGTTCTACAATCCGAAAATATGTTTAGTTAAATTTACTATTATTAAAAATCTTTAATATTCTCCCGTCATTGATGATAGTGATCACTGTTACAAAGGTAAGTACATATACAGGGTGTCCGAAAAGTCTGGAAACGGCCGAATAATTCGAGAAATACATATGAGATTGAAAAACATAAATATACGTGTTAAATATTTTTAAATAAGCTACTCAGTGATACCAAATTTGACCTTCGAAACCGACCCCCTGGGGGTCAGAGGGGGTCCAACTTTGAAATCTTAAATTATAACCCCCATTTTTTATTGCAGATTCGGATTCTACGGATAAAAATACGAAACTTTTGTATTTGATGTTTATTTCAAATCCTCGTTTATCACGGTGTATTTGAGCACATTAAATCGATACATATTTCGGCTTTTCCAACTTGATTTTCCCTAATCGAAACTGATTGGGCAGAATTTTTGACGTCAAATTCCCCGTCTTTTGCAGAAATAGCGTTTCCTGAAAATCACCCGTAGCGATTATTTCAATAGTGCTACACTGTTAAAAATCTGACCCATTTGCTGCAGCGTCACTCCACAGCTATTATAGAATATCTCTTTTGTGACCAATGAGAGTGCTCCATAACACAGTAAAGTAATCGTTTTCTATAAAAGTGGTGGAGTGACGATGCAGCAAAAGTGTCAATTTTTTACACTGTACTTTACTGTGTTATGGAGCATTCTCATTGGTCATGAAACAGATATTCTATAAAAGCTGTGGAGTGACGCTACAGCAAATGGGTCAAATTTTTAACTGTGTGTAGTACTATCAAAATAATCGGCATGGGTGTTTTTCAGGAAACGCTATTCTTGCAAAAGACGAGGAATTTGATGTCATAAATTCTCCCCAATTAGTTTCGATTAGGGAAAATCCCGTTGGAAAAGCCGAAAAATGTATCGATTTAATATGCTCGAATACACCGTGATAAACGAGGATTCGAAATAAACATCAAATACAAAAGTTGCGTATTTTTGTCCTTAGAATCCGAATCTGCAATAAAAAATGGGGGTTATAATTTAAGATTTCAAAGTTGGACCCCCTCTGACCACCAGGGGGTCGGTTACGAAGGTCAAATTTGGTATCACTGAGTAGCTTATTTAAAAATATTTAACACGTATATTTACGTTTTTCAATCTCATATATATTTCTCGAGTTATTCGACCGTTTCCAGACTTTTCGGACACCCTGTATATATATATATATATATATAATATTGAAATATTAAATGATATATAATGCAATTTCTTTTGATGCATCCAAATAAAAAATACCCTTTGAAGTATTTTCAAGAGACATTGCATTTCTAATAACACAAATAAAGCAATTAAAAGATTTATAATTTCAGATGGTCATTTTCCTGGTTTATCGCATTATGATGTGTGCAAAGTAAAGGGCCTTCTTCTATAATGTATAAATATCTTTTTCGAGTTATCTTTTGTTTCTAATCAATATTTATTCCTTATAAAACACATATATGAGAAATATAACAAATTCTGCATTTTAGAAATACTTTTTCATTGTTAAAATAGGATTGTCATTGAAAATGAATGTCATTTTCCTGGCCTGCATTTTAGTGCCTTATTATGCATAAATAGGGCGTTGCAGTATAAATATTCTTATTTTTGACATTGTTCAAGTCAGACGTTGTAAAATCATAGTTACCAGCAATGTCTTTTAGATATTTCTTTGAAAGTAGTGTGATTAAAGTATTTGTAAAAATTGAGTGAACTTTTATTATGTCATTTACCTGGCCTCCACAAATTAACAAATAAAACTGAACATGGAATTTGAGATACTAAATTGAAAATATGTTTCTTTAGACAAAATTTAAATATTATACGTATAAAAAATCAAGAATGTAAAAAATGCTTTTAAATAAAATTGTCTTTATGCAGCATACATGTACCAAGAAATGACATATTGTAAGTAATTTGTACCGCTATAGAGGGTCTCTATTTTATGTATATATCCAAAGTATTTGGGGCCCGACGATTCTGCTTTGGTTCCACAAATTCCATTTGTATTCATTTTAATTATTTAATTTTTTTCCTCCATGTTAAATGTGCTATAAGTTATTAAATTCAATGGCTCATAGATTGTTATACAATTAATGGTTTTATATACATGTGAACGTGATGTGGTTTTTCTTTTTCTTGTCTATATTTCTTCGCTATTTTAATTACAACTTTTCAAAAACGATATGAAAACTGAAGTCTCGTTAGTTAATGTAAATATTCCAGAATGAAAAAGTTAGAGGGAAGTTGCATCTTATTTTAATGGAAGCGGCAATTAACATAAGGCGATTACCATTCAAGAAAATCAAGATAATGTGAACTGTTTTCTTTTATTCTAATATTGTCTGGGGTTTATATAATTCCTCGAAGTTTCTTCTGTCAAAATACCGTCCATAAAGTTCAAATAAATGGTTTTAATAGTTCTGTTGTAAAAATGAACTCCTATTTACGTGAAAGGTCTTGCCGGGTACGTCACAATATAATTGTATAAAAATTAACTTGTTATGTAAGTTTTTTTCAAAATTTACCAGTTTTACATGTGAAAAATCTTTTATTCTCTAATAGAAAATAAATTTTCCTCGTGAAATTTAGAATAGTTTTAATGGATACTTTCAATATTTCAGATGAGCAAAGTCTGACATTTTGTGATATTCACCCACAACAGTGTTGAATTCAGGCATTTTTCTCCGAGAGGGACTTCTGTAGCTCCCGGGGGGGGGGGGGGGGGGGTTAATTGCAATTTTTGATCAATGAAAATACAAAATCTCAAAATTTCCGGGTGGGGGAGATTATATCTGTGACTTCCGGTAATAACCAGGTAAGGCACATTTTTAATATTTTGAGTAATTAACGTTTAAAGTTTTCAAATGTCTTTTTATCATTACTTTTATAAAATAGATTAGAACTTAATATTTTTCAATGCATTCAATTAGGATATAAGAACCTCTTTTTTCCCAAAATAGTTATATAAAAATAGTTTTTATTAATTGAGAATCAATTAAAAATTTTTTAAATTTTTAAATGAAAATTTATAGTTGCCCAATGACGGGAAGTATTCGATTTTCATTTTTCAGTACTATGGCAAATGACATTATTCTTTTAAAGTTACATTTTTTTCAAATTATCTCAATTTTTTCAAAAATGTGCCTTACCTGCTTATTACCTGAGGTCAGAGATATTGCTTCGTGGAGGGTAACGTCCCCCCCCCCCCGGGCCTGAATTCAACACTGACCCACAAGGAAAGTTTCCTTACTGGGCATACTCAGAATATGTTGAAAAAAAAGTGCAAGTGAAACTACCCATGTACGTAATAAATGATTATTTAAATTTAGCGGCGGAATTTCTGTAGAAATTCTGTAAATAAAAAACAAAATACTTTCGAATATTTGGCGCGAAAATATGAAATCGGCATTGGATTTGGCGAACAAGATTTTCCTCTCCAAAAGTGAACAATTTTAATCATAGATGGCAACATCTCTTAATTATTCTGGAGTCCTATTTAACACAAACATTTTTTAAATCGGAAAGTGTATAACAAAGAGACCCGTCTTGTTTCTCTTTTCCTTTTTCAGTAAATTCCAGTTTCTTTTCTTTTTTTTTTTTTCCCAATAAAATTTTTGATTAGAATCGCATTTTTTCTTGGTTCAGACTTCGAGATAATCAAAAGAAGTTGATATCTATATGTTTTAATGCATCTGAAAAATGTTTGTTAATTGTCTTTTAGAATGCGTGGTTTTTAATGAATTTCAACTTAATAAATGAAAGAATATATATTTTTTACTATGCATACATGTTGTTTATTGATCTAATAATATAATTTTATCATTTGAAAAATATTTTCTACGTTTTGTAACATGCAAATATATATATATTTTTAGATTATACCCAATATACATTAGATTTTTAATTAATTAATTTCTTTATTTTAAGTTTTGCAGGTTTCAAATATTATTTATTTATGCGTTAAATACATTTGCAGCATTATTAATTTATTCTATAAAGTAATAAATAACTTTTTTAATTTTTTTGGTTTTTACTTTTATTAGCAATTTGAATAAAATTTTACCCTTACTTTATCCTCCAATCTAAGCTTTCTTAAATTTTAAATAAACTAGTCGTTGGAGGCCACCGTAATACTTACCCATCATGGATAGGCATAATATATTATATGAAAGTAAAACATGTGAAAACCATTTATACAATGCATTGCAATTGCAAAACAAAATTTAAACGTACATTTAAATAATGTTAATATACACAGTAATGCTACATTAATGAATTGCTGATGAACCGATTTCGACAAATTATATAAAATGCAAAACAACTCAAACAGTACCAAACTGCGTAAAAAAAAACATCCTTATAACTCCAAAAATAATAATCCTATTAACTAACAATTTACTGCATCAATTTAAGCGTCTCATTTCCAATTAAAATATGTCTCTGAATTCAAATTTGAATGAAATACAGGGTCATGAAAAATCGAAGAATGTGGAAAACAGGATAACAAATATTTCGGCAACTAATAATCCGATCGACTTCGTTTTTTATGCAAAATTTGTGTTATTTTATTGTTCTTTAATTCCACTCCTTAAAATAAAAAAAAATCGAAAATTTTTATGTACCTTTCATCAGAATGAAATTTTCGAGAGTCCAAAAAAAAAAAAAAAAAAATTGTTCCGGATAATCGAGGTTACTGATATTAAATAGGCTTCGTCCCATTCTTACATACTAAAGACATACAAAATTTCAAGTCTTTATCTCAATTTGTCCGTGAGATAAAGCGTTTACAGACACACAGACTGACAGACGGTAAATTTTTTTTCTAAAAATAAGTTTTTCGCAATCTTTACTATCTGAAACGTGTAAATCCGTCAAAAATTTTTTTTCGATTTCCAAAACGATTGCAAGACTTACCCTATACTACGTATGATGGGTAAGTAAAAAGTCCACGTGTAAAATTCTGCCGTTATACATTTCCATAACGAAGAACTCGTTGTTTCCATAGCAACAAAATCAAATCGACAATGCTCAATCAGACCAATTTTTAGGTGCGTTCGTAATTATATAATACGTAGCACCTATAGTTGTCGTTCAGTCCGTCCGTCTGTCCGTCCGTCCGTCTGTCCGTCCGTCCGTCTGTCCGCATATAACAACGCAAAAACTACCCAACCGAATCGTTTGAAATTTAAAATACATAAATATTAGATATTTTTGTCGAGTCATTTCAAATTTTATGAGAATCGGATGGATAGATCAATTACAGGGACGATCAAAAGTATTCCATTACATTACGGTCAATGGGGAAAAAAGTTTCAAATGCATTTTAATCGTTTGAAATTTAAAATACGCAATTATTACATAATTCTGTCGTGTTATTTCAAATTTTTTGATAATCGTGTGCATAGATCAATTACAGGGGCAATCAAAAGTATTCAATTACATTATGGTCAATGGGGAAAAAGTTTCAAATATATTCTATACGTTTGAAATTTAAAATACATAATTATTACATAATTTTTTCGAGTTATTACAAATTTTATGAAAATCGGATGCATAGATCAATTACAGGGACAATCAAAAGTATTCCATTACATTACGGTCAATGGGAAAAAATGTTTCAAATGCATTTTAATCGTTTGAAATTTAAAATACGCAATTATTACATAATTCTGTCGAGTTATTTCAAATTTTTTGATTATCGTGTGCATAGATCAATTACAGGGACAATCAAAAGTATTCAATTACATTATGGTCAATGGGGAAAAAGTTTCAAATATATTCTATACGTTTGAAATTTAAAATACATAATTATTGCATAATATTTTCGAGTTATTACAAATTTTATGAAAATCGGATGCATAGATCAATTACAGGGACAATCAAAAGTATTCCATTACATTACGGTCAATGGGGAAAAATGTTTCAAATGCATTTTAATCGTGTTACACTCATGCGAACTTAATAAAATTTATATGCAACTATAAAGTACATATTATAATATACATCTTACATAATTTGTGGTGCAAAGAACATTTGTTATTGATTTACAAGGCCACACAAAAGTATTCCATTACATAATGGTATAGGGAGAACATTGTTTGATGAGCGTTTTAATTGTAGTTCACTATTTACAATGTTATGAGATTGATATATGAACGTAATATTTTTAAAACTTCGTTATCGTCCGAACGCACCTAATTTGCTACGCTTCACGTGCAATTTCCAACTTGTTGATCTTGAAACAGTTTAAATTTTATTTTAAATGGTAAAATCTCATAGTTAAATTTCATTATGAATACATATAAATAAAGTTACAAAACTATCGTCAAATAAACTAAATATATAAAAAACTAAAGTTACTTAAATTACACTTACTTAAACAAATTAAGCATATTTTTTAACCCCTTTTGGAAAAGTGACCGGCATACAGTGTATGGTGCTCAAAATCGATGATTATTCTCACCAGTAAATTTTTATTGTAAATTTTGCATCATTTAGTCAAAGCATTTTTTATTTGTTTTATTTATTTATTTTATTTTTTATTCAATTAGGCAAAATTTTCTGTTTGAAGTACCGGTGATAAAAGATTAAAAATTCTGTAAAAGATGCTCGGCCCGAAGAGGCTAAAGTGTATTCAACATAAAAGCAAATTCTTTTGGAATTTTAATTCATCGCCAATCGGTGATGAATAAAATACAACGCTAAATAAACGATTTTTTTTTTCGGACGCTTTGTCAAGGTTCCGAAAAAAAAAAAAAAAAAAAAAAAAAAAAAAAAAAATGCATATATATATATATATATATATATATATATATATATTAACACGTATAGCGATATGAGAAGAACATTATGTGATTTTTCATATTTATCTGAATATTCCTGTATGAAAACATTATTTGTAAGTTTTTTCATCATGCGTTGTTGTTTGGGAGATTATTGTTGAAATTACTGCTAGTTGCAAGGTTCTTAGAAGTACCATTATTTTCCTGGTGATAAATCAGTATTATATACATATATATATATATATATATATATATAGATAGATATAGATATATAGATATATAGATATGTGTAGAAAAGTAAATATAGTTCAAAAGCGCGAAATTTCATTTCATTCAGAGAGAGATTTTCTACAAGAAAATACTGATACTGAAGAATTTGTTAATTTGGAAATTCCAGGTGAACTCGTACGAGCTCTGTATTTTAGTTTATTTTAACAGGACATTTTAACCCTTCATCTACCGAGTTATGAATTCATGATAATTTCACATTCTAAAGCATTTTACTTAAATTGTTTAAACTGAATTAAAAGATTTACATAATCATTTAATAATTTTTTGAAGGGTTTAGAAGGATTCATTAAACTTGAATTTACAGGGATTTTGTGCAATATTTATAATTCCACGCAAGTCTTTTATTTTTAATTGTTTTCTTAGTATTTTGTAGAATTAGAAAATGTACAAATAGGATGTTCTTACAATATAAATATAGAAATATTTCCGAACTGAAAAATCGCCATCCCCCTCCCTCAGCGCCAAGAAAGCTGAGAAGATGCGAAGGCAAAAGAAATCGTCCTTTTAAAAATATTTTTGTTTTATGTAACCAATAATGCTTTTGGAACAAAATAAAGTAATGTATCTGTAACTCATTCTAAACAGTATTACAACTAATTGACGTATCAATAGAATTTTATAATAAATAATCTTAATGGTATTTATAAGTATCGTCGGTAGATAAAGGGTTAACATTTTAAAAGTCATCAACAAAAGTAAGAAAACAACAGTAATAAGGAAACTTTGAAAGCTGAGCAAGGCACGTACATTTCACTGGCCCCGCCCCATAATGATTTTAAAATTTCAACTACACCATTCGTTTGTGCTACGTTTGTGCTGGTTTGTGCCGCAAAAAGTTTCGTTTGTGCCACTTCCGTACTCTCGCTATAGCGAGTATAATGGTGCGGGGCCAGTGAAACGGCAGCCCCGCCCCATGAACGGAATCAAATATTTCTTACTGCATTCGTTTGTGCTGGTTTGTGTCGCAAAAATTTTTGTTTGTGCCATTACCGTTATACCGTTATAACGAGCACAATGGGGCGGGGCCAGTGAAACGGCAGCCCCGCCCCATCAACGGAATCAAATATTTATTACTGCATTCGTTTGTGCTACGTTTGTGCTGGTTTGTGCCGCAAAAAGTTTCGTTTGTGCCACTTCCGTTCACTCGTTACAACGAATTTTTTAGTTCAAGGTCACGTAAAGAAAATCAATTATAAAAACCATAAATAGAAACGTATCAAGAAATGAAATATGTATTTCTTTAGTTTCATGTAAATGTCGGTTTGTGCCGCAAAAAATTTTGTTTGTGCCACTTTCGTTCCCTCGATATAACGAATTTTGCACATTTTCAACAGAGGGCGACCATTTCAGTGGACCTGCCCCATCAACGAAATCGAAATTTTATAACTGCATTCGTTTGTGCTACGTTTGTGCCGCAAAAAGTTTCATTTGTGCCACTTTCGTTCACTCGTTATAACGAATTTTTGTAGTTCAAGGTCACGTAAAGAAAATCAATTATAAAAACCATAAATAGAAACGTATGAAGAAATAAAATATGTATTTCTTTAGTTTCATGTAAATGTCGGTTTGTGCCGCAAAAAATTTTGTTTGTGCCACTGTCGTTCCCTCGATATAACGAATTTTGCACATTTTCAACAGAGGGCGACCATTTCAGTGGCCCCGCCCCATCAACGAAATCGAAATTTTATAACTGCATTCGTTTGTGCTACGTTTGTGCTGGTTTGTGCCGCAAAAAGTTTCGTTTGTGCCACTTTCGTTCACTCGTTATAACGAATTTTTGTAGTTCAAGGTCAGGTAAAGAAAATCAATTATAAAAACCATAAATAAAAACGTATCAAGAAATGAAATATGTATTTCTTTAGCTTCATGTAAATGTCGGTTTGTGCCGCAAAAAACTTTGTTTGTGCCACTGTCGTTCCCTCGATATAACGAATTTTGCACATTTTCAACAGAGGGCGACCATTTCAGTGGCCCCGCCCCATCAACGAAATCGAAATTTTATAACTGCATTCGTTTGTGCTACGTTTGTGCTGGTTTGTGCCGCAAAAAGTTTCGTTTGTGCCACTTTCGTTCACTCGTTATAACGAATTTTTGTAGTTCAAGGTCAGGTAAAGAAAATCAATTATAAAAACCATAAATAAAAACGTATCAAGAAATGAAATATGTATTTCTTTAGTTTCATGTAAATGTCGGTTTGTGCCGCAAAAAACTTTGTTTGTGCCACTGTCGTTCCCTCGATATAACGAATTTTGCACATTTTCAACAGAGGGCGACCATTTCAGTGGCCCCGCCCCATCAACGAAATCAAAATTTTATAACTGCATTCGTTTGTGCTTCGTTTGTGCTGGTTTGTGCCGCAAAAAGTTTCGTTTGTGCCGCTTCCGTTCACTCGTTATAACGAATTTTTGTAGTTCAAGGTTACGTAAAGAAAATCAATTATAAAAACCATAAATAAAAACGTATCAAGAAATGAAATATGTATTTCTTTAGTTTCATGTAAATGTCGGTTTGTGCCGCAAAAAATTTCGTTTGTGCCACTGTAATTCCCTCGATATAACGAACTTTGCACTTTTTTAACAGAGGGCGACCATTTCAGTGGCCCCGCCCCATCAACGAAATCAAAATTTTATAACTGCATTCGTTTGTGCTACGTTTGTGCTGGTTTGTGCCGCAAAAAGTTTCGTTTGTGCCGCTTCCGTTCACTCGTTATAACGAATTTTTGTAGTTCAAGGTTACGTAAAGAAAATCAATTATAAAAACCATAAATAGAAACGTATCAAGAAATGAAATATGTATTTCTTTAGTTTCATGTAAATGTCGGTTTGTGCCGCAAAAAATTTTGTTTGTGCCACTGTCGTTCCCTCGATATAACGAATTTTGCACATTTTCAACAGACGGCGACCATTTCAGTGGCCCCGCCCCATAAACGAAATCAAAATTTTATAACTGCATTCGTTTGTGCTACGTTTGTGCTGGTTTGTGCCGCAAAAAGTTTCGTTTGTGCCACTTTCGTTCACTCGTTATAACGAAATTTTATAGTTCAAGGTCACGTAAAGAAAATCAATTATAAAAACCATAAATTAAAACGTATCAAGAAATGAAATATGTATTTCTTTAGTTTCATGTAAATGTCGGTTTGTGCCGCAAAAAATTTCGTTTGTGCCACTTTAATTCCCTCGATATAACGAACTTTGCACATTTTCAACAGAGGGCGACCATTTCAGTGGCACCGCCCCATCAACGAAATCGAAATTTTATAACTGCATTCGTTTGTGCTACGTTTGTGCTGGTTTGTGCCGCAAAAAGTTTCGTTTGTACCGCTTCCGTTCCCTCGTTATAACGAATTTTTGTAGTTCAAAGTTACGTAAAGAAAATCAATTATAAAAACCATTAATAGAAACGTATCAAGAAATGAAATATTAGAAAGATTAGAATCATTATGATAAGGCGTATAAGCTAATGAATATAGTTAAAATAGGGAGGGATGCAGTAGTCCATTCAGGGAAACCTTTCGGGGGAGGAAGCTTGCTTTCCCCATTTGACGGAAGTGGGTGTCTGGTAGATTTCAGTGATCAGAACATAAATAGAAAGTTTATTGCCCATTTAAATCTATAACACTGAACTCACAGGCTATTTACACTAACTGTATATTACATCATTATTTTTTCCAGGAATAATGTTCCTCGAAAAACATTAGCTCTCCCATTTACCCCGATTATACTTAATCATTCAATCCACATACTAATCAGCGGTACACCTTATCATAATAAACCTATATCCAAAATTTGCGGTAAATCGGATAATACTATATAAAAAGCCATTTATTTAATTTAAGAGAGGTTATACCCCGTTAACCCCTCTATATTTAGTCATTAAACCCTTAAAACTATTCAGGGATTCACTTTATCAGAAAGAACCTATATCCAAAATAAGAAGCAAATCGGATAATTCTACGTAAGAAGCCATTTATTTAATTTAAGGGGGTTTATCTTCCGTTTCCCCACTTTTTACTCAGCCATTAAATCTTTGAAACTATTCAGGGATCCACCTTTTATATTATCAGAAAGAACTTATATTTAAAATTTGAAATAGAACGGATAATTCTGCATAAAAACCGATTTATCTAATTTAAGGGGGGAATAATCGCCCACTCCCATTTTTAATTAATAAAATAATTTAATTCCCAAAATAACCATATATCTAATCAGCGATAAGCCTTATAATGAACCTACATCCAAAATTTGAAGCAATTCTGATAATTCTGCATAAAATATTATTTATTTAATTTAAGGGTGAGTATCCTCTGTTTTCCCTCTATACTTAGCCATTAAACCCGTTAATATATTCGGAGATTCACCTTATCAGAAAGAACCTATACTTAAAATTTGAAATGCATCAGATAATTCTGCATAAAAACCGATTTATCTAGTTTGAGGGAGATATAATTGCCCGTCCTCACCCTTTATAATAAGCAAAAAAACTCCATAACTCATCAGAGACACATAAAAACCTACTGAAAATATGTCCAAAATTCGAAGCAAATCGGACAATTCTGGGTAAAAAAACTCTTATTTAATTTAAGAGGAATTATTCCCCCCTTTTATACTTAGCCATTAAACATTTAAAACTATTCAAGGATTCACCTTATCAGAAAGACCTATATTTAAAATTTGAAATGCATTGGATAATTCTGCATAAAAACCGTTTTATCTAATTAGACGGGAGATATTTGCCTCACCCTCTTTATAATAGCAAAAGATCCTCATAAGTAATCAGAAATACGTCTTATCATAATGAAGCTATGTCCTAAATTTCATGCAAATAGGATAATTTTGCGTAAAAAGCAGTTCACTTAATGTAAGAGAGGTTACCTATCCCCCCCGTTTCTTCTCTATACTTCACCATTAAACAATTCCTCACATCCAACTCCCTCTCCATCCAACATTCCTCAATCTCCCCTTTATACTTATCCATTAAATCCTTAAAACTATTCCGGAATTCACCTTACCAGAAAGAACCTATATTTAAAATTGAAATACATGGGATAATTCTGCATAAAAACATATTTATCTAGTTTCAGGGGGAGAATTGCTTGCCCCCCCCCCTTTATAATAAGCAGAAAAACTCATAACTAATCTAAGATACGTCTTATCATAATGAACTTATGTCCAAAATTTTAAGCAAATCGGATAATTATGCGTAAAAAGCCATTAATTTAAGAAAGGTTATCCCCCGTTCCCCCTCTATATTTTATACTATACATAAGCCTTATCGAAAAGATCCTATATGCAAATTTGACACACGTTGGATAATTCTGCGTAAAAACCCATTCATCTAATTGAGGACGGATGGGAGGGAGGGTAATTGTCCCTTCCCAAAACTAATCAGGCAAGCGTCTTTTCAGGATGAACGTATATCCAAAAATTGAACCAAAACAGTTAATTCAGCATGAAAAACCCATTTACCTAAACTATGAGCCCCCCCCCGATCCCCCTTTCATACTTAATCAATGAATCCCCAAAATCAATAATAAATCCCCAAAATCAATTCCTTGTCACTTTTTTTCCGGTAACTTTTTTTCCTTGTCACTTTTTTTCCGTGTCACTTTTTTCCGCTTTTGTAGTTTATGTCACTTTTTTCCGATAACTTTTTTCCGGTCACTTTTTTTCTGTTTACCGATTAGTTTTGGAAACGACGGTTACCCACACCCCATCCACCCTAAATTAGATAAATGGGCTTTTATGCAGAATTATCCAACGTGAGTCAAATTTTGGATATAGGTTCTTTCTGATGAGGTGTATATAGAGTATATAATGCCTGAAGAATTTAAGAAGTTTAATGGTGAAGTATAGAGAGGAAACGGGGGGGGGATAGGTAACCTCTCTTACATTAAACGAACTGCTTTTTACGCAAAATTATCCTATTTGCTTGAAATTTAGGACATAGCTTCATTATGATAAGACGTATTTCTCATTAGTTATGAGGATCTTTTGCTATTATAAAGAGGGTGAGGCAAATATCTCCCGTCTAATTAGATAAAACGGTTTTTATGCAGAATTATCTGATGCATTTCAAATTTTAAATATAGGTCTTTCTGATAAGGTGAATCCTTGAATAGTTTTAAATGTTTAATGGCTAAGTATAAAGGGGGGGATAATTCCTCTTAAATTAAATAAGAGGTTTTTTACCCAGAATTGTCCGATTTGCTTCGAATTTTGGACATATTTTCAGTAGGTTTTTATGTGTCTCTGATGAGTTATGGAGTTTTTTTGCTTATTATAAAGGGTGAGGACGGGCAATTATATCTCCCTCAAACTAGATAAATCGGTTTTTATGCAGAATTATCTGATGCATTTCAAATTTTAAGTATAGGTTCTTTCTAATAAGGTGAATCTCCGAATATATTAACGGGTTTAATGGCTAAGTATAGAGGGAGAACAGAGGATACTCACCCTTAAATTAAATAAATAATATTATAGGATGGACGAGTCTTGACTCAAAATAAAAAGTAATTTCTGACGGTCACATACGTTTATTAACAGACGAACAGGACACAAAATAAACAAAAAAATAAAACAGATTCATTCGTCGTTACTTTTCAAAACAATCTTTAAAAACTCTTAATACGTCGTAGATATTTTATAGTTTTAAAAACAATCGTCTTAAATCTTTGCTTTTAAATCGTTGGAATCATCTCTTTAGCTTTTTATCAACGTCGTTAGCCATCGTCGAAAAACGTTCTATTTACATTTTCTTCCTCTCAATCCTCACCACACAGCTTGGAAGCTTCGCGTTTCATAATTAATCTCGTGCCAGCGTTTCGGAGAGTAGCGGAGGGAAATAGTCCGATGCAGGTGCAACAGAAAGAGAGTGTAGCCCACATGCGAGAGTATATCCCACAATATTTTATGCAGAATTATCAGAATTGCTTCAAATTTTGGATGTAGGTTCATTATAAGGCTTATCGCTGATTAGATATATGGTTATTTTGGTAATTAAAAATGGGAGTGGGCGATTATTCCCCCCTTAAATTAGATAAATCGGTTTTTATGCAGAATTATCCGTTCTATTTCAAATTTTAAATATAAGTTCTTTCTGATAATATAAAAGGTGGATCCCTGAATAGTTTCAAAGATTTAATGGCTGAGTAAAAAGTGGGGAAACGGAAGATAAACCCCCTTAAATTAAATAAATGGCTTCTTACGTAGAATTATCCGATTTGCTTCTTATTTTGGATATAGGTTCTTTCTGATAAAGTGATTCCCTGAATAGTTTTAAGGGTTTAATGACTAAATATAGAGGGGTTAAAGGGGTATAACATCTCTTAAATTAAATAAATGGCTTTTTATATAGTATTATCCGATTTACCGCAAATTTTGGATATAGGTTTATTATGATAAGGCGTACCGCTGATTAGTATGCCGATTGAATGATTAAGTATAATCGGGGTAAATGGGAGAGCTAATGTTTTTCGAGGAACATTATTCCTTGAAAAAATAAGGATGTAATATACAGTTAGTGTAAATAGCCTGTGAGTTCAGTGTTATCGATTTAAATGGGCAATAAACTTTTTATTTATGTTCTGATCACTGAAATCTACCAGACACCCACTTCCGTCAAATGGGGAAAGCAAGCTTCCTCCCCCGAAAGGTTTCCCTGAATGGACTACTGCATCCCTCCCTATTTTAACAATATTCATTAGCTTATACGCCTTATCATAATGATTCTAATCATTCTAATATTTCATTTCTAGATACGTTTCTATTTATGGTTTTTATAATTGATTTTCTTTACGTAACTTTGAACTACAAAAATTCGTTATAACGAGGGAACGGAAGCGGCACAAACGAAACTTTTTGCGGCACAAACCAGCACAAACGTAGCACAAACGAATGCAGTTATAAAATTTCGATTTCGTTGATGGGGCGGTGCCACTGAAATGGTCGCCCTCTGTTGAAAATGTGCAAAGTTCGTTATATCGAGGGAATTAAAGTGGCACAAACGAAATTTTTTGCGGCACAAACCGACATTTACATGAAACTAAAGAAATACATATTTCATTTCTTGATACGTTTTAATTTATGGTTTTTATAATTGATTTTCTTCACGTGACCTTGAACTACAAAATTTCGTTATAACGAGTGAACGAAAGTGGCACAAACGAAACTTTTTGCGGCACAAACCAGCACAAACGTAGCACAAACGAATGCAGTTACAAAATTTCGATTTCGTTGATGGGGCGGGGCCACTGAAATGGTCGCCCTCTGTTGAAAATGTGCAAAATTCGTTATATCGAGGGAACGAAAGTGGCACAAACGAAATTTTTTGCGGCACAAACCGACATTTACATGAAACTAAAGAAATACATATTTCATTTCTTGATACGTTTTTATTTATGGTTTTTATAATTGATTTTCTTTACGTAACATTGAACTACAAAAATTCGTTATAACGAGTGAACGAAAGTGGCACAAACGAAACTTTTTGCGGCACAAACCAGCACAAACGTAGCACAAACGAATGCAGTTATAAAATTTCGATTTCGTTGATGGGGCGGGGCCACTGAAATGGTCGCCCTCTGTTGAAAATGTGCAAAATTCGTTATATCGAGGGAACGAAAGTGGCACAAACAAAATTTTTTGCGGCACAAACCGACATTTACATGAAACTAAAGAAATACATATTTCATTTCTTGATACGTTTCTATTTATGGTTTTTATAATTGATTTTCTTTACGTGACCTTGAACTAAAAAATTCGTTATAACGAGTGAACGGAAGTGGCACAAACGAAACTTTTTGCGGCACAAACCAGCACAAACGTAGCACAAACGAATGCAGTAATAAATATTTGATTCCGTTGATGGGGCGGGGCTGCCGTTTCACTGGCTCCGCCCCATTGTGCTCGTTATAACGGTATAACGGTAGTGGCACAAACGAAAATTTTTGCGGCACAAACCAGCACAAACGTAGCACAAACGAATGCAGTAAGAAATATTTGATTCCGTTGATGGGGCGGGGCTGCCGTTTCACTGGCCCCGCACCATTATACTCGCTATAGCGAGAGTACGGAAGTGGCACAAACGAAACTTTTTGCGGCACAAACCAGCACAAACGTAGCACAAACGAATGGTGTAGTTGAAATTTTAAAATCATTATGGGGCGGGGCCAGTGAAATGTACGTGAGCAAGGCGGAATTTTTGAACTATTAATTATTTACGAAAACTTTATACAACTTCCAAAAGAACCACAACCTTTTACTTTTAGATTGAAAAGCGTTCATTGCAGAGTGGAATCGACCTGACAGACGAAACTTTCTACCGAGCAGACAAAGTACAAGAAAACTGTTTTCATTTTTGTCTTGATGTCTGGATACATTTCAATGACCTCCAAAGCTTTGGGTGAGTTTAATCAAATAGATCTTTTCAGAAGGCATTTTATAAGCAGTAGAATATTAACAGAAGATTATTGAGAGTTCTTGAGGTGTTAACTACACGGTTAAAAATATTTAGTGCTTGGAATCAACGAATTATCCCTTTACTGCATAATTTTTTCTTTTCTTATTTTAAAAAAATAAATCAAAATAATGGGAAAAAAGTAAAAAAATAAATTTCAAATTTTCAGCTTAAACTTGATATTTTATGGCGTATACCATATGTACGCATTTAAGATTTTAAAATACTGTATTGCTCTATTTTGCAACTCAATGAGTTTAAGTTATTTAATTTTATCTGCTTAACACTCTACAGCTTTATTCACTAAAAATATGTACTAAAATAAATACAGATTACTAAATGGCACACTTATAAAAAGAATATATTTAAAATACACTTAAAATTTATCAACGTTTCATCCGCTTCTGCCAACGTCGTCAGGATAAAATAGAAAGATGTTAAATGCAATTCAAAGTTTCAAAATATAAACACATACGTCCACGACCATAGATGAGTTGAGAGTGATTAAACCTGCTTTTCAATTAATTATAGCATATTATTGTGCTATATGCTAATATGTTCGCAGAAGCGAATGAAGCGTTGATGAATTTTTTAATGTATTTTAAATACATTATTTTTATAAGTGTACTATTTAGTAATCTCTATTTATTTTAGTATAATTTATGGAGCAATTGTCCAGTTTATAATTAGCTTTATTTATATTGATACTTTTCTATTTTTACTGTTCGGTAAAAATATAATCACAGTAAAGCTTATCTTAACAGCTTGATAAAAATTTCTTTTCTTTCCGAAGATCAAATTCTAATTTTTTGTCTAGTGCACCCATCTGACATGAATAAAATGAATATTATTGATTTGGGATTCTTCTTGATCAGTTATAGTGATCATATTAACCAAATTCATAGCAAGTACTGAAAACTATCATATTTTTAGGTATGTGCCACATGTGACAAAAAAGGGTTAAATATGTATTTGACCCCTTTATAAGCTGTTATACTATAAATGAATATATATACAGGGTGATTCTAAATTGTTTTTAAAATAAAAGAGGGGTGATAGTACGCATCAAGACAAACAATATTAAATAGGAAAACAAGGGTCCCAAACGTTTTCCAAAGGAAATAGCCGCCATTAAACTTTAGGTTCCAAAAATTCAAATAAACATAAAAACGGAAAAATTGGTCGATTGATTTGCGGTTTTCACTAAAACTATTCTTTATGTCGGTATTTTATTCAAAATAAATTAAAGATAAATTTCGAAAAATGCCGATAGATGGCGCTTAAGCTTTGGAGTAATGAACTATTTTTTTTTTACGTTATTTTTTGCATCTCATTTAATGTTTTTGTAAGCTTATCCTTAAACTTAAATTTTGAGCTCAAAATCTGAATTGTTGGGAGTGGTTAAGTAGCACAAACTGAACTGTGTTCAGAGGGTTCAAATTTCAAATGATTATAAAAAACGGAAAAATTGGTCGATTGATTTGCAGTTTTTACTAAAACTATTATTTATGTTGGTATTTTATTGAAAATAAATTATAAAGATAAATTTCAAAAAACGCCGATGGAGGGCGCTTTAGACTTTAAAGTAACGAACAGTTTTTTTTTTTTTTTTTTTTTTTTTTTTTTTTTTTTTTTTTTTTTTGGCATCTAATTAAATGCTTTCGTAAACTTAGACTTAAACTTAAATTTTGAGCTCAAAATCTGAATAGTTGCGAGTGGTTAAGTAGCACAAACTGAGCTGCGTTCAGACAGTTCAAGTTTCAAATGATTATAAAAAACAGAAAAATTGGTCGATTCGTTTGCGGTTTTCGCTAAAACTACTCTTTAAATCAGTGTTTTCTTGAAAATAAATTTTAAAGATAAATTTCACAAAATGCCGCTAGAGGACGCCATATACTTTGGAGTAGCGTACAACTATTTTTAACCGTTATTTTTTTAAATCTTATTAAATGCTTTCAAATGCTTATACTTAAATTTTGAGCTCAAATTCTGAATCGTCGAGGGTGTTTAAATAGCGCAAAGTTGAACTGTGTTCGAGGGGGAGGGATTAAATTTCAACTCCTGGTCACACTTCAGTTTGCCCTTCTAAATCCCTCCCAGTGATTCAGAATTTGAGTGCAAAATTTAAGTTTAAAGCTAAGATTTCGAAAACATTTAATAACTTTTGCGAGCATTTAAAAAGATGCATAAAATAACGGTTAAAATTAGTTGTTGGTTACTCTGAATTTTAACGCGCCCTCTAACGGAATCTTTTAAAATTTATGTTTAAAATTTACATTCAAGAAGATACTGACGTAAAGAATAGTTTTATTTTAAACCGCAAACGAATCGACCAATTTTTTCATTTTTTATAATCATTTGAAATTTGAACCCCCTGAACACAGTTCAGTTTGTGCTACTTAACCACTCCCAACTATTCAGATTTTGATCTCAAAATTTAAGTTTAATCTTACGAAAACATTTAATCAGATGCAAAAAATAACGGCAAAAAATAGTTGCTGGTTACTCCAAAGTCTGAAGCGCCCTCTACCGGCAATTTTATATTTATCTTTATAATTAATTTTCAATAAAATACCGACATAAAGAATAGTTTTAGTGAAAACCGCAAATCAATCGACCATTTTTTCCGTTTTTTATGTTAAATGAAATTTTGGACTCTAAAATTTAATGGCGGCTACCTCCTTTGGAAAACGTTTGGGACCCTTGGTTTCCCATTTAATATTGTTTGTCTTCATGTGTTCTATCACCCCTCTTTTATTGTATAAACAATTTAGAATCACCCTGTATATATATATATATATATATATTCATTGCTCAACAACCTTAAATTTTATCACATTAACGGATTCATTTTTTGAAAATTAAATATATATTATTTGAATATATAACTACTAAAGTGATTTGGAACAGAAAATAGTTCTTCATTTTTCGATGAATGCATTAATTCTTGAGTTATAATTGATCCTTGTGACAGGACAACCTTTCGCCAGCTGTCGCGTCCCAAAATTGGATACAAAATGACAAGTTTTGCAACAAGTAGGCCGGGGCATATCCAAATATAGGGAAAGTGAAAAATATTTATTAGACGAAGATTATTCGAGTGGCAACGTGTCCCATTTTTTCTTTGGGGCAATCATGTGCGAACATTACCATTACACATGGCTGCAAATCTTAATCTAATGTATCATTACATTATACAATATTTTTTTTTTTTTTTTACATAAAAGAAACCCCCATAGTTACAGGTAATAACAGTAAAGAATCGTGTTTATTTACGTGCACATCTATTACCCCTTCTTTAAGTTCTATTGTCTCATTTGATCAAAAATTCTAGTAAGATGATTGTCGCACTCTGACACTAATTTTCGTCTTCCTGTCAAAGCTATTACGTACCAAGGGCCAATTTGGCATTTGGCTTTACTTGACCTAAATTTAGCCAAACGCATCAGTGGTCATCGGTAAATACTACATTTGCCTCTGGCGCACAGTGTGCTGAAACTACGAATTTTCATTACATAGGTGAATATTATATGCATTTTCCCAAGGTTAGTCAACTACATACAGAATTATAAATAAAGAAATGTTAATAGTGTTGGAACTTTAAATTTTAAAGTATATTAGCTTCGATAATATTAAGCTTACCATTACGCTTAATGTCTACCGAAACTAGTATAAATTAAATTTAAAAGCTATGCTACTATTAACAATGTTTTTAGGCAGATTTCGCAAAAAATACTGCCCATTTCGGGTAGATTTCGTAAGAAATAGTACCAATTGCATTCTCTCCGATGTTGGAATTTATTTTTAAAAAATTGCAGATCTACGCCGATCATGACTCCTAGAACCCAAAACTACTACCAGTTCAAAACTTTATCTATCTATCTATCTATCTATATATGGTATGATAACTTCCATAATTCTGCACAAATCTCTTCCAAATTGATACAGAAATCAAAAGGCAAAAAATCTCAGTCAAATTCGCTAACGGGCGAAATCGGACCTATAGGGGGAGGGGTGGAAATCAGAAAGTTATATATTATATACATATATATAAAAAAAACCTCCATAACTTCTTAATTATGATGCGTGTAAAATCAGTTTAAAGTCACTTCTAGAAAAGAGCTGAAAATTTATGTATAACCTATTTTTGATATCATTAAAAATGGTCTCAGAAGATGAAAAAAATATTGTTTAAGAAGAAAAACAAAGGTAACTTTGTAAGTTCATGAGATATTTAATCTACTTCAATCTATTATAAATCTTCTTAATATTATTTACAATTTTTATATTGGCAAGCTCTTAGTAAGACCAAATCTTACGGCAAATATAAATAAATAAAAATAAAAACCAAAGTAAAAGGGGACGATAAAAAAATACATAATTTCGTCAATTAACATATAAAATAAATTTAAATTTATCATAAATCTTCTTAATATTATCTACAACTTTTATATTAATAAGTTTTAATAGGACCAATTCTTACGGTAAAAATAAATAAATAATAAATAATACTGATGACAATGATGTATAATGATGAATAAAGTATCATTGGAAAGGATCTTTAACCACATTTGACATTTCCTAGTGAATTTTCATTATACTTTAAGGTTATGTATCATTATACATATTATTTTTGATGCATCTTTCTATTTTGTACATACAAATCGTACACCGATGAATGGGGTACTATGCGAAAGGTTTTTGAACGGGCTTTTGTCATAGTACACACCCATTTCGTTAAAACAAATTGTTTGATTGAAAAAATTACATTAATTACAAATTACTAAAATATGTATTAGGAGATAAACTTAAAGATTGTTGTGAGAAGCTTTGCGTAGGTGTTCGTTTTATGAAAGGCTTATCGTCACCTGAGAATAATAAGGTTCCAACAGCTTTTTGTTTTTCTAAAAAATTGCTTTTTAGCATAGTAATGTTCTATTTGTATCTATGAAGTCATTCCTGCATTCAAATGACGTTGTATCTAATTTACTTCTACTTGCAATAGAGAATATTTTAGTTCTACCAGAAATTATCGAAAGTAGCCAGAATTAGATGGCAAAAAGTAATTTTTTTAAACTGCTGTTAGAACTTTATTATTGTCAGTTGACGTTATGTAGCGTAAAGTTATTCTTTGGTACCGACACTTTAATTGTTGCCTGAAAGAAATTGCATATCGAAAAAAAAAATTAAACAAACAACAACATATATGTTTTTAATTAATTTTTCAAGTAATTTTCAAGAGTGAAATTACGCTTGAAATTATTGAATATTTATATTTAATATTTATATATTGAACATTGAATATTTATATATTGAACTAGCAGGCTATGCCCGCTGCGCTGGTCAATATTTAAAAATCAACCGTGGATGAAACGAACTGGTGAATTTAAATTTGTATTTTAAATAATTTGGACCTCCAGCAGCACCTTGCCCATTGCTGAAAACGATTTAGACACCATTGTGATATTAAATTATCTTAAACGTTGCGCAAAAACCAGCTATTTAGAAGTAACTATTTTAGTTTATTACTAACAGTGCACATTTGGAAGCGAAATGAGACCATTATGGCAACAGGATTTAAAATTTTCCCTTATTTGAAGAAATATTAATTATTACAGTCGTTACCATGGTACAACTTCTGAAAAATTTCTTCACAACTTTTCATTATCTGAAGCCAGGAACCCAAAGCTACTCCCACCTAAAAAGTTTATATATATATATTAAAATTTGTCCACGCGATAAAAGGCGCAATTATGCAAGAATCATCTTCAAACTCATCAAGTACATTGAGATGGTTAATATCTCAGTGGGAATTGCAAATGTGCAAAATCGGCCGAAGGGAGTGGTAATTGGAAAGGGTTCAAAAATTTGAATATCATCTTAACATGGCTTTCACAAAACCAGCTCTTACAAAACAATGGCAGGAAAAAATAAAGAATTTTCGTTACAGCAAGTTCCCAACGATAAAAAAAAAAAACACACACACACATTAAAATTCTCACTACAACAATTACTTTATTATTGCAAAATTTCCTCCTGAAAAATGAAAACAAAATTATTTGCTCTTTCGTATTTAAGCATTTTCTTTTTAGTTATTTAAGATAAAGTTATGTAAATTTGTATAATTTGGCGAACGATTTGGCGAAATTGGTTGACGTGATAATCAAGTAATAGCCAATTTACACTTTTCATATTTCACAAAAGATTCCTACACAGACATCATTACGCAATATGTTTAGCACGATTTTCTTGCAACTACAATGTGCCAAAATCTTCGTTTTAGAATACCAAAGAAATTTATATATTTTTTATTTTCTATCATTTTAAACAGCAATTAACAATAAATAAAAAAGTAACTGTAGAACAAAACAACAAATATCATTTAAAAAAAAAATGAAAGTAAATAAACAACGTATCATCAGATAAACAAATTTAGCTGGGTTACCATATGAGGCAAATAATACCATTTTGGCGTCAGTGAGATACCTCGATGAGTATATGACCAAATCTGTGACACAATTTCTATATTTGCAAAAAACTTTAATCGGTATTTATACTGCATTTTCCTTACTTATGTATAAGAAAAAACTTTGACACAGATGTCATGTATGAACCAAATTGGCGCAATTTTTTTTTTCTGACGCCAATTTGGAGAACTTGGTTTTTAATTACCAATTTCATAAATATTTTTTTTATTATTTTGTATTATTCGAAAAAAAATAATAAATAAAAAAGTTTAATTAATAGCTATAGAACAAAATGATTTATATTATTTAAAAAAACAAAATGAAAATTAATAAATAGTTTATTAATAAATAAACAATCATAGTCGGTTCACTATGTGTGGCATAAAATTGCCATTTTGTTGCAATCGTGCGAATGTGGTGCGTATATGACATCTGCGCCAAAACTTTAAAAAGTTGCAATTAAATTATTTTACAGTTTGGATGAGGAAGACATTTATACTAAAATTTAAACATTATACGCATTTTTTTTTTTTCTATAACTGCTATTTATATATTTACAATTAGACATAAAAAATATATCCTAAAAATGCTCTCACACATTTAAAAGAGAGTGGAGAATTTAGTAATTGTGAACATCGCTCCGGCTTATGCCTTCTTGGTATAAAATCGCATTGTTTGATGATAAAAATAAATTCAAACACCCAAATAAACAAATAACATACAGTTAACAGATAAAACCATTTTTTAAAGTAATTCTGCTATTTTGTCCTGTAAGACACATAATGGTAGAATTAGATTTTAAAAATATATATTTTTTTAAAAATAGAAAAATGTTATTTACGTTTTATCTAATAAAATATTTAAAATACATTTTTGTTAGCCTGCGCGAAAGAGAATAACGAAAGTTTGATTGAAGAAATATTGTAGAGGAAAAGGTCAATTAAAAAAGACTTGTAAATTTTATTCATTGGGAATTTTTCATTTCAAAATGTTGAATTTATCTATAGTAATAACGTATAATTGCATAAATTTACTTTGAATTGCAAAATTTTTCCTTCAGTACTACTTGGTTATACCGTTGACCAATTTCGCCAAATTGTACAAATCGCCAAACTATTAGCCAGATTATATAGATTAGCATAAAGTTTCATTTAAATAACGAAAAACAAATTAGCAGAACATATATAAAAGTAGAAATAAAATGTCGAATTAAAAATCACTTGATGACATAATTAGTATTTATATTATACTTAATGTCAAGTGAATGTGACATTTACGATCATCGATTATTGAATTTAATCTTGGAATTTGGCGGTAGATTTTTAATCGACGGGATAATCTTTCCTTCTTCAGTTTCTAAATTTTGAAACCGAAATCTTTCCTGTAAGTGAAATTGACGAAATGGCGCAAGAAAAATTAAATTAACAATGAAAACATTTGCAAAAAGAAATAAAAGAGTTATACTCATATCTATATAATTTACGATTGAATATTAAAATATACTCTAAAAATTATCTTCACTTGAAAAAAAAAAACATTATTGCGACCATTAAGAACCTAAGTCAGGCATTAAGTCAGTAATGCATTTTCGGCTTAAAAACACATTCTTTGGCGACAAAAGCAAGATGAAAATGGTATAGAAACGAATAGTAACCCACAACTTACGTGTCTTTTACAATCAGATCTGCTTTTTTCTGCTGTAAGTTATATTATACGGAAATTCGATAAAAAAGAGAAATAAAATAATAAAAAGAGAAATAACTATCATTCAAAATTCATTTGATCTATTTCTGAAATTCATGTTTTTATTCTAACACCAGGGATAAGTCGCCAAAAGTTGAACCAATTGTTATATTTCGCGTTAATTTATTTTTTAAACATTACAAATATTTTTTTCATTTTCAAGATAAATATATTTTTATAATATTACGCCTCATTTAAGCGGCCTTTATTATTATTAATAATATCAGTAGTTATTTTCTGCTATTATTTGCAAGATATTTGTAATATTTCTAATAGATATAGCCATTTTAATTCTTTTAGCAATTATAATTTTCGCCAGAAACAGCTATTGGCAACCCTTTTGTCAAAAATAACCGAAAAATACGAAAGTTACTACGAAAAATCAGAGTTATCCCTGTAAATTTGAATCATAAACCTTCGGAAAAATATTTCCTATCGAATGATACAATCGGCAAAAAAATTCATCGGGTAGTATTTGAAAACACTCGTTTGGAAGTTTCAGAACTTCTGCTTTATAATATATATGATATGATAGTTATTTGTATTGAATATTGAATATTTAAATATTCAATAATTTCAAGCATAATTTCACTGTTAAAAATTACTTGAAAAATTAATTAAATATATCTATGTGATAACCGATGCTGGGTTTGTTTGTATCTCGTGTTACGTCGCAGGATTGTGCATTCATGAAGATTATTCTATCTTATGCTGTAGTTGCAAGCCTTACCAACATAAGTGAAGAAGAGATGCTAAGCTTGGCATCGCCCTTGTAGCTTAAGTGGCAGAACACTTGGAGCGCTATTCCAAGGGTGCAGAGTTCGATTCCCGGTTTGGACGTTTTTCACTCTGTTAGTCGACAAATTTCTATTTCTTTCCTTGTGGAATTCTATGTTGTCAAAACTTAGTAGTCTACTTTTGAAAGACAAGCAAAACCTAGTTTTAAGAAATATATGAAGATGGCGAAAATAAATAGCATTATCGCTTCATTTTATCGTACTTACATTACTTCTGAATCTATATACCGTACAATTTCAATTGTTACATGATAAAACAGGAATATAATTAACATAAGTATGAAATTTATTTGAAAAATTACTTCCAATTTAGAGCCATTTTAAGTTATTTTCAAATCTATTTTAACCAACATAAAGAGTAGAAACCTATATATATATAAGATATTAGATTATCCATAGAATGCAACACTTTTGTCACTAAATTTAAATCTTTTAATCAAAGATACAGATATTCAGCGTATATCGAACATAAAATTAATATCATGTTGAATTACTTGATATATGTTTTGAATCACATTTGATAGGAATTATATTTCAAATTTTTTATTTGTTAGTCTACGCTTAGTCTAATCTGTTAGTCTACGCTTAGTTAGGAATATGATAATTCACGTAATAAGTATTCAAACAACAACTAATAATAATTGTGCGATCCACAATTTCTCAAACAAATTTTGTATTTTTATTTGTGTGATTGTCTTTTTTTTTCATCCATTGTTTTTTTTTTTTTTTTTTTTTTTTTGCATGCATATTTTTTTCCATTTCCCGGTTAAAATATCATTTATGCATTTCCAATTTCAAAGAATCGTTTACTATCACGAAAAATTATTCTTTCAGCTGTTTACGAGCAAATTATTTTCGCTATGCATTCAGCCTTTTAATTAAGTATCTTTCGTAATTGCCGATAAATGCTCTAATTAAGAAATATAATTAAGGAATAATGCATTTTATCTATTTTAGTATTAGAAGAAGAAGAAGAATTCAAAATGGCGGTAACAATCTAAACATGTTTTAATCGATAAATTAAAAGTCTTTAGAGGACATAAATTTTTCTTGACAGCTAGTCGACATGAGATTACATTGACGTCACAGATGGTTACAAATATAACTGTTACAATTAACCAAATAAATAATTTTTTTTTATATCTATAATGTTGAAAGAAAAATCTATTTTCGGTATTTAAATCAAAATTTTGAGAAATCAAACTTACAATTTTGCATTTTTACTAAATTGTTAGAGGGTAAACCTTAAGTATCGTATGCTGTATTATTTTTGGCAACACACCCGATGTAGTTATCTAAAATACTATTAGAATATTATTGAAGCTTCAATACGTTGACAATAAAATAGATACTGAAAATATTATTAGTCCATTTTCAACATGTAGATTGCAGATGTTAATTTAACTCTTTCGGGTCTGGTGTACTATTAATAGTTCATGTCTTTTCATCGAGTATTATTTTTTCTTAACAATTACTTAGTTACTTTCTACATATAGATATGACAGTGTATGGCTAGCTATTTCTCGTTATAACTTCATTTTATGGTTATAACATTTAGTAATTATAATAAGAATAAAAGTTTTCTTAATTCTCTTTGCATCATTGGCGATTTCTGTATTTTATACACATATTTCACGCATTAAATTTAAGATATAAGTTACATTTCTGAACGAATCATGAGTGATAGAACGCAGAAACCATGTCTCCTGTATGCTCATTTCTTTTTATCATAGAACGAAATACAGACATTATCAGATTTTTTTACTTCGAGTATTATTTTGAAGAAAATGTAAACAAATACCTAAGTGTAAAAAAGTCGCACCAGTGCATTGATCAGTAGCGGCAGCTACTGCCACGCCAGGGGGTCGGGTTCGAATCCTGATAAGACACATGGATATTGTTGTGCTGTCCCTTAGTAGTGATAATATAATGGATACAAAAAATAAAAAATTGTACTAATTTGTCGTTGTTTCTGTGTAAATTACGGATCATTCGAGGCGAAAGCCATAGTTCCTATAGGCCCCAAAGCAATCACCTGTCAAGCCAAAAAGTGTAAAAATGGTTTATTTTAATTTATCTGAATAATAAGTGGGGGATAGCCAATATGCTTTCATGCGAGTAAAATGAAATGTCACAAAGAAACAGAGATTCTTTTTTTCCAAAATATCATGGGACGTAAGTTTTAGCAATATACTATTCATATTTATTTTATTCACAACTTTTGCAATTTTGCCTCTGTAATATTTTATTTTTCAAACGCGACTCGTTGCTATGGCAGCGAAGTTATACTAGGAAGTTTTTTATTTATTTTCCTTCTATATTTTTCATCTTACGAGATGAGGTAAAAATTTAAGGTTGAAAAGTTGGCATCTGTTTTTTTAATCGAAGAAAAAAAAAGGAAAAGGAATTTTTTTGAGAGAATGTTCATGTTTTTTGCTTGTCGTGTGTGTCTTAAATATTTTTGAAGAATTCTGGTATTTTTTGAAAAGGCATGAGAAGACATTTC
Organism: Maratus speculifer; assembly: GCA_964019185.1. Lineage (NCBI taxonomy): Eukaryota > Metazoa > Arthropoda > Arachnida > Araneae > Salticidae > Maratus > Maratus speculifer. The sequence goes on along the minus strand of OZ025297.1, from coordinate 98,927,734 downwards.
AAGATAGACACACAGAAATATATCTAGGATCATCTTTTTTTTTTTTTTTTTTTTGGAATAAAGTACGATGATCCGAAATTTCAAAGTAAAATGAATTTCTATTTTGTATACATGTAAATATTTCCAGTTCAATATTTGTTCATATGTCCCAGTCATACTATTATTCTATGTATAAAATAAATTTATTAACAAGGCAACCAAATATAATTTATAGACTATTTTGAACCCTTCATTAAGTTTTGATTGCATACGAAACATCTGACGCCCGAACAGGGACATTTGAATTATAATGTTGAGATATTGAATTGTTTTTATAGTGTTTAGTGTTTTCATAGGCTGTTCATTACTACTTATTTTTTCTAAGATGAATAAGTTGAAGAAAAAGCGTACACCGCTACGTTCGTCATTTACTAGAACTTTAAATATTTTGACAGAAGAAATTAACAGCGAGTCGTTAGATAAGGGTAACATTTCAGACGGTTTTAGTAAATTAGAAAATTTTATTCATGAAATTAAATCTGTAGATGAGGCTATAATAGAACTTATGTTAGATGACGATAAATGCAATGAAGAGGCTATTGGTAATGAAGTAGTAGTAAATTAAATATTACAGCGGCAAAATTGCAAAAGCTGTGAATAAAATAAATATGAATTTATCAATTCTTAACAGTAAGGTCTCTAACAGAAATTTAGTAATCTAAGAAGAGACTGTTTCAAAAGTAAAGTTGAAGGAAATTTATTTTTTATTTTTAATTGTCCACACATTCAAGCTCACGCATAAAGTAAACGTTGACGAATATTTCATTTAGAACTGTACTTATTTAGTATTTAGATTTTAGATTTTATTTAGAACTGTACTTATTTAGTAGTGCACGCATTCCGTATAGTTTAAATTTGAAAAAAAAAATTAAATTCTCGTTTAAGCTTAAATCACTTAACAATCTATGTATTTAAAATACCAACTTGTTTTATTTATTTATTTATTTTTATTTATTTATTTATTTATTTATTTATTTATTTGTCATCAGCCCTGAGCTTTCTACTGGACCAATTTTGATGTATATATATATATATATATATTATGTATATATATATTATTATACTTTTAGTTTTAAAAGCTTTTTTTTATGAAATTTCTTCAAAACAGTGTCAATCGAATTACTTCCATCGTTGCAAAGAAAAGAAAAATAATGAAAAATCTTCAGACACGATGTCTTTTGAACGTATTGTTTAATTTGCGGGTAAAATTTCGGTTTAAAATATTTATACCCGTTTACTTCATTTTATAAGCGAATAAAAATTCATATTTACTCTGACATCATGGAAATATTGCTTATTGTAATTGCTTATATTGCTTATTGTATTATTGGGCTTAATTTATCTTTGTGCTTTTTACTTTTATTGATGCATTTTTTTTTTATTACAATGAAATATAAAATATGTCTTTATTTTAATACATGATGGTTAAGCGCAAAAATACATGCATCAATTACGCGTGAAAAGCTTTTTCCGGTGAAAATGGCTTCATCCTTAATTTAAAAAGCATTTTTACCTTCACACACGTAAAAAGAAAAATTCCTTTCGTGGTGTCAAAATGACGTAATTTACACTGAGTTTTCATTTCTCGATTGTAGAGATTATAATTGGAGGCATTTTGTTTATTTTATCTTGATTGCATGTTCTCTCTCGCTTCAAAAAATAATTTTAGATCAGATTTATTAATTTTTAATAAAAAATTCAGAAATGTAAAGAATATCAGAAAAATAAAATTAATAAAATATGGTTTTATAGTGAAAAGAAAAAGAGAAAAAGAAAAAAAGATTTCATGTAAGGCTTATATTTTGAAGAAATATTTTTGTAGTTTTTTTTTGTAAATTCGTTTAACAGTTCCTTATTTTCGACAAATTTCTATTTCTTTCCTTGTGGAATTCTATGTTGTCAAAACTTAGCAGTCTTCTTTTGAAAGACAAGCAAAACCCAGTTACAATTTTAAGAAATGTATGACGATGGCGAAAATAAACAGCGTTATCGCTTCATTTTATCGTACTTACATTACTTTTGAATCTATATACTGTGCAATTTCAATTGTTACATGATAAAACAGGAATATAATTAACATAAGTATGAAATTTATTTGAAAAATTACTTCCAATTTAGAGCCATTTTAAGTTATTTTCAAATCTATTTTAACCAACTTAAAGAGTAGAGACCTATATACATATATATATATATATATATATAAGATATTAGATTATCCATAGAATGCAACACTTTTGTCACTAAATTTAAATCTGTTAATCAAAAATACAGATATTCAACGTATATCGAACATAAAATTAATATCATGTGGAATTACTTGATATATGTTTTGAATCAGATTTGATAGGAATTATATTTCATTATTTTTTATGATCTACAGGCTATGTTACTCTATAGCAAAGAAAGTATTCCCTTTTGGGGAAACCCTTGTGGGGCAACCTTCCCCATTATGGAAAGAAAACGAGGAAACCCTACAAAAAATTATCAGTCATTAAAATTACATTTAATCTGTGAATTGTTCTAAAATTATTGAAAAATATTTTCTCCATTTTTACATAAAAATTAATTGGCTTAAAACAATGGATGCGTTTCAGAAAAAATGAAATATTGAAGAGAAAAATTATTGATGAGGGCATTTTAAAATTTATTTTTTAACGTCAAATTTCGACGAGTTCATTTCCAAGATTATCAACACAAAATAATACAATTTTCTGAAACTGCCATTTCAATGACCAAATCAAAAATTTTAACAATATATTATACAAAAAATAAAAACCAGTCTTTTTTTTCTTTGCAGAGCTTTTGATACGCTTTTATACGACCAATTTTAATGGGATTAAAAATCTTTTAAAATGCAGTCTATAAAGTTCCAAAATGAAAAAAAAAATTATTAAAAATTGGAATTCTAATTTGTAAATGGGGTTGAGCAACTTCACATTTAGACTTGTTTTATTATTGAGTTGCAAACTTCTGAATAAAAGTTTATTGGAAAAAAGTTTATTACAAAAGTTTATTAGCATGTTGTGTTAAATAAAAAAGTTTAATAAACTACCGAGCGAGACTCGGTTTACCTGGTACTAAATTTGAAAAGATCAAAATTCACGTCTAATTTTGAATCACTTTACAATAGTCAATAGATACAAAATAACATAATTTTCTGAAATTGCCATTTCAATGACGAAATCAGAATTTTAAACAATAGATTACACGAAAAACTCAAATCAGACTTTAAATTTTTTTCGTACTTTTGTTATACTATGAAACGATCAATTTTGATGCGATTAAAATTGTTTTGAAAAATAGTCTACAAAGTTAGAAAATGAGAAAATCTTTACAAATTGCGTTTCGAACTTGTAATTGCGATTGAGCAACTCGTTGTTCGACATGTTTTATTATTGATTTATAGACTTCTAAATAAAAGGGCTGTATTACAAATTATTCTAATGAGAGGAAAAGCAATAGATGATATTTTAGTGTGAAATCGAGTCTATCACTGCATGGAACGGGGGTGGCAAAGGGAATAGAAGAGACTAACTTTCAAATAAATTTTAACAAAAATGTGCGTGCTATCGATGTTTTTAATATTTGGGATTTTGTTAGATAAGTCGCTTTCGCAAAATCTCAGCTGTGAATATTGAGATATAGTGTAGAACTCAATCGATTATACGCATGAAGGAAAATATGATATTCAGAAGAGGTATGTAATGTTATACACATATCCGATGGTGTATTAAAAAGTGTGTTCGCTATTGCATAAAACTAGTCAACATGCTACCTCAATAGTTAAAATTATAAATATATATTATTTAAAAATGAAATCTTCGTTATAAGTATGTTACGGCTCAACGATAGTACTTATTGAATCCCGTGCAAAGGAATTCTAATATGAAACTTAATCCTATAAAATCCTTCTAAGAAAATCTAATTCAAGTTGAAAATAAAATTCTACAATAGCATTGGTAAATAAACTTTTCTTACATTAAACAGTTCTGCAGCATATATATGAATACGTCGGTATTGTATCAAGCGTAAAAAATAGAAAGAATGCGAAGAAAACTGGATGCTTTCATTTTATGACTATTTTATGAAACATAATTTAGAAATTTATGACAAGTAATACATTTTCTTAATTAAATATGTCGTTTTGTATTTTAATGAAATGAAATGAAAGAAATTGGTAAAACATTTTATATTTAACATCAAAACTCAATTTTGCATTATTTCCATGTTACAGTTTCACACGTTACTGTTATTCGTGTTTTGTTCCATATCCGTAATTTAAAACAAGGTAACAACAAACAAAACTAAAATTGGTAAGTTAAAACCAAAATGACTTTTGGAAAAGAATGAAAATCATTTTATAAGCAATATGACACAAGTAATGCCTGTATCTAAATGTATGCAAATTAGAGTGTCAGGTGAAATTCATGGTATAAGTATAAAATTATATCGAATATCTTTCGTGATTAAGTATTTTAATTTTAATACAATCAACTTTGATTATTTTCAATTGATTAAGAAAGATTTTTATGCGACAATCAATGCGTAATGTTCTTAAACTAGAAAGTAATAATAATAAAAACAACAATAACAACAAAAAACAGTCCTATAATTTTACCCGTACTTTGCCATTGTCATTTTTGTGAAAAATTATTGAAATAATAAAAAAAAAGGTATGGAATGCCAGAAGAAAATAATTCTTGGATATAATGCTTTCCCTTCCAAACCTTTTTCGACCAATAAACAGAGATTAGAATATTTATCATCGAAATTAAATCCTCCAGGACGATTGCTACTTGCACTTGTACAGTACCTTCAACAACATACAAAATATTTTGACAGTATTAACGTTGTCATGATTCATGAGCAAGATATAATTTTGCCTAATGGTACTTTGGGAGGATCATTGAAGAAAATCAATTGTTCAGAAATTGACGTTGGAGTTAAACCAGTAGCCATGGTTGAAATTATTACCAATGTAGTGGATTTTTCTTACCCGTACAAGTTGGAAGATTTTACGTTCGTTACTCGACAGCCAGTTTACAAACCACACATTTTTGGCATTTTTCAAGCGTTTTCGTTTTCTGTATGGATAACCATACTATTAATTTTAATTGCGATATCAATAGTAAGCTACATTATGATGAAAAAAAAGTATAACTTCAGCCGTATTGCTTTTCACGTTTTTGCAGTACTGATGAGGCAAAGTTCTCCAGCAGTAGCACCATCCTCTCTCGTGGAGAAACTCCTCGTCTATTCGTGGGTTATAGGAGCCATGGTTCTCTGCTTGTCTTATGATTCTGTGTTTTTATCTTTTCTATCCTTTCCCCCTGTCACTAAAATTAAGACACTTTCAGACTTGGCTTCAGCTGTACAAAGAGAAGATTATCATTGTATTGCTTATCTTTTCACGGAAGTTGTTGAACGCTGGCAATACTCGGAACAAAAACAATTACGAATACTTGCGAAGGACATTGTCAAGAATAAATTATCTTATGGACACCCGCTAATGAATTTTATTCATGAGAGTCGTAAGCAAAATCTTGCTTTCTTTCTTGAGACAAGGTTACTTGGTCTTCTGAAAGCCGAGAATTTTTTTTTTTCAGAAGACCGTTTTTACGAAACTATGTCTGCAATGATGGTTCGAAGAGGTTTCTGTTTCAAAGAACTGCTGGATTCTTTTGTACAAAGAATAATGGCTTCAGGTCTGTACTTTAAATATATGAGCGATGCATTCTTTTTGGGCTTAGGGGAGTTGTCTTTAATGGATACGGAAGATGTAAGTACTAAAAGAAAACTGACGCTGACAGATGTTGCCCCCGCATTTATATTCCTTTTAACTGGCTATTTTATCTCCTTTTTGGTTCTTATTTTCGAGATATTATCCAATCGCTATGAAATGAATTTTAGAAGAAAAAATAAAAACAGAAAAAGAAAGGAAAATTCAGAGGAAACTCTCGTTTAAATTGTTCATACACTGTTAAAAAAATTCTGAATTTCACGAATTTTTTTTTTCCCTGAATTTCACAGAAAAAGTCTTTTTTCACAAAAAAGGGCATTTTCCGTCAAATAACAGAAAACTCCACCATACTTCCTGTAAATAACGAATCGTATGGAAATAGAAACAAAAAAACGGAGACACTCCGTTAAGTGGGGGGGGGGGGGGATTCCGCGTCCGAGTGGTCAAGGCACCACACCGCCTACCGCCTGCGAGCACAGATTGTGGTTTCAAATCCTACTGGCGCCATGAAATAATGAAAACATAAAAAATTCCCTTTAAATTACATTTTTCTGTTTATTTTTCTCTTATTTCATATTTAAAAAATCTTTTAACTAATTAGCCAAAAAATGAATAAATAAATAGTATACGAATATTTCAAAAAATTGTCTATAATATTATTTTGTAAAAAATGAATAATTTTTTTTTATTCATTCCATTCATTCATAAAACAGTGATTATGAACAGTGATATTTTTTCAATTAATTTTTTAATCTTGTTAAAATATTAAAAATGATTTTAAAAAATAAGTATTATGCATCAGTCTAAAATAAAATAAAATAAGCCGTTTGCAAATATTGTAACTAATCAGGGTTGGGTTTTTGACGTCAAAAAGGGATTTTTGACATGACGACGGTTTAAACCGGATTAAACCGTCAAAAACCTGTCGAAAACCCATAGAGTTACAATCTGCTGTGATGCACTAGAGTTTGTTGTTAAATTTTAAAATTAGCAACAGTTGCCATACATTATGCTGAAATTTAATTATATTGTGGGTAATTAGCAGGTCTTTAAATATTTCTAATTAATAAAAATTAAGGTAAAAATGATAGATTTCAAATCTCAGAAATTTATCTTGAAATGGGCATGCAGAAATATTTGCACAAAAATTATGTTTAAATATCTCGTTTATTTATTATTATTTTAATATTTAAAAAAATCTAAAGTTATGTAGTATGCATTTTGTCATAGTATTTATAAGTGTTAACAAGTTAAGTGTTATAAATGCAGGATTTTCAAAAGTGTAAAACTTGATACACGTGTTTAATTTTTTTTTTATGCTATACACATTATATACAGAAGCGTGTATAGAGAAAATTGTAACAGGGGCAAAGTTAGGAGTTGGTGCCCCTCTACCCAACTTTTTCTTGTGACAGACCAAAAAATAACGTTTGTAGTATAAATTTGGATAGTGCCTCCTAAATGGATGTTCCCCCCACCCCCCCTTCTCACAGAGCTGATTATATACATAATATCTAGTAGGTTAATTTGAATTTAAATATAGTGCACATAATTTATTATATGTATGATTATTACACATTATAAACCATTTTTTTCTCTACCCACACCCCCACCCCACCTCACAACACACTAATAGTATTAAGAATATAAATAATGCTTATTTTGAAAGCAAGGTAAGACGAGAAGCAATTATTCAACAACTGAATACTTAAGATATTTAACAAAATTTTATAGCATCCAGTAAAAAAAAAAAAAAAAAAAAAAAAAAAAAAACTTATAAGTATTTGTAAAAGCTAATTTTCAGCATAGTAAATAAATAGGCTGAATATTGCAAATAGATACTCAGATGTTTTTTATTATCTTTATGTTAGTTATAAATTCAAAAAATGACTGATGATTTAGAATTCAGAATTACTGATTTTTCAGAAAAACCAACTAACAATTGTAAAAGTGAAAACAGAAAAAATCTACAAAATACTTTAAAAAAAATATGTAGTTTTTTTTTTTATCTTATAAAATACATAATTTTAAAAAATAAAACATTCATTAAATATTTCCAATTAATTTGATTACATAATCTAAATCAATCCAAATGAAATTATCAAAGTAGAAATTTAGTTCAATAATGCAATTCATTTACATCACATAGCATACGGTAGCACATAACCAGTTTTGAACAATTTTCTGTTCCTAATCAATTACAGAACTTGTCAAATCTTTTATATTATTTTAAACTATACACTAAGTTTGGTTATAAATAAATTTCTTCATAATATAATATCCCTGCATATTTTGAATAACACATTAAAAGTTAATAATTAATATTACAAAAGATAAGTTTTCTAAAGTCTGAGAGTTTATTTACTATTCAAAATATGTTTTTCAAAAATTTAGATTTATTTTTCCTACAACATATTTAGATATATTTTCCTTATTAAAAGCAAATAAATTTTACTTATTAAATATAAATCTAGGTAGATATATATATATATATATTTTTATTTACATACAAATATAGGTTTTGGACAGTTTTAGACATTTTTGACAAGGAGGTTTTTGACATGACGGTTTAAACCATGGTTAAAACCGTCAAAAACTGTCGCATGTCAAAAACTTGCCAACCCTGTAACTAATATATTTGGAAGGAAATTTTTAAAAAGCACAATAGATTTTCCCACTAACTCATAAAAGACATACTTTGTACAAACTGGCGTCAGCAGCTTTGGATCAGTCAGTAAGGATTTGTACCGCTATCAAAAAATCTCGAGTTCGGTCCTCAGGACGGCGTGAGGTAAGTTATACAAAATAATAATAAAATAAATAAATTAAATAAAATAATATAGCGGCTTAAAATCACTTGGAAATTTCGAAGTCTTTGACGATTAATAATTGACTCATTAATTTTAAAATTATATTAAATTATTATCATTAAAAATCAAACTTTGTAACAGAAAGTTACTGCTTCTTCAAACGAAGTTTTTCTTTCTTTTAATTACCAAAACGGAAAATCTACTAACGGAACGGTAAAAGTTTGGCTACTTCGCTGCCACTAGTTTCACCGTGAATTGACAGATTTATTATTAACAGTGTAGCGTTTTTAAACTAATAAGAAACATTACACAAGCTGGTTTCTTTCAATTTAACACAACAAATACGGACTATAATTGCGTTTTATTTAACACCAAAATATGCGAGCCATTGCACGGCTATCCACATATTCCATCATCTTTTCACATTCGAATAAAAGCACAAAGAATGCTGCCAAAAACCTAAAATAAGAAAAATAAATTACCATGGAAACAAAGAATTCGATATCTTCGTGATGCTTTTTTTCCACATAAATAAAGGCAAACAATATTTACATAAACATCCTGGCTCCCGTTGAAATCCCTTAGGATTTCAACAAGTAGTTAGCTTCTTGAAGTTTTACTATAATGAAACAACAATTAATAACACAAATAAAATTAATGCAAAATAGAACAATGAAAAAAGTTCTTGGTTCAGTTTTTAGTGTCTTATGAAAGAAGACAGATTTTCACTATTGGTCTATTTATGACACCACTACTAATCTTAATCGTAACAACTCGGACTCTATTGTCTGAACCTGGATGAACAGTTATTATTCTTCCTAGTTTCCATTTAAGTGGTGGAAAGTTGTCATCTTTGATAAGAACTAAATCATTAACTTGTAAATCTCTTTGACATTTTTACCATTTACCTCTCTGCTGAAGTTGAGACAAGTATTCCCGACTCCATCCTTTCCAAAATTGCTGTTGCATGAACTGTCTCCCATGCCATCTATCAAGGTGATTTAAGGGACTGTGACTCAGATCTTGTTCAGGTACGGCAGTTAGAGATCCAACTAGAAAGTGGCCAGGTGTTAGAGCAGATAAGTCTGTTGGGTCAGATGATATAGGACACAGTGGCCTAGAGTTGAGACAAGCTTTAACTTGTGTAACTAGGGTTTGGAATTCGGGATAAGTTAACATAGTGCCACCAACGGTTTTCTTAAGGTGCGATATCATTGATTTTACTGCAAATTGCCACAGTTTACCAAAGTGTGGAGCTGATGGCGGGTTAAATGCCCAAGTTATTTCCTTTGACGACAGAAATTTGTGAATTTCTTCACTCTGCTTGCACTGCAAAAGATATTTGTTGATTTCTTTTTCTTCACCTTTGAAGTTGCTTCCACAGTCACTAAAAATCTCAAGAGCTTTTCCTTTTCTTGCAATAAATCGTTTTAATGCACTTAAAAATACCTTTGTTGAAAGGTTTTCTACGACTTCAAGATAGACTACTTTGATCACGAAGCAGACAAATACACAGACATATGGTTTGAATGATTTTAATCCACGTCCAGCCCGATATTTAATCATTAATGGTCCTGAGAAATCTGTTCCAACTTGATTAAATAGTCGTGATTGTGTTACCCTGGATACTGGAAGATCAACCATTATTTGTTTTGCAGATTGAGCTCTGTATTATGAGCAGATTGAGCTCTGTTACAACACGTAACACGTTATCACTATTTTACGAAAAGCAAATCTGACAGCAATGATCCAAAATTTCTGCCTAATTAAAGAAAGAAGAAGTTCTGGAGCTGTATGTAAATAGTTTTCGAAAATGCTTAATTATGATCTGAGTCACACGATGCTTTGATAGTAATAAGATTGGATGTTTTTCCTTCTCTGACTGCTGTGCATTTTTCAATCTCCCTACGACTCTTAATATTTTGTCATCGTCTAAAACAGGACAAATGGGACTGATGTTTGCAGGTAACTCTTTTCCGGTTTCTAAACAGTGGATTTCTTTACTAAAGTTTACTTGTTGTTTACCTACTAATGCAACGTGTTGCGGCTTGAATTTCATTGCTTGATAAAAAGGTTGTATTTCTTTCTACACGTGTTACCTTAGAATTAAAGATGAATCTCATTATCCACACAATTATGCGTTGCAACATTGGAAAAGAGGATATTTTCGATATAACATCAAGTACCCTTACAGTTTCAGAAATTACAAGTGGTAATGTTTTCCGTGCTTCTGATAAATCTTCTTCATTTATGGGAATAGGTTTATGCACTAAAACCTCACTGCTTCTTAACCATGGTGGTCCATTCCACTACAATTCACGGGACAGTAATTCTGCGGGAAGTAACACACGAGATGCACAATCAGTAGGATTTTCCTTTTCGTCTACACGGCTCCAATTTTCTGCTGGTAATATGGATTGAATTTCTGCTACTCTGTTGGCTGCAAATACTTGCTACCTTTTAGGATATGATGTTAACCATGACAACACAATTTCTGAATCACTCCATTCGCGCACTAAATCTCGTTTTATATGCAATGCTGATTTAACTGTTTGTATTAAGTTTGCCAGTAATACTGCAGAACATAATTTGAGCCTTGGAATCGTGACAGACTTTAGGGGTGACACTCGAGTTTTTGCTGCTAAACGTTTCACATCAATGTTCGAGTTATTACAAGTTTTAACATAAATAACTGCGGAATAATCCTTTTCTGATGCGTCGCAAAATCCGTGAAGTTCACATCGAGAATAATTAGGCAAGATGACTTTTCTAGGTACATATATGGAATTTAAGAGTTTAACTTCATGGCACAAAATTTTCCACTTTCCATCTGTCACTTTGTCCATTACGAACGCTGATGTCGATACTCTAAGATCCTATTGAAGTGAGAAGTGAATAATAAATCGACTTCTCCATCACTCACAGTATTAAATGTTCCCAAACATGACACAGAAATTGAACTGTCTTTCACTTTTAATCCAAATTTGTTTACACATTCTCGAGAAATAAACGATCTCTGAGAGCCTGTATCTCACAAACATCTACATTTTACAAACTCTTGTTTCTAATTTTGAACTTTTATTAATGCGGTACACAATAAAATATGAGTCTTTTGATTACTCTTTGCGTTTGACTCGTAATGGGAAGCACACACTGTAGCCGTCACATTCTCACTTGCTGACTCAACTTTTTGAGGGACAAATTCTTGTGCATGTGGGGACATATTACTATTTCATCGACTCTTATTCCTTGAATAATCTACCATATATGCAAAATACTGTGATATTTTTTAAAACAATGGTGGCACGTATTGAGACTCGTACATTTGTTGAGTAAATGCATGTTGTATAAACAATTGAAACAATAATGATTACGTTTTATAAATTCTATTTTTTGTTAAATCTTGTAAATTAAGAAATTTCGAGCACTTAGCTAAACTATGGTCTTCTTTATAATATTCACAAAACAAGGTAGCTACAAAAGCATTATTCTTATTCGGAAATGTAGGTTTAGATACTTTATTTACAGCTAGTTTACTATTTTTAAGAGTTCTTGCATAATTCTTAAGAAATTCAATAAGTCACTAAGTTTCGGAATCTCAATACTTTTAAGCTGACGTTCCCACCGTAATTTTGTAGAAGGATCCAATTTTTGCGAAATTAAATAAGTCATTGTGTATCGCCAAATTTATTAATGCATTGGTTAAATATTTCTAACGAGCGAATTATTTCATTAACATTGTCAACTAAATTTAAAATAGCAATAGCTGATTCTGTTTGAAGTGTTGGTAAACTCAGAAATCGTTTAATGTACGCAAAAATTTCCTCTCTTTTATTTGAATATCTTTCATCCAGCAAATTCCATGCTAACTTAAAATTGGAATCCGAAATTTGAATAGAATGGATGACGCGATATGCTTCATCTTTTAATGAAGCCTACAAATACTGCAGTTTTTGGGCATTTGAAATATTTTTATCGCTGTTTACGCAAGCATTGAAAAGTTCCTTAAATCCTATCCATTATATAATATTACCTCTAAAAGTAGGTAAGGATAATTTTGGCAGTTTAACATTTTCAAAAACTTGTTCTGAAACTACACTAGATTTATTTTCACTTTTATTTTACTTAGCATTTTGGACTTTTAATATTTTTTCACCTTTAAATTTCCATAAATCAATTTTATCTGAAATTTCCTGAGCACTGTCTATCTCGTTTTCTAATTGTTTACAATCTTTAATTAAAATTTCTATTTCTCTATAAATCTTTTTTAACTCAATTTCCTTCTGTTTTAACAATTCACTATTTTCTTGTAATTCTGTCACATTAATTTCATTATAACATTTTTAATAACATTTTCATAATATTTTCAATTTTCTTAATATAATTAGTAACAGTTCTTCGTAGAGCAGTTCTTTTTCTTTTAAAAGTAAATAACTCAGTAATTTTCATTTACATTAAACCAATGAAACTAATTCTAAAATATACTAATAAGAAATTTAGTTCAAATAAAAATATTGTGATCACATTTCAAATGTTGAAGAAGAAAATTCTTTTTTATACTTAGAATAGAATGTTAATTAACTTTCTTTTTTTTTTTCGTTTGCTACAAATGTCAACATAGAGACGAACTTCAGAAAAATGTTCTTTTTTACATTTGTAATTTTCACTAGTCTCTGGCTAGACTGGAGGCCAAAGTATTCGTAGCGTTTTTAAACTAATAAGAAACGTTACATAAGCTGGTTCTTTCAATTTAACACAACAATTATGGACTGTAATTGCGTTTTATTTAATAGCAAAATATGCGAGCCGTTGCACGGCTATCGACACATTCCATCCTGTTTTCACATTCGAATAAAAATACAAACTAAAAAAAAATGTAAGTGGCACTCTGGGACTGCCGCGGTAAAGCTATTGCATAGCATTTTTTAACAACTTATGCAAAAATACCGCGTCAATGTGTGCCGAAGTCTATCGAAGAATACCGTGCCGAAGTCTGCCGAACTGAAACGTCGTTAGCAGGAGAGTTAGGATTTTTTCTCGTTACGGAATACCTAGATTCGGTCGCCGCGTTCAAAGCACGCGATAAAAGCTATGCAATAGCTTAATAAATTACCAAACAAAATTTGGTTCCGCTACGAAAATTAGATCGCGAGTTATAAGCATTTTAAATTTTTTGACCCTCAAGGTGGGGGGGGTCTCCTGTCACCAAAAATTAACACTGTCTCATAATAAATTACCAAAACAAAATTCGGCCGCGCTACGAAAAGTAGATAGCGAGTTATAAGCATTTTTAATTTTTCGACCCTCACCGTGGGGTCTCCTGTCACCAAAAATTAACAATGTCTCATAATAAATTACCAAACAAAATTTCGCCGCGCTACGAAAATTAGATCGCGAGTTAAAAGCATTTTAAATTTTTCGACCCATACCGTGGGGGGTCTCCTGTCACCAAAAATTAACAGTCTCATAATAAATTACCAAACAAAATTTCGCCGCGCTACGAAAATTAGATCGCGAGTTATGAGCATTTTAAATTTTTCGATCCTCACCGTGGGGGGTCTGCTGTCACCAAAAATTAACAATGTCTCATAATAAATTACCAAACAAAATTTGGCCGCGCTACGAAAATTAGATCGCGAGTTATAAGCATTTTAAATTTTTTGACCTTCACGGTGAGGGGTCTCCTGTCACCAAAAATTAACACTGTCTCATAATAAATTACCAAACAAAATTTCATCGCGCTACGAAAATTAGATCGCGAGTTATAAGCATTTAAAATTTTTCGACCCTCACCGTGGGGGTCTCCTGTCACCAAAAATTAACAATGTCTCATAATAAATTACCAAACAATATTTTGCCGAGCTACCAAAATTAGATCGCGAGTTATAAGCATTTTTAATTTTTCGACCCTCACCATGGGGGTCTCCTGTCACCAAAAATTAACAATGTCTCATAATAAATTACCAAACAAAATTTGGCCGCGCTTCGAAAATTAGATCGCGCGTTATAAGCAATTCAAATTTTTCGACTCTCACCGTGGGTGGTCTCCTGTCACCAAAAATTAACACTGTCTCATAATAAATTACCAAACAATATTTTGCCGAGCTACCAAAATTAGATCGCGAGTTATAAGCATTTTTAATTTTTCGACCCTCACCGTGGGGGTCTCCTGTCACCATAAAATAACAATGTGTCATAATAAATTACCAAACAAAATTTGGCCGCGCTACAAATATTAGATCGCGAGTTATGAGCATTTTAAATTTTTCGATCCTCTCCGTGGGGGGTCTCCTCTCATCAAAAATTAACACTGCCTCATAATAAATTACCAAACAAAATTTGGCCGCGCTACGAAAATTAGATCGCGCGTTATAAGCAATTCAAATTTTTCGACTCTCACCGTGGGTGGTCTCCTGTCACCAAAAATTAAGAAAGTCTCATAATAAATTACCAAAGAAAATTTGGCCGCGCTACGAAAATTAGATCGTGAGTTATAAGTATTTTAAATTTTTCGACCCTCACCGTGGGGGGTCTCCTGTCCCCAAAAATTAACACTACCTCATAATAAATTACCAAACAAAATCTGGCCGCGCTACGAAAATTAGATCGCGGTTTATAAGCATTTTAAATTTTTCGACCCTCACCGTGGAGGGTCTCTTGTCACTAAAAATTAACAGTCTCATAATAAATTACCAAACAAAATTTGGCCGCGCTACGAAAATTAGATCGCGGTTTATAAGCATTTTATATTTTTTGACCCTCACCGTGGGGGGTCTCCTGTCCCCAAAAATTAACACTACCTCATAATAAATTACGAAACAAAATCTGGCCGCGCTACGAAAATTAGATCGCGGTTTATAAGCATTTTAAATTTTTTGACCCTCACCGTGGGGTCTCCTGTCACCACAAATTAACACTACCTCATAATAAATTACCAAACATAATCTGGCTGCGCTTCGAAAATTAGATCGCGTGTTATAAGCATTTTAAATTTTTTTACCCTCACCGTGGGGTCTCCTGTCACCACAAATTAACAATGTCTCATAATAAATTACCAAACAAAATTTCATCGCGCTACGAAAATTAGATCGCGATTTATAAGCATTTTTAATTTTTCGACCCTCACCATGGGTGTCTCCTGTCACCAAAAATTAACAATGTCTCATAATAAATTACCAAACAAAATTTGGCCGCGCTACGAAAATTAGATCGCGCGTTATAAGCAATTCAAATTTTTCGACTCTCACCGTGGGTGGTCTCCTGTCACCAAAAATTAACACTGTCTCATAATAAATTACCAAACAATATTTTGCCGAGCTGCCAAAATTAGATCGCGAGTTATAAGCATTTTTAATTTTTCGACCCTCACCGTGGGGGTCTCCTGTCACCAAAAAATAACAATGTCTCATAATAAATTACCAAACAAAATTTGGCCGCGCTACAAAAATTAGATCGCGAGTTATGAGCATTTTAAATTTTTCGATACTCACCGTGGGGGGTCTCCTCTCATCAAAAATTAACACTGCCTCATAATAAATTACCAAACAAAATTTGGCCGCGCTACGAAAATTAGATCGCGAGTTATGAGCATTTTAAATTTTTCGATCCTCACCGTGGGGGGTGTGCTGTCACCAAAAATTAACAATGTCTCATAATAAATTACCAAACAAAATTTGGCCGCGCTACGAAAGTTTGATCGCGAGTTATGAGCATTTTAAATTTTTCGATCCTCACCGTGGGGGGTCTCCTGTCACCAAAAATTAACACTGCCTCATAATAAATTACCAAACAAAATTTGGCCGCGCTACGAAAATTAGATCGCGAGTTATGAGCATTTTAAATTTTTCGATCCTCACCGTGAGGGGTCTGCTGTCACCAAAAATTAACAATGTCTCATAATAAATTACCAAACAAAGTTTGGCCGCGCTACGAAAGTTAGATCGCGAGTTATGAGCATTTTAAATTTTTCGATCCTCATCGTGGGGGGTCTCCTGTCACCAAAAATTAACACTGCCTCATAATAAATTACCAAAACAAAATTCGGCCGCGCTACGAAAAGTAGATAGCGAGTTATAAGCATTTTTAATTTTTCGACCCTCACCGTGGGGTCTCCTGTCACCAAAAATTAACAATGTCTCATAATAAATTACCAAACAAAATTTCGCCGCGCTACGAAAATTAGATCGCGAGTTAAAAGCATTTTAAATTTTTCGACCCATACCGTGGGGGTCTCCTGTCACCAAAAATTAACAGTCTCATAATAAATTACCAAACAAAATTTCGCCGCGCTACGAAAATTAGATCGCGAGTTATGAGCATTTTAAATTTTTCGATCCTCACCGTGGGGGGTCTGCTGTCACCAAAAATTAACAATGTCTCATAATAAATTACCAAACAAAATTTGGCCGCGCTACGAAAATTAGATCGCGAGTTATAAGCATTTTAAATTTTTTGACCTTCACGGTGAGGGGTCTCCTGTCACCAAAAATTAACACTGTCTCTTAATAAATTACCAAACAAAATTTCATCGCGCTACGAAAATTAGATCGCGAGTTATAAGCATTTTAAATTTTTCGACCCTCACCGTGGGGGTCTCCTGTCACCAAAAATTAACAATGTCTCATAATAAATTACCAAACAATATTTTGCCGAGCTACCAAAATTAGATCGCGAGTTATAAGCATTTTTAATTTTTCGACCCTCACCATGGGGGTCTCCTGTCACCAAAAATTAACAATGTCTCATAATAAATTACCAAACAAAATTTGGCCGCGCTTCGAAAATTAGATCGCGCGTTATAAGCAATTCAAATTTTTCGACTCTCACCGTGGGTGGTCTCCTGTCACCAAAAATTAACACTGTCTCATAATAAATTACCAAACAATATTTTGCCGAGCTACCAAAATTAGATCGCGAGTTATAAGCATTTTTAATTTTTCGACCCTCACCGTGGGGGTCTCCTGTCACCATAAAATAACAATGTCTCATAATAAATTACCAAACAAAATTTGGCCGCGCTACAAATATTAGATCGCGAGTTATGAGCATTTTAAATTTTTCGATCCTCTCCGTGGGGGGTCTCCTCTCATCAAAAATTAACACTGCCTCATAATAAATTACCAAACAAAATTTGGCCGCGCTACGAAAATTAGATCGCGCGTTATAAGCAATTCAAATTTTTCGACTCTCACCGTGGGTGGTCTCCTGTCACCAAAAATTAAGAAAGTCTCATAATAAATTACCAAAGAAAATTTGGCCGGGCTACGAAAATTAGATCGTGAGTTATAAGTATTTTAAATTTTTCGACCCTCACCGTGGGGGGTCTCCTGTCCCCAAAAATTAACACTACCTCATAATAAATTACCAAACAAAATCTGGCCGCGCTACGAAAATTAGATCGCGGTTTATAAGCATTTTAAATTTTTCGACCCTCACCGTGGAGGGTCTCTTGTCACTAAAAATTAACAGTCTCATAATAAATTACCAAACAAAATTTGGCCGCGCTACGAAAATTAGATCGCGGTTTATAAGCATTTTATATTTTTTGACCCTCACCGTGGGGGGTCTCCTGTCCCCAAAAATTAACACTACCTCATAATAAATTACGAAACAAAATCTGGCCGCGCTACGAAAATTAGATCGCGGTTTATAAGCATTTTAAATTTTTTGACCCTCTCCGTGGGGTCTCCTGTCACCACAAATTACAACTACCTCATAATAAATTACCAAACAAAATCTGGCTGCGCTTCGAAAATTAGATCGCGTGTTATAAGCATTTTAAATTTTTTGACCCTCACCGTGGGGTCTCCTGTCACCACAAATTAACAATGTCTCATAATAAATTACCAAACAAAATTTCATCGCGCTACGAAAATTAGATCGCGATTTATAAGCATTTTTAATTTTTCGACCCTCACCATGGGGGTCTCCTGTCACCAAAAATTAACAATGTCTCATAATAAATGACCAAACAAAATTTGGCCGCGCTACGAAAATTAGATCGCGCGTTATAAGCAATTCAAATTTTTCGACTCTCACCGTGGGTGGTCTCCTGTCACCAAAAATTAACACTGTCTCATAATAAATTACCAAACAATATTTTGCCGAGCTGCCAAAACTAGATCGCGAGTTATAAGCATTTTTAATTTTTCGACCCTCACCGTGGGGGTCTCCTGTCACCAAAAAATAACAATGTCTCATAATAAATTACCAAACAAAATTTGGCCGCGCTACAAAAATTAGATCGCGAGCTATGAGCATTTTAAATTTTTCGATACTCACCGTGGGGGGGTCTCCTCTCATCAAAAATTAACACTGTCTCATAATAAATTACCAAACAAAATTTGGCCGCGCTACGAAAATTAGATCGCGAGTTATGAGCATTTTAAATTTTTCGATCCTCACCGTGGGGGGTGTGCTGTCACCAAAAATTAACAATGTCTCATAATAAATTACCAAACAAAATTTGGCCGCGCTACGAAAGTTAGATCGCGAGTTATGAGCATTTTAAATTTTTCGATCCTCACCGTGGGGGGTCTCCTGTCACCAAAAATTAACACTGCCTCATAATAAATTACCAAAGAAAATTTGTCCGCGCTACGAAAATTAGATCGTGAGTTATAAGTATTTTAAATTTTTCGACCCTCACCGTGCGGGGTCTCCTGTCCCCAAAAATTAACACTACTTCATAATAAATTACCAAACAAAATCTGGCCGCGCTACGAAAATTAGATCTTGTGTTAAAAGCATTTTAAATTTTTTGACCCTCACCGTGGGGGGTCTCCTGTCACCAAAAATTAACACTGCCTCATAATAAATTACCAAACAAAATTTGGCCGCGCTACGAAAATTAGATCGCGAGTTATGAGCATTTTAAATTTTTCGATCCTCACCGTGAGGGGTCTGCTGTCACCAAAAATTAACAATGTCTCATAATAAATTACCAAACAAAATTTGGCCGCGCTACGAAAGTTAAATCGCGAGTTATGAGCATTTTAAATTTTTCGATCCTCACCGTGGGGGGTCTCCTGTCACCAAAAATTAACACTGCCTCATAATAAATTACCAAAGAAAATTTGTCCGCGCTACGAAAATTAGATCGTGAGTTATAAGTATTTTAAATTTTTCGACCCTCACCGTGCGGGGTCTCCTGTCCCCAAAAATTAACACTACCTCATAATAAATTACCAAACAAAATCTGGCCGCGCTACGAAAATTAGATCTTGTGTTAAAAGCATTTTAAATTTTTGGACCCTCACCGTGGGGTCTCCTGTCACCAAAAATTAACAATGTCTCATAATAAATTACCAAAAAAATTTCATCGCGCTACGAAAATTAGATCGCGAGTAATAAGCATTTTAAATTTTTCGACCCTCACCGTGGGGGTCTCCTGTCACCAAAAATTAACAATGTCTCTTAATAAATTACCAAACAATATTTTGCCGAGCTACCAAAATTAGATCGCGAGTTATAAGCATTTTAAATTTTTTGACCCTCACCGTGGGGTCTCCTGTCACAAAAATTAACAATGTCTCATAATAAATTACCAAACAATATTTTGCGGAGCTACCAAAATTAGATCGCGAGTTATAAGCATTTTTAATTTTTCGACCCTCACCGTGGGGGTCTCCTGTCACCAAAAATTAACAATGTCTCATAATAAATTACCAAACAAAATTTGACCGCGCTACGAAAATTAGATCGCGGGTAATAAGCAATTCAAATTTTTCGACCCTCACCGTGGGGTCTCCTGTCACCAAAAATTAACACTGCCTCATAATAAATTACCAAAGAAAATTTGTCCGCGCTACGAAAATTAGATCGTGAGTTATAAGTATTTTAAATTTTTCGACCCTCACCGTGCGGGGTCTCCTGTCCCCAAAAATTAACACTACTTCATAATAAATTACCAAACAAAATCTGGCAGCGCTACGAAAATTAGATCTTGTGTTAAAAGCATTTTAAATTTTTTGACCCTCACCGTGGGGGGTCTCCTGTCACCAAAAATTAACACTGCCTCATAATAAATTACCAAACAAAATTTGGCCGCGCTACGAAAATTAGATCGCGAGTTATGAGCATTTTAAATTTTTCGATCCTCACCGTGAGGGGTCTGCTGTCACCAAAAATTAACAATGTCTCATAATAAATTACCAAACAAAATTTGGCCGCGCTACGAAAGTTAGATCGCGAGTTATGAGCATTTTAAATTTTTCGATCCTCACCGTGGGGGGTCTCCTGTCACCAAAAATTAACACTGCCTCATAATAAATTACCAAAGAAAATTTGTCCGCGCTACGAAAATTAGATCGTGAGTTATAAGTATTTTAAATTTTTCGACCCTCACCGTGCGGGGTCTCCTGTCCCCAAAAATTAACACTACCTCATAATAAATTACCAAACAAAATCTGGCCGCGCTACGAAAATTAGATCTTGTGTTAAAAGCATTTTAAATTTTTGGACCCTCACCGTGGGGTCTCCTGTCACCAAAAATTAACAATGTCTCATAATAAATTACCAAAAAAAATTTCATCGCGCTACGAAAATTAGATCGCGAGTAATAAGCATTTTAAATTTTTCGACCCTCACCGTGGGGGTCTCCTGTCACCAAAAATTAACAATGTCTCTTAATAAATTACCAAACAATATTTTGCCGAGCTACCAAAATTAGATCGCGAGTTATAAGCATTTTAAATTTTTCGACCCTCACCGTGGGGGTCTCCTGTCACCAAAAATTAACAATGTCTCATAATAAATTACCAAACAAAATTTGGCCGCGCTACGAAAATTAGATCGCGAGTTATGAGCATTTTAAATTTTTCGATCCTCACCGTGGGGGGTCTCCTGTCACCAAAAATTAACACTGCCTCATAATAAATTACCAAACAAAATTTGGCCGCGCTACGAAAATTAGATCGCGAGTTATGAGCATTTTAAATTTTTCGACCCTCACCGTGGGGGGGTCTCCTGTCCCCAAAAATTAACACTACCTCATAATAAATTACCAAACAAAATCTGGCTGCGCTTCGAAAATTAGATCGCGTGTTATAAGCATTTTAAATTTTTTGACCCTCACCGTGGGGTCTCCTGTCACAAAAATTAACAATGTCTCATAATAAATTACCAAACAATATTTTGCGGAGCTACCAAAATTAGATCGCGAGTTATAAGCATTTTTAATTTTTCGACCCTCACCGTGGGGGTCTCCTGTCACCAAAAATTAACAATGTCTCATAATAAATTACCAAACAAAATTTGACCGCGCTACGAAAATTAGATCGCGGGTAATAAGCAATTCAAATTTTTCGACCCTCACCGTGGGGTCTCCTGTCACCAAAAATTAACAATGTCTCATAATAAATTACCAAACAAAATTTGGCCGCGCTACGAAAATTAGATCGCGAGTTATGAGCATTTTAAATTTTTCGATCCTCACCGTGGGGGGTCTGCTGTCACCAAAAATTAACAATGTCTCATAATAAATTACCAAACAAAATTTGGCTGCGCTACGAAAGTTAGATCGCGAGTTATGAGCATTTTAAATTTTTCGATCCTCACCGTGGGGGAGTCTCCTGTCACCAAAAATTAACACTGCCTCATAATAAATTACCAAAGAAAATTTGGCCGCACTACGAAAATTAGATCGCGAGTTATAAGCATTTTAAATTTTTTGACCTTCACGGTGAGGGGTCTCCTGTCTTAAAAAATTAACACTGTCTCATAATAAATTACCGAACAAAATTTGGTCGTGCTATGAAAATTAGATCATAAGAAACATAAGTTTGAGGCTTGATATCCTAATATCTGAAAAATACCGCGTTAATGTCTGCCGAAGTCTACCGAAGGATACCGAAGTTTGCCGAACTGAAACGACGTTAGCCGAGTGTTAGGTTTTTTCGTTACGGATGTGTTAGGATTTTTCGCGTTACGGAATTTTTGAATTCGGTCGCCGCGCTCAAAGCCCGTGATAAAAGCTATGCAATAGCTTAAAAACACAGAGAATGCTGCAAAAAACATGAAATAAGAAAAATAAATTATCATCGAAACAGCACGTACAGTGTCTCACAAAAGTGATGGGACATTTGTGCTTTATAAAAAGAAACTGCAATAAAATAAATAAACAAACATGTGCAAAAATTTTTTGGGTGTGTTTCATATTTAAAGTTAGTAACAATTATTACATAACATACATTTTGTCAAAATATTAAAATATTAATTTAGTAAAAATACAATTGTTCAGAACGGAGCAAAAAATGGCTCACATAAATGATGGGACACTTACTTTTCCATCAAATATTTATCCAAAAATTTTACTTTTTAAAAGGTTTTAATATTTTGTTGGATTTTCTTTTACTTTTAAAACATGATTTAATCTTTTTGGGATGGATTCGACTAATTTTTTTGTGATTTCTGGAGTGATTTTACCCCATTCTTCTTGAAGCACCGATTTTAGTTGTTGTTTTGAAGAAATGGTGTGTTTGCGAATTCTTGATTCCAATTCTTGCCAAATATTCTCTATGGGATTTAAGTCTGGAGATTGTGGTGGTGTTTTTATTATTTCAGGACAGTTATATAGCAGCCAGAGTCTAACGTTCAGAGCAGTGAGCTTGGGGTCATTGTCCTGGTAGAATTTAAAATCGTTATGAAGGTTCAATTTTCGTGCTGAAGATTTCAAATTTTGCTTTAAAATATCAATATATTTGTTCTGATCCATTATACTGTCAATAAAAACAAGATTACCAACTCCAACGGACGACATACACCCCCATACCATAACTCCTCCTCCACCATGTTTTACTGTTGGTACCAAGTTCTGTTTGCGAAATTCTTCCCTGGGTTTTCTCCACACCAAGATTCTACCGTCAGAACCAAATATATTAAATTTACTCTCATCAGCAAATATAACTTTATTCCAATAATCAGAATTCTTATTTATGTTGGATTTTGCGAAAGCTAGTCTGAGTTTTCTATTCTTTTCACTTACGAAGAATTTTTTCCTGGCTACTCTACCGTGATATCCAGCAGATCGAATTACCCTTCTAATAGTCTCAGGATTAACAATTATTCCATATAATGCTTGTAAATTAGCAGCAACTTTTGAAGCACTATTTCTTGGATTTTTTTTTAATATTTCGAACGATAATTCGCTATATTCCATTGGATAGCTTTGGTGGTCGGCCAGGTCTTCTTTTATCCTGAATCATATGATTCTTTTTATATCGTTTGATGATATTGAAAACTGTTGAACGACTCAAGTTAACTGTTTCAGCAGTTTTTCTAATAGATTTTCCACGTTCAATATGCAAATTAATAACTAATTTTCGAATTTCAGGCGAAGTTTCTTTTCGTTTAGCATTCATGGCTACACAGAGCTAAAAAACACAAAAATTCCAAAACAAACTGGAGAAAAATACTGCAGACGATTTTATAAATTATTGCCAATTGCTTTTAAGTAAAAATAAAACCCCAAAAAATATTTTTATTGCTTATTTCAGACGATTTTTGTTGCATATATAATGGTGTCTCATCACTTATGTGAGCTATTTTTTGCTCCGTTCTAAACATTTGTATTTTTATTAAATTAATATTTTAATATTTTGACAAAATGTATGTTATGCAATAATCTTTACTAAATTTAAGTATGAAACACACTCACAAAAAAATGTGTACATGTTTTTTTTTTAAATTTATTTGATTAGTTTCCTTTTGTAAAGCACAAGTGTCCCATCACTTATGTGAGACACTGTAAATAAATGCAGACGATATTTACATAAACATAAATATTATAGTTTTAAGTCTCTTTTTTTGCGATTAATTATTATTTTCCTGAAATTAAAATTTACTACAAATAACAACTACAGA
Organism: Maratus speculifer; assembly: GCA_964019185.1. Classification (NCBI taxonomy): domain Eukaryota; kingdom Metazoa; phylum Arthropoda; class Arachnida; order Araneae; family Salticidae; genus Maratus; species Maratus speculifer. The sequence continues at coordinate 98,903,284 of OZ025297.1, read as the reverse complement.
ATTTTTGTTCTAACTGATAACAACATATTCATGAAATGCGCTTCTGGAGATTTCCTTTCACTTTACATGTAAACTGTTAACTGCAGTGAAAATTTCCTGTTTGAAAATCATTATTAAATTTTTAAATCTTTATAATATTTTTTTTTTTAATTTTTAAAACTATAAAAGAAAATGAATTTTAACCAAAGGGGGGGAAAAAAAAAGAAAGTTTATCTATTTTATTAACTAGAAATATTTGGAAAGAGGGAAATTAGTATTAGTATTTTGAATATCACAATGAAATGCTTTATAGTATTGAACTAATAAAATTGAATTATATTAAGTTTTTAAATGAAATAATACCACCTTCCGATTTAGAAACTTTTGCGGCTTTCTGAAATCCGAATAAAGTTATAGAATGATGTACAGTATTTGAAATAGAGATTATATTTTAAAAAACAACAATAACTTTCACAGACAATTTTTTTTTCTAACTTTACTTGTTCTCTGATGCTTTACAAACTGTTGTTTGATCTGTTATAAAAGTGTTAGTGTATCTTCTATTTACATACAGTGCATATTGTTAGTAACATTAATCTCTTTCAGAAAAACATTTACAATAAATAAACTTAATATCTTTCAGAAAATCCTTTAAAATAAATCAACTTAATATACTTCAGGAAAATAATCACCATAAATCATGTTGATTATTTGTTATGATGACTGTCAATCTTTTACTAAAGTACTCTTATATCATTTACTCGTCATAAATCTATTTGATGAACTGATTTGTTATTAAGTGTCAAAAGAAGCAATAGTTTTATCATCTATTCATCTATGAGTTTATTTTTTATAAAAATGGAAGTTAATTCCTTTTCATTTCTCGATTCAAGCGCTGTGATAAGAGTATCGTATGATGCTGGCAATGAGCACAACAAAAGGGCTGATATATGGCTATCTTTAATATTTTCTCCAATTGCGGATAATTTATCAACAATTTCTAAAATATTTGTGATATGTTTTACCATATTGCCCCCCTCATTTAATTTCGTGCTATAAAGCTTTCTAAGTAAATAAAGTTTACTTGATAGATTTGAGCGCTCGTGTATTGATTTAAGTGCATTCCAAGTGTCTCTCGCAGTTTGAATATTCTTCACGTGGACTATCTGACTGTCTTCTATACTTAGGTTAATGACAGCCCTAGCTTTCCGGTCCTTTTTGGACCAATCATTAGTAATTGGGGTAGGTGGTGTTTCCGTTATGATCTCAAAAAGATCCTCTTTTATGAGAAGCATCTCCATTTTAAATTTCCAAGAGGAATAACTTGTGGAGTTTAGCTTCTCTATAATCTGTGCATCTTTTACCGATGCCATCTTTATTTATATCACCAACTTTTACTTTTTTAAATATACCCCTTTATTAATTAAATTGTTATACACTAATATTTAATATTTAAGGAAGGCATGATACACATTTTCTCTCATTGTTCTCTAATTTTTTTTTTATTTTGTCAATATTATATATGAGCACATGATCAGTCTCATAATCTTTGTTGTAAAAATTTTAGAGAATGTGTAAAATTAATCAAATTGCATCAAAGTTAAATAATAAAAGGTAAGATAATGTAGTTTACCTTCTTTGTCCACGATCGTCCACGTCTTTTCTAATTCACTTTTTTAAATATCCATTGCGATTAATAATCCTGGAAAAGCTTGGTAAATTTTATTAATGTGTATGTGTGTTCACTGGGAAATCATCTGAGCAAGTTTTAAATTAATTAATTTATATATAAATCTTAAAGATAAAAATTACAAACTGGAGCATACATTTTTAGCTCCTTACTGCTTAAACACACAGAGAGAAGTGAAAATAATAGCAAAGAGAAATGATTACATAAAAATAAAAGAAATAAAAGTTATTCAAACATTATCATTAAGTTCTTATTATTTTTGTTTAAAATGAATAAATTTATAAAACTAGTTCTTTGTTTCTGATGAATAGATGATAAAACTATTGCTTCTCAATGATTTAGTCGACAGTTTTCTTAAGAAAAACGGCATCAGACATCAACACACTGTTCCATATTCTCCGAGCAAAAACGGCGTTGCGGAACGCAAAAACAGAACGCTTATTGAAATGACCAGAGCTATGCTTAGCGAAGCAAACTTACCTCAAAAATTCTGGGGTGAAGCGATTTGTACAGCAAATCACCTTCAAAACCGATTACCAACAAAAGCTACTGAAAAATCTCCATTTGAACTTTGGAATAATAGACCACCTAATTTATATTACCTTAGAGTATTTGGCTGTAAAGCCTTTGCTTATGTGAATAAAAATAAGAGACAAAAATTAGATGACAAGGCAGTCGAAGGCATTTTCGTCGGCTACGACAATTACTCCAAAGGATACCGTATTTACACTAGCGGTAAACAAATAATAATCGCCAGAACAGTAAAGTTTCTAGAAAATAAAAACATGAGTCCAAAGGTAGAAACTCAATTAAATTTTAAAGAAAAATCATCTAACGAAAGTGAAAAATCACAGTTTAAAAACATTATAGAAATCGAAGTATCTAATAATGAAGATACACCAAATGAGTCCAAACAATCAACACCCGAACCAAGACGATCAGAAAGAACCAATAAAGGTGTCCCTCCAGACCGATTTATTTATATAGTAAATCACGAACACGTTAAAGAACCAGAAAATTTTCACGACATAATGAATATAGAGAATCCAGAAGTAAAACAAAATTGGTTAAATGCCACCCAAGAAGAGATAGATTCTCATATCAAAAACAACACATGGACACTTGTAGATCCCCCACAAGGTAGAAAAATAATTGGTTCCAGATGGATTTTTAAAACTAAGTATGACGATAAAGGTAAAATACAGAAATATAAACCCAGACTAGTTGCCAAAGGCTATTCTCAAAAATACGGCATAGAATATGAAGACACCTTTTCACCTGTAGTTTCATACACAACAATTAGATCCTTCATAGCAGCAGCAGCTTACCACAAATTAAAAATAAATCACGTTGATATAAAAACGGCTTTCCTATATGGAAATTTAGATGAAGAAATTTATATTACTCAGCCAGAAGGCTACATTATTCCAAATCAAGAAAATAAAGTATGTAAATTAAATAAATCAATTTACGGGTTAAAACAAGCAGCCAGAGCATGGCATACTAAGATAACAAAATCGTTAAAGGATTAAAACTTTGAACAATCTAAATCAGATACATGTTTATACATTCGAAATGAAAGAAAAAATAAATCATATATCATTGTTTATATAGATGATATTTTGATAGCAGGAAAAGATGACGAAATAAACGAGATAATGCAAAAACTCAACAATGAATACGAGCTAAAGAATCTAGGAGAACTAAGTTTTTATCTGGGTATCAAAATAGAGAAAACAGCAGATGGTTATCAATTAAATCAAAACACCAAAATAGAAGAATTGGCAAAAAAGTTTAAGTTAGAAGAAGCCAAACCAGTAGGTACTCCGATGGAACCCAATTTTAATAGATTAGAAGACAATGATAATCTACTACCTAACAACACAAATTATAGAAAAGTTATCGGAACTTTACTTTATATTGAATCGGTCACCAGACCGGATATTTCTGCCGCCGTAAATATATTAAGCCGAAGAAATGAATCCCCATGGGAAAAAGACTGGATAGCAGTTAAAAGAGTAATCCGGTATTTAAACTGCACGAAACAGTTAAACTTGCACATAAACACCAAAGCTGAACCGATTCTAAAAGCCTACGCGGATGCTGACTGGGGTGGGGATACTAAGACAAGAAAATCAACAAGCGGTAATATTTTCCTTTTGGGGAATAATGCAATACAGTGGAGCACAAGAAAACAATTATGTATAGCTCTTTCATCAGCTGAGGCTGAATATGTTTCTGCCTCAAACGCAAGTGTAGAAATTCAATGGTTAGTGAAACTCCTAGAAGATTTAGGTCTACCTCAGACAAAACCAATAGTTTTATATGAAGATAATCAAAGTTGCATAAAGATGGTGGAAAGTGAAAAGTTTTCAAAACGCTCGAAACATATCGATATCCGCTTTCATGCAATAAAACAATTAAAGGAAGATGGAATAACTGATTTAAAGTACTGCCCATCAAAACACATGATAGCGGATGCTTTGACTAAACCGGTGCCCAAACCTGAACTATTAAATCACAGAATATCTATGAACTTGCTTGCTGATTAATCTGAAGAGATTAAGGAGGGAATGTTAGTAACATTAATCTCTTTCAGAAAATCATTTACAATAAATAAACTTAATATCTTTCAGAAAATCATTTACAATAAATAAACTTAATATCTTTCAGAAAATCATTTACAATAAATCAACTTAATATACTTCAGGAAAATAATCACCATAAATCATGTTTATTATTTGTTATGATGACTGTCAATCTTTTACTAAAGTACTCTTACATCATTTACTCGTCATAAATCTATTTGATGAACTGATTTGTAATTAAGTGTCAAAAGAAGCAATAGTTTTATCATCTATTCATCAGAAACAAAGAACTAGTTTTATAAATTTATTCATTTTAAACAAAAATAATAAGAACTTAATGATAATGTTTGAATAACTTTTATTTCTTTTATTTTTATGTAATCATTTCTCTTTGCTATTATTTTCTCTTCTCTCTGTGTGTTTAAGCAGTAAGGAGCTAAAAATGTATGCTCCAGTTTGTAATTTTTATCTTTAAGATTTATATATAAATTAATTAATTTAAAACTTGCTCAGATGATTCCCAGTGAACACACATACACATTAATAAAATTTACCAAGCTTTTCCAGGATTATTAATCTCAATGGATATTTAAAAAAGTGAATTAGAAAAGACGTGGACGATCGTGGACAAAGAAGGTAAGCTACATTATCTTACCTTTTATTATTTAACTTTGATGCAATTTGATTAATTTTACACATTCTCTAAAATTTTTACAACACATATCGATCACGAATACTTCATTGAACAATTCATTAATGGTTATGGATTCAGTGAAAGAATATATATATATATATATATATATATATATATATATACCGGGTGTCCAGTAAATAACTGATCCATTTTGAACTTAAATAACAAATAAATGGTTTGAGATAATAATGCGCGGTTTGCGGTATTGTTATTAGAAAATCAATAAATTTTTAAACATGTACTTTGTTAATATAGTTCAAATTTCGGGAAAAAATATCGCGCTGGCGGTAACAGGCTGTTTGAATACAGACATGACTCTAATTTCCATAAATGTGAGATTTTTGGCTGAACCTGAATCTATATGTTGTCAAATCTGAATCTATATGTTGAATCGACTCTCGAATCAGCCTCAGAAATAGGGTACGTTGGTTGGAAAGTGATTTAAAATAATATTTGTGATTGAACCATCTGTATTATATTTCCCCTCCTCAGTCTTGAGACTGAGATATTATTTTAAATATTATTATATTACATTAACAAAGTGCATATTTTAAAATTTATTTATGTTCTAATAACAATACAGCAAGGCCGCGCATTTTTATCTCAAACAGTTTTTTTGTTATTTACATTCAAAATGGGTCAGTCATGTACTGGACACCCGGTATATACATCAGCTATATCGTCTTGAAAGATTTTAAATCCTTAAATCGCGAATCAACATAACATGCCTATAATTAAAATATTTACATATTCTAAATTGTGAAAGTCTTATTTATTGCAGTGACAGTGATACCAATTTTTTCTTGTGTGTAATTTTCTAAAACTGATTCAATACGACACATATTTATTAACTTTTTTATAATACAGTTTTGGGTAGCAATTAAGATTTTACTATATCATCACAACAACTTTTAAATGTTTTATGTTTTCAGGCGATCATGTTTAATTTCTAACACATACAGTGATGGAATTTTCTGTTACAAAATTGCTATACCCTCTCAAATCCTACTGTAAAAGGGTATTGTAATGATATTGTAAAATTTTCCATGCGTATCCAAAAATATCCAAACATAATTGTAATGATACTGTAAAATTTTCTAAACGTCTCCAAAAACTATTTCTTAGCTTATTGTCATATAAATATGAATAATAATTACATAATAAATAATTACATTCGTTGCATTACAGACAATGTGATAATCTTTTAGATACAGTAAGTGTATTTGGATAACTACGGTAAACATTATTAAAATAAAAGTAATTTTGTTCTCAAAATCGAAAAAAATTCGGACCCGAAAAGTATATGGCAGATGTATTTTTAAGAATTAGGATAGATTACTACATAAGCTTTATGTTTTATTTGGAAGCTTGGGAAATACCCAATTTTGTTCTACACTGAACAAGTAAAATGTATTCCTTATCATTGTTCTTAAAATGTATGTGCATCTAATATTATAGAATTTTATTAAGGAAAATTATTTTTTCAGTTAAATCCTGGTGTTACCAAAAAATTGTTTTTTAATCGTAAACCATACTTAAAACAAAATATGGTTTAAAAAAAAATTTCCGTGATTTATTTTTAAAAAGAATACCGAAAAAATGTGTAATATATATTTTTATTAGGCTTTTAAGGTTTACATTTTCTTGATAACTATTGCATTGTGAAATGCTTTATCAATGTTTTTTTATTATTTTTATTTTTTAAATAGTGGTTTGATTTTTCTGGAATAATAAGAATAAATATAGATTTTTAAATATCATAAGCATTTTCTGCATATCATCTTCACAATCGTGGCTTGATTTTACTAGAATAATAGAATAGATATTTCTAGTATAAAAACATCATAGAAATTTTCTGCATAACAACTACACAAGCCAACAACTTTGGAGCAATCGATAGTCAAGCAGCACCACGCTGTAAGTTTAATTTATGTCGACATTCACGTTCTGGGAAGCGATAAAATGGGCAATAAACCTAGATTACGTGACAAAGTCAATTTTCCAAAGAAACAGATGTCCGTACGCAGTAACAAAGTCGCAAAACTATTAAAGCGATTGTTTGTTATTTTTATGGTGAAATATATGCTAAAAATTGATTTAAAAAAAGGAGAAAAAAAAAGATATCAACAGATGAATGCTAAACGATTTCATATTCAAGTTAGAGTCCCGCATCGAAACATGTAATCTGATTTTACTGGAGTTCAGGATCGGGTTTGGATGGGTTAGCTTTAAATATTTCGGATCACGTTTTAGGCTGGTCCAAATTGATCAAATTTTTCAAATGAAAAAACTACATAATTCAATATTAATTGGGTATATATATTCATTTTTATACACAACGATAAAATTAATATTAGAGTTATCAATTTAAACTATTTTTGCATTAATTGTACTAAAATATAGATTGATTTTCTTCCATTTCAAGCTCGTGTTTGAATATAGTGTGTGCGACTCAATTTTGGATTGATGTGTGTCGGATTCGGTTTCAGATTGGCTTTAAGAAGAATTTTCGAAGTTGGTTCATTTAAGATTCTAATCTATGTTAATAAGCGAAAATATGTTTGTTTTCGTGATGTCCAGGAAAATCTACATCAGGATAGTCCATAGCAGGCTGTAAAGCACTCGAGGCTCAGATTTTACATATTTTTTGATAAAGAGCCCAGATATTAATTAATACTCACGATTAAAAAAACAAGTCACAAGGTGCGTGCCAGAAATCCCGTTTCGGAGTTCCAAAGCACGAAGGTCTAAAAGTGCCGAAATGGCTTTTTTTTTTTTTTTTTTTTTTTTTTTTTTTTTTTAACTCGCATTGAACGAACTGTTCAAAATACCCCCCCCCTTCCCCCCAAAAAAAAGAAAAGAAAAAAAAGGAAAAAAAGAAACAGATTATGCTAAATTAAAGATAGTACTTTTGCGTTTAAAACTTCGTAATACGTTTAAAAAAATGTATTATTATTTTTTTTAACAATTTTTGAAAAAAGTTCCATTTTACGATTTTTGTTCCCCTTTTTCTCGAAGGTCGCATTATGGAAAACGTAAAACATCTTCTTCGTTTAGAACTTTCATCTCTACAACGGGATAATTCGTTTTCAAAAATACGAGTATTAAACCTTTCACAAAAATTCCCGAATAGAAAACACTTCGTGTTCCAGAAGACACATTTTTTTTAGCACTTTCCAACAAAGTTGAAAAGTGCTTATGCATTCGGTTTGTCTGGCCGTCTGTCCGTCTGTCCGTCTGTCCGTCTGTCCGCGCTCTAACTCCCGTAAATATACTCGGATTGCTATGAAATTTTTATACGTTATTGGTGTTTACCCTAGCACGAACCCTATTGAAAATGAAGTATCTACCATGATTAGTTTATCTACAGGGCGAATCAAAAGTTTCCCATTACATTACGGCCTATGGGGAAAAATCGTTAATATACTCGGATTGCCATCAAATTTTAGGAAGTTATTGAGGTTTACCCTAGCACAAGTCCTATCGAAAATGAAGTTTCTACCATGATTAGTTTATCTACAGGGCGAATCAAAAGTTTCCCATTACATTACGGCCTATGGGGAAAAATCGTTAATATACTCGGATTGCCATGAAATTTTAGGACGTTATTGACGTTTACCCCAGCACAAGTCCAATCGAAAATGAAGTTTCTACCATGATTAGTTTATCTACAGGGCGAATCAAAAGTTTCCCATTACATTACGGCCTATGGGGAAAAATCGTTAATATACTCGGATTGCCATGAAATTTTAGGACGTTATTGACGTTTACCCCAGCACAAGTCCAATCGAAAATGAAGTTTCTACCATGATTAGTTTATCTACAGGGCGAATCAAAAGTTTCCCATTACATTACGGCCTATGGGGAAAAATCGTTAATATACTCGGATTGCCATGAAATTTTAGGACGTTATTGACGTTTACCGTAGCACAAGTCCTATCGAAAATAAAGTTTCTACCATGATGTATAAATATGTTATATGGTGTGTATAAATGTTATAGTTGATATACAGGGCTACCCATAAAGAGCTCACCAACGTTACTGAATATGAGCGTAAATTATTTAAACATGATTCTTAAAAAAGCTATTCATTTTTACGCTGAGCTTCATTCAATTTACTGAGAAATGTTTGCAGAATATAGATAAAAGGATATACAGGGCCACGCAAAGAATTCGGTACATGGACGCGTATGAATGATGATTTATGAGAATGTGATTTCAGTTGTTTTAAAAATGTTTTAGTTTACAATAAATTTTAGCCTAATGCTGACGTGTAATACAGGTACAATGTAAACTACAGGGCTGAACAAAAGTATTCAAGTATGTTTCCATCTAATAGTATGAATTGCTGAAAAGGAAATCTCAAGCTACTGGGTATTTTCTTGCTTAGCTAAATTTTCCCATTATATGAACTGACATATGAAATACAGGGCTGTTCTAATGTACTGGAATACATATTTGGGTATATTTGGCTATACACTATTATTTCCCTAAATAACAAAGTTTTGTTAAAGATTTCATTAAATGTTGGAAAGTGCTTCATAATCTATGCTTAACGCATGATTTTTCATACTTGTTCTCTGTGCTAAAAGTGGCTAAGCGTTGGTATAACAAACAACACGGCATAAACTGTATTTACCTGATTGGAAAAATGTCTTATAACTGATTTAATTTATAATTTAGTTTTAAAAAATATTAAAATGTTCTATTATTATCCAAAACACATCTAATGTATCATTTTTTTTCTTTTTATAATTTTTGTCTATATGAAATTGAGTGAAAAATCTGTTACCGAATTACATCTTTACAGACATAAACAAAGTTCAATTAAAAAAATAATAAACTTAGAACCATGATCTTTTATGGTATATCATTGAATTACGTATATATATGATAGTCTTTCAGGGGTCTCCGTAACCTTTGAATTTTTTTATTTTTAATTTAAGGATTTTAAGATAAATTTTTGGCATAATAATAAAGGAATCAATGGAGGAAAATGATTCTATCACGAAATTGTTCGATTTTCCTGGCAAAATTCAAAAAATTTAAAAAATTGAAATTTTTAAGTAGTTTTTAAATGTATCTTCTAGTAAAATTTTGGAAATTTTGAGCTACTTTTTTTAAAAATTATTCGTAGAAGTATGCTGAATAATGTTAAGTATCGCATTTATCATTAGTTAATTATTTTCAGAGAAAAAAAAATATGCAAATACGTGTAAACATACAGTAATAACTGAATTTAATGTGCATTTTTATGTGTAAAAAAATACTGTATTATAAATTTAATGCTTAGTTAAGATTATACGGAACAACCAAAAAAAAAAAAAAATAATTCCGAGCCAGTTGAAAAATATACCTTAAATTTTTATCATTTTGAACAAGTGTATTCGTCAAAAGAACACAAACTGAGAAAAATCACCTCTAAGTTAAGTGGATTGTGGCATTTAAAAAGTCAACGATATAATAAAATCGCTTTAAACTTTATTTATAAAACTCGGATCTTTACGAAATTTTATCAGAATGTACTAGAGATAATAAAGTATAAGTTAAACGAAATATTAGAAATTCGATGTTTTCATCATTTTTTGCCTAATGAAGAGTATCGAGTTCCCTTAATAGAAACAGGAAAACTTTTATGAATATATTTTTAGGAGCGTTAGTAATTATGTAAATCCGTAGCACATATAGTCATCGTTCACTCCGTCCGGACGTTCGAATATAAAAGAGCAAAAAATACCCAATCAAATCGTTTGAAATTTAAAATGTATAATTGTTGCATACTTTTGTCAAGTGATTTCAAATTTTATGAAAATCGGATGTATAGTTTAATTACAGGGACAATCTAAAATATTCCTTCAGGACGGCTAATGGGGGAAAAAGTTTCAAGTGCATTTTAAGAATGTTATATTCTTTCGAAAATAATAAAATTGATATGCATCTATGAAGTATATACTAAAATACACATTCTGTATATGTGGTGCAAAGAATGTTTGTTATTAATTTACAGGGCCGCACAAAAGTATTCCATTGCATAATAATATAGGAAGAAACATTGTATGAGGTGCGTTTTAATTATAATAAACTGTTTCACATTTTATGAAATTGATATAGGTTGCTGCGGTTTACTACAAGCTGCTTCCTGTATAATGTGAAGTAGATAGTGCTTACAGGGATGCACAAAAGATTTCGGTTACTATATTGTGTTCGAAGTACTGTACACAATTTCACGAAGATCTGAATATTTTTAAAATTTCGTTATAATACGAATCATTTGCTATACTTGACGCGCAATTTACGACTTGTCAAATTTTGATTCAATTTTCATAAAATTTGAAATGAGTGAATATAATTTTGAAAAGATTGTATACATTAAATTTCGAACCATTCAATTGGGTAGTTTTTGCACTGTTATATGACGTCAGACGGACGGACCAGATGACGACTATAATTTACATATTTATATAATTATAAACGCATTTAAGAAAAGAGGGTTAAAGGTGATTGATTTTCCTTAAAAATTACACTAATATGTTTATTTACGCATTTCTTTTCTTTTTAAATGACTTATTAATTATTTTTCGGTGTTCTTTTATACACTATTATTCATATTTTTGCAATGAAATTTAGTTTGTGTTACTAATTATTGCTACTACAAAAAATATCTATATATTTAAAACACCTGGATGTTTTTTTAGTCATCAGCCCTGAGCTTTCTACTGGCCCGATTTTGATGATTATTTTTTTAAATGAAAGCTGTTTATGTGTAGATTTGCCCATTCTGGCTAATTTTTAGTTTATTTCCATTTTTATATTTTATTTTTAATTTTATAAGCTTTTTCGTGACATTTCTTCAAAACAGTGGCAACAGAATAAGCTTTTCTCGCTAAAATAAAAATTTATTTTACTTTATTACTTTCCACCAATCAAGAGCTTGATCTCATTGGTGAATGTGTCATCGCATTAAAAAAAAGAAAGAAAGGAAAACTAATGTTTTTTGTAACATTTAATCCTAATAAAATGATTGCGCATAATTATTCACTAATCGCGGTACAACACACAGATTATTTACTGAATAATATTATTAAGTATTATGTAAATAAACTTTAATAAAATAAAATATCTAAAGCGAAATTTCTTTGTCGGAGAAAATGTCGTCATTCAGAAACCAGATAAATTTGTTCCATGAATCTAATATAGATTGTTATAGCTGCATCAATGATGATGTCATATTCAGTGACTTTTATTCCTTCATCTAAATAAACAGAACTTATTTTATTTATTTAAATATCCTTGGTATGCACAAATGAAAATATTTCTATAAATTGCACCATTTTCATTTAATTTTAATAAATATTTTATGAGACTAAAGAATTTTTTAATAACTACATAAATCACGCTTTTATTTCGGAAAAGACTAGTGTTTCTAAAAGTGTAAATGATGTCATATTAGAAAAAAAAAAGAATAAAATATGTGATATGCGGGTATTCGCGTTTGTAATGACCGAAAGGTGGCGTTGTATAGATCTGATAATCGTTTGTTTACGTAGTGCTTGCTGTTTGTTCCATGCTGTAGCTTAGCGAAACCCGTTTAAAGAGCTATTTAAAGTGCAGTTTTTTTATCTTTTTTATTTAATTATGGGAGATAAATTACAAATATCGACAATTTTGGAATTTCTAGATGGTGAAAAATCTAGTATCTTTTAAAACCATCATGAAATTTTTCTTGAACATCAAATACGAAAACTAACAACAGTTTTATAAGTTATCGATAGCCAAACATGGCACCAATCTGTAAATTCATGTTATGTCCACAAATTCACCTTCTAATAGTCATAAAGAGAGACAATAAATCTAATATTCCGTGACAAAGTCAATTTTCGAAAAAAAAACAGATGCTCGTTGCAACGAAGCAGAAAACAATTAGACCAATTGTTATTTTCTATCTTTTGCGACAAGATTTATTCGATAAATCGATTAAAATAATAATTATAATAAAAACAATAGATAAGTCTTTTCATTGACTTACTGGAAACTTGATACAGATTCTGAGCAATTTCAGTGCATGACTTGCATTTTTTTTATTTTGAGAGGAATATAGTGTTGTAATAAAACAGATTTACCTTCAAAAATCATGAAATCTCATATTAAAGCTTGCAAATAAATAAATAACTAAAGCGTTGTTACTTATTAACTAACACAGTAAAATAATTATAAACGCATTTAAGAAAAGAGGGTTAAAGGTGATTGATTTTCCTTAAAAATTACACTAATATGTTTATTTACGCATTTCTTTTCTTTTTAAATGACTTATTAATTATTTTTCGGTGTTCTTTTATACATTATTATTCATATTTTTGCAATGAAATTTAGTTTGTGTTACTAATTATTGCTACTACAAAAAATATCTATATATTTAAAACACCTGGCTATTTTTTTAGTCATCAGCCCTGAGCTTTCTACTGGCCCGATTTTGATGATTATTTTTTTAAATGAAAGCTGTTTATGTGTAGATTTGCCCATTCTGGCTAATTTTTAGTTTATTTCCATTTTTATATTTTATTTTTAATTTTATAAGCTTTTTCGTGACATTTCTTCAAAACAGTGGCAACAGAATAAGCTTTTCTCGCTAAAATAAAAATTTATTTTACTTTATTACTTTCCACCAATCAAGAGCTTGATCTCATCGGTGAATGTGTCATCGCATTAAAAAAAAGAAAGAAAGAAAAACTAATGGTTTTTGTAACATTTAATCCTAATAAAATGATTGCGCATAATTATTCACTAATCGCGGTACAATACACAGATTATTTACTGAATAATATTATTAAGTATTATGTAAATAAACTTTAATAAAATAAAATATCTAAAGCGAAATTTCTTTGTCGGAGAAAATGTCGTCATTCAGGAACCAGATAAATTTGTTCCATGAATCTAATATAGATTGTTATAGCTGTATCAATGATGATGTCATATTCAGTGACTTTTATTCCTTCATCTAAATAAACAGAACTTATTTTATTTATTTAAATATCCTTGGTATGCACAAATGAAAATATTTCTATAAATTGCGCCATTTTCATTTAATTTTAATAAATATTTTATGAGACTAAAGAATTTTTTAATAACTACATAAATCACGCTTTTATTTCGGAAAAGACTAGTGTTTCTAAAAGTGTAAATGATGTCATATTAGAAAAAAAAAGAATAAAATATATGATATGCGGGTATTCGCGTTTGTAATGACCGAAAGGTGGCGTTGTATAGACCTGATAATCGTTTGTTTACGTAGTGCTTGCTGTTTGTTCCATGCTGTAGCTTAGCGAAACCCGTTTAAAGAGCTATTTAAAGTGCAGTTTTTTATCTTTTTTATTTAATTATGGAAGATAAATTACAAATATCGACAATTTTGGAATTTCTAGATGGTGAAAAATCTAGTATCTTTTAAAACCATCATGAAATTTTTCTTGAACATCAAATACGAAAACTAACAACAGTTTTATAAGTTATCGATAGCCAAACACGGCACCAATCTGTAAATTCATGTTATGTCCACAAATTTACCTTCTAATAGTCATAAAGTGAGACAATAAATCTAATATTCCGTGACAAAGTCAATTTTCGAAAAAAAAAACAGATGCTCGTTGCAACGAAGCAGAAAACAATTAGACCAATCGTTATTTTCTATCTTTTGCGACAAGATTTATTCGATAAATCGATTAAAATAATAATTATAATAAAAACAATAGATAAGTCTTTTCATTGACTTACTGGAAACTTGATACAGATTCTGAGCAATTTCAGAGCATGACTTGCATTTTCTTTATTTTGAGAGGAATATAGTGTTGTAATAAAACAGATTTACCTTCAAAAATCATGAAATCTCATATTAAAGCTTGCAAATAAATAAATAACTAAAGCGTTGTTACTTATTAACTAACACAGTAAAACCTCTAAATAATGGAAAACTTGGGAGGGCAGAATTTGTCCGCTTTCAGAGATAAAAATGAATAAATATTATAAGGTAAACACAACAGTAATGAGATCTATGTTGCGACGCGCTGTAGTCGTAAAAAAATACAGAGGCCATACGCTCAAAGCAGAAAGTATACCCTGAAGTGTACATATTATAGATTTCTTGAGAAAGAAAAGGTACATGGTCTATCTTTAAAAATTCAGAAGGTATGCGGCAAATACCCGGTACACTTTCCACTACATCCCTGATGTTGTGTTTCTTAAATTTTAAGTATATTTAAAAAAAATGAAGTTTTTACTTTAGCAAAATTTTTAAAGCAAGTTAACGTTTAACTCAAGTTAATGTTGTAACGCACTCTTCAAATTAATTATAATTAATAATCTGCATTTATAAAAGGAAAAAAAAAAAGGGAGACGCTTATATCCTAAATCAACTGCGTCAGATTAATTTTAACAAAGTTTCATTAAATGAAAAACTATTTGTGTTATTATTATAATGATTTAATTTATACCATAATTTAAAATTTTCATTTTGTGAAAAAGCTAGAAATAAAATGAAATTACACGCTTTGATTTTATGTTAACAAACCCTTTCCGGCGCGGAGTAAATCTGTTTGAAATAATTAACTTACACCAGAATTTATGAACAAATTTATTAAAAATACGATTTTGCTTATTTCCATGTATGTAATAAGAGGAAATCTTTAATTAAATATTCTTCCTGCGAGTAAAATTAAAGTAAGTTCTCCTTTTTTAAGGACACCGCGCTGGAAAACGTTAAAATAGCGATTCGATTGTTTGACAAAAATTGTGCTTCAAAGATAAGTACTATATGGATATCTTAATCCCTTAAACTGGTCCGAACGCCGTTCGGGCAAGAAGAATTTGCTTATTGCAAAGTTTAAAGTTTTTTTGACACCACTATTATTTTAAAGAAAATTTTCATACTACTACTGAAAGTTGGAAATGTTTAGGCTAAATTTTACGAATATTTTATTTAAATAATAGTGGTGTGAATCCGCTATTTTCAATTTATTGAACGGTAAAGAATTAACCAGTTAAGGGGTTAATGAAATTTTTCTGAAAAACTTTGATTTTTATAGCGCAACAAAGTACATTTTTATTCTCAAATATTTTGTAATGTTATTTTAACTATTATTTCTGAAAATGAAAAAATATGTATTGTTTACTTTACTTTAGACTATATTACTTTTTTCATTAATTTCATGTTGGTGATTAGTTTTGTAAATATGCGAAGAGGTTTGAAAATGCAATATTTTCGTTTTTAAAAACTTCTTTTATGCTTTTATAGGTGCGTTCGTAATTATGTAAATACGTAGCACCTATAGTCGTTGTTCAGTCCATCCGTCTGTCCGTCCGTCTGTTTGTCCGCATAAACCAACCGAATCGTTTGTAATTTAAATTATATATTTATTACATAATTTTGTCGAGTCATTTCAAATTTTATAAAAATCGGATGCATAGATCAATTACAGGGACAATCAAAAGTATTCCATTACATTACGGTCAATAGGAAAAAATAGTTTCAAGTACATTTTAATGATCTTAAACTCTTTCAAGTATAATAGAATTGACATGAAGCTATGAAGTATATATATACTAAAATATACATTCTGTAGAATATGTGATGCAAGGAATACATATTATTAAATTACAGGGAAACACAAAAGTATTCCACTACATAATGCTATACGGGGAAACATTGTTTGGGGAGTGTTTTAATTATATTAAACTATTTCACATTTTATGAATATGATATGCGTTGCTAAGGTGTAATAAATGTTACTTCCTGTATATTTACAGGAAGATGGAAACAGGGTGGCCAGGAAAAAAGATGTCGGGAACTATACTGTATCCGAAATACTGTCTACAATAACAGCAAGATCTGAATATTTCTAAAACTTCGTTATCGTACGAACACACCTCATTTGCTACGCTTCACGTGCAATTTCAAATTTTTTTTCTTAAAAAAAGAAAAAAAAACATTTAAAATAATATTTTAACATTCAACAGAATTCCTGTGAAAAAATTTCACTTCAAATGCTTTTTCAGAAAAAAATATGTAAAGTATTATGTCGTCTGGTTGCACTAGATGGCGATAGGTGTATAAATTTACATGAACCATTCCAGAAATTATTGCTTGTTCTGGTTTTTAAAGCCGAAAGCGAAACCGAAACTAAGAAAAATAACAGTCAGTTTTGGCTATTATTAAAGTTTTTTTTTTTAGAAGTTTATCCGCAAATTAGGAGTTACATTTTTTGTTAATTATCAGACCTTTTTTCGGAAAGGATATTAAAATTAAACTAGACATGATACAGGCATGTCAGAAAAAATATTTTTCTTCACTCAAAATTTTCTGACACATTGAAGAAGTTACTTTCATGTATAAAAGCAGGAATTGACAAGCTATTTAAATGATTTTGAATCGAATAGAGTTTTTATTTATTTATTTATTTATTGCAAAAGTAAAATTTTTTGCGCATCTTAAATTACCGGCGATTTAATGGTTGTATTTTCTAGTTCTAACCTCGAAAAACTTTGTCCTAAAAGTCAAATTGTGTCCTTTTTCTTTATCAAAAATTCGAAAAATCCATTCGTTTTTAAGATAAAAAGTTAATTAAATCCAACTGATTTTTTAAATCATCAGATTTTAAAACATTCACCTTTTATATAAACATTTTAATAAAAATTTTAATTTTACTTAAGAAAGGTGTTATAATAAAGTAAAATATATTGACATGTTTCGGAACCGTCAAATAAGTTCTATAGTCATACTATAAATAAAACAAAATATCAAAATATTTCTCCGTCAATACAAATGACACGCGACAATGAGATATAAATAACAAAAAACATGCGCTCTATTGCAAAAAATTAAATTAAAATATAAACCATGATCTGAAACATAAATAAAAATAAAATTTCAAAATATTTCACTGTCAATACAAATGACACGCGACAATGAGATATAAAAACACCAAAAAACACGCGCGCTATTGTAAAAAATTAAATTAAAAATAGACCATGATCTAAAAAAAATTCCAACCTGGTTCATCTCATTCAAGCCCTCACGAGGAATGTATTCATTAATTCTAACCATAACTTAGGAATAATAAAAGAAACGGTATCATTGCAAACATGATTATTACGCGTATAAATTTCAATGGACTCTCTTATAATAGATTTACGATTACAATTTGATATGAAACATACATAATTTACTTTGACTAAACAATATTTTTATCTCCTCATTTAAATATGTTCTTGATAAGGCAGTGTTAGCAACTCCTCCACCAAAATTAAGATGTTTACTTAATAAGCAAGTGGATCCTATAGCACATGATGATCTTGCTGGAGTTTATGAAATACCTTATATTACTGAAAACGGTGACTTAAATTATTACATAGGCATGACTGGGAGAAAGTCTGAAATTAGAAAAAAAGGGAGCACGAATCTGATATTAAATTTGGACGTACTAACACTGCCTTATCAAGAGCATATTTAAATGAGGAGATAAAAATATTGTTTAGTCAAAGTAAATTATGTTTCATATCAAATTGTAACCGTAAATCTATTATAAGAGAGTCCATTGAAATTTATACGAGTAATAATCATGTTTGCAATGATACCGTTTCTTTTATTATTCCTAAGTTATGGTTAGAATTAATGAATACATTCCTCGTGAGGGCTTGAATGAAATGAACCAGGTTGGAATTTCTTTTAGATCATAGTCTATTTTTAATATAATTTTTTACAATAGCGCGCGTGTTTTTTGGTGATATCTCATTGTCGCGTGTCATTTGTATTGACAGTGAAATATTTTGAAATTTTATTTTTATTTATGTTTTAGATCATGGTCTATATTTTAATTTATTTTTTTTGCAATAGAGCGCGTGTTTTTGGTTATTTATATCTCATTGTCGCGTGTCATTTGTATTGACCGAGAAATATTTTGAAATTTTGTTTTATTTATATTATGACTATGGAACTTATTTGACGGTTCCGAAATATGTCAATGTATTTTATTTTATTATAACACCTTCCTTAAGTAAAATTAAAATTTTTATTAAAATGTCCATTCGTTTTTATTTTCACCTGCCGAATAAGCGCAATTGCTAATTTAACATAAATAAAATTAAATTCTGTAATATGTCAGAAAGAAGGCAGTTTGGACTTGAGAGTAGAATCTATAAATTCATTGTTTGAGAGGGTTTTGAGAGAACAATGTTTTGAGGTCTAGAAGCTACAATGGCTGTTACCTCGAATGATCCTTAATACACAGAAACCAATACAGAACACCTTTTATTATAACATGAAATACAGTACATACATTTTAATACACATCACATGGACAACACAAGACATCCATGCCGCTAGCTGGATTCGAACCAGGGTCCAGCGGTGTGGGAGGAGCCGTTGCTACCGACCACGCCACTGGATCGGCAAATTCATTGTTTTAGATCAATAAGAGAATGGGATTTCTAAAGATGATATGTTGCACATTCGTTAATGATAGACGCTGATGTCTTTAACGATGATACGAAGAAAGCGGTAAAAAGAATGTTTATTATAATTTAAAGCTTAGTTATACCAATCTTAGTGCTTAGTCAAACCAAACATTTAAAAAATATCGGCACTTTCCCGCCACCCCTCTTCAAACGTATACGCACTTTGACATATAGCGCGCTACCTATTTATTCGTAGAGTGAAACAACATAAAAATATTTTTTTAGAAAAGAAGAAAAGCTTTTTGAAACATTAATCATTTGTAAATAAATAAAAAAAAAAAAAAAAAAAAAAAAAAAAAAAAAAAAAAATGGAAAAAAAGACTAAAATAATCATGACCGCCAGTGAGAAAAATAGTTTCAAATGCATTTTAACCCTTTCGGGTCTCGTGTACTATTAATAGTACATGACTTGTAATTGAGTATTAGTTTGTTTTAAGAAATATTTTTGCTACTATCTACATGTAGTAATGTTAATATATGTCTCTGTATTTACTATATAACATCATTCATGTTTAGGTCTTTAGTAATAATAATTATCATTGTTACTTTTTTAATTCTCTTTGTGCCGTTTGCGATTCTTTTCTTGTAAACATATATTTCACTCTTTAAATTTAAAATAAAAGTTATTTTTCTGAAAGAATCATGCGTAATAAAGTGCAAAAAGTATTAGAAACTTGTACTATAAGTTAAATCTTATTGTAATACAATATTTTCCAAACGTCTCAAAAAATTCTTCCTTAGCTTATTGTCATATGAATATGAATTGAACAGTATGCAAAACTACAACATTCGTTATCTTTCAGTTTGTTTGTTTGTTATGTCGGCCAATTAACTGCAATGTGGGATATAGGCCCTAAGGTGTGGGGTGCCCTCCGTGGGGGGTCTTTCTAAGGGAACCTAACCCGTATTTACGCAACGTTCGAAAAAAACCACGGAAAACTCCGAACGGTTGGGCCGACGGTCGCGATTGGGTTCAAACCCAGCACCTACCGTCTACCAGTTTGAGGTCGTTATCTTTCTGACAATGAGATATTTGTTAAACACTATCTAATCTATTTGGATTGTTAGAGTTAAAGTTATTAATGTAAAAGTAATTTTTTCTTAAAATTGAAAAAAGATTCAAACCCGAAAGGGTTAATGATGTTAGACTCTCTCGAACATAATAAAATTTACATGCGTCAATAAAGTAAAGTACAGTTGACTCTCGTTAATTCGAAATCGGATAATTCGAATCTTCGCTCAATTCGAACTAAACATGAAGTCCCGAAATTTTCAATGGCAGTATAACATTAAAAACTTTCATTAATTCGAACTCATTTTTTCTTGACATCGTTTAATTCGAACTAACGAGAATTCCAATTTTTTATTTTTTATTTCTTTCTCACGGATTTCAGATCATTTGAATAATTTTCTTTCTTGGATTTTTGTGAAATTTGTTCCAAACGAGTATACATATAATCCTGTGACGTCGTAACTAAATATACTCCACTCTCTGTAGAATTTCACAATTCACTTTAATAAAACCAACACACAGAGTACACGATGAAAACTATATACATAACCACACTGCGCTATTTACAATTATGTACAGGTATATCCATTAGGAAAATGCACTTGAAAATATACTGCCCCTTCCGGGCATGAGCTTTCGAACACCCTTTTCCGATGTTCTTTAAAACCTGAACCATACACGGCTCACACCCGAGCCCGCCGAAAAAAAAACGTTCTTTTTTTGCTGCACACCAGGCAACAACTGAATCCCTTCGTTTCAGTTCCATTTCAAACAGAAAAGTTACTTTCAAAATGAAAAAATCACGCAGCGGACAGTTTTTCGCAGACCTCATGGCACTAGGCATGGAACGTCATCGCAGACTTATTGGCGTCGACATCACGGAGCCGGCCGATATCACAGCTCCTTCCCCCTAAAGAGATTTTCATAGGGTGCATACACCTATGAAAATTGAAGATTGGGAAGACGGCATTGAGCCCTTCGTCACTCCCGACACGCCAAACCTGAGAGGTCATAATACCAGAACACTATTAAAATAAATGCATATTAATAATTTTTTTTTTTTTTTTAAACTTACGATTAAATTTTACTAAACACAATGAGCTAGTCATCTGAGATATCCATCTGAGCCGAAAGAATGGCACAGAATATGCAACATAAAGTTCTATACTAAATAATACACAAAATTAATACAATTAAATAAAATTCAATATATGTAAAATAAATATAAATGAGTGAATTCAATGATTGGATTTTAATATTTACACACCCTATCACATAGTTCTACTCAGTCCATCGACATTCCCGTGAAGCCTTCCCGGTTTGTGCTTAATCTCAAAATTGTATGCCTGTAAATATAATGCCCACCTAGTCAATCTAGCATTTTTCCCCATCATTGTTTTAAGATAGGTCAACGGATTGTGGTCTGTTTGTATAACAAACCGCTGCCCATCCAGATAATGATTCAGCTTTTTAAGACCATATACAATCGCTGCTAATTCGCGTTCAATAGTGCTGTAGTTCTGCTCTGCTTTAGAAAATTTCTTACTTAAATATAAAATGGGATGCTCTTCCCCATCTCGAATCTGTGACAAAACTATACCAGCACCATATAAACTTGCGTCGGTCTGCACAATAAACTCTTGGCTATAATCGGGGGCATATAAAACAGGACTCTGGGTCAACCTCCTTTTTAATTCCTGAAATGCCTTTTCACAATCCTCATTCCACTCTATCTTTTCTTTTTTTACTTTCCCTTTCAAGATATTAGTCAGGGGAACCGCGATTATTGCATAATCTTTTATATAACGAGAATAGTAGCCCGTCATTCCCAGAAATGACCTTACTTGTGTTTTAGTTGAGGGTGTTGGAAAATCTAAAATTGCTTTAATTTTTACGTCACTGGGGGACTTCTTTCCCGAACCTACCTCATGACCTAAAAACTTCACACTGTCTTGTGCAAATCTGCATTTTGTGGGTTTCACTGTTAAACCGGCCTCTAATAAGCGCTTTAGGACCTCGGCTGTATCCTTCATGTGACTTTCCCAAGTAAGTGAAAACACCGCAATATCATCAATGTACGGCAAGGCAAACGATTCCAGACCTCCCAGAACCATAGAAATTAATTTACAGAAGTAGAAAGGAGCGTTCACGAGACCAAACATCATGACCTTAGGCAAAAATACCCCAAAAGGTGTCACAAATGCAGCGTACCTTTGGGCCCTTTTGGTCAATGGTATTTGGAAATAACCTTTGGTTAAATCCATCACCGTAATAAAGGTCGCAGAACTCACCTTTTCTACTACCTCCTCTATATTCGGGAGTGGGAAAAATTCCGTTCGAGTCTTGGAATTTAGTATTCTATAGTCCACACAAGGACGAGGATCTTTTCCTGGAACCTCTACCAAAATCATGGGGGACGTAAAATCGGACTGCCCTACCTCAACTACTCCTAAGTCTAATAATCTTCTTATCTCCTCCCTCAAAATTTCTATCTGCCTCGGTGACATTCTATAAGATTTGGCTCTCACCGGCGTTTCATCAACTAATTCTATATCCATCTCTACTAAATGAGTACGTCCTGGGTCCGAAGAAAATACTTTCTTATTTCGCTCTATGACATCCTTTAAATTATTAATTTGAATTTCTGTCGCCCTCTTCTCTAGTTCACTGTTGTTCACGATTTCCCAAAAATCAATTTGTGTGGGGTTTGGCATGGGGTATGGTATTTCGGCATCTTCTTCCACCTCTTCCGAATCGATATCAATAACCAGATTAACAAATTCCGGCCGCTTATAATAAGGTTTCAATAAATTAACGTGATAGATTGTCGCCTTATTTCGCTTCTCTGGTAAGTCAACGGTGTAATTCGTTTCTGAAATTACTTCCGTGACCGTACCTGGCCCGATCCAATTTACAGCCATCTTATGAGATTTAGAGGTTGACAAAACTAACACCTGGTCTCCAACCTTGAATTTTCTTATCACTGCATTCCGGTCATACCATAATTTTCGCTTGTCCTGACATTCCTCAATCCGCTTGACTGCCAACTCCTGACATCTTTTCAACCTATTTGTCAAATTCAAAATATAATCTACCACATTTTGGTCCGTACTCTCGTCACCCATCCAATTTTCATACACCAAAGTGTGTGGCATACGCAAATTCTTCCCGTGAACGAGTTCAGCGGGACTAAACCCCGTGCTTTCATGCGTTACTGTTCTTAAAGCGAACAGTGCCATAGGCAAAACTTCTTCCCAATCACGACCTGATTCGAGACATAAGGCTTTAATGGCTTTCTTTAATGTAGAATGTAATCTTTCCACACAATTGGACTCCGGATGGCAGACTGAGCTATGGGACACTTTTATGCCAAATTTTTGAAAGAATTCCGTCGTTAACTCGCTCGTAAAAGACCTTCCTTAGTCAGATTGTACCTCTCTGGGAAAGCCCGTTTTAGCAAAAATCTGCAACATAGCATCAATAACGGAAGTGGAAGTGATATCTACCACCGGTATGGCATCCGGATACTTAGAAGCAAGGCAAATGGATGTAATTAAGTATTTGTTATTTTTATTACTAGTTTGTAAGGGACCTACCGCATCCAGATTTATCTTAGAAAAACATTCGGAAATTATTGATACCAGTTTTAAAGGAGCCTTACGCTTATCTTTATTACTACCCACCTTTTGGCATGGATCACACGTTTTTACGTAATTTTCAATATCATGATAACAATTTGGCCAAAAGTAATACCTAAGGACTCTATCCTTTGTCTTTGTCGTACCTAAATGTCCTGATACCTGCTCATGACACAATGCTAAAACTTCTCTTCGATAAATTTCCGGTACGCATAATTGTATTTTCTCCTCACCTGTCCTTGATAGCAACACCCGTACAAGCTTATCTTCCCTAATACAAAATTCTTTATCATTAGAGTTTTTAGCTTTCTCCCACAACTGCTTAAGTGAAGGGCAATTTTTCTGCTCTTCTTTAAATTTCTCCGCTGATACATTAACCAAACCTGTCTCCGTCTCTAACTTTTCCGGTATAACCATCCCTTCCTCCTCTTCTTTAAACTCCACCTCATCTTTATCTCCATCCTCCAAATCCAATCCATTCTCAACTTCAACCACGGATATTTCCCTTTCACGTTCCCGCTTCTGACTGCGCGTCATTACAGCATTTACCAACACAGAATTACCTTTTGATTCCTCAATAAGTTCAGCTGTCTTGTTTCCCAGCAAATAATAACCTTGCTCTAATTCTGTCGGTATCACAGCTGCCTTAGTAATTACCATTCCAAAATCCCCTTTAATGGTAACTCTCGCCAAGGGCAAACATTTACACGCATTATCCAAGGGTTGTTTTATCCACGTTACTTCCCCAATTAAATCATCGTTATCTATCCAACTACGGTCACAAAGATCAATTCCAGCCCCTGTATCCCTTAAATAATTTCGTTCTATCCCATTAATTTCTGCTTTTTTCAAATAAGGTGTAAAACACTGTCCTAAACGTACACCTACGTCCACGTGACTGACTAAATCTCCAGAACTTTTGCGTTTTAAATCCGGACAATCTGGCCTAATGTGCCCTGCACGATTACATTGAAAACAGATAATTGGCTTTTTTCTATCAAATTTATCTTTATTTCCAAAATCCCTACGCACATTATCTCTTTTATCAACCCCACCTGATTTAACTACCTGATCCCCTTTACTTCTAGCATTATCTTGCCCATTCCTATCCCTAAAATATGGTTTATTATTCCACGTTTTGTTATCAAACTTCCTAACATTCCCTCTCACACTTTCAAATTTATCGCATTTTTCTGCTAAATATGACGCTGTCTTAATCTCGTCCCACTCATCGAGAAATTTATCTTTAATAGCAAAAGGAACTCTACGCTTAACCTGCTCTGTGAGCATTAGTTCTTTAAGTGATTCAAAATCATTTACTTCAACAGTTTCTAACCAGTATTCTAAATACCCTCTTAATTCATAAACAAGCTCAGTCCATAACGCACCTGCCTTCCTTTGATGAGTCTCAAATTTTGTTTTCAGGGCCCCTGCTCCTAATCTGAATCTCTTTAACAAAACATTTTTGATATACTGGTAATCATCCCTTTTTTCTAAGGGTTCTTTCACAATAATTTCAGCTACCTCTACAGGTAACAAAGGTATAAGTTGGGAAACGTAATTTAATTCTCCTAAATTTTCTTTTGACGCCTGACTCTCAAAAATCATAAAAAACAAGGTAATATCAATTAATTTAGGGTCAAATTTTGGAACTAAATCCTTTAAACTCACTCTTTTATCTTTATTTTCGGCCGTTACAGAATCAGGGGAAACTAAGGAGTTACTATCTGCACTGCATTGTAATCGCAGCTTCTCTAATTCCAATTGTCTATCTTTCTCTCTTTCTAACCTTTCCTGTTCCGCTAATTTATTTATTTTTTCCTGTTCTGCTAATTTTTCCCTTTCTTCTAAAATCCCTTCTAACATATCTTTTGCAATTTGTTCATCATAATCAGAAGCTTTCAAAATTGCCTGAATAAATGCACTTTTTTAATGTCAGCAGATATTTCGGTATCAAATTCTGCTGCGAGCAAAAGCAATACATCTTTATTTTGCCTATTCAAGAATGAAGCCATAATCAAACTCAGAAAAATATCTCACTACAAAAAAGTAAATACAATTACAAAATATTTCTATAACTTTCCTGAGCACAATAGCATTAAAATACCAAAGAAAAACAAGATTTTTTTTTTTCAACTGAGTAACACTTTTCTCTAATCACAGTTAATAATTTAAAACCGTAACTAAATATTCATAAAAAATGCACAATAAAATAATAAAGACTCAGTACATTCCTTTACTTTATTATATACCTTGCTTTAATGCACTACGAAAAAGTCAATAATAATTTCAGTAAATTCAACTTTCTAATTTAATAAACTTTACACTGTAAAAAACAATTAAGTTCATAACCGTATTACTTGTGTAATGAAAATTACTTTACTTTTTAAGCAAAAAATAAATATATTCTACTTAATATATTCTACTTTTACACTTCTTATTTTGTTTTACTTTTAAAACAAAACAGCAATCAGCAAATAATAATAATAATAATAAATCACAAAAATACTCTTATGCTTTAAAAAAAGAAAACAAAACGAAACACGCTATTTTAATTTTCTAACATTTAAGGATTTAAGCGTATGGCATTGAGACCTCCCCAAAATTCAGCGCGCAAGAGAAACAATAGGGACTCACCGTTCGATTCTTTAATATTCCGAGCAGAAATTCATAATCTTCGAATGCTGATTTCAATGATCGACACAGCTTTTCAGTCCGCCTTCAAAATAATACAGCAGAGACGATGAGTTCGCGGAACTTTTGATATCAGTTCCTGTATCCCACAGCAAGCCACCAATAATTTTTTATATTACTAGCTGTGACGTCGTAACTAAATATACTCCACTCTCTGTAGAATTTCACAATTCACTTTAATAAAACCAACACACAGAGTACACGATGAAAACTATATACATAACCACACTGCGCTATTTACAATTATGTACAGGTATATCCATTAGGAAAATGCACTTGAAAATATACTGCCCCTTCCGGGCATGAGCTTTCGAACACCCTTTTCCGATGTTCTTTAAAACCTGAACCATACACGGCTCACACCCGAGCCCGCCGAAAAAAAAACGTTCTTTTTTTGCTGCACACCAGGCAACAACTGAATCCCTTCGTTTCAGTTCCATTTCAAACAGAAAAGTTACTTTCAAAATGAAAAAATCACGCAGCGGACAGTTTTTCGCAGACCTCATGGCACTAGGCATGGAACGTCATCGCAGACTTATTGGCGTCGACATCACGGAGCCGGCCGATATCACAATCCCATGCATTTGATATCCATTTTCTAAGTGCCCCGTCTGTCCATCAGTGACGCTTTAAATTTTTCTTCCATCGTGCTTTTTTCTAATCTTTTAATTAGTTTATGTATTTATACATTCCAATTTATTATTAAGACTTTTTCTGATGATAACAGACATAATGAATTTAAAAAACACTATAACATTAATTACTTTGTAATAGTACCATATTAAGCGTGTTCTCATTTCATACTTTCCATAATTCGAACTTCGGATAATTCGAACAGTTCTTGTGGTCCCGTCGAGTTCGAATTAACGAGAGCCGACTGTATATACTAAAATGTACGTTCTGTACAATCTATGGTGTGTGACCCTTTTTGGAAAGCTTTTCTTCTTTTTCAGTGTCATGCAATTAATGGGTGCATAAAAAATAGGTTTTCTGAAAACAGCAAAATAAGTACAAATTGAAAAGCGTTTATTTTGTCGTTTCATGTGTTTAACACAGGAAATGTTATTTTTGCCAACAGAAATATGAACTGCGTTTACACTGTCGGTAGGTTTTATGTCCTAGCCGCTGTTTATATATTCAACACTTGGATATTTCCCCAAAACATAAGTTTTTTTTTTTTTTTTTTGTCTGTTTTGAATAAATAACAGTTGAAGTTGTTTAGACTGCTATTAAAAAAAATTGCTTTAAAAATTCATGTAATATGTGTTTTATCTAGTTAGGTCTAGAAAACTAACTTTTTTAATTTATGTTTATTGTTTTAAATGCTTCAAATCAGATCTGTCCAGCCTTTTACTAAGCAAAGGCGCAATCTCAGCTCGTAGCACACAAGAAGGGCGCCATCATTAATACGATTTATGAACATGCAACAAAATTATCTCATAATATTAGTAGTGGTACACATATATGCAAATGCGTTTCCCTGTAGAGGACATAATGCTCCTATGGATCTGAAAGTCTTTGTAAGAAGAAAAAAAACTGCAAATCGTTTAAAATTTCGAATTATACATTTTTCTGCAAGGCACTATCGTAAAATTCTTTTAATTGGAAAGAACCAAAAAATTAAATCTCGCTTATTATTAAATAAACGCGAATATCATAATTAAAATGCATTTCATCCCTCCATCAGCCATCATCGGACACATTAACGGTACTTCGGAAAGAATATACTATTTGAAATCTTTTGTGTGGCCCTGTAAATGCTATGTAATTCATATTATGCAAGATAGTAGCGTATAATTTATATTAAGCTTCAGTGACATATATCAATTTTATTATACATGAAAAAGCTTAATATATTTAAAATATGTCACACACAATTCCTCCTTTTACCATTATCTAATGGAATTCTTTTGTGTGGCCCTGTAAATGAATATTAGCTACATTTTCACCTTATATTTTATAGAATGCATATTTTAATATGTTTGACAGGGTATAACATCTTTAAAATTCCTTTGAAACTATTTTTTCCCATTGGCCGTAATGTAATAGGAAACTTTTGATTCGCCCTGTAGATAAACTAATCATGGTAGGAACTTCATTTTCGATAGGACTTGTGCTAGTGTAAACGTCAATAACGTCCTAAAATTTCATGGCAATCCGAGTATATTAACGATTTTTCCCCATGGGCCGTAATGTAATGGAAAACTTTTGATTCGCCCTGTAGATAAACTAATCATAATAGAAACTTCATTTTCAGTAGGGTTTGTGCTAGGGTAAACCTCAATAACGTCCTAAAATTCCATGGCAATCCGAGTATATTAACAATTTTTCCCCATAGGCCGTAATGTAATGGGAAACTTTTGATTCGCCCTGTAGATAAACTAATCATGGTAGAAACTTCATTTTCAATAGGACTTGTGCTAGAGTAAACGTCAATAACGTCCTAAAACTTCATGGCAATCCGAGTATATTAACGATTTTTCCCCATAGGCCGTAATGTAATGGGAAACTTTTGATTCGCCCTGTAGATAAACTAATCATGGTAGATA
This sequence comes from Maratus speculifer, assembly GCA_964019185.1. Taxonomy (NCBI): domain Eukaryota; kingdom Metazoa; phylum Arthropoda; class Arachnida; order Araneae; family Salticidae; genus Maratus; species Maratus speculifer. The sequence goes on along the minus strand of OZ025297.1, from coordinate 98,873,938 downwards.
CTTCATTTTCAATAGGGTTCGTGCTAGGGTAAACCTCAATAACGTATAAAAATTTCATAGCAATCCGAGTATATTTACGGGAGTTAGAACGCGGACAGACGGACAGACGGCCATCCGGCCAGACGGACAGACGGACAGACAAACCGAATGCATAAGCACTTTTCAACTTTGTTGGAAAGTGCTAAAAACTGTAATAAGCAATATTGTTGTTATTATTATTATTATTATTTATTTTTTTATTATTAGAATTTATTTTTTAAAAAAATACTAGCAATAGGAAACCTTTAAAAGGGCACCAAGTAAATCTTTAAACGGTTCCATGGGCAAGCGGGCTCCACATGACAGCCCTGCTGTAAATGAAACACAAGCTTCTTTGCTAACTTGTTTTTTGTACCATTTATACTCCGATAAGTTTTAGACCTATGTTTTATGCATTCACTTTCATACATTGTTTTAAATGTTTTATTTAGATGAGAAATATCTGAATAATATTTAATTTTACGCATAAGTTTTGAATGTCAATATATGATTTGATAAACGCGTTGATACAGCGATTTTAAAAGGTCGTGTAGGCCATGCATTATGCCATTAACACCATAAATATTATTTCTGCCAACAGGAAAATGAAATGCATTTACACTGGAGGCACGTTTTATATGCTAGTCGCTGCTTATATATTCAACACTAGATATTTTTTAAACATGTTTTTTTTTTCTCTTTTTTGAAAAGATGTTTTCAGTTGTTTAGAATGCTATTTTTACAGGATTTTTTATGTTATTTATTTTTTTACACTTGTGTATGTGTATTATGTGTGTTCTTCTGTCTAGAAAATATATTTTTTTTAAATTTATGTAAATTGTTCTTAATTACTGCAAATAACATTATTTCGTTTTTGTTGACTATAGTATTGTACCTATCATATTCCGGTAAATTTAAGACCTTGTATATTTTATGCGTTTACTCTCGCCCTTATTTTCGATATTTCCTTTAGATGGGAAATATTGGCATGATATTTAACTTTATGCTTTAGTTTTGAAATGTAACATAGGATTAGATATACAGAGGGATTTTAAATAGATTCGACAAACTTTCAGAGATGGTAAAGTACACCATGCTCTATGCATTTAAATAATATGTATTTACCAAAAGAAAAATGAGCTAAAACACTGGTGGCACGTTTTATGTCCTAAGCGCTGTTTGTATATTCAACACTACATATTTCCCCCAAACATGCTTTTTTTAAATTTATATATATTTATTTTCAATAGATGTTTCATGGTGTTTTAAAACTACAGTAAACCCCCGATAATTCGGATTAATTGGGACCGGACCGGACCCAATCCGGATTATCAAAAATCCGGATTATCCGGAGAATTAGAAAAAAAAATGAAGTAAAATATAACATACTAACAGAAAATCACCTTTTTGTTAAACTTATTGAATATTTGCAGACAGTAATGATGTTTACTTTGCTTAATTATTCCGAAAACATGTCAGAAGAAGTTTGTTTTATTTGGAATACGACGATGATATAAGTTAATGTTATGGAAATTAGTCAATCGCTTCTCAAACTTGAAAAAAAAAAAATGACCAAACCGATCCGAATTATCCGGATATCCGGATTATCGGGGTCCGAATTAGCGGGGTTCTACTGTATTTTAAAAAAGTACGTATATTTTTTAAAACGCATGTATGCAGTTTATCGTCATTTGTTTAGAAAACACACACTTAAATTTATGTAAACTATTTTAACGTACCGTAAATAAAATGAGCTTTTTTACTTGACTTGTTTCTTATATCATTCATACTCCAATAATATTTTGTCCGTACGCATTTTATGATCCACTCTCGTATATTGCTTTCGACATTTTCCTTGGACTAAAATTGTTTGATTTTACACTTCAGCCTTGAATGGCTATACAGGAATTGATACACAGAGTGATTTAATAAAGATCCAAAAAAAACTTTTTGAAGTGGTAGTGTTAGTGTACATGAGTGCATTCTGTGTTAAGTATTAGAAATTTCATTTCTACCATAATAAGCAAGCGGGTAAGTATGATCGAAGATCGCACAGAGGGTTTCGTTTAATATTTCTTTCAAAACGACTTATCCTTTAATTAATAGATCCAAAGTGTTCATTTATAATTATTAAATTCTTACATAGATGGTAGCACCAATAAATTTAATTTAAAAATAGCTAAAAAAGAAAGTCTTTGTTTAATAAAGTTAAAAACGTTCAAATCAAATTATTAATATAAAATCTAAAATTCTAAATTTTTTGAAAATGCGAAATGAAAAAAAAAATAATAATAATAAAAATAAAAATAACGGCGATATAAATAAAATTAAAAATTTTTAAAAGCGAAAAAATTTGTTTTAAAGTTTTTTCAATAGAAAGAAAATTAAATTTCAAAAAGTATTATGGATGTCAGAGGAACGAAATCCAAATAATATAAACCCTTAAATTGGTCAAACCTTCAAAATTTCTTCAAATTAAATCCATCTTAGGATGAAAATGTCAAATCGCAGCATCGGTGATCGAACCAAGAACCTTCTGTTTACTGGTCAGATACTTTAGATAGCCATGAGACCTGCACGCAAAACGTTGGAATTAAGGTTCTCTTTCGAAATTTAAATCACAAAAATAAACGGATGACATTAAAATATATATAGTTTAATTAAAATAATAGACTTTTTCAAAATTTTATGATTTGTCGTGTGAGACGAGGTATTTCGTTACATATACACAAAATTTGAAGTCTCTGACATATACAGTTTTTATGTACGAACTCTGTGACGGACGGACAGAGAACAGAGACGAATAGCGCTTCGTTATATGAACGAAACTCTAAAAATGAGCTGCGTTTATAATGACAGTATGTTTTATGCCCTAGCCGTTGTTTATATATTCCACTATACATATGTTTCCAAAACACGCATTCTTTTGCCTATTTTCAATGCATATTTATTGGAATTTAAAGAAGCTTGTGTTAAAAATTCATGTATATATTTTATCTCCTTTTGTTTAGAAAACAAAGTTCTAAATTTATGTAAACTATTCATAGCCTTATCGTAAATAAATATGAGCTTCTTTATTTGACATATTTCTTAAACAATTTACACTTAAATACGATTTTCCCCATATGTATTTCATTCATTTACTCTCGCACATTGTTTTATGTATCTTCCTCAGGTAGAAAACGGTGGTTTTAGTTTTGAATGACAATATAAGATTAAATATACAGGATTGTTTAAAACTAACTATACAAACTTTTAGAGGTGATGAAAGTGTTAGTGTATGCCATGCATTGGGACGCATTGGAAATTTAATTTCTATTAATAACAGAAAAAATGGATTGTGTTTATAATGACGGTACATTTTAACCGCGAACGAAAACATACAGTAATCTTTCTGAAATACCCACGATGCCGAAACGCATCTTTTTATCCTTAGAAACCTCAGATACTAATATACCTTCAAGACCGTAGAGTACCGGTCCCACCAGTAGCCCAGAGGTTCTGCTTTCGAAACTCGTAAACGGGAGGTGCTATAGTTTCGAACCCAATCGCGCCTGTCCGCTTTATCAGTGGTTTTCTTTGAACCTTGGATTTCCTTGCGGGAATACGTTTTAGGTTTCCTTAGAAAGAGCCCACAGAAGGCATATCATGTCCCTCGTATTGATAATTGTCCTTTACAAATACAACCAGCCAATCAACAATAGACTATTCTCTAATACACAAACCTGCAATTTGCAAAAACCTACAATTCGCATTTGCATATGTAAATGTAAACAAATAAACTTAATTTAGGAATAGTTTTAAAATATATTGCATATTGTTCTCATTTGCTTAGTTATGTAACTATGGTGGAAATATCAATAATCACAGGTGAACCCGCTTCTTCAGAATTAGTGTTTTAAAATGTTCTACTGGGCGGATTTTGATGAGCCTTGTAATGCTAGTTATATAATTTTTCAATAATTGTTTTATTATAACGTAAAATCGTTTTTTGCCAAATATATGATGCTCAATAATGTTCGTATCACTTTAGCAGTATCCAATGTCATATCAGACAAAAGTACATTTTGCTTTTAAATGTATTGTCGAATTCACAGATAGATATTTTGTTTCATTCTGTTTTTCGCAGAAACGCAGCTGGCTAAACTTGCTAGCATAAAAAAAAGTAGTATACAAAATATTTTTTCCCCCAAAAAATGTTGCCTACACACATTCTTTAATTTCAGTACGATACGATAGCAATTTCTTTTCAAGACAGGAGTTCTGCTTTAACTGTTCTCGTTCATCATTACTTGATTGTCTTGACGTCACCGTCGAAGAAAAAGCAATCTTGCGCGCATGAATGGAGCAGAAATTCCTCGTAATGGCGGAGAGGTAATTAGTGTTTGTTTGTCATCATTTTCAAGGTGGACGCCAAACAAAAAAAAAAAAAAACTTGATATATTAAGCGATCGTTGCTCTCTCTCCACGTTTTCTACTGTCTGAAGCTTCCAAAAGCAAGTACTTCCTGTGGACAAAAATCTTGTAAATCGTGTATCCTTACATGTTCTTTAAAAATAATTGTGTATAATAAGTAATTGTATAATGTTCTTTATAATATTCTTTAAAAAATAATTGAGTATAATAATTATCGATAGTGACAAACTATAAAACTATAATAGTAATTTAAATAAAAATTTCAACATTAAGGTATTCAATTTATACTTATACAGGGTGTCCCAGAAGTATTGGGACAAACTTTAAGGAGAAATAGGGGACATCACAAGGATTCAGATTTGCATAGAAACCCATGGTTGGAAACGTTTTCTTGGCGTGGTAGTGATGACACAAAACGCAAGAAAATCAGGACACGAATAAGAAGAGAAAATATCTTATTTATCCTTAGTACGACAGAAAAGTAAGAAAAACGAACATTAAAAGAACACCAATCGTTATCAAAGTAGATGTTTGAAATTATGATCCCGGGCCTTGATGCATGCAGGAGCATCTCCGGTGCATGGAGGATCCAATGTTCTCTAGAAAACATCAGGAATGTCCTGAACTTTCCTAGCAGCTGCAACAATGCGTACAACTAGTTCCTCAGAACTTTCCAGTGCTATCCCGGTATTTTTGCAGCACAAAGAATAATTAACATGTTTTCTCTCCCTGTTCGTGTCCTTTTTTTCATGTGTTTTGTGTCGTCACTACTGCGCCAGGAAAGTGTTTCCGATCATGGGTTGCTATGTAAATCTGATTCCTGGTGATGACCTCTATCTCCCCTTAAAATTTGTCCCATTATTTCTGCGATATTCTGTATTAAAAAATCACTTGTTATCATTGAAATAAAAATGCAAATGATTAAAATATTAACTGTACACAAAATTGCTTAACTGCACATGAAATATTTACAAGTAAAGTGAACCACATTTTGCGAAATATTTAACGAAATATATTTATTTAGAGATATTTAGACGAAAAAAGTAAATATGCACAATGTAGCCCATGTATAAATCAAAAGAAATTAATTTAATGCATAAATTAGTTTTCAAAAATTCATGTTTTCATATTTTTTCAACACTATTTAGGTGCACTTTTCTAAAAAACTATGGTTTTCTATGGTACACTTTTCTAAAAACTATTCGATATATCACCTTAAAATTTGTTGTGTATCGGAAAACATACTATTTGAAAAAAAAAAAAAAAGAACAATTTTAATTTTGGCTTAAAAGAAATAAAATTAGTAAAATTTTACGAAATAACTTCGAAAATACTAAAAATTGTAGCAACATATTTTTTATCATTTTAGAGAATTTTTTACTCAGATCTTAAATTTTAGATATTTTTAAAGAAACAAATTAGTTATACAAATTTGGAAAGTTTTTCTGTTTACTTAAAACAAAAAACTAAAAAACAACAACTAAAAAAAAAAAAAAAAAAAAAAAAATGTGAAAAAGGCATAACTATTCCTTAGGGCAGTTATTAATTAATTATTCATTCCTAAAGGCATCCTACAACACCTTAAGTGTTTAAAATATATTATTCTAAAACACTCCAGCATCTTAAATTTTTAGATCGATTATAATTTAACACCGTAATCTTTCATCTCTATTTTTTAGGCCGATAATTAAAAAGCGAAAAATTGAACTTTTTTATGTTACATGTGCCTTTAAAGCCGCAAAATTTGATGGAATATCTTGATGGACCGCAATTCTTTCATGGCAAGTATGACACGCTCATTGCCATTTCCCATTACTAAAATTGTTTCCTTTGACGTGCATGTAAGTATATATATATTAAATTGAAATCGCAAGCAAAAAAATAATATAGGGTAATAATAAATAAACAGATGAGTAAATAAACAGTATAAACAAAAATTCAGAAACCATAAAACTATGAGTAGGATGCAGACTCTTCAACGGTGCTATGCATGCTAATTTACGGAAAATATATGTTATTTCGTTGAATTTTATACGCTTAAAAAGGCAAAATTAAGCACCTCATAACGCATCTTGAGATCAAAAGCAGTCAAAAGAATTGAAAATAATAATAATAGTTAATGAATGAACAAGTGAAATGTAAAAGAAGCAAACAAAATAAAATACAAATGTTAACAAGGCAAAAAAAAAAAAAAAAAAAAAAAAAAAAAAAGAGTGGAAAAAGCCTTTAAATGTCTTATAACAAAGTTATCAAATATTTAGATTTCAAAAAAGGTAAAATGGCGATAATTGCACAAAATCATCGAAACAAATTGCAGATTACGCATATGTAATTAAAATTATGTTGGACTTATATAAAGGGTAAATAAGAATGTCAATTGAATGACAATTTTTAATAATTTTAAAATTATATACATGATGAATTACATAATTATTGGATTTGTGCTCTAATTACGCTGTAATTTTTTTTTTTTTTTTTTTTTTACACAAATCGTCTAATAAAGAGGCCTAAAACATAGATGTAATCAAACATAATTTTCGCTTCAAAGAAAACTAAAAAGAAAAAAAAAATTGTCGTTGAAGGGAACCATAATACTTACCCATCATGGATATGCATGATATACCATATGGAAATGTAACATCTCTAAACTGTTTGTAAAATGCATTACAATTCCAAAGTAAAATTTAAACGTACATTTAGATATTTTAATGCATAATAATGCTCTATTACGAAATTGCGGGTACTACTTCATTATCCCATCGACCCTTTTCGAGAAATTATATAAATCGCCAAACTACTCGTAAGTTATGCAAACTGACATAATTTTTATTTTAAATAACGAAACATAAACAAATTAAAAGAAGATAAATAAAAATAGGCATTATTCATCGAATTAAAAATCTCTTGATAATGTAACAAACACGTGTAACATGTTTAATGTCAAGTGAATATGGTATTTACGATAAGCAATTATTGGCATTTAATTTTATAGCTTGGCGATAGTTTTTTGGTTGACGAGTTAATTAAGTAGTACCGAATTGCGTGAAAAAAACATCTATATAAATCCAAAAACAGTAATCATAAGAACTAACAGTTCACTGAATTGCTTTAAGCGTCTTATATCATATTAAAATGTTGAATTGAAATTTGTATGAAATACAGGGTTATGAAAAATTGAAGAGTGTGAAAAACATGATTACAAATATCTCGGCAACTAATAATCCGATCAACTTCGTTCTCTTTGCAAAATTCGTGTTTTTTCTTATTGTTTTTCACATTAACTTCTTAAAAGCGAAAAATTCGAAAATTTTTACACACTTTTTATCAGAACGAATATTTCGAGAGTCCGAAAAAAATAGTTCGGGATAATAATCGAGGTCATCGATATTAAATTGGCTTTTTTTAAATATTACATACTAAGTACACACCAAATTTTGGGTCTCTATCTCAATTTGTTCGGGAGATAGAACGCTTACAGACACCAGATGGTCAGACAGACACACAGCCAAACGGACGGCAAAAAAAAAAAAAAAAAAAAGTTTTTCGGAATCTATAGTGTCTAAATCGTGTAAATCCGTCAAAAAAGTTTTTCGATTTTCAAAATGATTACAAGACTTACTTTTATAATAAGTAAGTTAAAAAAAAAAAAAAAAAAAAAAAAAAAAAAAAAAAAAACTTAAAAAACAAGAAAAAAAAAACTCCTCTGAAGAACAGTTCCTGTATTTATGGTGAGGTTCGGTGAACTTATCTCACCAATTACGCCAAACACGTGCCTGAAGACACACCTACTACACGATCTTGATACACGGTCACCAGCAGCAGCTGCACACTTCTAAGTCATTAAGGCAAAAGAAAAAAAAGTAGTGGCAACTCTGTCTAAGTTTTAGACGCACATGACATCAGTCGCATGTAATGAGAATTTTGATTGTATATCTCTCTCTCTATATATAGGTTGATTTATTTTTAAAACCAATATAATTGGACCTAGTATATGTAGGGCATTTAATAGGAGAAAGAAATTCAAGGGGTTGAAGTCACACAAGTCTGGAGGCCATTGTTGAGACAAGATGAAGTCTAAAAAATTGGCCTTACAATAGTCCTCTGTAGATTTCGCTCGATGAGAAAGTTTGGAATATTCGTGAAACTTTCTAACTTCTTTTCTAATGTGTTTTTGATCCCAGGAGTTAAGTACTACATCTTCAAGATTCAAGAATTTTATTTCGGTGCACATATTTAGATGAAAATGAGAGAAGTGTTGCCTGCTGCACAAATTCTTCCTCACATCATGACAGATTTGGGATTTTCACGATGCTGAATTGTGGAAAAGTTGCATGGGGAAGTTGTTGACCAAATCCGATCATTCTAACGATTGTACGATTATTCCCTGATAATAGATTTTCGTCAGAATACAGAATCCGCTTTTATTCTCGAGTATCAGCTCGCTTCAGCAGCTTCCTGCATCTTTCGAGCCGTACTCGTTTGTTTTCATCATTGAGAAGTTGCGCTTGTTTCATCTAATAAGCAAGAAGGTTCAGGCTCCTTTTTGACCATATGTCGAACTCCCTGTGTGCCTCGTTTTTCTTCTCATCGATGCCTGAAGATTTCGGGATGCACATTTCTTAATCAATTATCGATTTCTGGAACTGTCTGTTCACAGTCCTTTTTTTCTTTCTTTTCCTGATCCGTCTCCTTCATGGTCATACTTTTCGAAACTCTTGATTGCTTTGGAAATGGTCAGATGAGACACTTTAAGCAATCGAGTAATCATACACTTTTTCTTTGATGATGAAGCTCTGAGATTTCGTTTCATTTGTTTGCCCTCCTATTAAAAAAAAAAAAAAAAAAAAAATAGATAAATGAAAATTAGAATTAGGACAAAAGTCAATAAATGAAAAAAAAAAGGAAAACTCTGAAAATCGAGAAATAACATGACCATCAAGCGTGACGTTATTTCTAGTCCGTGTTACGCTACTTTTGATCACCTTTGTAAAACAAAAAGAAGGCAGTAATTCTAGGACATTTACACAATCACTTGCTAAATTTATCGATATATATATATATATATACATCTTACGTGATCGTTACTTCCCAATTTCTAAAGCATTTAGAGGCTCGAATAATCGTGAATTAAAATTAATTAGAATATTATATTTAGGGTTCAGAAAACAAGTGTAATATTTGGTGTTATAGTTTAGAAAGTAATTACATTTTTTCTGTTCTCGTATTTTAGATGCTAAATAACTGATTTTTACTTCGAGCATGATAAATTTTCAGAGAATGCAAGCTGTATTGTTATCTGATAAGAAGATTTTACTTGAATTTTTAATAATATTCATTATCAAAAAATAGTGATGTGCAGAAGAAATGGTGTAATTAGTAATTGCTGTCGTCTTTAAACTTTTTGACATGTGCAATTGAATTGTAACTTATCATATTTTTACTATCGGCATTTTTGTTTGTAATGTCTTATAATTTTCCCTTTCAGATAATTTCCTAATACTTCCTAAATCTGAAAATCTTTTGAGTTAATATTGAGTTAGATTGGGATTCATTAAGTTGTATTTTAGTTTCTTCAATTTATATGACAACTCGACGATTTCAGGCAAACTCAACTATCTAAATTTATTCATTTTGTGCAATCTCACTATATTTTAATTTAGAGTCTATACCGTAAATAATAATAATAATAATAATAATAATAATAATAATGAATTTGCTGTGCGCCGCTTGCAACATGATCCGTTGTCACTGCATTAGAATCTACTAAACTCGTAAGAAATTCTAAAACCAAAGGTATAGAGCTATCGTGTACAAGTTGGAGCAAACTGTTCCAGGCGTACGAATTATACAGGCACAAAATTTGAAATAGTATACTAAAGATTTGTAAATGAAGTTGTATTTTTTTAATTATTATTATTAACGAGCAGGATTAGGAAGTTATTATGGATGAATCATACTTGCCACAGTGGTATATTTCATGATATTTTTTGTCCCTAGCTTTGGATCTCAAATCAAGACTGCCACTGGCAAGGCGACTATCTTTTGATTAAGAATCGATTGAAACGGGTTTTTAAAGCTGAAATCGAATTTCGTTTACTTTTTATTTTCAGATGAAAGGAAGAACGAAAAGGTCCAAAGTCGTTTTAAAAGTAATTAATAAATACAGAAATATACCTAATTATTGATTACTTTTACGTATAGTCCGAGTTGGTTTAGTTCCATTTAAAATAAAATGTAATTACTTCATCCATGGCACAAAATGATTTTCTAATTATACGGATTTCATCTAATGAAAAAATACTTTTGAAATACATGCCTCGATTTATCTTCTATAATAATTTTTGGAAATAATTATCTGTTATATTAAAACTTTCTTAAATAGTATTTAAAACACTTTCACGGTTTCAAATTAAATTTTTCTATTACTTTTAACTGTGCAGATTTTACTGACTGCGTGAAAAACGTCTTCAAAGTTTAGTGATAAATGCAATTTGTGATTTATAATCTGCACTCACGACTTGAATCAGTCGTGACTGATAATTATAAACGGTGAAATAAATAATGTCTCATTTAAGCCTGTACAGCTCAAATGAATAAGTCATTGTGAAAATTCCCGGAGAAAGAAAACACATTTTTGGATTACAGATAGTTTCGATCGAGCTGACATTTAGTTAGCATTTCCGATGAAATTCTAACTTTCGGTCGCAAATGGAAACGAAACCGAATTTTCGGCTTATCCCTACTTTTAACTCTTGCCTCGCACAACTTTCTCAAAGGAATTTTTTTTTCATACATTTTACAGCTGAACAGATGATACTTTGATGGGATTTCTACTTGAAGACGGTGTAACCCTTTTTTTCACGAGTAATTGTACAGCACATCTTAGAGAAGCCATAAGAAATAGTCTAGCCACAGTGCGTTGTTGGGGACACCGTAATACTTGCCCATCATGGATATTCATACTTTTAAACATGGAAATAAAACACGTGTAAACAATTTATAAAATGCATCGCAATTCCAAAATAAAATTTAAACGTACGTTTAAATATTTTAAACAAACATTAATACTGTATTACGGAATTGCGGATACTATTTGATTATTCCATCAACCCATTTCGACAAATTATATAAATCACCAAACTACTCGTAAATTATACAAATTGGCATATTTTTTTTAAATAACAAAAGAACAAATAAATTAGTAAAATATTAATAAAAATACAAATAAAACGTCGAATTAAAAATCAGGTATGATATGCAAACGCATGTAGCGTATTTAACGTCAAATGGTAGTTACGATAAGCTATTATTGGCATTTAATCTGAGAGTTTGGCTATATTTTTGGTCGACGGAATAATCAAGTATTAAAAAAGTATCCTTATGACTCCAAAAATGAAAAGCCTATTAACAAACAGTTTACTGACAATGACGAACTGTCTCATTTTCAATTAAAATATATCTTTATTGAATTGAAATTTGAATGAAACACAGGGTCATGAAAAGTCGAAGAGTGTGGTAAATAGTATTACAAATATCTAGAACTAGAAAACTCATTATCCGATCGATTTCATTCTTTACGGAGATTTTATGTATTTTTTATTATCTTTAATAGCCACTCCTTAAAATAAAAAAAAAATCGAAAATTTTTATATACCTTTTGTCAGAACGAATACTTCAAGAGTCCGAAAAAAATAATTCTGGAAAATCGAGGTTACTGATATTCAATAGGTTTCTTCGCATTATAACTACTATATACACTTAAGTTTCTATCTCAATTTTCGGGAGATGGAGCGTTTACAGACAGACAGATAGGCAGACAGATAGATGGGCGGCGTTTAATCTCCAGTGTCTGAAATGTGTAAATCTGTCAAAAAATGTTTTTCGATTTTCATCACGATTGCAATATTTACCCTCGTATGATGGGTAAGTAAAAAGGAAATAAATGTGTTTAAAGTATCCGAATATTTTAAAAACGTAATTTTTCATCAAAATGTCATTTTTTCATTTTTGCAATGTTATTCAAATCGAATCTTTTATCTATCGAAATCTGCTTAATCCATTCAGGCATTTTTATTCACAAAATTCTGAAATGGTTGATTGACACCAGAATTTAAAAACAAATTTATTTCAAAATAGCTAAATGCTTTTCTTCAAGCACTTGATAAAACTGAAATTTTCATTTCAAAATTTTGGTGTCAATGTGGCATTTTGCAATTAAAATTAAGTGGATATATTTTATACTACCGCCCTTCAAGGGGTTAAATATGTATGTATCTGAAATAGAACCCGAATTACAGCCGTTTAAAATTACATCTATTACATATTTTGAATAGTGCTTTAAAGTTATTTTTAGCTTTTTCTCAAAAAAGCTTTCAAAAGCTTCAAAGTTTTTCAGATTTTTACTATACGCAAAACGTCCTGAAATAAAAAATTATACAAGAAATTCCACGAAATTTTCTGTAATTCTTTTACAAATGTCTTTAGAGGGAATACACTACACTAATCATATTATATTAAACAGTTTCATATTTACACTCATAAAAGTGACAAATTAGAGACAAATTTTGCAAATTTTTCATTACATTAGTACTTTAACTACTATATAATCTGAGATTGAGATGCGATTATAATGCGTGTAATGTAAGTCCTAGAGAAAGTTACTCTATTTATTATGCAAATTACAAAATGTCAATACATTGTTTTATTTTTGAGTTATCACGTTTTGTGGAAATGTGAATTTTTGACATAATTTTAACTATTTTTCGCTTTAAAAATGTAATTTCTAAATTTTATATGTTTTTTTTTTTTCAAAGTTTTAAAGTACACTGTAAAAAATCCGTTAAATTCACGGCAAAAACTGCTGGCAGCAATGTTGCCAGCAGTTTTTGCCGTAAAAATTGCAGTAAAATAAGATGTAATTTTTTTTATTGCATCAAGTTTTACTGCAATTTTTACGGCAAAAAGTGATGGCAACATTGTTGCCATTCAATTTTTGCCGTAAATTTAACCTTTTTTTTTTTTTTTTTTTTTTTTTTTTTACAGTGTAAATGTCGTTATAAAAAATGGATAACAAGAGAAAATTTGAAATATTTCAAAAAATTCCTTCTGAAAGTTTGCGGATACTAATGACGCACATAAAAGACGAAACTACTAAGAATATAAAAAAAGTCTTTAAAAAATTAAATCACATTTTGAATAACAATATTGGAGAAGAGCCATTAACAGCTTTTGTACTTATCAATTTTTTAATAGTTGAAAGCTTATTTCCCGTAAAGTATGGTGACGTCTCTGCAACGTCGTTGTGAAGTCACATTGTGACTTTGTGACCATCGATTGTCGATGTGACGTCACGTGACGTCGATGTGAAGTCACAGTGACTAAAATGTGAAGTTGTTATGGCCGTTTTAGAGCTCTTTTGTGACGTTTCACAAAGTGGCCACAATGTGACGAATTTGTGAAAAATGTGTCATTTGTGACTAATTTGACATTAACATTGTGACGAAACTGTGACAAAAGCGACGCTATATAAATTGCCAGGAACATGTTTTTTAAAGTAAATAACATGTTTTTAAGGATATTTATAAATTTTTAAAGATTTTTAAGAAAGTCACATCTCAGTCACAATGTGCCGTCACTGAGTGGTGGCATTTTGGTCACAGATGTGATGTGACCAAAGTGACTCACAGTGACGTCACTGTGACCATGCATGCTATTAGGGTTACTATGGTCACTGATAATTTATTCAACTCACAATAATCAAAGTTACATCAGAGTTTCTTTTTCCAAAAATAATGTTCAAAAGCAGTTTAGATATTGCTCGATCTTCAATTTATGAGGAGAAAAAATGTCCATTTTATCCGCTGTAAGCAATGACTTGAAAATAAATTGTAAATGGAAAATGATAGGAAAAACGAAATTGTCCCCATTAGCCGGAGATGCGTCTTATGTGGGGCTACTTTACTCATGCGAAAATACACGCGCCTTAATGTTAATCCTACTGAAGAAATTATTTAAGATAACTCGTTTGCATTTGCGTATTTTAAAATGTTCTGTCTTGCACTGAATAGCTGACGTCGATCTCCATAAAGGTCGTTTTTTACTTTTCCGATTTGCTTTGCAATTTTTTTTAGGTTATTTTTGCTTTCGAAACCGGTTCCGAATGTAAAAATATCTTTAATAAGTAATACCTGCAAACAAAATCGAGAAAGCAAAAAACGGCTTTTGTAGAGATTAATCTCTGTTATTTAATAAAATTCAATAAATAAATAAATGCTGAGGTACTTTTCGGTTAGCTAGGCGCCAGTGTTACATGTACATATATATGTATACTCGTATATATGTGTATATATACAATAAATGTATATACATACATAAAACCATTAATTGTAAAACAATATATATCAACAAAAAATGATTTAGTATATACTTATATATGAATGTATAACACTGGTGCACTGCTAATCGAAATTTACCAATACTGAAATGCAAATGAGATATCTTGAAAAATTTCTTCCATAGGATTAACATTAGCGGGAGAGTGAATTCACGAGAGTGAAGTTGCCTCTTAAATAGAAATGTATATCGATGAGAGTCACTATTATTAATCGTTTCCGCCAAATTATACTTTGTTACTTTTACTACATTCTCTCAGCTGTAGAAAGTGAAAGTTAAACAAAAAATATGAACTCTCTTCTACAACAAATGATATATTACATGTTGCAACTAATCAAATATCTCAAAAAAAAAAAAAAAAAAAAAAAAAATCCTTTTCAAACAACATCTGCTCCGTGAAAGCTATATAAAAGTTGAAAGTATCACTATAGAGTTCGAAAAATCCTTTTAACATAATAATAACATAGCTCAAATGCCCTATAATTTTCCAACGAAGATTCTTGTAAAATTCCCTCCCCTCCCCCTTTCTCTAAGCATCTGGACGGAATACGAAAAATCAGTTCACTATAACAGTGACGGATTATATTTTTTGTCTTTGTTTTAAGAAATTTGATGGATTTGCCTTTCGTTTTTTACGTGTTTCGTGTACACAAATGCTGAAATATATCTTCGAAAGCTTGCGCAATCAATTATTTCCTTTTATTCTTTCTTTCTTTCTTCTTCTTTTTTTAGGGGCGTCTGTCAGGTATTCTATTGTCCGGAACGGAAATGCTCCCCATGACCCCTGATGCAGAACCACCTTGCAAAATGCCCCTGGCTAAATTTTTACCTTGAAAATGAAAGTTTCGTCTGATCTTGAAAATCTATGAAAAACAAAAAAAGTTAAAAACTGTAACGCACTTTTATTGTTTACACTTTTATTTTTTAACGCACGAAAGAAGAATGTTTAAACTCTATTATTAAAAGACAAGTGTTTTTTTTAAGAAATCTCATTTGTATTTCATTATTGGTACTTTTTGGTTAGCCGGGTACCAGCGTTATACATACATTTATAGGTATATATATATGTAATATATATATAGATATAGATATATATGTCTTGTCAAGTTTCTATTTGTTATTTTGGATTATTCTGTATTCGGTGTTAATGTTGATTTGTAGTATTAAGCTTGTATATATATATAATCCAGAAACAACATTCGTAACATGTATATATATAATATATATATAGCATTGGCACCCGGCTAACCAAAAAGTACCTCATTTTTTTTATTTATTTATTTAGGTAGCTGAGATCGATTTTTACAAAAGCGGTTTTTTGCTTTTTCGATTTTGTTTGCAGGTATTATTTGCTCGTCCTAGGGCGGTGGGCAAAGCCGTAGCACGGGGGGTGGGGGGTGGGGGGGTGGGGGGGGGTGTAGGGAGTTTCAGTTCCCCATAAAACATTTTGAACCTCCCCTAGAAAAGATTTCAATGTCAGTAAATAAATTTCTGTTTTCAAAATCCAAATGAAATTCTGTTCAAAAATCTAATTTAGTTTTGAAGCACTTCCACAGTTTTGCAGAAATACTAGATTGTAACTAAAATAAGTGTTTCAACACTCGCTCATCCTATTTGCACATAGGAAACTAACATGATATTTATTATTGCACGCGTTATACACTCGGAATTTTTCATCATCCTAATCTTTTCTTAGCATAAAAGGAAGTTATCACAATAGTTTAATAGGAAACATAGTATCTAACAATGTGAATAAAATATCCACTAATTTATCATTCTGCGTCAGAGACAGAGAGAAAAACAATATGACCCCCCCCCCTCCTACATTTTTTGAGCCCCCTCTCTTATTATTCACTTCTTGCTACGGCCCTGGCGGTAGATAAAAATCGTCGTTTATTCTTAAAATTAGAAATAATTGATAAAAAAATTTCAAATACTATTATTCCGTAATCGAGCTATTTGGATTAAAAATGGTAAAAAAGTCTTTAGCTTGAAAAAAAAAAAAAAATTTAATTTTTCATCAAATCAGATATTCTAAAATAAATTAAAGATACAAACCTGAAAAAAATTTAAAGACTATATTCATTACATTGATACTAATAAAATGGAGTACTATTATATAAACTTGGCAATAGGATAAATCATTAAATAGTGCTTTAATTGACATAATTCGCATTGCATTAATTTCACTTCAAATAATAACCTTCAACCTGTATCATTTAAAAAGCATAACTTTGAACTTTTCTTCTCTATGATATTCAATTGTGAAATTTGACAATTTTTGAAAAATAATGTAATTATTAGGTTTGAAATTTATGTTCGGAAAAATATAACTTTTTACCTTTCTAAAGCAGTTTGTCAAAAAGCTTTCTGATAAATACTTTTCAAGCTATTTTCTTTTCTTTGTAACATCAAGTGTTTTATTTTCTGAGATTAATAGATCAGGAGGCGGCCGCGCAGACTATCCCCTATCGAGATCACGGATGAAAATTTAGGATTAGATAAATCTCGATTCGCATATTAAAGTCCTATCCAGTGTTTTCGCTGATATTTGGCCAACTTTAGTAATTTGGCTAATTAAAAATAAAAAAAACATTCGCCAAATGAAAAAAGTATGAGCAAAATACATTCGCCGTGTAGCATAAAAAAAATATCTTTAATCTTTTAATGTGCCCCCTTTTTTTTCAATATGTTCTAAAATAACCTAAGTTTTTATAACTGCGACAATGATTGTTATTAAGCTAATTTCAACTATCCGTAACTGGTATATTAAAATATGTAGGGGGAACTGGGGTACATTGATACATGGGGCACATTGATACACCCCCTCTACCGCTCACAGGGTCATTACAGGAAGTTTCACAACAGCTCCAAAAGGTGATGCTAGTGTATTCAACTACATACAGAAAATCTTGGAATGATTCAGCAGTTTGATGAAATGGGACGGGTGATTTATTGTTTTTGTTGTTCAAAAGTAAATTTGAGTTGTACAATTGAAATGCTATTATACAACTGTTCCAGTATTTTCAACCAAAATGAATACTCTCCCTGGTAAGTACAGCTACTCTTTATCAGTTCCTCATTATTTATTGTTAGATATATTGTGAAGTGTTGGATTTGAGACTCATTTTATTCAAAATCGCTGTATGGGGCACATTGATACAGTTTATGACGGGGCACATTGATACAGCCTAAATCCTTTAATAGTTCATATTTTCATTATCTTTTATTATTTTTTTTACCATACACTCCTTAATCCAACCTTTTTTTCACGAAAAATTTCTAATATTAGTTTTTATTAAAGTGAAATAGCTCTAATTTCTTTATATTAGAACATTTTATAGTATTTCTGAAAACAGAAGACGTAGGAACTTACCCAGCATCTAGTGCTAGTAGAACTAATAAAAGAAAAGGACGGCATTCTGGCAAATCTCGAATTTATATCGATTCTCCAGAGAAAAAAGTATTTTCGACATGAGAAATGTTAAGTAAGAGAAACAAACTGCAGAACAGAAAATTATACTTATATTATAAACAGAATTTTTAATATAATTATCCTTTATTTTCTGTTTATGAACCTATTTATAAACAGAAAAACTGGTAATTTTTTCATCTTTCATAAGAAAGAAGATAATGCTGGGGTTGAAGTGCTAGATATGACAAAGTTACCACAGCCAACAATCAGACAAGAAACAGCCAGAACATCAGGTCATAATATATTTAATTTTGATTGCTTTAATATTGCTTAAAAATAAATTGTGGGTGATTTGAATTTTTATAAATAAATATAAAATGGTTTTCTAACTCATTTTTTATGAAAAATATGCATTGGTATTATTTTGTCGTCATTTTTCTTAAACGTATCAATCTGCCCCGGGGATGGGGCACATTGATACGAATGACTTTTTTTGATTTTTTTAAAATTACATGCAAAAATACTATATAAAACAATGATTGTACATTTTTATAACATACTACACAAGTTTTGCTGTCACCTCATGGAAAAAAAACTTGAATTTTCTCCTTTCTTGACACCAAAAAAAATCTTAGAAAAAAACTGTATCAATGTACCCCAGTTCCCCCTACATATTAAAAATATGTATGTATGCAAATGTAAGAAAAACGAAAAAGAAAAGAAAGAAAAATCAAAAATTGAGCGCTCGCAATTTGGCGAATCGAATCGCTTGTTTGCTCGCCAAATGAAGAATTTACTCGCAATTTGGCGCAATGGCGAGTGACAGCGAGAACCCTGGTCCTATTCACCAAGTCGTATCTTGGTGGAAAACACCTAAAAATCCGATTTTAGCGGTTGACTCGTAGGTTTGCCATTGTGCTTCCCTGCACGCTAAAGTATGAAAACATAGAGGATTGGGAGCAGGAAAACATAATGGAAAACTTGCGATTCAACCGCTAAAATCAGTTTTTTAGTTGTTTTTCACCAAGATAAGACTAGGCAGACCAATTGCGTTTTAATATAAGAATCAGGACTTAGCTAAACCTAGATTTTTATTCGTGAACTTTATGAGGTGATTGTCTACGTTGTCATTTCCCGGTCTATAATCTGTGGCAAAGATTAGCGAAAAAGCAGCCATGACCAATACATAGCTTTTAATTAAAGAGGATTTTATTTTTGTTCCGAAAAGCAAATTCAGTAAATTTTCCTCGTCGCTTGAAGAAGTTTTTATTAGAAAAATAATTCCGACGAGCGCATTCTTCAACAAATTTCTAAACTAGGTTTAGATTTTATTTTATCCCGGTAACTTTTAAGTATTTAAACCCCTTTGTACATTTTTAGTCAATGAATTTAATTCTGATGCCGAATTAACTCTTTATCTATCGAATTATTTATCAGGAAATTGTTTCACCTCAATAATTAGGTTCTATAATATCTGAAGGTATACACGAATTTTCAAATTATAATAATGTGAAATTTAGACAGGTTTTTTAATTAAAACTGATTAAATATATGGATAGTTATAACTTTTATTGTAAAATATTTACAAAAACAATCTTATTAATTAACCAAAAACACTCCTTTGGAAATATCTCAAATCTTAAAAAAGCAATGTATTTAAATGTATTATGATCCTCTCTGTAAATTAAAAGGCTTTTGTAGTTTAAGATTTTCCATGTAACTTTTTTCTTAAAAAGAAAAGTTATAGCTATGAAAATCATTAAGAATATTACCCCTTTTTGAAAATATTTAGCTTCGACTGTTTTTGTACGCTATCTAAATTTGATCGATAAGAGTTTATTGTGTGGCAAAAACATTCAACTTTCATAGTAGACTAAATAAATAAATTTTATATTAATTATTCTTCATTGGTACTTAAAAGTACCGTCAGTGCATAAAAGGTTAAGATTGATAGTCAATAAAGTCCCCTGCCCTATTCTGTCAGGAAACTCTCAAAGATATAGATAAAGTAATGAACGCGTCATTATTTTTTAAAGTTTTAAAAGTAGGTGCATTTATATACTGAACCTTGAAAGGACTTGAAAATAAAAGTTATAAAAGATAAAACCGCAAAGTCAAAACGAATGTTAATGTATTCTTTTTTAAAATCTGCAATACTTAACTTATGTAATTAATTTTTATTTTGATACTTGAATTTTGATATACTTTTTATGTGAAATATAAATTTTAGTATCATTAATTTTTACACTTTTTCAAAATTAAAATTTCGATTTAAACATGACCTCAGTTAAGAGACCACCTCTCCTAACGACCAATTTTTATTGATACGGAAAATGGTCGCTTTAAAGAGGTTTTACTGTATATAAATATGTAGCACCTATAGTCGTCATCTAATTCGTCCGTCTGTCCGCATGTAACTGCGCAAAGGCTACCCAAGCGAATGGTTTGAAATACAATATACATAATCGGTGCAAAATTATGCCGCTATTGCCCCACGTCACAAAATGGAACTGATAGATAAAGATACACGAACAGATGTTTATCCAACCGCATGAAAAGTGTATCTATTTATCCGTCATTTAATGGAGTTCTTTTACCAGCGGTATATTCTGTTGAGTAGTCTACATGAAATACCAGAAGCTAATGGCGAAAAGATTGTCTGAGTGAATTGTGTTGGCCGATTTGCGGTGCAGGTATCCATAGCCCGACTACAGAGAGTTTCTGTTCCGTTGTAGACTGATTTTAAAAATACAGTCGAAACTCGGTTCAGACACGTTTCAAAGAAGTTCACTTTCAATTTTTCGTGCCCTCTTAGATTGCTTGATTTACCAGTACTAGAATTTTTTTACACACATATTTGAAAAGTGTCGACTCAAAAAATTAAGTTTCACATAAAAAATTGGAAAATGGTTCCAGGAATAAAAATAAAATATTTTTTATATTATTTATTGAAATGTGTTTTTGACCACATATTGAGATATATTTCTTTTTTTTTCTATTGTATTAATATGTCAAATAGTACATTATTTCACAATTATGATTGTTTTAATGGAAAGTTAAGCGAAATTATGAAAAATTTCGTGTCCAGAGCGTGAATCCTAGTAGCCCATGCGATAGCCTAAGCGGGCAGATAGTGCAGCATTGTCGATTTAAGCCAAAAAGGGTTTCACTCGATTGGTAAACTGTCAATTCGTATAAAATACTGGCGAGCATTTTTAACGTGACGCTTACGTGACGCTTCACCTCTAATTGTAGTATATATAGCATAGATGCAGATTCATGGTCGCCAGTCGCCACGTGCGACTAATTTTAGGTGTCTAAGTCGCCATCTTTTGGCGAATTTTGCGTTTTTTCTTGAGATTATTTGACGAAATCGCGTTTTTTCGCAATCTTTGATATGAATCTCACTATTTTTTTCGATCCTCTGACGAAAATTGCAATTTTTTAGCGATCTTCTAATAAAAATCGCGTTTTCTCAGCGATCATTTGACGAAAATTGTGTTTTTTAGCGTTTGGCAAAAGTCGCGTGTTTTTTTGTTTTTTTTTTGGCGATCTTTTGATAAAATTAGCTTTTTTGCGATCTTTTGATGAAATTCGCGTACTTTCTTAATTTTTATTAGAAATTAAGACCTGGTGGCAACTGGAATATTTGATTTTAGGAGCGGCTGGCTCCTTAAAAACTATGGGAAGGTGCACCTACAATAGATAAACCGAAGTACGGGAGTATCCCATTGTTTACGGTCTTCGCTTTTATACTAAAGTTTATTTGTTCGTTTTAAACGGATGTGAGGAAACGCTATACTCCTAATAATAAATTTAAAAAGAGAGAGAGAAATTATTATAAAGCTGTTTGGCGGATCAAGGAAAAGCGTTTTGAAAAACAAGCGATCATGATATCCATACCAACTTAATGAGTACGTTTGACTATCTCGGTCTTTAGAATTCCAAGCAAACATCCAGGTGTGGACCGAAACCTTGGGAAAAAAAGTCGCCTCCCACATAGCTACATAATTTTTTATATATATATAACGTTTGATAATAACTATGCAGATGAAAATCAAAATTATTATCTCTCTGCTTTCCGCCAAGCATAAAGATAAACATCTAATTTTAAAATCTCGAAAAGCCTATGTAATGATGCACCTTATTTAAAATTCTAAATGTTTATATGGGTTTTTGATAAGAATGAGGAAAGTCATGAAGAAAAAAAAAACCCTTTTGGGAGAATGCAAAATAGTTATTTGTCGGCAAACTATAATTTAGAGTGCAGAAAATATTTCGATGTTATGTAATATCTGAAACCCCGAATAATTTTGAAAATTGTTTTCAAATTGTGGTGCCAATGTCCTTTATAAAATAACTCAGATTAATTAGGGACGGAGTTTGGGTTTTTAGAGTTTAGTACAAGCTGGGAAAAATGAAAAGATAAAATCAGAGAAAAAACTTCTTGAATTAGGATACGAAACGTTTTTGTTGGAAATATATGCACTGCTGTAGCCTTAAATTATAATAATAATGATAATAATAACGATAATAATAATAAACGTGAAAAGAAAATTTCAAAAGTACGTAAGGGTAAAAGCACCAGTAGTTGACTAATTTTATCAAATAAGAAAAAAAAAAGTTGCTTATTTAGAAAACAAGTTGAAATTTGAACGTCTAGCGTAGCAAATGAGGTGCGTTCATACTATAACGAAGTTTTAAAAGTATTGAGATCTTGGTATAATGGTATACAGCGCTTCAGCTACCGTATAGTAGTCAAAATTTTTTGTGTATCCCTCTTAATACTATCTGCGTTCTATTAAACAGGAAGTAATTTGTAGTAAACTTCAGCAACATATATTAATTCTATAAAATGGGAAATAGTTTAATATAATTAAAACGCCCTCTAAAGAATGACTCTACCCGCATACAATTATGTAATGAAATACTTTTTTGTGGCCCTGTACATGAGTAACAACTATTCTTCGCACAACAGGTTATACAGAATGTATATTGTACTACATACTTCATTTATGCATATCAGTTGTATTCTTTTAGAAAGAGTGTAACATCACTAAAGTTTTTTAACATCATTGAAAATATTTTTTCGCAAAGGCCGTCCTCTAACGAAATTCTTTGGATTGTCCCTGTCATTGAACTGGGCATCCTATTTCCATAAAATTTGAAATGATTTTATTTAAAATCAGTTTTTGCAGTTTATTTTCTTTTTCGTCTTAAAATGGTTCTTGTGAGTGACATTCATGATTCTATTAAATTTTGTATGGTTGATTTTTATCGGCACGTTAAAATTCTTGGTTATATAGCAAATTGCTTACAATGTCCGCAATTAAGTATTAGTAAAATACTAACACAATATTAAAAAAAAAAAATTGAAAATTTTCAAAATAATCGGCAAAATGGCGAATCTGCTAGAGATGACAAGAAACTGAAGCTTATAATTAAGAAAAACTGTTTTAAAAGTGTGCGAATCTTGCACCGAAAATAGAAAGAAGAAGGAGTTGAAGTTTCTTCATCGACAATATTAAGATGTCTCTATTAATTTAAGTTTGAATCTCATGTGCCGAAAACAAAACCTCTCATGACTCCAAAACAAAAGCGTATAAGATTGAAATGGTGTAAATCAAGACGTCTATACCGCGAAAAAGAATGGAAAAATATATTATTTAGTGATGAAAGTATGTTTTGTGTTTCATATGATAATCAAGGTAGTTGGGATTGGAGAATGAAGCAAGAAGCATTTGATAAAGAATGCCTTAAACGTTCCATAAAATTTGCTGCTAGTGCCATATTTTGGGGTTGCATGAGTGCAGAAGGACTAGGAAAGTTATGCATCGTCTAAGAAAAGGTTAACTCTCAGATATATCAAAAAGTTTTGGAATATTACATGAATCCATCATCAGAAGATTTATTTGAAGATGATTTCATCTTTCAACAATATTTAGTGTCACCGCATACCTCGTTGTCAACTAAAAGTTGGTTCTGCCAATGTAACATTAAGGTATTTCCTCTATCCTATATTTTCTTGTTCTATCCACCAAACTCACCAGACTTTTATCCCATCGAAAACTTAAAGTGCATAGAGAAGAAAAACCTTCCTTCAAGTAAAACTGAGTTAGTGATACGTATAAAGTTTATTTGGGCTAATATTGGTAAAAATGTTTGTAAACAGCTTGTATATAGTATGCAAGATCGATTGTACGCTGTTATGAAAGCTAAAAAGGGTGCTACAAGATATTAACTGCCATTTACTTCATATTCATAAAGTAATATTGTTACATAAAATAAAACATTCTAATATTTTGAACCGATCTAAATTTTATTCTAATATTTTGATGTGTTTCAGAAAGCTGTATACCTAATTTATTGTACTATATTTTATATTTTGTAAATGTTAAATTCTTATCAAAACATTCCAGATTTAATTTATAAGAAATTTAGTTGCATTTATTTAGTATAAAAAATAAATAAGTGAAAAATAACTTTTTTTCTGATTACTTTTCCTTAATTATTTCTAATATTTTAAATATGAGTTGTATTGTAAACCTATTTCCTTTTGCGGAAAAAAATTGACATCGTATCTATATAACGTGACAAACTGTAATATATAGAGAGAGAAGTGTGTGTGTGGGGGGGGGGGGGATGCAATCAAACACTCACTTAATTTGCATGTCGAAATGAATGAATAACCCCCTAAGAGCAAAAAAGCGCACTCCTTGATAAACAGTAATTTAGGAAGGAACTTTTTTTATTTTATTATTTTTAGTCTTGGCACCATTTAGAAAAGGACTAATGCTACATTTCCCATCCCCACCTAAAAATAAAGGGTGTTTAATGGCACCACCCCCTCCCAGGTCTTTAGGAGTCTAGACGCGGTCTCCACTTCACGGAAGTTTTCGAGACAACCTTGGACACTTAAGTTCTCCTCCAAGACTATATAAATTTCAAATTTTTTTAATCGGCCTTCCATGCAAAAAAGCAAATTGTTAAACGAAATATACCGTGACAAGGAAGAAAAATGTGTACGGTATAACCTCGAAAATCCGTCATCGTCGGGGACGAGACTAAGTCGGGTTTATGAAAATTCTGGGATTCTGATAAAACATCAAAAGTAAATTGGATATTCTTAATGGTATCAATTCATAGACAAGTTATATTAATGTAAGAAAATTAAGTATTTAAAAAACTTACTTTAATTGCTATTTTCTATATTTTTGTTATAAGTAGGACGTCATTACTATGACAACCTGAAATCATTACCCATCATAGAATATCATTGAATTAATTACTTATGATAAGATTTAATGCAATAATCGCCATGACAGCTCAGAATCATTACCTATCATGAGATATCATTGAATTAATCACCGTATGATTTAATTCAATAATCACCATCGCAACCTAGAATCATTATCTATCATAGAATATCAATGAATTAATTACGTACAATAAGATTCAATAGAACAATTGCCATGGCAATATAGAGTCATTACTAATCATGTGATGCCAATTTTTAGGTAGATTTCGTATGAAATACTACCTATTGCGGTCTTTCCTATGTTGGAATTTCATAAAAATACTTGTAGATCTACGCCGATCATGACCTCTAGATCACAAAACTACCATCAGTAAAAAAGTTTATGTATATATATATATGTGTGTACCTATATATCATATATAACTTTATTCTAGACACGATAACTTCTAAAATTCTGCTTCATTCTTCTCCAAACTGATACATAAAATCAAGAGGTATAAAATCTGGGTCAGTAATACAGTAATATTTTATCTAGACACACGGCAGTGTGTCAGCCAAGTTCACAAAGTAAAAGGCGACACACCGGCCGTGGGTTATATTACCCGAACCATTTCGAACCACTTTTGACCCCTCAATAACTTAAATTCTATTTGACCTACACACTTGCAATTTTTTGTGTCGTGTAAGACCATCTTCTAATTTCCGAATCTAAAATAAAAAAAAAAAAATCTTTTACCGATGACGAGAAATTGACGCCTGAAAACCACTGTTTTTACCACTGACTCACTCACTCACTCATAGAAATGTTTGACTACTTCCACGTGACTTAGGAAGTTGAAATTTGGTGTGAAGGTAGGTTATTGGATCTATAAATAGGAAAAAATCAGAAATCACCATTAATTAAACATTAATGGTTGGTTAGAGGATAAATTATTGGATTACAATGGAAGCTTATGAGAATTTCACAAAATACCAGTAATAGTGCCAAGTTGGCGTCACTTTTGGCGAGTATCAGGGTTAATCTCTGAAACTACCGAACCGATTTCAAAAGTAATGGTACCAAAATGATGGTATTCGCCCCGGTTCAAACATAGACTGTATCTTATGTCTGTGCCACTAACCAAAAGAGGGTTCAGAAGCGAAAAACATTCTAAAAATGTGATTTTTGTTTTACTGAAGGGCCTAGAAGCACAAAATTTGGCATGTTAATTATTTATAAGATGTAAATGATCACTAATGACATTTGCTAAAAAAATATCAAATTTAAATGGGTGAAAATCCGCGAAGAGCGTTCTAAAAAAGTTCGAAATACCAATTTTAAAACAATCTCAGCAAACAACAAACCGATCTTAAAAGTAATGATATCAAAATGATGATGACAGTCTTTGCACCAACATAAGATATATCTTATGTCGATTACACTAACCCAAAGGAGGTAAAAGAGCATAAAAACATTCTAAAAATGCGATGTCTGTATATTAAGGGACTAGACTGGAAACATAAAGTTTGGCATTTTAGAGTTATTTCGCGAAATATCAGAAATAGTGCCAAGTTGGCGACACTTTTGGCAAGTATCGGGGCTAATCTCTGAAACCACCGAACCGATTTCAAAATTAATGATACCAAAATGATGGTATTCGCCCCGGTTCAAACATAGGCTATATTTTATGCGTATACAATTAACCAAAAGAGGGTGAAAAAGCAAAAAAATTCTAAAAATGCAACTTTTGTGTTACTAAAGGACCTAGAACTATAAGATTTGGCATGTTAATTATTTATAAGATATAAATGATCTCTAAGGGCATTTGATAAAAAATACGGAATTAAAAAGGGGTGAAAATTTGCGAAAATGTGCGAAAAGCGTTCTAAAAATGTTCTAAATTGGGATTTTTAAGCAATTTCAGCAAACAACAAACGATCTTAAAAGTAATGATATCAAAATGATGGTGATAGTCCTTGCTTCAATATAGGCTATATCTTATGTCGATTCCACTAACCCAAAGGGGGTAAAATAGAAAACTAGTCGTTGGGGGCCACCGTAATACTTACCCATCATGGATATGTATATGAAAATAAAACATGTGAAAACTATTTATACAATGCATTGCAATTCATAAACAAAATTTAAATATTGTTAATATACATGGTAATGCTCTATTAAAGAACTGATGATTGCCGATTTCGACAAATTATATAAAACGCCAAACTACTCAAGTAGTACCGAACTGCGTAAAAGAAACATCCTTATAACTCCAAAAATAATAACTCTATTAATTAAAAATTAACTGCGTCTTATGTCCAATTAAAATATACCTCTGAATTGAAATTTGAATCAAATACAGGGCCATGAAAAATCGAAGAATGTGGAAAACAGGATTTAAAATATCTCAGCAACTAATAATCCGATCGACTTCGTTCTATATGCAAAATGTGTGATATTTTATTGTCTTTTACGTCCATTCCTTAGAACAAAAAAATTCGAAAATTTTTATGTACCTTTCATCAGAACGAAATCTTCGAGAATCCGAAAAAAATAGTTCCGGATAATCGAGGTTGCTGATATTAAATAGGTTTCGTCCCATTCTTACATACTAACTGCATACAAAATTTCAATTCTCTATTTCAATTCGTTCGGGAGATAGAGCGTTTACAGACAGACAGACAGACGGACGGCAAAATTTTGTTTCTAAAAATATGTTTTTCGGAATCTCTACTATCTAAAACGTGTAAATCCGTCAAAATTTTTTTTTCGATTTTCAAAACGATTGCAAAACCTACCCTATACTAGGTATGATGGGTAAGTAAAAGCGTTCTAAAAATGTGATGTCTGTATGTTAAGGGCCTAAAAACATAAAATTTGGCATGTTCATTAATTATAAGATATAAATGATCACTAAGAACATTTGTTAACAAATACAAAATTTAAAAGGGGTAAAAATGCGCGAAAAGCGTTCTAAAAACTTTCTAAATAGCAATATTTAAGCAATCTTGAGTAGTTAGCGAACCGATTTAAAGAAAAAAAAAAAGATGCCAAAATGATGGCGACAGTCCTTGCTCTAACAAAATTATTGGATAAATTACCAGATTACAATGGGAATCTATGGGAATTTGGCAAAATACCAGAAATAGAGCCATGTTAGTATGACTTTTGGTGCGTAATTTTTGTCGTCAATATAGCGATATTTCGCCAAGTTGGCTACAAACATTTTTGGTCGACGAAATAATCAAGTAGTACCCAATCACGTAAAAGAAACATCCTTATTAGTGGAATTTAAAGGAACATAAGCAGTCCTAATGTTAAATTTTTTAATTTGACTGAAAAAAAACAGTGAATAAATGCAGGAAAAAGCTGAAATTAATATTAAATAAAACTAATTTAACCTACTTATTTCAAAAAGGAAACAAATACCTACTTATTTGACAAAAAATAATGATATCCTATCAAAAACATGAATGTGAAAAAATGCCAAGTTCGTTAAAGGTTTCGCTCATAAAAGAAGTGATTTGACAAAAAATAATTGATATCCTGTCAAAAACATGAATGTGAAAGAATGCCAAGTTCGTTAAAGGTTTCGCTAATAAAAGAAGTGAGATGTAACTGCAAACCAAGTTCTTTCGGAGCTCCTTAAACCATAACTCCTGTCATGCATAATATTATTCAATTGCTTAAAATGATTTGTTAAGTTACTTGTTATTCAATAGAGCGACTTGGCAAGTTTTCAGTTACCAACTTTAATCTTTAAGTCGGAGTACAATTTAATCTAGAATCTGATTAACAAAGATCTAGTCAATCGAGTGTTCGAATAAGTATATTGAAGTTAAGGTACTGATAAATTAAGGAAGGGATCAACTTTAATTTCTGATCAACTAAATAGAAAAAATTGAATAAGAGAAAACTTGCTAAGTCGCTCTATTGAATAACAAGTAACTTAACAAATCATTTTAAGCAATTGAATAATATTATGCATGACAGGAGTTATGATTTAAGGAGCTCCGAAAGAACTTGGTTTGCAGTTACATCTCACTTCTTTTATTAGCGAAACCTTTAACGAACTTGGCATTCTTTCACATTCATGTTTTTGACAGGATTTAAATTTATGTATTTTAAAAAATCTTTAGGAAATCAGTAAAGAAGAAATTAAATACCACAAA
Organism: Maratus speculifer; assembly: GCA_964019185.1. Classification (NCBI taxonomy): domain Eukaryota; kingdom Metazoa; phylum Arthropoda; class Arachnida; order Araneae; family Salticidae; genus Maratus; species Maratus speculifer. The sequence continues at coordinate 98,844,287 of OZ025297.1, read as the reverse complement.
GTGAAAATCACTTTTAAATAAAATCTTTTCACTTTTGGCTATTTTTTATCATCTGGTTCCTTTTTAAGAAAACTTTTATCTGTCCATAGCAGGGCCTTCAAATCGGAGGGCCCCGGGGCAATTGCCCCGCTTGCCCCTGCATTATTCAGGTCCTGTAAATTAAAAAGCAAAATAAGTTAAAAGAACTCACGTTAGCAAGCGACGAATTTTTATCAACGCACCTGTTTTCTAATGAAAAACAAACATTTCTTTGTTTTCTTTTTCTGTTTCCTACCTTTGAGCTCGTGGCTTTGTTTTTCAAGTTTATTTTTGAACTTTTTGCGGAAATAGTTTATTCATTATTATTGGTCTTGATAACATCAATGATTCTGCGTATTAAAAAAAAATTGATATTTATTTTAAAAAAAACATGTTTATAAGCTTTTGAGTGTAAACTCGGATTTCGCTCTTAGCATTTGTAACTTTCGAAATTAATTTAATTCAATTTTTGCATGTCATAAAATGCAAGAAGATTTACGCATCAAAACCCTACCATGCAAAGATAATTTTCACAGAAAAATTACACTTTTTAACGCATTTTTTTTTTCTTTTTTCGCAAAAAGGAATAGAAAAAGTAGTTTAATGAAATTTTTTTTAATGTAAGAATTATAAAAATTTAACATATCTTAAGAATCTAATATTAAAAGATAAATAATTAGTAATAAATAAAAAATATATATGTATCGTAATGTGGTAATTCATTAAAAATTTTCAAATTATATAAAAAACGATTAAGGAAAAACGTTGCTAATCTACTTTTTTTCTTATTTTTTTTTCCCTTCTCAAAGATTTTTTCCCCGTTCCCCAAGGTATTACGATGATTTGAATTCAATTTTAACGGTGCTTGAATAACTAATTTTAAAAAAATCTCATGTTTTCTAGCTTCTTTGGGATGTTTTTTATTATTTATCATTGAAATTCTTCTTAATTTTTTTAGAATGCTGAAAGTGACGTTAAAAGCGAAGTAATATGACGTAATTCTGAATATTTAATAGATGACTTTACACATTATAATTTTAAACCAATTTATTTCAACAAGAAATTTTAAGGAAATATTTCTCTCAATAAACAAGTATATTTTATTTTGTTAAGGGGGTCCGGAAAACATTTTAAAATAATTTTTATTACTTGAGTTAAAAATATTAACCTTTTTTGCGATGTTTAAACCATATCATTTGTTTAAAAAAAAAAAAAAAAAAACATAAAACTTCATATAATTTTTTTAATAAAAATATTTCAATTTTTAAATTTTATTGAAAAAGTGGGGTAATTTAAAATCGTTATATCTCGAAATATTAATTGTCGAACTTAATTTTGTTTTCATTTAAATAGACGGGAATATATAAGTTTTAACTTTAATTCAGCATTTTTAAAACTATTGATTTAAATAAAAATTAAAAATATTTAAAGCTTAAAAAAATATCATATCTATTAAAGTAATTTTTTTTTTCAAATTTGTTGAATCAAAGTTAAAGTAAAGCAACTGAATATACAGATATATATATTAGCATTTTTAACGTCTGTGATGTTTTAACTTTTCTTATTTTAACGTCTGTGGTTCCTTAGCTATTCTTCTCTTATTGCGACTCTCTAGCGGAATCCAGATTCAAAGATCCTGACCCACGTCCCGAATAGCCGATACTCTAACGGTAGCCAGATTGCAAGGAGAGGAGGGGGGGGGGGGGAATAAAAAATTGAAACGGGATGAATTAAAAACTTAAATTGATTAAATCAAAGACATCGAAAAGCGGAAAGGTGGGCGCGGTTTCTGAATCTACCGAACGACCGCAGCTGATTCAAGCTTGTTATTATTAAACCATTAGCTGACTACTTGCATTGGATAAATTCGAATCTGAATCCGGTAAATTTAAATCAGGCAAACTTTAGCCATCTGAATCTGAATGTAAAATGTCAAATTGTTTTGGATTGTATTTACGAAATGGTTGTTATAATTTGTTAAATTACAGTTTTGTTGATTTAAACCATTGGATGGTTATTTAAACCGGTACCGTCTGATGCGTGTGAATTACATAGTTCCTGCATTCTTTGATAATTTTTTACTCCTTAGGGGATGATGTTTTTGAGGTTTGATCTCTCTTTGGATATTTGGCGCTTTTAGCTGGTGATGTACTTTTTTTTCTGCTGTTGTTACTCTCTTTGCTATGTAGTACGTGATCATTTGAGGTACCATCAGATTTTTTGTTAATTAAAAAATAAATAAATAAATAAATAAATAAAGGTACATGAAGATACGTTAGATTTCATCGTTTAAAACTACATATATAATAAAAAAATATATATATAATCTATATATATTACGCTAACGTGTGTGGCACAAAAATCACGATTATTTGTTAATTGTTTAATGACAACATCCAAATGAAACACATCTTACGGGTTACTGTGAAAAAATCCTTTGGTAAAATTTATGCTGTAGTAAATTGGATTTATTTATGTTTTGTTCCTTCGCTGCAATTATGAAACTTCATAATATCATTATTTTGTTGTTGTTGTTGTTTTTACTTAAAAAAATAAATAAAAGTCATGAATTTTAAACTTTTTAGTTGCAAATAAAAGTTAATTAAATGAAAAGAGTGAAAGGATTACATTATTATATTTTAAATAATTAATGAAATACGAAAAAAATGCCACGGGTACAATATTTGGCGATTTACTATCTGTGCCAGGTTAGCATGAAAATACTGAGTTCTTGATTTATCAGTATAGATGACATATATGCACCACATTGGTGCGTTATTTTTCTGACGCCAATTTGGTGAAAATTCCGTTTTCAAATACCAGTTGCATACATATTTTTAAACTAATGTCTATTATTTTAAAAGGGGAATAATAATAAAAAAAAATAGTTTAGTTAATAATTATAGAATAAAACAATTTATACCATTTTAAAAGGAAAATAATAGTAAACAAACAGTTGATTAATAAATAAATAACAATAGCCGGGTTACCAGGTGAGGCACATATAATTGGCACTTTGTTGCAATCGCGCCAATGTGGTGCGCATATGGCATATGTGTCTATTTTTGTAGCAGAATCTTCGGATTTGGCAAAAAATTAAGCAATTATCAGAAATTATGAATAAAAGCAATATGATTTAATGCTTAGTATACATTCAAGGAATACCAAACTTGTCGCCAAGGGCGGCTAGTATAATGTAATATTAGATGTATCTAAATATACATGCGCCATCTTGTGTAAATTCACATTTGAAAATCTTAACAAAAAATTTTCAAAATTTAAAAAATAGAAAGGTTTAATAAATTCGATTTTTTATAAACTTTTTTTCTTTAATTTTAATTTAATATGCAATTATTATTTTTTTCAAAATGCTTTTTTAGAACATTGAAATACAGTGAGTTCACTATTTGAACCACATTTTTTTAAATACGAAAAAAATTTTGAAAAGTTAAACTGTCTCCTAAATTAACATGAAGGAAAAAAAATCATGCGTCAAGCATCGATTTTGAAACACTTTCCAATACATTCAGGATAATGAAACAAAAATGCATCGTTTAATAAGTTAAAATATTAATATCTAATTCAAGATTATATAAGCGCATTTTCTACTACATAGGAAGTAACTTGTAGTAAACCTAAGCAACGTATCAATTTTATTATATGTGAAACAATTTAAAATATGCCGCAAATAATGTTCCTCCTTCCCATACCATTAGGTAATGGCATTCTTTTGTGGTGTCCAGGAAATGAATAATAAATATTCTCAAAAACATATATTTTAGTGCCCTTCATAAATTTATATCAATTTCATTACGGTTTGAGGGGTATAACATCATTAAAGAGCACTTGGAACTATTTTATCCCATCAATCGTAATTTAACGGAATACTTTTGAATGTCCCTGTACTTTAACTATACGTCCGATTTTACTAAATTTTCAAATGACTCAAAAAAATTCTACTACAAGTATATATTTAAAATTTCCAACGATACGGGTGAATAGTTTTTGTGCTGTTATAGCGGACAGACAAATGGACAGACAGACGGAGGGATCTGACGAGGACTATAGATATGGCTAAGCATTTATATAATTACGAACGCACCTAAAAAACAGATTTAAAAGCGCATGCGAAAAATAAAAACGCATTTCCTGCAGTTATTACACAAAGACAGTGTTGTAACCGAATTTTTTTGCATATCTCTGTAAAGGGATTAAAAATGGTATACATGTCCTGTTCTAACGGAACCATAGTCAAATTCAATGTTTTATATCAGTTTCAATGCATATGCAATAGCGCAATATTTATAAAATGTTCTGAAAACGATTTTTCCCCATAGCCAATAATGTAATAGAATTCTCTTACGTATTCCTGTGAATAATCTATTAATCCCACATATTTCATATGCAATACCAAATATTCTTAGCGGTTCTCAAATGATGTGTACCTACTGCATGTATATTCGAGTACATTTACAGGAGTTAAGAGAACGGACGGACAGACAAACCGAATGCATACAAAATTTTCAACTTTGTTAGAAAGTGATAAAAAAGAAATATTACTTTTCACGCTTTTTCACCACAATTTTATTTCTTTCTCTTATAAATAATTTTTGTCAATTTCCTCAGGCGTAAGAATGAGTTGAGCTGAATTTTAGATGCGGTTGAGCAACTAATTAAAATATTCCGTGTTATCTTTCTCATGCATTTTTTTCCGTAGTTTTGATGTTAGTAACGATTAATTTGAAACGAAATCGTTTGACGTCATTTGTAAATTAAGCATATTTAATAGAGAAGTCGTTGGTAAATAAGAATTCTCGTGGGAGTAAAAATTTTTCTATCGAATTTAATGAGCCATAAAGTTAAATGAACATTGATTTTGATATTTCGATAAATGTGCATATTTTTCCGCTTTAATCCCTTGGGAGGTAAGCAATAATATCGCTGTTATTTGCATTATTTGCAATTTCTTTTTTTTTTTTTTTAATAAGATATAACACAAAAATAGTTTTTAAGGGTTCGATTCTCCTTCAACCGTTCAAAAATTCTAGAAAACAGATTCACAAGATTTTTCGCAAATTAAATAATAAAGCAATTTCAATTATTGGTTTTTTTTTGTGTGTGTGTGTGTGAAATGATATAGCATTGCTTGTTAGTATAGCATTGCTTGTTAGTATAGCATTGCTTGTTGCAATAAAGAAAACAAATTGACGAAATATATTTAAATTAATAAGAAAAACTTAATTAAGAAACCTACTGCAATTCAAAACTTCTACAATAGTCTATCTGACTTGTATTATTTTTGTCCTTTAAATTCGCTGACACGTCAGTGGTGAAAGTTATCTAATTTGGTACAAGATAATACTTATGCCGCACTTGATACAAAAATGTAACCATGTGTCAATTGCGAATGTCGATTACTTAGATATGTTCAAAAATTTTTATTTTTAACCTCAGTGTTAACAATCAAACAGATTTTTGTGATTAAACAAAGCTGTACATAATTAATAAAATTATTCCGTTTTATTATTATTATTATCATCATTAATGGCTTTTACAATGTATCATTCAGTTTTAACCCAGTTTTTAGGCGTAGGTTGAAATTCAAACTTCCGTAGTAGACTTTCTGACATGTTTATATCCTTATTTTTGACGTGACAACGTCTTGTAAATTGGTTTGCCGGGAGACACTTCAAGAAACTGCGTTACGTTACGTTACGCTCCGCTCACGATACGCGCTCACTTTTCTCTTAACTTTTTCCGGTCACTTGTGGGACCATTTTCTGAACGTGAATGTGAATTCGCTGCAAGGAAGGGGCGGTGCTTAATAGGAATTTTAGATAGTATCAAACTAAGACGAAATACGTTATGTATTAGTTATTAGTATAAAGTACAAAGAAAATAAGTGTAGTTTATTTCGTAATTCGGTGGTATATTATGGAAAACTAATGATATGTGATTAGTGAAAGCCATTTTACTTTAGTTATATTCTGCTCATTGAAAAATTCTTTAATATGCTGTTTACAAAATTCAACATTTGACATCAATAAACATGAAGTAAAATGTGTTTAACAAACACAGTGTATTGCAAGTTATTGTATGTATATTTGTATATAAATACGTATGTATGTGTAAAGGTAAAAATAAAATTTTGTTAATATGAAATTCAGTGCGAGATTCTTTGTATAAATTAATGTTTTAAATATAATTCTTTGTATAAATAAATGTTTTAAATTGTTACTATTATTTCATCCTTCTTCCTACTATACGAATGAATATTCACATTAAAATTATTTTACAACTCAAAGTCGTTGTCACGTAAAACTTTCGCCCGTATACCGACTTTACAGGCAACCAATTTTTTTTTTTTTACATTTAACCCTTTGCATTCGAAAGATGATTCTCACTGACCACTAGTGCCCTGCGTAAATTGGTGCTCCAAATGCTCTGGACACCAGTATTTTAAATTAATTTTCTTTGCCTTATCTAATGACCGAATAATCTGTGGATAAAAGATGGCGAAATAAACAGCAAGATATTAGTGATAGCCAAATCATTTGGGTCCCGATTTACGAGGGACTCCTAACAACAGTAGTGAGGAGTGAGAGTCACTTATCGAGTGCAAAGGGTTAAATTTGATGACGTTTCAGTATGAAGTCACTGGTGATTTTTAGGTGCGTTCGTAATTATGTAAATACGTAGCTACTATGGTTGTCGATTCGTCCGTCTGTCAATCCGCATGTAACAACTCAAAAACCACCCAACCGAGTCGTTTGAAATTTAAAATATATAATTATTACATAATTTTGTCGAGTCATTTCAAATTTTATGAAAATCGGATGCATAGATCAATTACAAGGACAATCAAAAGTATTCCGTTACATTACGATCAATGGGGGTAAAAAGTTGCAAATGCATTTTAATGGTGTTACACTCATTCAAACATAATAAAATTGATATGCATCTATAAAGTACATATTATAATATACATTTTGCACAATCTGTGGTGCAAAGAACATTTGTTATTGATTTACAAGGCCACACAAAAGTATTCCATTACATAATGGTATAGGGAGAACATTGTTTGGTGCACATTTTAATTGTAATTAACTAGTTACAATTTTATAAGATTGATATATGAGAGTGATATTTTTAAATTTTCGTTATAGTACGAACGCACCTCATTTGCTGCGTTTCATGTGGATTTCCAACTTGTTTTTCTTACTTCAGTACGATATATTACTTTTGATAGCAGTGATATGATAAAAGTAATCTATACCCCACTTGGAAAAATTGACCATTAACCCTTTCGGGTCAGGCGTACTATTTGTAGTACATGTCTTTTCACCGAGTATTGTTTTGTCTTAACAATTACCTAGTTACTTTAGACTTATAGAAAAGATAGTATATGTATATGCTTTTATTATTATGACTTCATTTATGTTTTGATAATTGGTAATCATCATAATAATGCAATATTACTTAATTCTCTTTGCACTATTGCCGATTCCTTTATCTTATACACACATTTCACGCTTTAAATTAAAAATATAAGTTACTTTTCTGAACCAATGAGGTGCGATAAAACCTAAAAATCACTAGAAAGTTATAGTATCCTCTCAAATTCTGTTGTAATACTTTTTTTTCGAAACGTTTTTCAAAAACTCTTCCTTGGACTACAATCACATACATATGAATTGAATAATACCCGAAATAAGTACATGTGTTACATATAAGATAATGAGATGATCTTAACACCCCAGTAAGTGTATTTGAATAGCTACGATTAAAGTTATTAATAAAGTCTAATTTCGTTCCCAAAATGGAAAAAAATTGGACCCAAATGGGTTAAGATATTTTCAATTATTGTTGCTTTAAGGCACAAAGTTAAATTTTCAATAATTGTCATTTAACAAACCTATCAAATAGATTTTTGTAATTCACTAAAATTATTCTTATCTACAAAATTTATTCGCTGTTTTTATAGCGCATTTTGCAAAGAATCATTCTCATCTTTAGCGGAATAATGCCATTAATTAACTCACAAAAGATTATGACGCCCACACGTTCGGATTACAGCCGTGAATTTAAGAACCTTCCATCAAACAGTTTTAAATTTCTCAAGAGATATAATGAACCAGCTTGTTAGGGAGAATGCGTTAATTAGATGAATTTCGATGAAAATCGATAAAATAAGTTTTAACGTTTTGTAAGTGAAACATTTTAATTAAAAATAGTGTTTCATTCGAGTTAAAGATGCTAAATATATATAATTATAAATGAGGATAATTTTGATCATCTTTACGATTTGTAATTGTTTCACGGTTTCACGTTTCTGTTTTGAAATACTCTTATATATATACACTATATTGCCATTGATTATGGGACACTTGCGATTTTAGACATTTTACTAAATATCTAGAAAAATACATGAGGAATCATCTCGAAACTCTTAGTGTATAAATATAATAGTATACGTCATACATCTCCGTGAAGATTTTTTACCGAAACGCCATAGGGGACCGTCAACAAATTAAAAAAGAATGAATATCTTTTGAATAACCCTGTCAAAACTAATGTAGCAAAAGCGCTCAAACTCTAGATTATGATTGAATGCCTTATTGTAATACACTGTGTTCATTTTTATGCAAATAGCATGCACACTCGCAGAGTAATTAAGGTTTTTATAAAAATGGTCCCAAATTTTTCCAAGTTTTTCCATTATAATTTTCAGAGTTCTTAATATAAAATAATATTTTTTTCAGAAAATATGACAAACAGCATTGCACACAGTACCCTGTAATCAGAATAAAAAAATAATAAATATTGTATGAAAAATGAGTAGGTTTACTATATAATTTTTTACTGCGCATGCGTCAAAGATATCAAAATTTCATTTGCATATTATGTTAGCTAAATGTATAGAGCAACTTTTGTAAAAGTCTCAAAATCATAGCTTGAAAATTCTGAAAGTAATCGTCTATAGAAAAAGGACAAAATCCGTTGTTTCCAAAATGAAGCAAAAAAATGAGGGATTTTATCCAAATGCAGTAGTACATCCCATATTGTGTATTCTATATTGACACTAATCAATGAATATATGGATACAACCCCTCTTGTTTTTGCTTCATTTTGAGAATAACGGATTTTCGACTTATTCAATTGACGATTATTGTCAGAATTTTCAAGTTATGATTTTGTGACTTTCACAAAAGTTGCTCCATACATTTAGCTAACATAATATGCAAATGAAATTTTGATATCGTTGACGCATGCGCAGTAAAAAATTATTTAGTAAACCTACTCATTTTTTATACAATTTTAATTATTTTTTAATTCTGATTACAGAGTACTGTGTGCAATGTTGTTTGTCATATTTTCTGAAAAAAATTATATTTTATATTAAGAACTCTGAAAATTATAAGGAAAAAACTTGGAAAATTTTGGGATCATTTTTATAAAAACCTTAATTACTCTGCGAGTATGCATGCTATTTGCATAAAAATGAACAATTTTATTACAATAAGGCATTCAATCACAATCTAGAGTTTGAGCGCTTTTGCTACATTAGTTTTGACAGGGTTGTTCAAAAGATATTCATTCTTTTTTAATTTGTTGACGGTCCCCTTTGGAGTTTTGGGAAAAAATCTTCACGGAGATGTATGACGTATACTATTATATTTATACACTAAGAGTTTCGAGATGATTCCTCATGTATTTTTCTAGATATTTAGTAAAATGTCTAAAATCGCAAGTGTCCCATAATCAATGGCAATATAGTGTATATACCGTATTTTCGGGTGTATAGTCCGCGGCTTATACAACAAAAAAACCTTCAAAAAAGCCGCTGCGGCTTATACACGGTGCGGGTTATACAAAGATTTTTTTAAAAAATATTGGAAATCGTGATATTTTTCTACAATTTTTAAACCTCAAAAAAATTTTAAAAGCATCGAAATTTATAAATTTTTTTCGCTATGCCGCGAAATATAGAGAGTTCTCTCATGTTTGTAAAGGCTATTTTTTTTTTTTTTTTTTTTTTTTTTTACTGCTTAAATACAGTTATTTCTGGGTTTGGAAGAACTGTCGCAACTGTCGCCAAGTATTGCACTAACCGGAAGCTAGAAATAATGACGCTTGAACGCAGTTTGCTCTTGATTTGAGAGGGTAAAAACAACAGTATAACATGTTACTTATTTTAAACTTACTTTTTGCTCAATAAGTTGTTTTAAAGTTTAACTGTAATCAGTTTTTTAGTAGAGATGTGTCATTTGTTGAGGAATGATTCAAAAGGAGCGATCCGGCAGTTGAACTAAACAAATGATTCTAGTCTGTAAAAAAAGAATCTGTCCTTTTCGGAACGATTCCGAATAGGAACTACATCACGGAATCGGTCCTTTTTTGGAAAGGTTCCCTAAAGTTTCGAATCCTCGGAATCGGTCCGAAAATCCGAAAAGGGCAAAATCCTCAGACTCGTTCCGAAATGAAACAACTACGAAAAGGTTCGATTCCTGGGACTAGTTCCGTAATGAAACAACTCTGAAAAGGAAGGATTTCTCGGGATCGTTCCCGAAAAAGACCGACTCTTCTGAATCGTTCCAAAATGACAAACATCACACACTTTTTTTTATTCTTTGCTACAGGGCAGGGTAGATTATTTTTTTGAGAAATAAACTAAAAATGATCTTAAACTCAGAATTGTCAAGGCAGGAAAGGTTCCAGATTTTGGATTTTGTACTCTACAAACACTGGGGTGCTGCAGCACCGATTCGCTAGCAAACTATTTTTCGATATTTTATTCATAGATTTTTTTTAAGGCCTCGCGTATAAGTCGACCCCCCCCCCCCCACTTTGAAATTATTTTTTTGTTTAAAACTTCTCGACTTATACGCGCGTATATACTTTAATGGCTTCTAATTTCGAACCCTGATCGAAATAAATGTTCGTAAATGGTGTATAACCCGCGGGCTATACACCGATGCATCTCCGCGGCTTATACACGAACTTTTCTTACTGCACTGCTCGATCTAAGAAGCGGGCTATATACCCGAAAATACGGTATATATATATATGTTACAGGCCAAACCCGATTTTAGGCCAAACTAGATTGGCCTAGTCCAAACTAGTCTATCCTAAAGCCCATCGGATAAACTAGTTTTTCCTAGGCCAAACTAGTCTATCCTAACGCCCATCGGATAAACTAGTTTTTCCTAGGCCAAACTAGTCTATCCGAACGCCCATCGGATAAACTAATTTTTCCTAGGCCAAACTAGTCTATCCGAACGCCCGTCGGATAAGCTAGATTTTCCTAGGCCAAATTAGTTTGGCCGAACGGTCATTAGGATGAACTAGTTTAGCCTGCTACTCATTGGTTTGAATTAGTTTATCCTAGGCCGAACTAGATTGTCCTAGGCCAATTCAATTTGGCGTGATTTTTTTTAATCTAAAGACCGTCACGGCGCCAACTTTCTAGTTTTGATCTAATTTAGCCTAGGCCAATGCAGTTTGACGCGATTTTAGCTCACAGACTATCAAAGTATGAGAGCTAATGTGCTCGCAGATTCTGTGTGTGTGTATGCAAGCATGTACGTATGTATGTACGTACGTTTGTACGTAATGCGATAACTCCTGATAGAAATATCCAATTTGCTTCAAAATTTGGACATAGATTTATCCTGATTACGAACTTTCCTGATTAGTTTCAGAGATTCATTGGATAAGTATAAGGGAAGGGGAACAAAAGGCTAAACCGCACCCCCCCCCCCCACTCCTTAATTTCGTTAAGTCAGTTTTCATGCAAAAGTGTCAGATTTTATTAAAATTTTAGGTACAATATCAGTTTGATAAGGTACATCCATGATTAGTTGTGGGTGTTCATTGTTTACATATAAAGAAAGGAGGAATGGGGGGTAACACTCTTAATTTATGTAAATAGATTTTTCAGGGATAATTTACCGATTTGTTTCAAATTTTGGATGTAGGTTTCTTCTGATAAGGCGTTTACCTGATTAATTTTGGGGTTTCTGAGTTTAAATATAAAGATAGAGCGGATTATTTTTTCAATCGGATAGAAACTTTTGGTTTTATGAAAAGATTTTTAATTCGTAACAGATATCGGTTTTCACACACATCACTTCACGCGAAATTGTTCATATTAAAAAAGTAAATATCCGAATCCTTTTAAAAATAAGAAAAAGCTCAAATAAAGCATGACACTTGAAATTTAGGTTAGGGGAAGTAGAGTAAGAGGACACTAGATTTTTTTTCAGCGTTTTTTTAAGTTTTAGCTGCTAATTAAATATTACCAATTTTGTGAAACTTTTTGAAACATAATATAACATGATGATAAATATTTAAGAAAAAAGATAACAAATACCACAATTTTCTATTAGTAATTTTTGTAAAAATGTTAAATTCTTGTTGGAATTGTTGAAACTTTGTGATAGTTTATAACATGTGATAAAAAATTGTATAAAAAGCCCCATTAAGAAAGGGAAAGAAGGGGGGGGGGCAAACAAAATCAGGAAATATAACGGAAATTCTAGGTTGATCTATTTGAAACTTTAAGATAGTTTATGACATATGATATAAATTTATAAAAATATATTTCGCATTTAATGCCACTATTGAAGAATAGTGATTTTTTCAAAAATCTCAAATTCTTGTTTTGAAGCACCGCGACATCGAATAACATATCTACTGATAGATTCTTTAACGGAGTTTTCTTAAGATACAGTTTTGTTGGTAATAGGGTGTGCTCCCTGGTGATGGAATGTGGAACTAATGCGAGCACCCGGTGTTGGAATTTGGAACTAATACAACTCGATTTAGGTATTTACGAATGTTGAATCGAAAAGAAAGCAACATGATGATAAATACTTAAGAAAAAGGATTCCGCATCGAAATACCACTATTTTCTAATAACAATTTTTGTAAAAATGTTAAATTCTTGCCGGAACTTTTTGAAAAATCTGTAACAACGTCTTCCAAATTCTAATTCAAGCTGAAATTTGATGAAAATCTGTGTATTAGTACTATTTCAGATATTTGAATTATCGCAGAAGTTATAAAAAAAGTGGATAGAAGCGTTACCTATTGAGCCATTTACTCTAAAAACAAAAGAATATTAATTTATATCAGGGACTAACTGAATTTGAAGTTTGATGAAAATCCGTGCATTTCTTCTTGATATATTGCGACAAACATGAATAATGCCACATAGCAGCGCCACCTGTTGCACGATTTACTCCAAAAACTAAAAAGTACTTTTGTACTTTTTTATATCAATGACTAACAGAATCTGGAGTTTCTTGAAAATCCATGCATTAGATCCTGAGATAGAGCTATTGCAATAATCACGAATAATACCGTATAGCGGCGCTACCTTTCAAGAGATTTACTCCAAAACTACAGAATACTAATTTATATCAGGGACTTACTGAATCTTAAGTTTGATGAAAATTCGTGCATTAATTCTTGCAACAAAACAATTTCAGGAATCGGGAAAATTGAGCACAACAGCGCCACCTATTGAGCAATTAACACGAATACGTAAAAAGATTTAGTTTATATCACGGATTTACTGATTCGGAAGTTTGATGAAAATCCGTAAATTAGTTATTGAAATAGTGTTAATGCAAATCAGTAAAAACGCACTTTAGAAGCGCCATCTGTTGAACTATTTACATGAAAAAGTAATCAGTATCGATTTATATCAGGGACTATCTGAATATAAATTTTTATTAAATTCCGTCTATTAGTTTTTGAAATACAGCTATTGTGAAAATTGTGAAAAATGCAGCATATCATAGCCATGTTGAGTGATTTACTCCAAAATAAAAACAACACCAACTCATGTCATGGACGAACTGTATCTAAAGTTCGATGGAAATTTGATTGTATTAGCTATTAAGATAAAGCTGATGTGTAAATCGTAAAAAATGCCAAACAATACTCCACCTGATGAACGATTTACACCAAAAACTAATGAGCATCAACCCGAATATAATTTTTATTAAATTTCGTGCATTAGTTCTTTAGCCGCGTCCCCACAGACTGCGGCCGCGTATAGCAGGTGTGCTGCACGCGTACTGCCGAATGCGCTCTTCCTTTTCGAATGAACTTCGAAGCGAACAAAATTTAAATCGTAGCAAGCATGCTGAGCCCGCACCACCGAATGTAACCCTCCTTTTCGAAAGAACCTCGAAGCGAACGAAATTCGAACCATATCCCCGCTGCCCACGCCAGTTCGATAGCGGGCGAAGCCAGCAAGTTTTAACTAAGCCACGTTATATTAGTTCCTCATTCCAACACCAGGGAGCGTACTCTGTTATTAACAAAACTGTATTTGAATGAAACTCCGTTAAACAACCTATTAGTAGATGTATTACTTGAGGTCGCGGTGCTTTAAAACATAGAATTTCCCTTATATTTCCTGATTTTGTTCGCAACCACATCCTCTTTCACGCCGAAATGTAACTCTTTTTTTTATAAAATTATATCATATGCGATAAACTATCACAAAGTTTCAAAAAGTTCCAGCAAGAATATAACATTTTTACAAAAATTACTATTAGAAAATAGTGGTATTTTCGATGCAAAATCCTTTTTCTTAAATATTTATCATCATGTTTTTTTCACTTCGAAGTTCGTTCGCTTTAACATACGTCCGTTTCAAGATTTTATATAAAAGAAGGAGCCCTATAGCGGGCGAAGCCGGCTGGCTTGAACTAAATCGCGTCCAAATTCCAACACCAGAGTGCTCGCGTTATATTAGTTTACACATTAATCCGTTATATTAGTCCTACATACGTACGTACATAAGTATGTACATACGAACGTACATGGTTACATACACACACAGAGAATCTGCGAGCACATTAGCTCTCAGGCTTTGATAGTCTGTGAGCTAAAATCGAGTCGAATTGCATCGGCCTAGGCTAAATTAGATCAAAACAAGAAAGTTGGCCCGTGGCGGTTTTTAAATTCAATAAAATTACGCCAAATTGAATTGGCCTAGGACAATCTAGTTCGGCCTAGGATAAACTAGTTCAAACCAATAAATAGCAGGCTAAACTAGTTCATCCTAATGACAGTTCGGCCAAACTAGTTTGGCCTAGGAAAATCTAGTTTATCCGATGGGCGTTCGGATAGACTAGTTTGGCCTAGGAAAAACTAGTTTATTCGATGGGCGTTCGGATAGACTAGTTTGGCCTAGGAAAATCTAGTTTATCCGATGGGCGTTAGGATAGACTAGTTTGGCCTAGGAAAAACTAGTTTATCCGATGGGCGTTAGGATAGACTAGTTTGGACTAGGCCAATCTAGTTTGGCCTAAAATCGGGTTTGGCCTGTAACATATATATATTATTCCAAGGTTTTGACTTTCTTCAATATTTATGTTACGAAGTAAGTTTTTTACTCAACTTGTCCCTTGATTTAATTTGTTCAAAGATATACATGTTCAAATTTCTTATTTTTTTCTTTTTTTGGTTATGTTTATAATAAACGGGTAATTAGTAGAAATTAGTACTACGGGCAATAGCAGAAATTTGCATTAGAGCAAGTCATCTAATTTCTACTTCAGAAATTAACCATATATTACTTGCGATCACGTAATATTTCCCTTGATAACGTTCTCAAGTTCCATTTTTGTTCTCATTGGGTTTGAGTGCATTCTACTAAGAGATCCTACATTATGCAAAATGGATTTGACGTGCTGTCCATGATTTTAAAATTGATCTTTTGCGAAAAATTATATATATATATATATATATATACTAGCGGACCCGACAGACGTTGTCCTGTCACCGAACGACGTTGTCCTTCCTGGCACTGACACCAGAAAATCAAATAAATGTATACTTAAATATAGTAATACGCACGATAAACACTACGCTCTTAATTTAATTTCTTATTACAATTATGTAAGGAAATTATTCTTCACTCTTCAGTATTTTTTGAAGTCGGCTGAATTTTTGATAGAAAAGTTTATTCTTCTCTTTTTTGTTAAAAGTTCACGATTTTCTGAAGTCAGTTAATCAAAATTATAATACAGGCTATATTACTGTAAAGCATACACGTTTGACAGGAGCGGGGTTCGAACACGCGATCTCTTTCTTTGAGAAGCAGAGCTTATATCTGGCGCCTTAGACCGCTCGGGCATTCCGTCCGCACTCTGTTCATGGAACTTATTCAACACTTTTAATTAGAGAAAAATCACTAACTATTAGTTTTTGCCTAGTTACTAAAAAAGTACTGAATCAATTTCGATGAAATGTGAATCTAAACCATTCTCGAATCTACTGGAACGCACACACAAAATTTCATCAAAATCGGTCCAGTCGTTTAGGAGGAGTTCAATTACATACACACGCACAGAAGATTTTTATATATAAAGATGAGGATTGAAAATTTCAGGTTTTTGCGCCGAAGACATCGCCAAATTAGGAAAATGTGAATTATCTCACGAACTACTGGATTTAAACGAATTTGCTTAGTAACATTCGATTCAGAATGAAAAAATGCACTAAAATATGTTATCAGTTGAAAAATAACTACAAAAGCCGATTTTTCTGGAATTTTTTTAAAGTTCGTTCTTTTTTCTATTCATCTTTGGGGTGGAATTTTCGAAAATCCTTTCTTAGCGACAATCGATGTTATAAGAAGTATTTTTACCGAAATTTTCAAGATTTTTGGGTCGGTAGATTTTTTTGTGCTATGATTAATACGAAATCCCGACTTTCTTTAATATATATAGCACTTTTAATTAGCGAAAAATCACTAACTTTTTAGTTTTTGCCTAATTACTAAAAAAGTACTGAATCAATTTCGACGAAATGTAAATCTAAACCATTCTCGAATCTACTGGAACGCACACACAAAATTTCATCAAAATCGGTCCAGTCGTTTAGGAGGAGTTCAATTACATACACACGCACAGAAGATTTTTATATATAAAGATAGGAAAATGTGGATTATCTCACGAACTACTGGATTGAAACGAATTTGCTTACTACCATTCGATTCAGAATTAAAAAAATGCACTAAAATACATTATCAGTTGAAAAATAACTACAAAAGCCTATTTTTAAGGAATTTTTTAAAAGTTCGTTCTTTTTTCTACTCATCTTAGGGGTGGAATTTTCGAAAATCCCTTTTTAGCGGCACTCGATGTTATATGAAGTATTTTTACCCCAATTTTCAAGATTTTTGGTTCAGTATATTTTTTCGCGCTGTGATTAATACGAAATCCTGACTTTCTTTTATATATATAGATAAGCATTGAAAATTTCAGGTTTTTGCGCCGAAGACATCGCCAAATTAGGAAAATGTGAATTATTTCACGAACTACTGGATTTAAACAAATTTGCTTACTACCATTCGATTCAGAATAAAAAAATGCACTAAATTATGTTATCAGTTGAAAAATAACTACCAAGGCCGATTTTTGAGGAATTTTTTTAAAGTTCGTTCTTTTTTTCTACTCATCTTAGGGGTGCAATTTTCGAAAATCCCTTTTTAGCGGCACTCGATGTTATATGAAGTATTTTTACCCCAATTTTCAAGATTTTTGGTTCGGTATATTTTTTTGTGCTGTGATTAATACGAAATCCAGACTTTCTTTTATATATATACCACTTTTAATTAGCGAAAAATCAATAACTATTAGTTTTTGCCTAATTACTAAAAAAGTACTGAATCAATTTCGATGAAATGTGAATCTAAACCATTCTCGAATCCACCGGAACACACACACAAAATTTCATTAAAATCGGTCCAGTCGTTTAGGAGGAGTTCAATTACATACACGCGCACAGAAGATTTTTTCAAGATTTTTGATTCGGTATAATTTTTCGTGCTGTGATGAATACGAAATCCTGACTTTCTTTTATATATATAGATAAGCATTGAACATTTCAGGTTTTTGCGCCGAAGATATCGCCAAATTAGGAAAATGTTAATTATCTCACGAACTACTGAATTTAAACGAATTTGTGTAGTACCATTCGATTCAGAATGGAAAAAAAACACTAAAATATGTTATCAGTTGAAAAATGTCTACAAAAGCCGATTTTAAAGGAATTATTTAAAAGTTCGTTCTTTTTTTTTTGCACTCCTTAGGAGGGGGGGGGGGATTTTCGAAAATCCCTTCTTAGCGGCAATCGATGTTATAAGAAGTATTTTTACCCCAATTTTCAAGATTTTTGGTTCGGTAGTTTTTTTTTTTGTGCTGTGATTAATAAGAAATCCAGCCTTTCTTTTATGTATATAGAACTTTTAATTAGCGAAAAATAACTAACTATTAGTTTTTGCTTAATTACTAAAAAAGTACTGAATCAATTTCGATGAAATGTTAATCTAAACCATTCTCGAATCCACTGGAACACACACACAAAATTTCATTAAAATCGGTCCGGTCATTTAGGAGGAGTTCAATTACATACACACGCACAGAAGATTTTTATATATAAAGATAAACATTGAAATTTTCAGGTTTTTGCGCCGAAGAAATCGCCAAATTAGGAAAATGTGAATTATCTCATGAACTACTGGATTTAAACAAATTTGCTCTCTACCATTCGATTCAGAATAAAAAAAATGCACTAAATTATGTTATCAGTTGAAAAATAACTACCAAGCCGATTTTTGAGGAATTTTTTAAAAGTTCGTTCTTTTTTCTACTCATCTTAGGGGTGGAATTTTCGAAAATCCCTTTTTAGCGGCACTCGATGTTATATGAAGTATTTTTACCCCAATTTTCAAGATTTTTGGTTCGGTATATTTTTTTGTGCTGTGATTAATACGAAATCCAGACTTTCTTTTATATATATAGCACTTTTAATTAGCGAAAAATCACTAACTATTAGTTTTTGCCTAGTTACTAAAAAAGTACTGAATCAATTTCGATGAAATGTGAATCTAAACCATTCTCGAATCTACTGGAACGCACACACAAAATTTCATCAAAATCGGTCCAGTCGTTTAGGAGGAGTTCAATTACATACACACGCACAGAAGATTTTTATATATACAGATATATATATGTTATAATTTTTTTAACTTATTTATTGCTTGATTTGTTTTTGATCAGGTCTGGTTTTAATATTATTTAGTGATTTGTTTACTTAATGTGCATTGTTTCAGATTTAATATATACTGCTTATATCAGTACGTATACAGGGTGAGTCATAAATATCGAAACAATAGGTTATCTCCTCAAATATTGCTCCTAGACCCATACTTCCAATTGGAAAAATTCATAAAAAAGGTGAAATTTCTGATAAGATAAGTTGCAACTCCATGGGGGGTCTATTTGAAAAAAAATACGAAAATTAAGTTTTTATACGGCCCCCGTAGGGCAAAATTCCCAAATAGGAAATTATTCCTTATCAATTCCTAAATTGAACAAAACAAAATTCATCTCCGTATCTAAAAACCCCAGAGAGATATTAAATCCCAAAATCCTCAAAAATTCTTGACTTACACCAATTTTTCCTGCCTCTAAACTGTGTTTTCTTGAGTCAATTTCAACGCTAGTTAGGGAACATTCACAAATTGCAATTTAATAAAAAACGGTTTAAGATAGCGCTTTTTCTTTGGTCATAAAATAGCAGCATATAGTTTTTACGCTAAATTTGTATACCAGAATCGCAAATTTCTACATAGTTTTTTACTTCGGCTGGGAAAAAAAAAATTCATATGGAGGAGTTCTGACCAAGAAATTCTTTTATAGCTTTTCGTATATTATATTTATATTTTTTATTATTAAAGAAGCGCCAAAGGCTGTAATATATTTATTTTGTCAATGAATCTCTATTTATATGTAAATTTTTCACTTATATTTTAATATCGTTAATCCATATCCCATGCGTTGGAGACTTTGAAAAATGCTATACACTAAAACTTTTTAAGACGGAATCACATAGGAAAGAAAAAATACGTTATAGACTGATGCTCTCCCTAGAAGATGTAATTGGAGCTTATTTTTTTCTCAGGTACTATTGTATTTATTTTGCATGGATCAACATATTTTCCGTTTAAGACAGAATTCCGTCATAAACAGAATTTTTTAGCTGGTTTTATTGTATTTAATTTTTTTAGCTTTTGAATATATTTAAAAAAATGAATTTTAATTTTTTTTTTTGTAAAATAAAAATTTTAAAATCTATATGTTTTTCGTAAAAAATTCGATTGAGCCGAATTTTATTTATTTTATGCACGTATTAAGTCAGTCAGAGACAATGATTTTAATACGGATTTTGTCGAGACCGGGTTTGAAAATTTCATCCAGAGTGCACCTAAGTTGAAGGAAACAGTCCCCTCCTTTATGAAAAGTACGCTAGCACCGGCCTGGCGATTCTTTAAAAAATAATAACATCTCGGTCCTGGCTGTACCTGGGCCCAGAATACAGATTTTTTAACATCCTCTGGAGGACGATAAAAAGCCTGAAATTGTCAGAGCTAAATAAATAAAAAAAAAAAAAAAAAAAAAAAAAAAAAATCGCATTTTAGAAAAAGCATTTTTTAAAATAACTGACGGACATTTAAACAATACACTTCGTTTTTCTGCATGTTATTTAAATCGCAAAATTTGAATTTTAAAGATTAACATCGAGCAAATTTATCTAATTGATAATTAGCTAAAATTAGGAAAAGGAACACGTGTAGCTCATTTTGTAAATCATGTTATAAGGGAAAGCTCTGACGGAGTCGATGTTATTAATCGATCGGATTATAGTTGCGAAAATAAAAATATTCCCTCGCGGAGTTTTAAACCGTTTAAAAGACATCATTAACCAGCTTATTAGTGACAATACGTTTTTGTAATTTTATTTTTTTAAAGTCGACAACGTTAAGTTTGACATTTTACGTGGGATATTTAATTATTCATAAAGAGGATGGAGGGAAAATATGTGTAAAAACGAGATAAAAGAAAAAAAAATTGTAGATCTGAAAAACAACTAGTATTCTATTTTATTTATTTATTTTTAAGTGACAAAATTGTTTATTGCTATTGCTAACATGTTGGACAGGGATGTAGTGGAAGATATACGCCGTATACTTTCTGAATTTTTAAAGGAACACCGTATACTCTCTCTTTCTCAAAAAAGCTATAGTATACACATTGTAGGATATATCCTCTGCCTTGAGCGTATACCCTCTGCTTAGAGCGTATTATTGCGTATGTCCTCTGTAATTTTTACGACTACGTCCCTGATGTTGGAAAAAGTTGTATCGTATGATTAAAATAATCCGGCCGAGGAAAGAAACGGTTATTGAATTCTGGGGAAAAATTTATGATTTAATTTTTTTTTTAAATCCTCATTAGCATATACGATACAAATCTATGCAGATGTTTTTTTTTTTTTTTTTTTTTTTTTTTTTTTTTTTTTTAATTTTAGTAAAATTACAAAAAAAAAAAAAAAGGGGGAAAAATTTTGACAGTTGGTGGAAAGTTATGTTTTGCAAAAAAGGGTTCAGGAGAATATTTGACAAAATGCAATATAAATAATACAGTGTAATTAGAATGCAAATATGTTAAATATTTGATGAAATAAGTGCAGTTGTATGAAACATTTTTAATCTACGCTTGCGCAGATAAGAAAATATTTCTTACAACTGCTCATATTTCATCAAATGTTTAATACGTTGACATTCCATTTGTACTATATTATTTCTTCAACATTATGCAAGTGTTTTGAAACTAGCATTCAATTTAATAAAAAGCCTTGAATGATATATACAACAAACATGCAAGAATGTTTAAACTTTTCAAAAAAAATTATATATTTCCATTAATATGGATTCTATTCTTTTACAAATGAATACGTATTTTATACAATATCAATATAATCGCAGTCTATTGTCATAGATTATTTCGTGAATTTTATTTTACAGGGTGATCCCAAACATCATTATTTTTGTTTGATTTTTTGTTGGCTCTCTTCAGATCAAATCCCTATTCATTAATATGAAGTGGAACATATTCTTCATATTTCTGAACTTCCACAAAAATCTGACAAATATAGCTTTAAATATTCGACAAAATGTCTAAAAATGAAGAAGTATTATCATTAATGTCCATATAGTGTATACAGTCATTAAAATTCAATTATTTAGATATACATAATTATTAATTAATTATACGCATTCATCTTATATATATTATAAATGTGAAAGTGTGTCCGAAAAGTTGGAATGAAATTGGCTTCAAAACGGATGGATTAATGTCTTTGAATCTTTGCATGTAGATAAGTTGAAGCCCGGAAATGAACATAGGCTAATTTTTAATTGATTTATTCAAATATTTTCCTTAATAATTCAAAATTTCATTCTTTTTTATACTGAATAATTTTTTTTTCTTTTTATTTATATATTTATTTATTTATTATTATTTTTTTTGTCAAAAATTTAAAAAAAAGTGGAAAAGAATTATATTTTTAACAAAATATTTCACTTCGAAAAATATGACGTCATAGTTGAAGTAACATAAATATTTTATAGTAGTCGTTAAAAATATTAGAGACATGGATATCAGTAATTATTGTTGCTAGATAAATAATGACGTCATATTTAAAATGAATGAGAAATACTTTTTAGCTCACAGGCTATCATAGCCTGAGAGCTTATGTGCCCGTCCGTTCTGTATGTATGTTCGTACGTTCGTATGTTCGTTCGTGCGTAACGCAATAACTCATAATAAAAATAGCGGATCCACTTGAAATTTTGTATATAGGTATATCCTAATAAGGCGCTTCCCTGATTAGTTTTTGGAGTTCATTCGATATGTATAAGAGGGGGAACGGGGGCCTCATGCCCCTCCCCTTAATTGATATAAACGAGATTTTCATGCAGAATTAACAGTTTTCGTTCAAAATTTAGATATAGGATCATTCTGATGAGACGATTCCGGGACTGTTATTAGGTGTTCATTGAATAAGTACAAACAGGGGAAACGGGGGACTCATGCCCCTCCCCTTAATTGATAAAAACGGGATTTTCATGCAAAATTAACAGTTTTCGTTTAAAATTTAGATATAGGATCATTCT
Source organism: Maratus speculifer (assembly GCA_964019185.1). Taxonomy (NCBI): domain Eukaryota; kingdom Metazoa; phylum Arthropoda; class Arachnida; order Araneae; family Salticidae; genus Maratus; species Maratus speculifer. The sequence goes on along the minus strand of OZ025297.1, from coordinate 98,821,222 downwards.
GATGAGGCGATACCGTGGCTGTTATTAGGTGTTCATTGAATAAGTATAAACAGGGGGAACGGGGGGCTCATGCCCCTCCCCCCCTTAATTGATATAAACTGGATTTTCATGCAAAATTAACAGTTTTCGTTCAAAATTTAGGTATAGGATCATTCTGATGAGGCGATACCGTGGCTGTTATTAGGTGTTCATTGAATAAGTATAAACAGGGGGAACGGGGGGCTCATGCCCCTCCCCTTAATTGATATAAACGGGATTTTCATGCAGAATTAACAGTTTTTGTTCAAAATTTAGATATAGGATCATTCTGATGAGGCGAGTCCGTGGCTGTTATTAGGTGTTCATTGAATAAGTATAAACAGGGGGGACGGGGGTTCTAATGCCCCTCCCCTTAACTTGTATAAATGGATTTTTCAATCAGAATTGTAAGATTTCGTTCAAATTTCTGAATAGTTTTGGAAGTTTAATGGTTAAGTATAAAAGAGGGGAATAACTCCTCTTAAATTATATAAATGCTAAATGGGTTTTTATTAAGAATTATCCGATTTGCTCTGAATTTTGGATATATATTTTTTAATATGATAAAGCATGTACTTGATAGTTTAGGAGGTTCAATGATTAAGTATAAAAAAAGAGAAAAGGGAGAGCTGTTTCTCCTTTTTAATTTTTTTTTCGAACGGAATTAACGAAAATACAAGGCTGTAATGTACAATTAGTATGCGTAGCCTGTGAGCTCAATGCCATCAGTTTAACTGGGCAATATTCTTTTTTAAATTTGTGTGCCCAAAAATGATAGAATTTTTTCATTTCTTTAAGAAAAAGAACATGAAACTATTCAATCATGTTTTAATTTAATTGTATTTCTAATTTTTATATCATAAAATCATTCGAAATTAATGTTACTTGATTTATCATATTTAAAAATTATGTATTTCTTTTTTCCCTTTCTAAAGGCAATAACAATTTTTTTTTCTTGCAAAAGTGTCCTTTTATGATGCAGTAGTGCCCTTTTTAGTGAATAGCACCATGCCCTTTTTATATCTATAGGGAACACTAATTTTGTCATAATTCCATTAAGTTAAGTTCTTAAGTTTAAAACACATTTTTTGAGTATATTTTCTTTTTTCCAAGATTTATATTTTTCAGACATAATGCCTTCATAGTTGACTCCTAGCAGTTATAAAGACTTATTTATTTGAAAAATAAAATAGAAATTTATAACTTTTTTAGTAGTAAATTATTAAAAATGTATTAAAAATAAATCAATCCAAATTTAATATGGATTCAATACAAATTAACATTTTAAATATAAAAGCCGGCTTTTTTCAAATTTAGCCGGCTTTTTTTAAGTAAATAAAACCAAAAAAAGCCGGCCGGCTTTTTTTGGCCGGGCTAAAAGTCGGCAAACCTGGCGTGCTAACATACCAAAATTGTATTTTAATGATATTACTTTATTTTAAACACATTTAAATTTATATATATCAATCACCCCGTGTAAGATACAGTGCATACTGTGAAATATGATGTGCATAGAATATATTGTTCATTTACAGACACACACACACACACACACACACACACAAAAAAAAAAAAAAGTTATAGATGAAGTTGATTTATTACTTATTCTAATTAATAAGTTATAAGTTACATACATACTAATGAAAGTTTTTATTCAAAATTCATAATTATTAGTGGAAGACATTTTTGGTTGGAAAAAAAAAAGGAAAAATAAAACTTATTAATATACATTTTTGTCGCTGTTTTCTTTTTTCTTTTCTTTTCTTTCTTTCTTTTTTTCTTTTTTTTTTAAAAAAAAAAGAATTTAATTTTAATTTGTATAGATCAGCGCGGTGCCCTGTACCAGATTTTTGCCGCCCTTTTGAATATTTCCTATTATTAATATTTTTTTAAAAATGAAATTCCATTTATAAAATGCGTTATTTTAAATCCTTGATATTTGCTATTTGAAACCTTTGCAAGTGTATTACAGGCATAAAAAATGAAAATGTGTTTTATTAATTTAACCATGCGTTATTGCGTTTCTTCAATAATTCACAGTTATTCTTTATTCAAATGCTATGGAAATTATGGTATTGGAAATTTGTAAAAGTTCAAATAACTTAATATGTTAAGATGCGAAATGCAGAAAAAAGAACACCCCTTTCCCCTCCTTCATGCAGGAATGTTCAACATTTTTTTATGTTATTACACTAACTTATTGCTTTTTCATAATAAGGGTGAAGAAGTGTCATTTTACCACTCAGACATTAAAATTTTAGGTATTTTTCTCAAATTGTTTTAAAAAACCTATAAAATCGTACGAAATGATTTCCATCAATTAAAATTCTTTCAAGACATTTCTTTGAAACCATCCATGGATTGGTCACTAATATCCTTTTTGTTTTTGTGCTTTTTGTAGTACCATATTTTCGCCGCCAAAATAAATTAAATAGTAACTATTCATCCTAAAAGAATCTAGCAATGTCTCTGATTGCCATTTTAGTTCAATTGAAAATCAGGTTAAAGCTACTAGCTCCTTCCAATTCAAAAATCTGTGAGATAACGCCTCACAGAAAAATGAATGTTTCGAACTTACTTTGATTTATATTTTTTATATTTATCTTTTTTATATGAAGCTCCAGATCCACATAGGGGCCTTATATCTTCTACTACGATATGCATTTGTATGTGTTCGTCACTTATACTGCGAGATAATTTGTTTTGTATTTTTTGAGCTCTGTTAATTATGGAACCCTTCTTTGTCCTTAGCTGAGATGCACCCTTGCTTAGTGAAAGGTTGGACAGGCCTGGTATAAATGATATAAAAACACGATTAAAGTAAATTTTCCTAAAACTAAAAACATATTTTTACATGTTGAAGCTTCATTAATGAACTTCTGCCACAGAAGCGGAAGTCTTTTGTCAACATGTTGAAATCTACGGCCAAGGATGTGAATTTAACTTCCGTAAGTATAAGTGGATAGTTATTGCCCTTCATTAACTGGATTTTTTAAAAACTGTATGTCATTTTTTCTTTAAAGATGGCAGTCTAAACGACGAAAGATGTTTTTAGTTAAAGGATTTATCATGCAAAAATGATGTAATATTTTTTTCGTGTAAAGCATTTATTTTCATTTGAAAACATTACTATATATTTAGTATATTAAATTCGCAAAGTGATGTTACCTGCTTTGAAAAAAGCATTAATCCTAAAATAAAAATACTCATTTCAGATATAATATTTTGCATTAATATTAACTTACATTTTAAATATATTTTCTTACTTGAAATTTAGCTTTTAATAAAAATAATGTTTCAATATTTTTTAAATGTTTTGTAGTACTTGATTTCATTAATCCATTTCCTGTTTTAATTAAATTAAAATGCTTAATTTTACATGATTCACATCGTGAAAGATTTTTTTTCTCTTGATAGGTATTATTCCGTATAAAAAACTAACCTGGTGGTCATATTTTAAATCATTAGTCAGTTTCATTCATAAAATATTTGCATTTTATAGCAGTTATAGAAAATAGCGAGATTTTCACAGAATTTATCCTTCTTAAATACATGTTTAACCCCTTTTTACCTTACAATCTAGCAACAAGCAACTTTATTGCTTAAATAATAAGCATTTAAGATTAGAGAGATTTCTTAGTCTGATGAACATTTCGATGTTAATGTTAGATCTACAGCTGTTAAAAGTGTGGTGCCGTGAAATTAAAATTTTATAAACATTTGAAAGTTAAAGATTTTACTTTTTATTTATTTTTGAGCTATACTCTTTCACTATGTTTGATTTTTTAAATATCATTTATCTTTTTTTTTTCATAAAAGGAGTTTTTTGGAATAAAAACAATGTCGTATGCCGAATTTTTAATCATTTCAAAGACACGTTTGAAGTTTTTTGTTAACAATAGCTGTAGTTTAATAATATTTACTAATATATCTCTTTAAAAAATATTTTTTATACAAAAAAATAAATCAATAACCATGAATAGATAAATATAAAATAGAATAAATATAAATAACAAAATTAGAATAACGGAAATGTAAATTTATTCTTCATTTTATCTTAGAAAACAGGTAGGAAATTTCAAGCTCACGAAAGAAATTTAAATTATCTCATATATATATATATATATATATGTAAGCAAATTTGGATCATCAGAAGTGTTTTTATTATAAAACACGATAAAAGGTTAATTACACATGCTTTTAATCATCGAAATCTTTTGCTTGATTGATGAATAATTTATTCTTCTTCAAAACGGATGGATTAATGTCTTTCAATATTTGCATATAGAAAGTTAAACCCCGGAAATGAACATTTTTAATTGATCTGTGTGTTAAATAAGCTAATTTTTAATTGATTTATTCAAATATTTTCCTTAACAATTCAAAATTTCATTATTTTTCATACAGAATCAATAGGCATTTTTTAGATAACATTTAAACATTTTCCTTTCCTGTTGCCAATAAAATAGAAATCTGGAATGATAATTTCTCAGCGGCAATAAATTTTCAATTGAGCCGCTGAGCCGCTGAAATTCGTGCAAAAAAATGACATAAAAAATTAAAAGAAAATAAATATGACGTCATATTTGAAATAGAAATAAAGAGAGTATTTTCTGTTATATATTAAGCATGCATATTTGTTTCATTAACAAGAATTTTTCTGTCAAAATTGGCGTCATAATTAGAAGTAAAAAAAAAGAATGAAAAATAATATTTCCAATGAAATATTTCACTTGGAAAAATGTGTCGTCATAATTGAAATAAAACAGGTACTTTATAATAGTCGTTAAAAATACAAGGGGCATGAATATCACTAGCTAATTGAGCTAGTTAAATAATGACGTCATATTTAAAATGAATGAGAAATATTTTTTATTTATACTAATTAATAAGTTACAAGTTACATACAAATGAAAATTTTTATTCAAAACTCATAATTATGAATGGAAAGAATTTTTTTGTGGGGAAAAGACGGAAAATAAAACTACTGATTAATATATTTTTGACTGTATTTTTTAACACTTTCCAACAAGTTGAAAAGTTATTATGCTTTCGGTTTGTCTGTCCGTCTGGCCGCTTTCTAACTTTCGTAAATTTGATGGCAAACCGAGTTGCCAAGAAAGTTTTGGACTATATTAACATTTCTCTTAGCAAGAGTACCTATTGAAAATGAAGTTTCTACCATGATTAGTTTATTTATAGGGATAGCCAAAAGTTTTCTTTACATTACGGCATTATGGAGAAAAATCGTTTCGATTGAATTTTAACGATGTTACACCCTGTGAAACATATTCAAATTTATATGCATCAACAAAGTGCACAAAAATATGCATTTTGTAAAGTATGCAGTGAAAAGGACACTTATTATTTATTTACAGCGTCACACAGAAGAATTCCATTGCATAAGAATAAAGGCAGGAACAATTTGCGACACATTTTAATTATGGTAAACGATTTGATGTATAATCAAATTGATATACGTTGTTGAGGCTTAAAGTGAGTTATTTCATGCATAATATGAAGTGCATAGCATTTACAGGAACACACAAAAGATTTTAATAAGTATATATTCTATCCGAAGTACTGTATATGATGACTGTTGCATGGATGAAATGCATTTTGAATTATGGTAAGTGCTTTTAAGTTTCACTAAATGAATGCATATTAAATGGTGTGTATAAATGCTGATATTTACACAATTTAGATATACAGGGTTGCACAAAAGATCTTGGAAAGGTTACTGAATATGAGCATAATTTACTTAAAGGTAGTTTTTAAATAAAATATGTATTTTTATTTTCAACTGCAATCAGTAAACTAAGAAATGTTTGTAGTATATAGATAAAATTATATACAGGGTCACGCAAAGAACTGGGTACATGGTTGTCTTCGGAGATAATTTCTGAAAATGTAATTTTAGTCGCAATAAGGAAAATTTTTGTTTGAACTAAAGTTTAGAAAAATGCTTTCGTATATTACAGGTACTAAGTAAACTACAGGGCTGAACAAAAGTATTTAAGAATGTTTTTATCTATAAGTCGCTGAAAGGAAAATTTAAAACTGCAAAAAAGTCGGCAAAAAAGGATCATCAGAAGATTTTTACTATAAATCGCGATAAAAATTTAATTACACATGCTTTTAACTAACGAATTCTTTTGTTTGATTGATTAATTAATTCTTCTTTAAATGTTATGTTAACGAAGTCACGGGTAACAGCTAGTTTAATCTAAAAAATTATTTATTTTTACACTTTAATATAATTAATTATTCATTAATTATAGGTGCGGTTCTAATTGACTCTCAGTGCCTCTGAGCAAAACTTATTACTTTGATATAAAATAAAATGCAATTAATCAATGACACCAAATAATTTTCTAATTATACGAATTTCATCTAATTAGAAAATGTTTTGGCTGCACATGCCGTAATTTATCTTGATTTATAGTGATTTTTGCAAATGATCATCTGTTGTACTAGAACTTTCTAGAAAAGTATTCGAAATAGCTTTGCAGTTTCAAGTTAAGAATTTTCTATTACTTTTAAGTCTTCGGCTTTTAATACGTATTTGAAAAACGTCTTCGAAGTTTAATCCTATAGGCATTACTTGCTTTATAATTTGCACTCACGTTTCCAGTCAGTCATGACTTATAAATATAAATAATGAAGTTCATATAGGCATAAATGAAGAGTGTCTCTTTTGAGCCAAAACAGCTTCAAATCGATGAATAACCTTGAAAATTTCCGAAAAAAGAAACCAGATTTTTGAATGCAGATAGTTTCGATCCGGCCGATTTTTCGGCAGCATTTACGCCAAAAAAGAATTTTCGGCGCTTTTTGAATCGAAAATGAAGATGAAATCGATATATCGGACGATCTTTAGTGTTTATTATGCTAAAAAAATAAAATAGTAATAACATTTTGAAAGTGGTGATTAACTATTCATAAAGAGCGAGAAGACTTGTTTGCATAAATCGATTTTTATAATAGATTAATTTTCACTTTTGCAATTTCTAAACATCCCAACTTTCCCTTTTGTCACTGCCCTAAACAAAAATAACAACAACAACAAAAAACTTTCATATGCAAATTGTTTGAAAACGGTAACGTAGTTTATACATTTATGGTCGTTTAAAAAATATTTTTATGAAGCATTATTATCTTCAAAATCTATTTCTGTAGCATCCAAACATTCAATTATTTGAGTAAATACTTTAACCAATTTGTGCCTGCATTTTTTCTTTCAAATTTGTTGGTAAAACCATTTTAAAATGTTAAAAAATTAACGGGGAAAATATTTATATAAATTATGCTAAAAATTGTTTGCATTTATATGATAAAATGTGTAATGTTTGTACTAGTATATAATATGCATAATTATATGTTTTATTTAAATTTAAATAAAATAGACTTTCAAATTATAAATTATATACTATAATTAGTACTTTTATGAACTATTAAAAATATATTTATTTCTTTACAGAGACTAATAACACTACAAGTATTAGTATTAATAAACTAAGAATAATCGTTACTGGAGACTTAACCATTTCGGATCTGGTGTACTATTAATAGTACAGTAGAACCCCGCAAATTCGGACCCCGTAAATCCGGATCGGTTTGGTTATTTTTTTTTTCGAGTTTGAGAAGCGATTGGCTAATTTCCATAACATTAACTTGTTTCATCGTCGTATTCTGAATAAAAAAAAAATCTGAAATCTTTTTGGAAGAATTAAGCAAAGTAAACATTTTTACTGTCTGTAAATATTCACAAAATTTAACATAACGGTGATTTTCTGTAAGTATGTTTTATTTTATTTCATTTTTTTTTTCTAATTCTCCGGATAATCCGGATTTTCGATAATCCGGATTGGGTCTGGTCCCAGTTAATCCGAATTATCGGGGTTTTACTGTGCATGCAATTTCATCGAGTATTATTTTGTCTTAACTATTTCTTAGTTACTTTCGGCATATAGAAACATACTATATGTCTATGCTTTTCTTATTATTACCTCATTGATGTTTTGACTTTTGATAATAATAATAATAATTAGAAAAGTTTAATTAATTCTCTTTGCATCGTTGGTGGTTCCTTTATTTCATATACACATTTCACGCGTTAAATTAAAAACATAAGTTACTTTTCTGAACCAATCCTGTGCGATGAAAAGCAAAAAATATGAGAAAGTTGAAATAACCTTTCAAATCCTGTTGCATTACGTCATTTTCCAAACATCTTCAAAAACTCTTCCTCAGCATATTATCATATAAATGTGAATTGAATAGTACACAAAATAAGTACACTTTTAAGATTTCAGACAATGGGATATTTTTTTAACTTCGGTAAGTCTATTTAGATAGCTACGATTAATGTTATTATAATAAAATCAATTTGTGTCACAAAATGAAAAAAAAATGGACCCGAAAGGATTAAAATCACTTTATTTAATAATCATCTTAAAATGAACTTTACATAAATAGCTGTCTCCTAAATGGCTAATAAAAATATGTACCCATTCCAGTGTTCTCGCTGTCGCTCGCCATTGCGCCAAATTGCGACTAAATTCTTCATTTGGCGAGTAAACAAGCGATTAGATTCGCCAAATTGCTAGTGCTCAAATTTTGCTTTTTCTTTTCTTTTTTGTTTTCATACATATGCACACATACGTATTTTTAATGTATGCATATTTTTAATATATGTGTAGCGGATAGTTAAAATTAGATTCATAACAATTTTTGTCTCAGTTATAAAAATTTAGGTTATTTTAGAACATATTGAAAAAAGGAGGGTACATTAAAGGATTAAAGATAATATTTTTGGTGTTACACGTCGAATCTATTTCGCTAATACTTTTTTCATTTGGCGAATGTTTTTAAATTTTAATTAGCCAAATTACTAACGTTGGTCAAATGTCAGCGAGAACACTGACATTCGTGGCTAGTGCCCTACACTTTTTACTGTACAAAAATGCGTAAAAGATACACTTGAAAATATAATTTCATCATTAAAAAAATGCGCATTTCAAAGAAGTCTATAAGCTGAAATTATGACATATATTTGAATATATATTTCGGGTAGATAAAATGCAAATAAACTTATTTTTTACATTTCTACATCGTAAAAAATGAAAAAATTATAAACTTATATGGTTTTATTTTTTTCCAGAAGTCAGAAATTGCCCGTCAAACATAGCAAATATGGTGCGTTCATACTATACCGAAGTTTTAAAAGTATTCAGATCTTGGTATAATAGTATTCAGTACTTCGGAACCAATTTGTTTGTCCCTACAAATACTATCTGTTTTCAATTATACAGGAATTAACTTGTAATAAACCTCAGCAACGTATATCAATTTCATAAAATGTGAAACAGTTTGATGTAATTAAAATGCGTCCCAAACAATGTTTCCCCCTATACCATTATGAAATGGAATACTTTTATGCGGCCTTATAAATTAATAAAAAAAATTATTTGCACCACAGATTGTACAGAATGTATATTTCAGTATATACTTCATGAATGCATCTTATTATGTTTGAAAGTGTGTAACATCATTAAAATTCGCTTGAATCTATTTTTTTTCCCTTGGGCCGTCATGTGACGAAATACTTTTGATTGCCACTATAATTAAACTATCTATCCTATTTTCATAAAATTTGAAATCTCTTGACAAAATTATGCAACAATTACATATTTTAAATATCAAACGATTTGGTTGAGTAGTTTTTGCGTTGTTATATGCAGACAGACAGGACTGACTGAACAATGACAATTGGTGTTACATATTTATGTAATAACGAGTGCATCCTAATAACATATAAAGACATTTATGAATAGTTAATTCATGTAATGTTCATATCATGAAGAAGAAAAAAAATCATACAAATTTATTAAAATTTGAAGTGTCCCAAAAATGGGACATTAGGTATAAAACGGGTTCATTGATACTATAATTTTAATACGGTCATTTTCAACATAGTGTCAAGTCCTTTACCAAATGTCAAGTCTGTTATTCCACGGTTTTTTAATTATTATCATTTTTCACCATTCTACTTTTATTTTTTTATTCAACTAAGAAACAAATATGCAATTTCCTTAAAATTTAAAAATTTACATGAATATATATATATTGTAATTATTACAAAAAGTTCTTGTATAATTTCTAGATCAAAATCTTGTGGCTAAAACTGTCTCTCATTTCATTTTAATTTAAGTATTATTGATAAATATCATGTCTTGAAATTTAGGGACATAAATCACTTCAAAGTAAGTTGATTTTAAGAAATTTAATAAATTTAAAACCGGGTATTTTCAGTAATTTTGTATGGTAACGGACTTGACAATTTGCCTTACAAGCCAACTTTAAATGGCATTAACATATTATATTATAGGGCAAAGTGCACAACCAATCTTTTTTTTTTTCATGTACCTTAAACATTTACTTTAACACCTGTCTCCATTTTAAAAAGAAATTATTAATTTTGAAAAATAAAAATAAAATTCTGAAATGTAAGCGAGTGGTGAAAATGGCCCATAAACATCATTAACCGGTGGCGAAAGACGATGATCGCACTTAGATTAGTAATGAATTTTTTAAAAATATCCTTGCAGAGTGTAAAGCGCTTAACAGAATAAAGTACTCAGATTTTTGACATGATAATGAAATTAATCTCTCGCGAGGAGAATGACATCCCACACGTGCTAGCATCACACTCCTAACATCTTTTTTTTCCCCATCCAACGCCGGTTTAAAGTATTTAAGAGGCATAATTAACGACCTTGTTAGCGAGGATTTGTTAATAAACTTGAAGCTCAAGAAAATCAATAAAATAATCTCTATCATTTTGGAAGTCGAATTTCATTAAGGAACTGCAAATAGAGTTGTTAATACATAGGGTTTATTTAAGTATTTATTTATTTATTTATTTTATTTTTGTAAAAGGAAAGGAGGTCTTCTCTTTGCGATCTTTGCCAGCTTTTCCTCGATTTTTTTTGTGTCATTCATTGATTTATTCGCTTTCATTCAGTCATTCGTTCACTTTCATTATTTAATTAATTCATTTCATTACATAGGCGTAGCCAGCCTTTTGAACGGGGGGGTGCCCAAATTTTTTAACCTGAACAAGTTGGGTACAAACAATATCTTATGTCATAAAACCTAATAAAACGGAACCCCATAAAACCTATCAAATTTCCGTTTTAGACAGGTTTTTATTCGCTGAAGGTATAATTGTATGGTACTTCTTTTAAAACGGACCCAAACGCAATTTTTCATTCGCGAAGAAGGATGAGAAGTTGCTCAAAACTAAATCTAATAGATAAGAAAAAGACATACAAACACAGATAAAACATGGTAGATATAAAACAAAGATATCCGTTTATGTTTATATATATATAAGATTTTATGTTTATAAATCTGTAACTATCACAAATTTTCATTTCAAACAGCAATGAAATATTAAAATAAATAAACACGACTTTAGTTCTCCCGTCATTTATCAAAGTAGCTATAAAATAACTTGTAAAAGGAATAAGTACGCAATTTAAAGTGGAAAAGAGTACTTTCAAATCAATCTTTTCTACACATGAATAAATAAATTTTCCGGTTAAAAAAAAATAATAATAAATTAAAAAAAAAATCGAGCCCGTTTTCTCTCTATAACATGTTTTTTTTTTAAAATGTCAAAATATGGTCACAAAAAAAAAAAAAAAAAAAAAAAAAAAAAACGAAATTTAACCAACCAACAGACCATTCCCCATTAGAGATGAGCTCTGGGTCGTTTTCTGGGACCCGGATCCGGCCGAGTTCGACGGTTTTAAATCTGAGCCCGATACCAAAAATATACAAAACAAAATTGTATGCTATTTATGGTATTAAAAATTTATTATTATGTTAATTCTTTATTTTTGTTAATTATTATTGTATTATAAACTTATTATTATGGTATTAAAAATTTCTTACACAGATAAAATTGTTAAATGAAAATTTAAATGCAATCTTATCAAAATCCATATAAAAAAAAATGCAGTTGACTCTTAAAATTAATCTCAAATTTTCCCCTAATTTAAAAAGTAAATTTCATGTACATGTTTGTGACTTAATGAATAAATGTGTGAAATTTGCAGAAACTACTACAGTAGAACCCCGCCAATTCGGATCGGACCCCGTTAATGCGGATCTCCGGATAATCCAGATTGGTTTGGTCATTTTATTTTCAAGTTTGAGAAGCGATTGGCAAATTTCCATAACATTAACTTGTTTCATCGTCGTATTCTGAATTTAAAAAAAAAAAAAAAAAAAAAAAAAAAAAACTCTTTTCTGAAATATTTTCGAAAGAATTAAGCAAAGTAAACATTTTTACTGTCTATAAATATTCAATAAGTTTAACATAAAGGTGTTTTTCTGTAAGTATGTTTTATTTTATTTCCTTTTTTCTAATTCTCTGGATATTCCGGATTTTTGATAATCCGGATTGGATTCGGTCCCAATTAATCCGAATTATCGGGGTTTTACTGTATTTGTAATCTGGCGAACATAACAACGTTTTTCATTTTCTTCAGAAAGTGTACATCTTTAATTATAACATATTCCTTTCTCATAGCAATCTTCCGTGATTGATAGGTGCCTGAAAATCAACGTAAAAAAAAAAAAAAAAAAAAAAAAACACTTTGTAATCTTAAAGGTTCGATGCTTTTATAGGAAAAAAGGAAATACTGAACAATTGCTTTATATCAGAATAACATAATAATTATGTTTACTTACGCAGGAAAGTTGACTTCAAAAATGTATACCGTCCTCAGCATGAACAAACTTCATGTTGACAAACAGATAGAACAATCACTAATTTTCATATGAAAAACGACTATGACTCGTACACAATCGAAGATTAAATAATTTGCAAACCTCCAGCTAACTTTCCTCTATTAATAACAGAAGAAAGTATGCTATCTTCGCGTTATGTAACTAAATAATAAATAAATAAATAAACGATGCTATTAAAAAAAATGCTAACGAAAAACCAACTAAAAGCAAATTCATAGCTTTTTTTTATTTCGAATGGCGCCATTCAGTAGGTCGTCGTCGGAAATTATGCCGACATAAATCTGTAATTATCACAAATTTTCATTTGAAACAGCAATGAAATACTAAAATAAATAAACACTACTTCAGTTCCCCGTCATTTTGATCTAAATGACTTATTTGAAAAGGAATAAGTACGCAATTTTAAATGGAAAAAAGTTTTTCTATCTTTTCTACGCATAAATAAATATAATTTTTCGGTTTAAGAAAAAATGAGCCCGAGCCCGAAGATTAGAATAAAAATTGAGCCCGAGACCGTATCAGGCCCCTGCTCGGGCTCGGGATGAGCCCGTCTCACCTTTATTCCCCATTTTTGAATAGCATTATTTCTCATTATCAAATAGTCAAAGAGCCGACCGCACAAAACCTTAAGTCATTGAGGACAAGAAAAAAAATCCTTTATATTATGAAAAAGTAATAATAAGGGAATCTAATGATCCATGTTTGCCAGAAGCGAAGTGGTGCATAAACCAAAAATGAATACCACTAGTGGTTTGCTCGTAGGTTTAGGATTAAGTTTTCCTGCATCCACTTTTCTGTGTTTTCACCCTTTTGATTGTACGGCAAATACAATGATAGATCTATGAGTGAACCACTAACGTTATTAATTTTTGGCTTATGCACCACTTCACTTAAGGGAGATATGGATCATTAGATTTCCCTATTACTATTCTTCCATAATATAAAGGATTTTTTCTTGTGCTCGATGACTTAGGGTTTTGTGCGGTCGGCTCTTCGACTAAAAGGAAACAGATTTGTGAGAGCCCTCCGTTCCCTAGGCTAATCAAACGGTGGAATTATAATTTCACATCTGTATTTCCTTTCAATTTTTTTTTCTTTTTTGCTTCTATCTAAACTTTGGATTACAAAAGCAAAGATATAAATAGTTTCTATACTTGTCGAGAATTTACGCAAATTTCTTATGGAATTGCAAAAACATGCATGAGAAAGAACGGCGAAAAAATAAACTTCCATAAACAAAAGACATTAAATTGGGATTAAAAGACCAACTTTTTGACTTACTGTGACTTATACAGATTCTAGTAAATGTTCTAATTTTAAAAAAGATAAACAAAATAATTTTCTTAAAAAGAATGTGGGTTTCTTTTTTTATTACATTACAAAACATAGACTGTTTGTTTTGAGTAACTAATTGAACTAACTTGGCTTTCAATTTTTTTCCTTTTTTCTTTTATAAATTTCGATTTTTTTAAAACAATCAAGCTTGGGTCTGCGCGAGCGGGGGGGTGCCCGGGCACCCAGGGCACCCCCCCTGGCTACGCGCATGCATTACATTTATTTTCATTCGCTCTTTCATTCATTTATTAATATCTATTCATTCACCCATCTATCATTTTCATCGATCATTGTAATTACTTAATTCATTCATTCATTCCAATTCATACATCGATCTGTTACTCATTCATTCATTTAATTTATTTGTTCATTTCAGTCATAAAATTCATTCAAAGTTATGACACAAACAGCGAATTTAGGCCTTTCATAAATTCGTTTAATCTATTCGATTAATATATTTGTTTTATGCATTCGAATTCAGATATTAATCATTTCATGAAATTGTTACATTTGTCATGTTAAGATTGTATACATATAAAGCATGTATGCATAACATTTGTTTGGGTGCTTCGATTTTAACGATTGACTGATACTTCCCTTGGAACACTTTTTCTGGACTGAATTTACTAGGTGCATTTAAAAAGTTATTTTTATTGAAATTATGCAGAATTTTCTAATTAGAAAAAATTAAAAATTTACCTTTGGGGGCAGTTGAAAGTCCCTATACCTATCACGTTATATAACGAACCCTTTCTCAGAAACTAGCAAAAATATTTACTTCAATTTTTTTCACATACAGTCGGCTATCGTTGATCCACAAGACTCGTCGGGACCACAAGAAATGTTCGAATTATCCAGAGTTCGAATTATGGAAGTATGACAGGAAAACCTGGTTAAAGGGGTTCGTTACAAAGAAATGAATGTTATAGTATTCTTTAAATATATTTCGGCTGTTATCATTAGAATATGATTAAATATTAAGTTAAAAGATATAAATGCGTAAACTAAATAAGGGACTAGGAACGAGCAAAAACGAACATGGGATGGAGGTGTCATTGATGGACAGACGCGGCACTAAAAAAACGTACATCAAATGCGTGGGACTACATGTATACTTGTTCAGAACATTTCAAGCAAAAATGAAAGAAAGAAAGTTATTTCAAGAATTTGAAATCCGGGAGAAAATAAGGAAAATTGAAAAACCGGAATCTCGTTACTTCGAATTAAATGAAGACAACAGAAAATGAGTTCGAATAAACGAAAATTTTTAATGTTATTCTGCTATTGGAAATTTGGGGACTCCATGTTTAGTTCGAAATAAGCGAAGGTTCGATTTATCCGATTTTGAATTAACGAGAGCCCACTGTATATATAATATGACTAATTCCTAATAAAGTAAAATCAACTTTTTAACTTCTTCAGTTCTGATGCCGTCTGTAGGAGACAGTAAAGAACACTCTTTAAGTTCATTAAATCCTTCTAGAAGTGTTAAAATTACTTCTAGATTGTTTTAATAAATGTGTGCATATCATAAGCATCGATATATAGACTGATACATCTTTGGAGATGTTTTACAGTAATTTAAAATCAGTTTTGTTTTCTTACTATTTGTCTTAGGAATAAGGAGGATAAACAGATGTTCCGTAGTTATTTTTAAAAAATATATATAAAAAAAAATCTGGAATAAAAATCACATTTAAATATTTTTAAAAACTTTCATTTTTCCAAAGAAAAAAATTTTGGGGGAAAATTTTTCCATAATCACTTGTAAATTTCATTTGAACTTAATCAGGCATATGTAAAAAATAATCAAATAAGATTAAAAACAATAATATTAATTTTTTTAAATGATAATTTGAAGTTTTAAAAAAAACATTTTGATAAAATTAAATTTAAAGTATGAAATATGTATGTATGATGTAAATAAACTGAATAACAACATTTTTGTTGTCGTAGAAACAAAAGTAATGTCTTTTAAAAGCGGAAAAATTTTAAAAATATTAAAATATAAAAATTAGAACTTTTTTGCGAATTTCTCTTCCAACTGCGTTAATTGATTCAAAAACAAATAGATGAAATATTTATGCTGTTTTATTTCCCATAATTTGTTTTGTATTTGCATTCAGGTCAATTTTTATTTACACAAATATTCTCTTTCAGTTTCTAAGAATAAACTATGCGGGGCCAGTTCTTTGCTGCACTGCTAACAAAAGGTAAGACATTTTTCATTTTAAACTTTTATTAAAAAAGAAATACAAAACATTTTATTGTAATTTCATGTATACTGCTTTCAGTAAAAAAGCAGTTATCAGTGTTTACTTGATATAAAACTTTTTTATGTGTGTTTGTGTGTTGTTAGCCTTTTAAAGCATGCTGAAAAAAAAAAAAAAAAAAAAAAAAGGACAAATACAGACGAACTTTCCTGTAACAAAGTTTCTATTTAGCGAAGTTTTCTATTTTACAAAATTTTCTGCTGAACCTTGACATTGAACACTATTAATATGCAAGTTAATCTCTATATTACGAAAAATATATTCTATGTAACGAAGTTTATTCCACTTTTGTGCATGCGCAGATTTAAATGAAGCGGTTGCTAAGTAATGGATGTATGAATCTATTTCAACGGATTATATAAACTAGTCGTTGGGGGCCACCGTAATACTTACCCATCATGGATATGTATATGAAAATAAAACATATGAAAATTATTTATACAATGCATTGCCATTCATAAAAAAAAAATTTAAATATTGTTAATACATAGTAATGCTATATTAAAGAACTGCTGATGTACCAATTTCGGCAAATTATATAAAACGCCAAACTACTCAAGTAGTACCAAATTGCTTAAAAGAAACATCCTTATAACTCCAAAAATAATAACTCTATTAACTAACAATTAATTGCGTCGGATTAAGCGTCTCATTTCCAATTAAAGTATACCTCTGAATTGAAATTTGAATGAAATACAGGGTCATGAAAAATCGAAGAATGTGGAAAACAGGATTACAAATATCTCGGCAACTAATAATCCGATCGACTTCGTTCTATATGCAAAATGTGTGTTATTTTATTGCCTTTTACGTCCATTCCTTAGAACAAAAAAATTCGAAAATTTTTATATATCTTTCATCAGAACTAATTTTTCGAGAGTCCGAAAAAATAGTTCCGGATAATCGAGGTTGCTGATATTAAATAGGGTTCGTCCCATTCTTACATACTAACCACATACAAAATTTCAAGTCTCTATCTCAATTTGTTCGGGAGATAGAGCGTTTACAGACAGACAGACAGACGGACGGCAAAATTTTTTTTCTAAAAATATGTTTTTCGGAATCTCCACTATCTAAAACGTGTAAATCCGTCAAAAAAATTTTTTCGATTTTCAAAACGATTGCAAGACTTACCCTATACTACGTATGATGGGTAAGTAAAATGAAATTATTTGTTTATTTAATTATTTCCCTTATAAAAATATCAATCCAAAAGCCTTCAATAGATAATGAAAAGATTCAAGTTTCAGGAAAATGTTAGATGAATCATTCGGATACTAACAAAAGTGAAAATGTTTATAAAGTGAATTTTTTATAAGAAACTTATTATTGCAATTTTTTTTAATTTAAGAATTTGAAATACAAATAAAAAGGAGAGAAGGTTATGCTACGCTCCAGTTTTCGTTTAACCTTTCTTTATTATTATTTTTTTTTAATTTATTCTTTATTATTATTATTTTTTCAATTAATTTTTACTTATATGGCTATGCAGGATGAATCTTAATTTGTTGGTCGAAACTTTAAGAGGGCATGGTACACATCAAGCAAACAATATTGAATAGGAAATTAAGGGTTTCAAACGCCTTCCGAAGGAGATAGGCGAAATTAAAGTTTATGGTTCAAATTTCAAATGATTATAAAAAATGGAAAAATTGGTCTATTCTTTTGTGATTTCCGCAAATACTATTCTTTATGTCATTTTTTTTTTCCTTGAAAATAAATTTTAAAGATGAAATTCCAAAAATTCCGATAGAGGCGCTTTAGACTTTGGAGTAACGAACAATTATTTTTTACCGTTGTCTTTTTGTATCTCAGTAAATGCTTTCAAAAGATCATACTTAAGTTCAAATTTTGAGCTCAAAATTTGAATCGTTCGAAGTTGTTAAGTAAGGCAAACACAACTTCAGTGTTCATGAAGGGGGAAAGAAGGGGGTTAAAATGTCCATTCTTTAACACAGTTCATATTTAATATTGTTTGTCGTGATGCATACTATCACCAATTAAATTTTTCCCCAAGAGTTTAGATTCACCCTGTACATCTATATTTTCGCATATGACTACAGTGAATAAAAAAAAGTTACTGCCTTAAAGAAAATACATTTTTCTAATATTTCCATTGTATGTGTATTTTTCAGCTTTTGCATGTGTATTTTATTATACAAATTTCATGAATTTGAGTTGTTCCTATTTAACGAATTTTCTCCAAAACAAATTGTTTAAGTATGAAGATGAGACTTAAATAGAAGATTTAAATGGAAGCTTCATTGTATTTATTAATCTAGGAGAATATACAATTAACACTTGACCGTTACCATCCATTTAAAAAAAAAAAAAAAACATTCACTTTCTTTAGAAATTTTAGAAACTATCAGAGTCTCTGAATTTCTAAAAATAAAGAATGCGTGAGTAAACTTTTCAACTTTATTAGAAAGCTTTAAAAACGGTTTTCAGACAAATATATACAGTGAAACCTCACTTTGCAACAACCTCCTTGAAAGGCCATTTCTTCATGAAATGAAATTTATTCTCATAGGCTCAATACTAATTTCATCTCCATTCAGAAACCTTTCCAGTTGAACTCCCTCCGTCAGCGACCAATTTGTTTGGAGAAAATGATACAAGTTTAGTTTTTTTCCTGGTCGCTTAAGCAAGATTTTATTAGAAAAATAAGTCCAGAGAGCACATTATTCGTCAAATTTCAAAATTAAGTTTAGTTTTTTTTTCTTGCTTTTAACTAAGTTTAGTAACTTTTAAATATTTAAACCTCTTTGTAATTTTCTAGGCAGTGAATTTAACTCTAATAACGGTCAATAAAATCCCATGCCCTATTCTGACAAAAAACTCTCAAAGAAATAGATAAAGTAATGAAATCGCCATTGTGTGAACTAGTCCAAACAAAAATCCGCATTTATTTGCTGTATTTAAAAAAAAGTTTCGAAAAAAAATTATAAAAGATAAAACAATAAAATCAAAGCAAATGTCAATATATTTACTCATTTTTTAAACTCTGCAATAATTATCTTAGGCCAGCGGTTCCCAATCTATGGGTCGCGGCAAGTGTTTTGGTGGGTCACAGGACAAACGAGTTTTGTCTCAAAAATATATTTTATTTCATCTGCTTTAAAAAAATAACAATTGCAACGATAAATAATGTTTCAAAAGGAAGTCCTTAATTTTCTTCTGGATGAATATACAAGCAGAATATCCAGAAATATCTAAATCAGCTTTGAGACTCTTGGGAAGGGGGGGGTCAACACGACATGCTTTTTCTACATTGCTGTTTTTGAAAAAACATATACAGAATCGAAACAAACTGCGAACAAGGTTTAACCGCTTATAAATCTTCATCTGCAAACACAAGTGCCAGAAATCTTATTGAAAATAAAGTATTATTTTGATAACTAATTAACCGTATGACACTTTAAATTATCTTTGTAGTTTGTCTGTTGTTTCAATTATTATTTATTACCCTTACATACTTTGATATTACCAATTCGTGTTTTTGTTGACAGTGTAATGCTTCATATGAAAATTTGCCTTTTTCGTAGAATAGTATAGCCAGTAGTTCTTAGAGGTCGTAGAACAATTTTCATACTTATATAGACCCTTCTAATGGGTGGGCCACGAAAAAAAAATGTCTAAAAAGTGGGTCTCTCCCTCCTCCCCGCTAAATAAATAAATAAAAATAGACGGTGAGGTCTTGTATCAAATAAAGTTTGGGAACCGATGTCTTAGGTAACTAATTTTTTTATTTTTTTTTTAAGTTCTTATGTAAATTTTATATAATTTATAATTAATATTTTATATAATATATATCTTATATGTATATTTTTTAATTTTTATATTTTTTCCTGTAAAATTAATTGTTACCTTTTTTTTCAACAATTAAAATCTAGATTTAAACAAGATTTCAATTAAGAGACCACCTCACAAAGCGACCAATTTTCATTAGAACGGAAGATGGTCGCTTTAGAGAGGTTTTACTGCATAATGTTTCCGTCATTTATTAATTTATTTGATTGACTGCTTGAAAAAAAGATTGAATTTCAATTCTTAACTGTCGATCTTTAAGATAATTATAATTTACAGATCCAATAGGCGTGAATGATGACCTGTTACACCTTGCTGTACATAAAATTAGGTCAATTTTACATTTCTAACTATTTTTTTTTTTTAACTTTTTTTATGAATTAATTAACATCGTAAAAAAACAGAAAGAACTGTAATATTTTTCCTTGTCATTGAATTGTACTGTCAATATCATTATGAAATTATTTCAGTTAAGTTGATTGATTTCGTAATTTGTATGTTAATTAAACTATTTATTTTGATTATTAATGAGTCTTCGAAGAAAAAAAATAAGAGAATGAAAAATCAGCGTAGATTAACATCCAGTGTCCAGCCTAGATTGTGAAACTTTAAAACACATTCACAAAATACCATATCAAAACTTCGCTACTTATGAAGGTGAAATATTTTATCAAAATAAACAATGGGAAACATGTATAAAGCATTTGAAAACCTAATTTAAAAAAAAAATAATTCCTTAATTAGGAAAATGACTGTATAAATAGATAATTTCTCCGAGGTGTTTCACTTTTATTTAACTTTAACTGTAAAATAAACATATCTTGTTTACAAAAAATGAGGAATGTATAAGGACAGAGTTCATTTAAAAGTCCTAAATTATAGTCTTTGAAAAAATCATTTCCAGACTTTTGTTGTAATATATTAAATTACATTTTTTTTCAGACCTGCAATGTGGTTTATACTTTTAAATGCACATAGTACGCTAAAAGTTATTTCGATTAAAGGCGTAGCAGATTTTAATTTTTCCATTGAACAAATTTCGTTAATAAATGGAAATGCACTTGAGAACTTTTTTGCAACCTTGTATAAGATCTATAAAATTTATACTCACCAAATAATAATAATAAAATAGTTAAATTTAAAAACATCTCGCAACTAAAACTTACACTTCCATCAATTATTGTTCATTGACTGAAATAATTTAGTTATTGTTTATTTTCTTCTTTAGCCAAATTTTTTTGTGTGTCCTTGTAAATGAAGGGTAAATTTTATGAACACTGTATTCTAAAGCCTTGTCGAACATCTCAGTGAAATATATAATTTTCACTGTTTTTAAAATAGTATAATATCATTAAAATACACCGAAAATGATTATTCTCCGTAGACAGTAATATAACGGAATTCTTTTGAATGCCTCTGTCAATCAGCCGTAAATGCCGTAAACAGGTTTTTACGACCGAAACCGAAACCATATTTCAGTGATGTTTCTATTTTTCGGCCGAAAGTGAGAATGCCCCCCAAAATTTTTTTATTAATAATCGCGTACTTATAAATATAAATAAATATAAATTAATTATGCTTGTGGCTCAAGTTGGCTTTACCTCTGACCAAACTTTTATTTTCAATTACACTAAAATGTAATCAATTCATCAACGCCACAAAATGATTTTTTAATGAATCAAATTTTATCTAATTGAAAAATATTTTGAATTTTAAATATACGTACTTCAAATTTACTTTTATAATAATTTTTGTAAATAATACTCTGTTGTACTATAACTTTCTGGTGGAGTATTTAAAATACTTCTGCAATTTCATACTAAAAAATTTCTATTAGTGTCGAGTCTGCAGCTTTTAATGAGCACGTAGAAAGCATCTTTAAAGTTTAGTCGTATAGCTATTTTCTTGTTTTATAATTTGCACTTACATTTTGAATGAGACATGACTGATAATTATAAAAATTAAAGTTCATAGTAATAAATAAAAAGTGTTTTATTTCATCTGGTACAACCTCTAATCAATGAAGTAATAGACCGATAGGCGACAACACAAACAATCACCTTGTTGAGTTCACGGATGAAAATCTAGGATTTAGTGAAATCTCGATTCGCCTATTAAAACGCAATCGGTCTGTCAAGTCCTATCTTAGTGGAAAACACCCAAAAACATTATTTTAGCGGTTGACTCGTAGGTTTACCATTGTGCTTTCCTGCACCCAAAAGTATGGAAACATGGAGGATTGGGAACAGGAAAACATAATAGTAAAGCTACGAGTCAACCGCTAAAATCGAGTTTTGAAGTGTTTTCCAACAAGATAAGATTTGGCAGATCGATTGCGTTTTAATATGCGAATATAGATGTAAGTAATCCTAAATTTTCCTCCGTGAATTCTATGATGTGTTTCTGTGCTGTTGCCTCCTGGTGTATAAAGTTCAAAATTTCTTGAAGAAGAAACGATATTTTTGCAATACAGATAGTTTCTATTTTTTGGCAGCATTTTCGGTATAAACGAATTTTTCGCGGAGCTCAAATTTCGTGCTGAAAAAGAAAACAAAACCGAAATTTCGGTCGATCTCCAATTAAAATGCATGTTGTTTCGTGACCTTTCACGCAGAAAATATTCATCATTCTAAAAGAAAAACGTAATAAACGATTTCTTATTGCATTATATACATTATATCACGCTTTCTCGAAGGAGATTTTACTTTTGTTAATTTCTTACGCCATAGTTCCTATCCTTCAAAAATCCCCCTACGCTTTAATAACGGAGTTCCAGATTTTTTTCGTCCCAAATATTTGCATTTCCAGTCGAATAACTTTCACTTTTCGATTCTCCTGTATTCGGGTCAGGCGGCCAAGGCTATGAACGGTGAGACAATTATTCAAATGAAGCTCTTGTTTATTTAGCATTTCACTTATTTGCTTGAATTGTAGTCATTAAAAGGGTTGTCTTTTACGTGTTTGATATTATTGAATTATTGAATTTGCATGAATGCCTCGTGATGCATTTATTTATTTATTTATTTTCATTTTTATTTATTTATTTTTTTTTTTAACAGATCACTTTAATCCCTTAATTGGTTAATTCTTTTCCGTTCAATAAATTGAAAATAGCGGATTCACAACACAATCATTTAAATAAAATAGTATTCGTAAAATTTAGTCTAAACATTTCCGCCTTTCAATCGTATTGAAATTTTCTTAAAAGTAATAGTGGTGTCAAAAAGCTTTAAATGATGAAATAAGCAAATTCGTCTTTCCCGAACGGCGTTCGGGCAAACCAGTTAAGGGATTAAAGATAACATTTTTTCTATCATTATAATCAATATGAAGCATATATTACAATATATTACAAAATTTCAAAAGGATTTTGTAATTTATTGCTTTTATTTTTAATCATTTGGAAAATCGTTGTTGTTCTCAGTCAAGAATAGAGATATCTGAGATATATAGAAATCCTTGTGTTTTCCTCATTTTTGAATTACTTCTGTTGTCACGATGACAAAAAAGTATTAAAAACTGAAAAAAACTTAATAACTGTAAAACAAATTGCGATACAGCTGTCAAACAAATTGCATTTAAAAGTATATTTTTTTCCCTATACGACGATGTAAAGATAAAAAATGTGCGATGTTTAAAAGTTAAAAAATTTGCAGTACCGAAAATTATAAAACTGAAATTTCATTTAAAATTTAAAAGTGTTGTTATTTGCGAAAGAACGTATGAGTTAAGCACAGATATGCTTGTTCTTTATTTTAGATGGCCCCACCAGTGGTCGAGAGGTTCTGACCTCAACTGGTAGACGGCAGGTTCTGAGCTCGAACCCAATCACGGCCGTCGGCCTAACCGTTCGGTGTTTTTCGTGGTTTTCTTCAAACCTTGAATTTCCTTGCGTAAATACTAATTAGGTTCCATTAGAAAGACCCCCACGGAGGGCATCCCACCTTTAGGGCCTATATCTCATTTATAGGTAACTAGCTGACATAAAATAAACCAAACGTTTATTATAGATAGGGTGGTTAAAACTATACATGAAATTGATTGAATTCAGCAATGAAAAGAAACACTTTTTTCCTCTTTATTTTGGTTTAAAAAAAATAACAAATAGTTTAGCAGGAAAAAAGCAGTCCTAAAGCAGTTCAAATTCTTTTCGGCAACAAATTATTTCCATGTGAATATTACAAAGAGAAATAAAACTTTAAAACATTAAATTCATTAATATTCGTTAAAATCAGTATATAGGAAAAATTACATCATATTTCAAATGACCAAACAATAATAATGCAAAATAAGTTAAATTAAACAGTGCATTTGCACGAGACATTTATTTCATATTTTGAGATAATCTTTTTAATTTTTGTTGTGACTTCTAAGGTAACGCAAATAATATTTCCTTTCTGGCAACAAAAATAGTTTCAAGTGAATATTAAAAAGAGAAACAAATCTTTGGAGAAAATTACGTCAGATTTTAAATGGTACTATTCAAATGTCTTTCAAAAAAACTTTCTTATAGCGTTGGTAAAAAATACCGAGAATCAAAGATTCTATTTACTTAATTTATTTTTACATTAGGCTATTTTAAAAATTGTAATAATAATTTTAAAAAAAGACCGTGTGTTACCTAGGCAACACACGGATTAAATGCGTCGATATGCTTCTTAAGTTGTATTTCCATTGATCTTTCAGTCACACCCAGTCTACGTTGTTACAAACAGTGCATGGAATCATAAATACAACATCGATTAATTTTGTTTTGTCATATTTTGTTATAGTGATATTCGTTGTAAAGACATTCTAAAATACCTGTGTAATTTAAAAAGACGCTCTGGTTTATTTATTTATTTATTATTATTTTTTAATTCTGAAACTGTGCACTGCATGAAAAATTAATTTAAAAAAAATTAAATGCATCTTAGAGTTTTGTTAAATTTATTTAAAGTTGTGTAAAAGAAAAATAAATCCAATCATAAAATTCCTTTTAAAAGAATGTTATAAACTACATAAAGAATGTATTTAAAGAGTTCAATTAACTGCACCCACGAAGAAAATTCATATACCTTCTGGCTTATTTTTTTGTTTAAAAATTAAATTACTTGAATGAGGGCTATATTTAAGGATGGATAAACTTAACGGCAAAATTTCTTTGTAAAGTAATTACGGAATTTCTAAGTAAAGATAATTGCTTTTTGTTAACAATTTCAATGCTATCTTTAATACATACGTTATTTTCATGAAATGAAAGCGTGTTATTATGAAACTTTATGAAACTATTATGAAACTTTGGATATTTTAAAACTTAAAGCCAAACCAGATGATTAAATCTGGGCATCAAGTTAGAATCTTCTTCCATTGGGTCGGGTTAACGCTATTTTTCCTTTTTTTTTTTTTCTTCTTTTTCTTTTTTTTTTAGGATGTTTGATTTTAGTTGACTGTAAACGTTTTGGGTTTGGACCGGTTCGACAAAACGTTGCAAAAGAAAATCCTAAATATTTTTTTATCCCCCCCCCCCCCCAAAAAAAAAAAACTACATAAGATGCTCTGG
This sequence comes from Maratus speculifer, assembly GCA_964019185.1. Lineage (NCBI taxonomy): Eukaryota > Metazoa > Arthropoda > Arachnida > Araneae > Salticidae > Maratus > Maratus speculifer. Next base: position 98,795,422 of record OZ025297.1, on the reverse strand, counting down.
GTTAATAACGCTTTGTTAAAGTTTTGCATTGAGAAAAACAACATACCTTCTTCACCTAGAATGAATAGTTAGTCGTTTTCGGAATGCCTAAACTAGAACTATTGAATTCCGAAGTAAACATATAGGACAAACAACTGAGCTGAATAAACGAAATGATCTAGAATTTCTAATCTCTTGTTTTCAATGTCACAAAACGATATTGAATCGTTTCAGCAACGAGAAATTATCGTTTGATTTTTGTAATGGTTTTCTGAACTATGTAGAGTTATAGTTAATAAAACAAAGGTACTTCGTGTGTAATAAAAAGCAAATAATATTTGCATGGACACCCAAAAGATTTTGGATACTCATACTGTGTCCGAAGTACTGTATACTATTACACTAGGATCTGAGTATCTTTAAAACTTCGTTATAGTACGAACTCGCCACATTTGTTACGTTTGACGTGCAGTTACCGAATTGTGGATGAATGTATGAAGTAAAAAGTGGTAAACTAATCTGTGTCAGTAAACAGCTTATCAGTATTGGCATGACAACATACCGGGTGGTAATAATATAAATATCTCGATTTGTAGCCGTCTGCATCTTGAAGGAATCACCCAAATGAAACGAAAATCGGTGCACTGACCATTCTTTATTGAATCATTTGGGCTAGCAGTAGTCTAATCCTATTAAATGAATGAAATAATCCTATTGGCAACATATAATAAACTAATAGAAGTGACTTAGTCATTCTGTAGCCTTTCAACCATCGAGTATCGAACATACAGCCATGTGATTGGATACTAATTGGATTGGATATGCGACAGCCATGCGATTTGGATACAGCCACTAAAATAGGTTCATTTTGAAACAATTAATTTCTCTGAAACTAATCGCACGAATTTCATGAAAATCTATGTTCAGTTTAACTGAAGGCTGTAGGATTTATTTATGGTTTCAAACTTGGGTATTGGCTATTGAAAAAAAAATGTTGAATTCGTTTTCATGTGTAGATGACTCCCTAACAGGCCCGTAGCCAGGATTTCATTTCGGGAGGGGCTCAATCTTGGAATTTTTTTTTCTCGTCTAGCATCAGTGATGGGCATTATTTAAAGCGTCAAAAAATAAACAAGGCTTAATCTACGATATAATCTATATATAATATATTTTTCCATTTCAAAAATTGTTATTTTTTCGATTTCTATTACAAATTTTGATTTCTAAGAGTTCTTTTTGTAACAGTTCGAAAACCGAAAGTATTTTTGAAGAAAAAACTGCAAACAAAATAAAAAACCACAAACTAACAGTTTTTGTAACGAACTTAACTTTATGTATCTTTATAAGAAATTTTTCTAAAAAATATATCGAAATGTAAGCAAGTAAATTTAATTGATTCAAAACGCAGGATTAATATTATGTACACGTGTCTTTCTTTGCGGGTGTGGGGTCTTAAAATGATTAATCTGTAGATAAAATTACCCATATTATTTTTCTTCAATGGAAAAATATTTTTTACAAATTATAAATAATCGTAAAAATTATATTTATATTTCACATTCAAAGTTATAAATGCAGTGCTCTAGGTCAATAAATTTAGTAGTGTTACAGAAGCAACCTTCGTAACTTCTTTGCAGCCAAGAGGCTGACATTATCAAGATCTGTACTAATGTCCCAACATATAGATATCATAGCAAGGTTACTCAGTCTCTCATCAATTGTTGGTAGGTGTTGGGTTCAAACTCAGTCTCGCCCGTCAGCCTAATCATTCGGAGTTTGCCATAATTTTTTTCGAGCCTGGGATTTAACTGCATAGTTATGGGCTAGGTTCTCTTTCCACTACTCCTGTGGTGGGCAACCCACATCTCTTCAGGCCTATTTTCCTCGAGTAGATAACTAGCTGTCATAAATAACACCAACGATAGTCTCATGAACCATAGTGTTTCGAGGCAGAAATTTAATATTCTCATTGTCGAAAAAGACCTTTCAGCAGTGGCTATTTTTATCGGAATCATAGCCAAGACTATCAGCAAGTATTTCATTGTATTGCAATACACTGCATTACAGTACTCTAAAACTTTTAGGACCTCTGTATTTTTATCAACATTACGAATTCATTCACACCATACTTCATATTCAACTTTCACTTACGAAATTAACACCTTATGTTCGAAATATTGAGAGAGATTCTCTAATTTGTTTGCTTATTCCAGAAAAGTACATCCTGAAAAAAGTATTCGAAAATCGGTTAAAATGTCTTCATTCAAAATGAATCTGTCATTCAAATTTTGAAAAATACTTTCAACATAGGAAATGCAGACTGTGACCCTATAATAATCTTTAGTGGATATAATTTGGTGGTTTGTATGTGCAGCCTATTTAAATTTTGATCTTGTGATTTTTATGTGGTTGACGTTTTCGAAGACGTTTTTCGAAAGAAGTTTTGATGTAGAATTAAATGTCTCTCAAAAGATTTCCACCGCAGTTCATTTTCTCTGTGTTTTCTAAAATAATTAGGACATCTTTAGTATTAAGTTACAGCCGAGATTGTGTCAAGAGATTTTTCATGAAGATGAGCTGACAATGGCTTTGTCAAACGTCTTATATACAAATAGGCTTACACTCTTTTCCCTTCCATGACTGCCAAGAAAGGTCTATAGTTAGCGAATAAATATTTCGTTTGTTTTCCGAAATATTTTCTAAGCTAATACAAATTCATTCAAACAGCTTAACAAATGTTACCATATTTTCACGACTTTCTATAAACCTTGTGTTTTAAAAACAGTCTTTTTTTTTTTTTTTTTTTTTTTTTTTTCTGGGACATATTATGAAATTTATTGCTGAAGGATCAAACTTACCTCAGGGTGATTTCTAAAAAATTTTCATTTCGTTAACTGTTCCAAGAGAGGTTTGGATGTCAGGAATTAGCGGGTGTTTTTGGATAATGTATGGTTTAAACAATAGCTTGCTAATTGTTGAAAGTATCTGATTTTGGGACACTTCTGACGAATTGTATATTGGATCTCACTGACATGTCCAACCATATTAGTTTCTCTGTCATACGCATGTGTGACGCATTTAGACATATCATTATGTAGTTCATTACAACTTTGTACTATTTCTTCTGATATATTTTCGGCGGACAAATCATTTATTTGAATGAACCTGAAATGATTTCCCGAATTATTGGGGTTTGTGCATTTTATAAATATTAGTCTACATATTTAACTCAGAGGGCAAACTATTCTGTGCTTGAAATGTCCAAAATTTCATCAGTATTTATCCCAAAACAGATAGCGCGATTAATTTGCTAATCAGTTCTTCAGTAACTATATCCCAGCATATTTGAATGATTTCATGTTGAATGTCTGGGCTGAAGTAAGAAGTAGTATTTCTGTGGGCATTTATAACGTTTCAATTCCTCATCTATAAGTTTTGCTATAAATCTTAAGAGTTTTTAGCTTACCGTATTTTTTATTTGTTCTCTAACGTTAAGGGACCAGTATTATAATTACCTTTGTTAGTAAGCATTTCTTGATCGGCCCAAAATAAGATTCTTAGAATGTTGGATGTTGTCTCCTAGAAAACTCTTTAGGATGCACTGTGAAAAACCACCAAAAAATCCCTACTCAGGAGTATTCATCCTTTCAGTAATAAGTGTACGAAATACAAAGAAAATTTTCATATAGAACTACTCTGTGCACATTATCTTTCTATTAAAGATTCATATGCAAACAATTTAACTGAAATGTATTCAATGAAGAGCCGGGAAACACCGGTTGCTATGGCGCCTTGAAAGTTTGTTGGTAGCCTATCATATTTTTTCGCACCATTTCTTTTCGAAATTTCCCGTTATTAGTTTTATTAAAAAAAATAATAATAAAATAAAATAAAGCCTTTTATTGTTAAGTTTTTAAGAAATGATTATTTTTCACATAATTTTACATTACAAGGGTCATTACAGTTTTTGGCTCCTTTTTCTACAAAACATTTTAACACTGATCATTCTAAGTATTTATTATATCGTAATATATTTAACGTAGAAGAAATTAAGAAAAAATCCTAACATGAAAGTAAATGTTTAAAATTTAACTCCTAAAGTTAATTTATACGCTATACACGTATTAAACTTTTTTTTTCCAAGTCTTATCGAATATTTCTATGCATAAAGTAAAAAATTCGATTTATAATTTTAGCTGAATAAATTTATATTTTTACAATTAAAGATATACGTATTCAATGTTGTAGTCGTAAAAAAAAGCAGAGCGTATATACGGCGTAAGTAGAGGGTATGCGCTACTTCCTGAATGTTCATAGATATAGGGCATACGCTAATGCTTTATTTGAGAAACAGAGGGTATACGGAACTTTTTTTTAAATCCAGAGGGTATACGGCGTATACCCCCGTATACCCACCGCTACATCAAAAGTTCTATTGAAATGGAAGAAAAAACAAGAAAATTTTGGCAGTTTTTACTGTCATTAAATTTAACTTAATTTTTTTTAACTTTCGGGAGGGGCTTCAGCCCCCTTAGCCCCCTCCCTGGCTACGTGCCTGCTCCCTAAGCCAATTTTATACAGATGATTTTAAAGTAGTCTTTATTTCCAATCATTTGACACCAGTAACTCTTTTCTACGGTAATTTGTTCCAGAATTAGAAAGGGTGTTTATTTCTTTCTGCATGGCTGTACTTTGTTAGATAATTAAAACTAATTAGAGTTTCATGAATTCCATGTTTAAATTATTTAGTTACTGCATTTATTACTAGACTAGCGAGCTACGCCCGCTAGCTGGGCCAGTTTTTCCAAACGAACCTCGATATTAAGCAATATATAATAAACAAAAAAATTCATTTAATAAGCAAGTCTTGGTGTTCGAATCCTCAAGCACAAAAAAAGTAAATTAAAGAGCTATGGTTGTTATGCGCCCATTATCCCGTTAAAAATATGTGATTTCGCACAGTGGGCTCTACGCTCCATGGTCGCCATCGTCCCATTAAAAATATTTGGTTTTGTACGGTTGGCTCTGCGCGCCCATAAGACATTTTCTCGTATTTTTTGGTTCATCAGAAGTAGACTTTTACGCAGATTCTGAATATGTAATCAGTTTTTTTCTACTTTAAAAACTGTCTGCATGATGGTTTAAGAAAAAACGCGCAAAAAAGGGAGAAAAAGAGGTTTTCGACTGCTTCTTCTTTTAGCCAAAGGGAAAAAGTTCTTTTCCTTTGGCGCAGTGTTCTGCCTCAGAGCTCCGTTTGAGCGCCGTTTGGGATTTGAGACATTTTTCGTTCCGATTCCCAAGGGGTTTTTAATTCATAACTTTTTTAATTTTGGCCCCACGGTCTCGAAAATGCCCGAAATGACTTCCCCGTAATTTTTCCAATCGAAAGACACCTCTCGCGACTTCCAACTTGCCCGCGTTGCGAACTGTAATCGGCTTCAAGCAGACAGACAGAGGCGCACGGATTTTATTAGTATAGATAGCGAGCTACGCCCGCTAGCTGGGCCACTTTTTCCAAACGAACCTCGGTATTAAGCAGTATATAATAAGCAAAAAAATTCATTTAATAAGAAAGTCTTGGTGTTCGAATCCTCAAGCACAAAAAAAAGTAAATTAAAGAGCCATGGTCCCGTTAAAAATATGTGATTTCGCATGGTGGGCCACGTGCACTTGAAAAAAAAAAGATTGTGGATCGGAGCTATGGTCGCTTCGCGCCCATAGTCCGTTAAAAATATTTGGTTTTGCACGGTGGGCACTAAGCGCCCATAAGACATTTTTTCGTATTTTTTAGTTCATCAGAAGCAGATTTTTACGCAGATTCTGAATATGTAATCAGTTTTTTCTACTTTAAAAACTGTCTGCATGATGGTTTAAGAAAAAACGCGCAAAAAAGGGAGAAAAAGAGGTTTTCGACTGCTTCTTCTTTTAGCCAAAGGGGAAAAGTTCAGGTTCTTCACCGCAAGGTAGCGCAGTGTTCTGCCTCAGAGCTCCGTTTGAGCGCCGTTTGGGATTTGAGACATTTTTCGTTCCGATTCCCAAGGGGTTTTTAATTCATAACTTTTTTAATTTTGGTCCCACGGTCTCGAAAATGCCCGAAATGACTTCCCCGGAATTTTTCCAATCGAAAGACACCTCTCGCGACTTCCAACTCGCCCGCGTTGCGAAGTTTAATCGGCTTCAAGCAGACAGAGGCGCACGGATTTTATTAGTATAGACTGCTATTTGTACTTCAACGCCTGACTGTTTATGTTATCTCCTGTGGAAATTGCTATGACATTTGATGGCGGAATAATGATATTAAATCAACTGAAGTTATAATTTTAGTAAAGATTGCTATCTTGTGCCACATAAAGTTTGAGTATTTCCAATGCTTGCTTTACAAATTCGAAAATAATAGCAGTCTTCATGTTCTAGTCAGTTTTCTTGTTGATATAGTATCTCAGAATTTCCAGTTTTGCATATATACGTGGTTTATATAAACGCGTACAGTTACATATAGGGCGTACAGTGCACGAACAGTGTCGCAATTATAAAAGGACCAGTGCGTATACATTACAGGCAGAGGGTGCAGTGCTGGAAAAACGTTTAGGGGCACTAACAAAAACATGATATAGTGAAACTTACTATAGTGAAATATAGTAATATAGTAGTAGTAAAGTAAATATAGTAGTAGTAGTAAATATAGTATACTATAGTTCCCTTGATATAGTGAAACTTACTATAGTGAAAAATAAAAATTTTGAAAGCCTGCAGTTTCAAAATAATACATATGAAATTATACAAGTTTCATTATTTGTTTTAAATGACAATTGTACATTAAAAAAATAAGCAAAAATTAATGTTTATACTCTTAAAACGAAAAAGAAGATTTGATTTCTCAAGAAAGAGCTATAATTTATTGGATCGAATATGAGTTGTTTTTTAAACGTTTCACTCATCTTGATATAAATTGTTCATTTAAATTACTCATCTTGATTTAAATTGTTTTAAAACAATTCGTTCACTCGAGATTATTTATTTATTTATTTATTTATTTTACAAAAAGCTGATTTTCAGAACGTAATATAAGTGGATTTCAGCTCAACATGAGTTATTTTGTTGCTGAGATTTTAAGAGAGTAAGTAATGCATTTTGGTAGAATAAAGTTTAAATTTAAAATCTAAATAACACATAAATAATTTGTACATTGATGTTTAGTACTTTGTTTGCTTCTCTTTAAGACTCTCTTTCCCAAAGACGCTTTGGGAAAGATTTGGCAATATTTGTACATATCGAAATGTTTTTTTTTTCATATTTCCAAAACGACTGATTTTAGTTAAAAAATTGAATATACTGCTAAAATTATAGCCTTTTTTTGGTATAAACTTGACGAACCAAGATTCTCCATATATTTTCAGTAGGGTTTATCTCAATTTTTTTTTTTTTATGTCTAACTTTTTTAATGACGGATACTTATTTTTAAAAAGCAGCTAATATCTTTAGAACTTTTTATATTAATTTGTAATTTTTGCAAAAACTTTTTTAAAATTAGAATAAAACTTCCTATGAAACTTATATATATATATATATATATTATATATATGTATATATATATATAATATGTATGTATGTTATTCAAATACACTCATAGTTAAAATGAAGTGACAAATCTATGAACAAGTTGGTAAAATTCTGAAGATGAACAAAATACGAACAGCGGAAAATAGAAACATATAATAAGACACTATGAATAATCTACAGAATCGTCAAAGAAGCTTACAGATTTAATTCATAGTGAAGATAGGTTTGCTTCATCCAATTTATGTCAGAATCAGACCTAAGATGACAAGATTTAGCTCCTTATAACATATCAGATATTTCCAAAACAAACCTACAATTAAAATACTACGCATAAGATATTAAAAGATAAATTACTAAAGAGAAGATAGCTAGATATAGACATATATACTTTGCTGTCTAGCATATACATACAACGCGTACCTATATACAGGATGAACATATGCATTCCAATTAATACTGCCACTTGTTCCGATTTAAAATGAAAGTCCTGATTTTCAGATCCTCTAAATTTGTCTCACATCACCATTGAGCAGGACGCAAAAAATCGCGATTTTCACAATGCATTAATTTCACAATTTAAATTTTCATTTTTCATTGTTTAACTTTTTTCTTTTCAGACGTATATTGTTAGATTTTTCTAAAAAAATAAGTAAGTTACAAAATTTTTGGAAAGACTTAACTGTTTATTTAAAATAGAATTTTACAGTATTTGTTTTATGTCTTTTTACCAAAACATAAAAAACATATTTCGAGAAAAAAGGCATAGAAACAAAGAAACAACAAAAACAAAGAAACAACAAAAACAAACAAACAAACAAAAACAAGTGGGTAGTGTGATCGCAGATCGCACTGAGGTTTTCGTTTAATATCACCTTCAAAACAATTTATCATTAAATTAACAAACGAAAAGTGGTTTTTCGACGCCATTTTGGATTTATTCACCAAACGTGCCAGTCAGAACAGAATACTGAATTCTTCCCCTAAATGCTGCTTTGATCGCACAGATTTGTTGATTTCTCAATCAGTATCTACAGATTTAGTGAAGGTACGCAAGTAAATAAAATTATGTATAAAAGTTCAAGATATCATGTGAGCAATGGCTTACGGAGTGAAAAAAAAAAAAAAAAAAAAAAGGGAAATATTTTAATTTCAACAATACACAAATTTTCTTAGAGACTTGTCAGATTGTAGTTGCATTATGTTAAAAAGCACAATATGTTTAATCAACAATCCGAATTTCATGTTCATGAATAAAACTAGTCGTTGGGGGCCACCGTAATACTTACCCATCATGGATATGTATATGAAAATAAAACATCTGAAAACTATTTATACAATGCATTGCAATTCATAAATAAAATTTAAATACTGTTTATATGCATAGTAATGCTCTATTAAAGAACTGCTGATTACCGATATCGATAAATTATATAAAACTCCAAACTACTCAAGTAGTACCGAACTGCGTAAAAGAAACATCCTTATAACTCCAAAAATAATAACTCTATTAACTAACAATTAACTGCATCGGATTAAGCGTCTCATTTCCAATTAAAATATACCTCTGAATTGAAATTTGAATGAAATACAGGGTCATGAAAAATCGAAGAATGTAAAAAACAGGATTACAAATATCTCGGCAACTAATAATCCGATTGACTTCGTTCTACATGCAAAATGTGTGTTATTTTATTGCCTTTTACGTGTATTCCTCAGAACAAAAAAATTCGAAAATTTTTCTATACCTTTCATCAGAACGAATTTTTCGAGAGTCCGAAAAAAATAGTTCCGGATAATCGAGGTTGCTGATATTAAATAGGGTTCGTCCTATTTTTACATACTAACTACATACAAAATTTCAAGTCTCTGTCTCAATTCGTTCGGGAGATAGAGCGTTTACAGACAGACAGACAGACAGACAGACGGACGGCAAAATTTTAGGTAGATTTCGTATGAAATACTACCTATTGCATTGTCTCCCATGTTGGAATTTCTGAAAAATTTTTGCGGATCTACACGAATCATGACTCCTAGACCCCAAAACTACCATCAGTAAAAAAGTTTATATATATATATATATATATATATATATATATATATATATATATATATATATATATATATATATATATATATCGGTGTATATCACTTTCTTCTAGACACGATAACTTCCATAATTATGCTCAGATCTTCATCAAACTTTTACATAAAATCAAGGGGTATAAAATCTCGGTTAAGTTCGTTAATGGGCAAAATCGGACCAAGGGGGTGGAAGTTAGGAGGGTTTTTGTGAAAACAGAAAAAACGCGATAACTTTTTAATTAAAATAGATATCGAATCGGTTTAAAGTTTATATTACTTCTAAACAATGAGGAAAAAGTTTATGCGTGACAGATTTTTGATAAAGTTAAAAATGGGCTCAAGGGGCGAAAAAAACATGGTTTTTGGGAGAAAAAAATTCATAACTTTGTCAATTCTGAAGATATCAAATCCAACTAAATTTTATATAAATGTACTCAATATTATCTAAAACTTTTGTATTTACAAGTTTTTGATAGGACCAATTTTTACCGATGAAAAAAATTAAAAACGAAAAGAAAAAGGGGGGAGGAAAAAGAAAAAACCCATAACTTACTCAATTCTTAAGCAATTAAATCTAATTAAATTTATTTTATATCTTCACAATAATATCTACAACTTTTATATTGACAAGTTTTTCATAGAACCAATTCTTATAGCAAAAATAAATTAAACAAAACCTATTATTTAGGAACTATATAACTTGACGTATTGGCCAGTTTTTTGATAAAGGCAGAATATATTTTTTTAAAAGGCTGCCAAAAAGGGTATTTTGAACAGAATTTCACGAAGTTGTGATTAAAATTTGAGGAAATTTAAGAAATTGCGTTTTTACCGAGTCATTTTTAAATCTTTTTTTGTTCTCAAACGCATCCAATTTACAGGTTGTCTTATTTAGGAACTATATAATGTGACGGAGTGGCCAGTTTTTTGATAAAGGCAGAATATATTTCAAAAAAGGCTGCCAAAATGGGCACTTCGCACAAAATTTCCCAAAGCGAGATGATTAATGAACTGTGGGTATTCAAATAACAAATTGGTTATTTTATGACTCATTTTTAAATCCAATTTTGCTCTGACACGCATTCAATTGACAGTTTTTTGTTACTTAGGAACTATATAATGTGCTTATTCGTCGATTTTTTGATAAAGGGTGAATATATATATTTTAAAAGCTGTCAAAGTAAGCACTTCGCAAAAAAATTTCCTAAAGCGATCATGATAAAAGAATTGAGGTTGTATTCAAATAACAAATTGTTTATTTTATGACTCATTTTTAAATTCAATTTTGCTCTTAAACGCATTCAATTGACAGTTATTTGTTATTTAGGAACTGTGTAATGTGCCGTATTGGTCAGATTTTTGATAAAGGCTAAATATATATTTTAAAAAATCTGTCAAAGTGGGCACTTCGCACAAAATTTCTAAAAGCGATCTTGATTAAAGAATTGTGGATGTATTAAAATAATAAATTGGTTATTTTATGACTCATTTTTAAATTCAATTTTGCTGTCAAACGAATTTAATTAACAGTTTTTTGTTATTTAGGAACTATATAATGAGCATATTGGTCAATTTTTTAAATAAAGTAAGAATATAATTCAAAATATATTGGCAAAATGAGCATTTAAGTAGAGATAGGCATTTTTTTTTTTTTTTTTTTTTTTTTTTTTTTTTTTTTTTTGAGATGAAAACTTTTCGAAATCTACCTCCGCCTATAGGCCATGCCGAAAGGGATTTTTTTTTCTAAAAATATGTTTTTCGGAATCTCCACTATCTAAAACGTGTAAATCCGTCAAAAAAAATTTTTCGATTTTCAAAACGATTGCAAGACTTACCCTATACTACGTATGATGGGTAAGTAAAATGAATGAAGATACGCTAATTTAAACTTTCAATGTTTTTGTTGATTTTCGACGAGTTTAAAAGGTAAGACCCCTTAAAATTTATTAAAGTTTTAAATAATGATAAAACAGTGGGTTTAATCTATATCCTGTAACACGGGTATGTCGGGTTTGGATTCCCTAATAGTAATTAAAGCTAAACTAATTACAGTTGTTATCAGTTCCATATGTACTTTATTCAGTTATTCCATTTATAATGTGTCGGTTGCTATTTGCATTTAAACCCCTGGCTATGGCCCTATACTCCTGTCAGTTGTGGTCCACAAAACTCAATATTTCATGACCGAATAATGTCATTAATTAACAAACCTATGCATAATTTAAGGAATGATTCTAATCTCGTGTCGCATTACGTTCACACAATATCGCTGTATATGCATTATTTAGTCGAAATTATGTCAGGCTTTGCGTTCTATTGACTTTCCAAACTGATATATGGCTTCAAGGGGCGATTCCACAGAAAAGTGTCATCCGGGTAGGGGGAGAGGGGGGAGAAAATAAATTAATAGTATAATTAAATTAAAGGTGTGATAAGAAAATTTGATTCTATATAAATAGATTCTACAAAAAATTCTAATAAGGAGGCATGGTAAATTATTGTCCACAACCTAAGTTGAGTACCATTATTGTGTTTGTAAAGTGGTTATGTTACGTCAGTTACATGTGCAAACGTCATTTTTTATCTTTTTTCTTGTTTAAAAATTAATTAATTTTTTTAAAAATTATAGTTTGTCATTACCTATTGTTGTTAAAAAGATAAAATTACTTTAAAAAAAAAATGGATAGTTTTGATACAGTGAAACCTCCAAATAAGGGACACCTCTATTTAAGGGACAAAACGTCTGGTCCCAGTCCCTTGATATAGGACGTGTAATGTATTTACCTCTGAATAAGGGACACTCAATTTAAGGGACACTTGAAAATGATATTAAAAGGACTGGTTTTAGAAATTTCAGATAATGAAGTAGTCTGTGATGAAAATGAAAATACAGATTTTTGTGAACTTGTCAAACAGACTGTCAAACATGTAGATACAGAGACATACGGTACAATTAACGAGCATTCATTTGCCCACAATTCTGATTCGACATCAGTGCGTTTATCCCTATTGAAAGTAATGCTGGAAATTGTGAGGATGATTCTAAAAGTGGAGAATAAAAGAAAATTGTATGTGAAACAAAGAACTTTACAGATGCTTTTAGGCTGTTCTCAGATACAAAAAAAGGCAACTTTTAAGACACAAGTTTTAATTTATTTTTATTCGAAAATGCCTGAAACTAGTAGGCGTTGTTGTTCAGAAAATATGTAATAGAGATGTTTTTTCCAGTTTTGCAAATGCAACAGATTTTTCAGAAAATATTATCGAAATGGTTGCTTTGTAGCAAATTTTCACGCGAAAAAGGAATAATTACTTGAGAAAGGGTAACAAAGTCTTTGCCATGTGATCAAAATCACTTGTAACTCAATAGGTAATTTATTTATCAAAAAATTGAAAACACAGTACAGTTGAAAATCACTTCCATAGTCAAGCATTCCAATGTTATACCTTCCTGATAAAAAATGAATTTGTAATCGTGACAAAACGTTTTCTGCTTGCTGAACAGATCAGTTAAGAGATTTTCTGCCTTAAAATGTGCAAAGCAGTTCTATACTTTTTTTCTATATTGCTGGTAATAAAGAACTAAAATTTATAAGTATGGTAAATGAACACTTGAAAGGTTTGTAGTGTAAAATCGAAATTTGTAAAACAGTCCTTTTTGATTGATTACTTCAAGTGAAATTCTTTTAAACATTTTTATACTTTTTGCATGTAAACAGTTTGCATAAAAATTACTAATCAATAATTCTACAAATTATTTGAGGATTTAGTAATCAACGGAAAATTTTAATTAATTCTTTTTTCTTCTTTTTTGTGTCTGATTAATGTAATTTATGCAGTTCGGATACATTTAAATTTCATTTTTAATGCTTTGTTAATTTTATATCATTCTGAACGATTAATTAAACATAATGTAAAAAACTCCGAATAAGGGACACCTCTATTTAAGGGACAAAAGTTCCGGTCCCATAGGTGTCCCTTATTTGGAGGTTTCACTGTATTTTTTACATTTCAATGAAGACAGAAAATGTGTTTGTATATGTTATGTTACATCAATTACAGAATTTTGAAACGCAATTTTTTCGGACAGAAATATATGTTGAAATAATCTGCAGGTACATGTGTATCAAATCCTTAGTAAAAAATATTTTAAATCATTAAAAAATGTTTTCTTTTTATTAGTAAAATTTCTACGCTGTTTAGAAAACAAAAATCAGTCATGAAGTGTTGCATCACAACAATAGAATTGATCCAGTGCGGATAATTCTCGTCTCAAAGTGCTTTCATAATATTTTTACACTTTTAAAAAATGATTGAAAACAACAAACGCTATTTTATATTCTATAAAGTTTCGATATTTTTACTAAAAACATTTTAATATATTCACACTGATATTCTCTCAATGGAGTCAGGGCCGTAGCTATGGGGGCGCGAATGGACGGCTCAGCCCCCACCCCCCCTAAAATATCCCCCCCCTGGAAAAGATTCCAAGGTCACTCAATGAACTTATGTTCCGAAAATTCAAACGAAGTTTTGTTCAAAAGTCTAATTTAGTTTTGAGACCTCTTCAGAGCTTTGCAGGGTTACTAAATTGTATCTAAAATAAGTGTTTCAACACTCTCTCATCCTATTTGTACATATGAAGCTAACATGATGTTTAATTTTGCAACAGTTATACACTCAAAATTTTCATCATCATACAGTTTTCTTAGCATAAAATGAAGCTGTTATAACAGTTTAATGAGAAACATAGTACCTACAGTGTGAATATGCACTAATTTATCTTTTTGCGTCAGAGACAGAGATAAAAAAAATTATGAGCTCCCCCTACATTCTGTTGAGCCTTCCCTATTGTTCACTTCTAGCTGCGGCCCTGAATGGAGTTCGAGAAGAGTTATACCCTGTTCGCACTGGGATAGTTAAGTCACTTAACTTTAAGTCACTTAAATTTGTTGAAGCGGGATACCCGGAATTAGGCTTCACCTGTTCGCACTTGCTAAATATTTTAAGTGACTTAACTTGGCCAAAATGACATCTGGGCATGCGCATAAGTTCGGAAATTTGTAACTGCAACTTCTGACTGTTTTTTGTTTACATAGCAATTATCGTGCCATATTTCAATTAAAAATTAATTTTGTCATCCTCCCAATTTATTTTGCAGGAGGAAATAACAGGTTAAACATTTTCCATTTTTGACCTTTGATTACAAAAAAACCCCACAAACACGTGTTAAGCAACTGGGGCAAACAAATAACAACTTGAAACAATTTATATTTATTTGTAGGACTCAACTCCAGTTATTTAACAACCAGAATTAAATATTCTAAAATTCAGAAATAATAATTAAATATTCAGAAGGCACATTTCAACTCAACTCATAGTTAAGTGAGCATCTCAAAAGTTAAGTGAGTTTCAGAAATTTGCTTAAGTGAGAATCTTGATTCCGGGTACGACCGCTTCAAAAAACTTCAAGTTAAGTGACTTAACTTTCTCAGTGCGAACAGGGTATTAGGGCAAGGGTGCTGGTCACTCTACTTCTGAATTCCAATTCGTAAAGTTCAGTCTATGGGCGTTTGATGCATTCGTATATTTAAAATACCTCCTCAGAAAATTAATATTTTTAACTTTTTCTTTCAATATTCTCTTCTTAAAGGATGTTTCTTTTTTTATTAGTTCTCAAAATACTTCTAAAATCTATGCTTAATTTAATAGATGTTAACTTGTATATATGCTTAATTTATAAAATGCCAAAAGACTTTATGTATAGATAGTATTCTTCATTCTGGTTCAGGGCTATAGTAAAATAAAACAGCTGTTTGCAAAAACATTTAAAAATCTCTCCATGTACTACATCGCTGCCACAGCGACTATTTTTTAATTCTATTTCGTAATACTTTCTCAAGACAAAATTTTTTTACATTCTTTTAGATAACATTTAGAAAGAGAAATATACTACAAAATGTATTTTTTAATAAAAGTTGTGCGGGCCGAATACAAAAGTAGTTGGGGAAAAAAAAAATTTCGTATACTTTCATTTGGTTGTATTAGAAAAATGTTAATTTCACTCGCAAATATAGCTGCTCTCGTTAATTCGAATTCGGATAAATCGAACTTTTGCTTAATTTGAAATAAACATAAAGGTCCGAAATTTTCAATGACAGAACACCATTAAAAATTTTCATTTATTAGAATTCATTTTCTCTTAACTTCGTCTAATTCGAACTAATGGGAATTCATTTTTTTTTCTTTTTACTTACTTTCCCACGAACTTCAAATCCTTAAAATAGCTTTCTTTCATTTCTGTCAGAATTGTTCTGAATTAGCATACACTTAATCCCATGCATTTGATATCCGCTTTCTTTGTACGGCGTCTGTCTATCAATGACACCTCCACCAATTCTTATATTGAACTTGTTCCTAATCCCTTAATTAATTTATGTATTTACATCTTTTTAATTTAATATTAAGTCATATTGGGATGATAACAGCCTAAATGAATTTGAAAAATATTATAACATGAATCACTTTGTAATAGTATTCCTTTAAATATGCTTCCTATCATACTTTCCATACTTGAACACTGAACACAGTGTTCATACTTCATACTTGAACACTGAATAATTCGAACATTTATTGTGGTCCCGACGAGCTCAAATTAACGAGAGCCGACAGTAATTGTACGCAGTGGCGCCTACTTTGACAAATATTGTATTGGCTCAAAAATATTGGATTGGTTCAAAGATATTTTGGTAAAATGGTACAAGCAGTTTGTTTTTCTATGAAGGGTAGACAGCTGGTGAAAGGTGAGAATTTTAAGTCAAGCAATCATGTTTTAAGATAGTTGCAATTTTTCTAAATTATATTCTCATGCGTTTTTTTCTTAAAAAGACACTAATATTTATTGTAATAATATTATATCATGAACATGACTACAAACTGAAACAACAAAAAGTTAAAAAAGTACATTTTAGTCATTTTAGATTTATGGGTGCCAGTTGCAGAATTAAAATGCTCGGTCATTGGCAAAATAAATTTTGTTTTAGGGAATAAAATGGATAGAACAATGAAAATTGGGTACGTTAGAATTCAAAATTATTGGGTCGGGTCAGGCCCCATGGGCCCATATAAGTTGGCGCCACTGATTGTACGCGTGTTGTGTTGTATTCGGACACTTTTCTTCGAAAGGATATTTTGTGGCTCCGAGCAGTATAGATAGATATAGAGTTCTGGAGGGAAATTGCACTTAATGACCCTTAATCTCAGATCTTCCGAATGGGGGAGGGGATCTGAATTAAAAAAAAAAAAAAATACTATAAACTAAGAAGATGCGTTTTCATACTTTTCTTTACATCAAAGTTATAGAAGTAAAATTTTATTGAGAAATTCTGGTCTCTTGATACAATTAAGTGGTGTAAAAAATATATTCCAGCGCCTTCCCGAATGTTAAAAAGTACTTCAGTAAATAATAAATTTTATGGTAATTATGTTGAGCTGTCGATTCACATCTATGTTTTCTCATAATCCTTCCGGTGTTTTTAGATCAAACATGCATACTGATTCAATAATTATTCATTTAGAGAAAAATCTCAAGACAAGATAAGGGATTACGGAGAAACTTTTGCTGGTGGCCTTGCCCGCAGACTCTAAATCTCTGGCCCGCGAGACGACCTTGAGGCAGATTTCACAAAACGATGTCGAATTCTGTAAAACAGCTACTAGCTACTAATGAAGGCAAGAAGCCAAAACAGATTGATGGGCAGACGATTTTTTTGTTGTTGTTTGAGGAAATGTATTTTTGTTTTTGTTCCTTGTTCTTTTTCGTCTTCGGTTCACTTTCCGAGCCACGGAAGATGGATCACTTTTCGGAAATGAACGCTTTTTGAAATGGATCACTGGGATAACTGTCTCCGTAACTGACAAAATCACTAGACGGCATGCTTAACGTTTGTATTTATCCGTTCGCATTTATAATTATCGTGCGTCTCTTGAGGAAAAAGAATAGCTGTAATTGATTATATTTTTTATTCACCTTGGCTTATTTATTATTATCATTATGTTACGGGGCATAATTATTCCATTTCACAATCTTATTGAACTTATTGAACGTCTATGCATTACGATGTGTGGGGCATTATTTAAACTATTATTATTTTTTAATTTATCTTGATTGGTGTGTTTTTTTATTAGCTTTTCAAACAAATTGAATTTCATTTTTTTTTTCTTTTTCTATTGAAATGTCGGATTAACTGTTATCTTCGCTGTAGTATGGAACACTTTTCGCTTGTAAAGTAGGTTAGTATATATAATTATAGTGCTTTTCTGGAAGAAAAATATGTATAATTCATTTTTATTCTTTATTTTGCTTTTATTCACCTAGAATTGTTTCTAATTATAATATTCGTCATAATTACACAATTTCTTATTCGATATTCCAAGATTGCGATGTGTGTGGTATTGTTTACATTTTCAAAAATATATATGTGTAAATGTAAGCTTGCTGCTTTATTTATTAACATTTAAACAAAGAGGGGATAATATTATTGAGCAGCATTATTTACACCGACCTTTGTCTTCGAATACTGAGACTTGCCTGAGTGCTGATACAAAAATGTCAGAAGTGGATTTTTTTAAAATGTTTGTATGGTCCCTTAAACTTTATTCTTCTGACATGAAGAAATTAGTATCATTTATTACATACAAATCTCTCTTTACCTTTTTTGGATTTCATGAGTGACTCTATTGTGAATAAAATAAAAAATAAACCTTCTTCGGATGTAGTTCCACTACTGAAAAGAATCAACCGGAACAATAATGCAGAGTAATAATCGTCCATGGCGTTATTACTCTGGTATACTTATTGCGCAGTACATTAAACTACAAACTACTCTGCGAAAGCATTCGAAGTTTTTCACAATATTTAGAAAGTACACGAAATATACAACAAATTTATGTAAAAAGCAAAGTATTTCCTGCATGGTCTTTAGATCATATAACTTACCTAGCAAATTTAGAACAAGCGTTGACTCTTTTGCTTCTTCCAGCGAAAAGGTTTAAAAATGGAACAAATTAACTTTCAGTGTTTGTTTATGATTTAAATGACTTTCTGCACAGAATCCGTAAGTACGATCTCCCAGATTCCTTCATAATTACGCGTAATATTAGCACTTGGCTTTGTTATTCACCCTAGTTTTTTACACAACAAATACAAATTTGATACAAATTTCATAGTAACTACATGTATATGAACTTTGAGTAACAGTAGCTTTTGAATCATTTGTATAAACATTGAATATTTTGTCTTAAGTTATATAGGAAAAGAGAATTTTCCTAATTTAAGTTTATTTCCTTTCTTCCTGTTTCATTTTTTACCTCTTCTTCTTATATATATTACTTTGTTATTATTTATTTGTGTGTCTAAATATAAAATTTAAAAAAATCTTCATTGTATTGTTAGATTTTTTTTGTTTATTCATTTGTATGTTAATATAATTATTAATATAAATCATGCATATCTTTTTATCATCCAAACGCTAAAAGTTCATTTTTTGCTTTTTAAAAAAAATACATTTGTATTTTTAGTGTATATTACTTTAGTTTATTCATTTTTCAAAAACAAACATACCCCTAATGATCTGATTTTCCGTCGAACATATTTAGATTTTATAAATTCTTGTTTTTTATTCACATTTATTTTCATTTTTTATGTGTAATTTTCAAATCATTTATTACATTTAATCTGCATACGCCATTTTATTAATCCATAAAATAATCCAATAGATTACTCACTAATATCGCAGTAGGTCACAATTTTCTTTTGTCCATTACCTAATAATAAATATTATAAATATAGCTAACTAGCTGTTAAAATTAGATAATTTGAATGTTCACAATGTATGTTATACATAGTAATATTGGAAATTGCCTATGGTGTATCATACACAATGATTTTAATAGTTCAAAATTTTCTGCTTATTGCTTGTTCAATTATCTTATTTTGTTTTATGGTGCAAAATTTGTATCTTGAATTATGTATTACAGAACTCATTATATAACAATGATGGAAGTAGACATAAGAATAATGCTAGTGTCCCTGGTCCTTAACCCGCTCACGACAAGTAAATTTTATACGAATTTTATTTGTTTGGTACAAGTTTTTGTTAATTATTTGGCTTAACTTTAAAAATCTCTAAAATGTCGTAATTAAATGAAATACATTTTGCTATTATTTTTACTGGTATTAAACTCAAGCGCTGTAAATACTTTTTGAGTGTACATGTATACATCCATGGTTCCGAAAAGGTTAAAGATGTCTATAAAAAGGTAGAAAAGGGGAAAAAACCGAAGTAAATAAGCATTACATAGAGGTGGCCGAGAAGTATAAAAATACAAATGTAAAAAACAAAAAAAAGGGGGGGGGGCTAAAAATTTACAGTTATGTTGTTAAAAGTGCTGTAAATTTACCAAAAAAAAAAAAAAACCGCGGAAATAATGCAAATTTGTTGTAAAATCTGAAAAACATATGTAGTATGCTGTTTGCCATTGATAAACAAAATTTATGTGAATGTACAGCAAAATTTGCTGGCATTTATTTTGACAGCATTATTTGCAGTAAAAATTCCGTGATTTTTTTTCCTTCCTTGTGCATAAATTAGTACTGATTAGATTTTCCAGTAAATCATAAAACAGCTGCCACTGCTATGCTGTGTTTTTCATGAGTTTCGCAGTAGCTGTACCTCAAAAACTAATGCACGGAATTCAATCAAGCTTCATACTCTATTTACACTTTCACATAAATAAATTTTTATAGGCCTTGGGTGCATGCACGAAGTTGTTGCTTTTATGCACTTTGGATTGTGATTTTTTGTTGCAAGCATCTAGAAGGGCGGGTGCTGAACTTCAATGATTTATTTGAAAGGTATTATGCTTATATCTCTTTTTTTATACACACAATTCAACGATTATCAGAATCATCACGATGAAGATAAACAATCATTTAATTTTGCTATCATGGTAGCTAATTTTGAAGTTTAATGAGTGAATATCATAAAATATCAGATTTTTATTACCTGAGACATTGATAGTATCCGTTGAAAACAATTTGAAATTTCAACAGGTAAATTTATTTTCTATTAAAAATAAAAAGTTTTCCTTGTAAAATTGCTAAATTTTAAAGAACTTAAATAACGAGCTAATTTCTATGTACTAATTATATTTGATTTTTTGACATATGTATGCCAAGATAATGACAATTGCATTCTAAAACTTTTTTACGTTCTTTATTTCTTTATTTTTAGGTATAACATTTTAATTTTGTTTAAAGGAATATGTTTTCAATATAACAGCTCAAATTCCATGTAATGTTCAGTTTTGTTTGTTAATTTATGGAAGCCAGTAAAATAACATAATAAAAGTCTACTCTATTTTTACAAAGACTTTAATCACATTATTTTCAAAGAAGTATCTGAAAGACCTTGCTAGTAGCTATGGTTCTACTATTTATGATGTAAACTATGCCAAGAATGAGAAAAATTACTCTGCAGCATTTATACATGATATAGAAGTAAAATGCAGGCCTGGAAAATGACACTCAATTTCAGTCACAATCGTATTTTAATTAAAAAAATTATTTATAAATTACAGAATTTCTTACTTTCCTCATATACATGTTTTAAAAGGTAAAAATTTTAATTAGAAATTAAAGAAAAAAACTAGAAAAAGATATTTTTACAGTATAGCAGAATGCCTTTTGCTTTGCACACGTAATAGTGTCACATGCCAGGAAAATTACCATCTGAAATTCTAAGTCTTTTAATTGCTTTATTTATGTTATTAGAAATGTAATGTTTCTTGAAAATACTTGTAAAGATATTTTTGATTATAATGTATTCAAAGAAATTTCATTATATACCATTTAATAGGAATTTTATAGTACGAATTGCAATTTTTCATAATTTTTTTTTTTATATTTACCATAATCTGTATGAGATAGACGAAAGTTTTGGGATTGGCACATCTAAGTCTTTTTTTTTTCTTTTTCCTAAAATGAAATAGCTTTGCTTAAAAATAATTTTATTACATATCTTTAACTGTATATGCTTTATCTGTATTGTTAGTGAACACCTCTTTTCATTAATTTGACATCCTGTCGCTTTTCCATTCTGTGCGTCTCGGCCTTCAAATTTTAGTGATGCTTCAGTGCTTTTTAAACTTCAATTGTTTGAAAATGTCCGAGATGTGACTAATTGATATCGATCACATAACGGTCCCTTTGATGTCTAGTTGTTGTCAAAAAGAGATAAGAAAACAGAAAAAAAAATTCAGTAACTTGAAGGAAGTTTTTATTACATTCGAGTTCTGGTAATGTAAAACTGTCAGTCGGATGAATGTCGTTAACATTTCCAATAGTCAGGAAGATGGCGGCACAGATAAACACCTCATCGAGTTCGCAGATGAAAATCTAGGAATGGTTAAATCTCGATTCGCATATTAAAACGCAGTCAGTCTGACAAGTCTATTTGTAACCCATTGTATTTTTTAGCTCACAGGCTATCATAGCCTGAGAGCTTATGTACCCGTCCGTTCTGTATGTACGTTCGTTCGTGCGTAACGCGATAACGCATGATAAAAATATCGGATCCACTTGAAATTTTGTATATAGGTATATCCTGATAAGGCGCTTCCCTGATTAGTTTTTGGAGTTCATTCGATATGTATAACAGGGGGAACGGGGGGCTCATGCCCCTCCCCTTAATTGATATAAATGGGTTTTTCATGCAGAAATAATAGTTTTTGTTCAAAATTTACACACAGGATCTTTCTGATGAAGCACTTCCGTGATTGGTATTAGGTGTTCATTGGATAAATATAAACAGGGGAAATGGGGGAGTCTAATGCCCCTCCCCTTAATTTATATAAATGGGTTTTTCATGCAGAATTGTCAGATTTCGTTCAAATCTCCGAATAGTTTTGAAAGTTTAATGGTTAAGTATATAAAAGAGGGGGATAACTCCTCTTAAATTATATAAATGGGGTTTTATTAAGAATTATCCGATTTGCTCTAAATTTTTGATATGGATTTTTTTATGATAAAGTTCATAAAATCAGTTTAGAGGGTTCAATGATTAAGCATAAAAAGGGGAAAGTTAGGAGCTGTTCCCCCTTCCTTAATTTTTCTGCGAATGGAATTAACCCTTGAAAACATAAGGGTGTTTTGTAGAATTAGTATGCGTAGCCTGTGAGCTCAATGCCATCAGTTTAACTGGGCAATATTCTTTTTTATGTCTTAATAAATGTGTTCCATACTGCCTCTGGTGCCTTTTTTCCCCTCATGGACTTATTGTTCCTATACTTCGCGGTTGGCATTCCAAGAATGGGTGATTTCGGTCACCCGCGGGCCACCCCCTCAATTCGACTTTAGGTTAAATTGTTATACTTTCATTTAGAATCCAGGCTATTTCTGTTATTAGTTTATTATGTTGTATTTTTCCCTTCGTCCCTTCTAATCCCTCTTCCTCCTACCTCTCCAATCTTAATTTACAGGGCCTTTCAAAATATCCATACAATTTTATAAATATCCAAATCTCGAGCTATTTTATAGCAAATTCACACTTTGGAACCTTGACAAAAGATACATTTGGGGTCGCCCTTCAGTCCCTTTGGCCTTTATCTACCTTCTTGGGGGGGGGGGGAGTATACATTTGTGTCTTCCAAACCATCTCGTATAACATATCGTAGGAAAGTTTTTACCACCTCTTTTTTTTCTGTCCCTACCTTTCTTTCCACCAACCAAGTTACACAACCTTTTTAGCTCATAGGCTGTAAAAGCCTGAGAGCTTAGGTATCCGCCGGTTCTGTATGTACCAAGACTAAGGAGAAAGACGGGCTACCGCGGTTCATTCCACGTATCTTTTTTTACAGACCGCTGGAGTCACGTGGTTCTCGAATACACCAATGCGGGTGCACAAATAGAGCACTACGTCATTCTAGCGGTCTTTAAAAAATATATATGGAATGATCCGCGGTAGCCTGTCTTTTTAGTTAGCTTCGGTATGTACGTACCTAGGTATGTATATACGTATGCTCATAACGCGATAACACTTGTTAAAAATATCTGATTTGCTTAAAATTTTTAATTTTGATTTATTTTGATAAGGCGCTTCCCTAATTAGTTTTGGGACTTCATTGGATAAGTATGAAAAGGGAGAATTGGGGGCTATTCCCTCATAATTTAGATAAATGGTTTTTCATGCAGAATTATCTTATCTCATTCAAATTTCAGATATAGAGTCATTCTGATAAGGTACGTCTATGGTTAGTTTTGGGTGTTCATTGGTTAAATTTAGAGGGGGGAACAAGTGGTAACCCTCTAAATTTTAAGTAAATAGGTTATTTACGCATAATTTACCGATTTTCTTCAAAGTTTGGACACAGGTTCATTCTACTAAAACGCTTTACTGATATGTTTTGGGTATTCATTGGTTACGTGCAAAGAAGGGTTCTGGGGTGGGTGGGTGGGGGGGGGGTACTCCTCTTAATTTAGATAAATGGGCTTTTTGTGCAGAATTAACCGATGTGCTGCCCGATGATCGGTTATTCGCTGCCCGACCATTGGGGGTTTAGTTGTCCATTAATCCGAACTAGGGTCGCTTCCGACTTCTTCGGATAATCGACGCTTTACTGTATTTTTATTTATTTGTTAACCAGAGAAAACACTGTCAGAAAAATTCGTCAATATACACTAAGTTATCGTTATTTTTTCACAAATAACTTCTCTTTTCCCAAAAGACGTATTTGTTCTGTGAGTTCATTCCGAAAGTCGAAAAATGAGGAAACGTTTCCGTTTATATCTAGCACGCATGCGCATTGGGTCTGTTAGTAATAAATTCGAATTTATTTTTAAAATGAAAAACAAAAGTATTCTATCGATTAAAATGTCTAATTTAGTTTTAAAAGACAAAAATGTTTTCGAATTTAAAAATAAATAACAATTACTTTCTTTATTCGTTCAAAAATTCTCACAATCTGGTTTAGTTGGATAAGTTGAATAAAGTTCAATATACTAAGTTATTTCTATGATAAATATTCGCATATAAAATATACTTTAAGTGAACACATTTAAAAAATATTTTAATTAAAAAATAAAATGCAAAAAAAATGATATTATTAAAAAAAATCTTATCGAATAAAAATAAAACATCCATGTTTTTCCTCTAACAATCTACGTAATATATTTAAAATTCACATTTTTTATATTATATTAATATTAAAGTAAAAAAAACCCAGCCACAGTTTCATTAAAGATGAAGTCTTTCCGAGATTAACTGCAAAATTAAAAGCTTTTTAACGAAATACACCAAACCACACCCATATGAAATGAACACTTCTATTTAAAGCATAAGCTTCACAAGCAATCCTGGCGCCGTGGATGCGCGTTGGTCTTGTAATCCTGGGGTCCCTGGTTCGATCCCCACCTCTTCCGCATTGATTTTTCCAAACTTTTTTCAAGTGACGGATATTTTTCCTCTTTTGACGGAGAAAAAAATAAACGGAAAGTCGTGAATATACAGACAATTTCTGGCAGCAGTGCTGCCAGTACATTTTCTGTAAAAAGACGGAAATTTTTTTGAGAGTGAAGTATGTTGTCTCACTGTTAATGATTCTTAGGATAACAAATTTTTTTTCTGTTAACAGCTGAAAATTTGATAAACTTTAAAAAAAGAATGATATTTACTAGCTGTAAATGAGGTGAGGAGATATATGTTTTAAAAAAGGGAAAAAAAATTAGTTACATATGTCATTTCAAGCAGAATTTCTATTAAATTGGGGGATAATTAATAATTAGCATGTGCGGATTGTGCAATTAAATCATCACAACTATTTTAAAAGAAGATTTGCAATATTTGCATTTCCAATACCCTTTTAGGAGGCCCTAAAAAGACAGAAAAAAGGCAATTAACTTTTTAAGTAAATTTAGAGATTTCAAAATTATTCTCATATGCGAATTTTTAAGAGGAATCACGTTTAATAGGAAGTAAGTCCCCATTTGTTTGGTTGAAGGAATAACTAGAAAATACATATGTTTCGGATGATAAAACATCATTTCTCCTTTTTAATTATTTATTTATTTTATCTGACCGAGATCTTCCTTAAAAAAATATATAATATAAATTATTATTAAAATTATATCTTCAAAATAACAAAAGACAAATCTTTATTATTCAACTCTAAAATCTGCAATAGCTTGCTTCTGTGCCTTCCTAAATGGGTAGGAGGGCTGGGAGGCGATAGTTGCGGCTCTGCTGATTCGCCAACCTTAAGAATTACTAATTTTGAGCTCATCTATGTGAATCTGAAAATATCGAAATATCGATTTTTGTATCGATTCTAGAATTTAGAAATCGATTCTAATTATGATCGATGCCGCTTTATACAATGTCGACTTTAATCGATTCTCAAAATTTCCAGAATCGCCCATCACTACAGCAACGTATATCAGTTTCATAAATTATAATACAATTATAAGGCGCCCCAAACAATATTTCCTCCTATACCGTTATGTAACAGAATACTTTTGTGTGGCACTTTAAATTAATAAAAAATATTCTTTGCACCACAGATTGTTCAGAATGTATAGTTTAGTGTATACTTCATAGATGCATATCAATTGTGTTATGTTCGAAAGCGAGTAACATCATTAAAATGCCCTTGAAACTATTTTTTTTCCATTGGCCGTCATGTAACGTAATACTTTTGACTGTCTCTGTCATTGAACTATGCATCCGATTTTCATAAAATTTGAAACGAATCCACAAAATTATGCAACAATTATGTATTTTGAATTTCACAGAATCGATTGGCTAGTTTTTGAGATGTTACATGCAAACGGACGAATAGACGGATGAACTGAATGAAGGCTATAGGTGCTATGTATTTATATAACTGCAAACGGGCCTAAAAGCTCATAAATGCCTTTAATTCAAGAATTTTAATCTCTAAAATTGCAGTCCACGCCACAGAACTAGATCATTTTCTAGATTTTGAAATAGCCAAGGTCATAAAATCAAGTTGAAACTTATACAAAAGCCGTATTTTCCTAAAGGCATGATTTACTAGAACTACCAAATAACCACTTAATGAAGCTAACTCTCTTCCAGCAGAATATAACATCTTAACTTGATTCAATTACCCATCTCAGTGCTTAGTTGTTTGTTTCACACATTCGGAACTACAAGTTTAATTACGTTATTTCTCGTGATTTTCTGTTTGTTTTTATTACTGAAGAATAGCTTTAACCCTTTCCGGCAAGGGCAAATTCTGCTCATAAAATGAGAAATTATAGATTGACACCAGACTTTACAAGCGACTTTTTTAAAAATTATGAACACCCAATTTTAAGCTTTCATTGTAAAAGCGAAACTTTATTATTAAAACATTATTCGTGCCGTTTAGAAGTTTGGAATTAAAATTAGGTGTGTCCAGAGTGTGACGGAAAGGGTTAAAAATGTGTTCGAAACGTTGAATGTTTTGATTTTTGAATGATTTTTATGCGCTTCATAATTATTTAATTAAATTGTTTGTATTTTTGTAATTGCTTTTAACACCTACGTTGTTCAATTGTTCTTATCATTATAATAACCAAAAATAACATTTCAAGCTTTCTGGGGAAAAATTTGGAATTTCTTAAAGATAGTTTTATAAATGACGAATAAATATGTCAGCAGCCTCTATAGTGTTAATTAACAGAAATTTCAGCAATGCAATTTTATTTTTTATTTTTAAAGTAATGCGAAACAACTTCTGGGTTTTTAAAAATTTTATTTCGTAAGTTTTTTCATTAGGAAGTTATAAATTCTTTGCATTTTCAGTTGTTTGATTTATTTTTCCTCCTAAGATGTGGATCTAAGGCGAAATTTGACCGCTTCTGCGGCGGTTGACTCACACGCCCGCCCCCAACCGTCTCCGAGACTAATAATAGTCGAGACTTAGCTGGAGTTTTTCGGTAGCTTCATCGCCCGGGGCTAAACTCTTGTTGCTTTTCAATGTCTTTAATTTGTATAATTTTGTTTAAAAATGTGTCCAGTATCAATTTTTCATTTTTTTTTTCAATTCCTCTAGAGCAGGGCTGTCCAACGCGGCGCCCGCGAGCGCCATGGCGCCCTTTGAAGGTTTCCTTGGCGCCCTTTTGAAGATTTCCTATTATTAAACACTTTAGAAGTAAAATTCCATTATATAGAATGCTTTCTTTAAAATCATTAATATTTAATCAGAGATATTTTAAAAACCTGTGTTTGGCATGCTGTTGGCTTGCCGCTGTACATTAAAAACCAGAAACATACTTTGAAAGTTTAATCATGCATATTTTTTCAATTTTTAGTTATTGTTTATACAGTGTAATTATGATAGTTATATTTCTTAATAATTGGAAATAGCTCTTTTTAATACTTAAGAAGTAAGAGAAAAATAAACGTTTTCACCAGCCTCCCTTCTCTTTGAAAATGCATGTGCATGAAAGCTCAGCTTTTTTTCTTTTTTACTGTTCTCACACTGGCCATTGGCTGTTTTACATGAAGGATAAAATAATTTAATTTTTATTTCTTATTTTTTGAAATTTTAGAGTTTTTTTTCTGTAATTTTGCTTAGAAAAAATAATAAACAGTGCAGAATGATTTCCATCTATAAAAGCATTTACAGACTATCCCTCTAAAATCACTCACATGACTTGGTCACTATCATGCTTGTCTGTTTTTGTACTTATCATAATAAAATATGCTTTAAAAAAATACTAACCGACTTCAAGAAAAAAAAAAAAACAGGTTTGGCGACAACTTGGCGCTAACGCATATGAATACATAATTTTTAATATGCCTATGATTTGATAACGGTTGCAAGTTGCAACAATGAAAGATAATTTGCGATAAATCATTATTTTTTTTTATCAAATCCACTTTTTTTTATTTTGAAAAAGTTCTAATCATCATAATTTAATGCAATTAAAATGGGACCACATAGGTATCTCATATTTTCAAACAAAAAAAGAATGATCAAAATCGGTTCAAATTTAAAGGAGTTATGAGTGAACAAGAAATACATACAGGTCGAAATCATAACCTCCTCCTTGAAGTCGGTTAATAAAACTAAAATCCATGCCTTCAAAATAAATCAAACCGTATTTTCACATTCTAAAAGAAACCTATCAATAACTCTGAAGTTCATATTCATTTGTTATTATTGCTATTATAAACGTGATTAACGTTTCTGACGCCTTACCCTACAAATATTTTTGATATAAACTTCTCATTAAAAAAAAAGTATAATTTGAAATTTAATGCGTGTAACTTCAGAACTGCAGGATTCTTTTGTTTACCGCTGAACGATTCATTTGCACTATTTTAAAACGTGCGTGTGTGCTAATACCATACGATAATATTGCCATCTGTTTTCAGTCACGTAAATAATGGTGCCCCTCATTGAGTATCAAGAGCCAAGATGCGCCCCTGTCTACTGAAAGGTTGGACAGGCCTGCTCTAGAGAATTGGATTATTTGGATCGAAGGTAGCGGTCGCAGACGAAAGTTGAATGTTCCTTGCTCTCTATTGGGATGATTTATAAGTGAAGCAGAGCAGGCGTTTTTGAATAGTGATAGTTCCGAAGTATATGAATTAAGCATTATATGCAGACCCCCACTCCTTAACTGCTACACTGCAGAAAAAAATGTAATGTGTTACAGTTTTTAAATGTAATTTAACAAATTACAACAACCATTTTCTAAATAAAATTTTAGTCAATTTGATATGCTAGATTTATTTTCAGAAGGCGAAAGTTTACCTGATTTAAGTTTACCGAATTCAGATTCGAGTTTATCAATTGCAAATGGTCAGAAGCTCGATGCAACTTCGAATCTTTCGGCAGCTTCGGAATTCCGAACCCACCCTTCCCACTTTTCGGTGTTTTTCATTTCATCAATTTTCCTCTTTAATTTCTGTTGTTTCAATTATTGATTGTTTTCCCTTCCAACCTGACTTCCGCTAGAGACTCGGGTATTCGGGACGTGCTCGGAGTCTTTGAACCTGGTTTCCGGTTGAGAGTCGCAATAAAAAAAGAAAAGCTAAAAAATCACGGGCGTTAAAAATGGTAATAGGTAAATAAATAAAATGCGGACATCAGAAATTCTATTCTCGACCAAAAACAAGAACTTTTTCCCAAATGGTTAAAAAAAGTTTTAAATTAATAGAAAAAACTGTCAATTTTAGCGCTAGTGAGACACTGTTTAGTTTGCAGAAAAATAATTTCCCATTAAAACAGGTTTTTTTCGTAGAAAATACAAATTTTTTCTGTAAAAATTGCAAAATCAAACTTTTATAAAAGTAAAAAACAATTTTTCTTTAAAAGATTTTTCTGGAAAAATGTAATTTTTTTTCTGCAAAAAATGCTTTTTTTTTTTTTTCCTAGTGTAGAAGTGAATTATTTTTATCGAGAAAATAAATATGCACATCTTAAATATTTATTTTAATTATCCATTTAACGTCTCTTTATGATTTTTTTTCTAAATCATTAAAATATTATTTTATTTTTGCCAGTCCAATTTAATGCTGATTGCTTTATTTAAAAAAAAATACAATTAATTTCGAGTACATTTTATTAAATCAAAATGTTTACTAAGACGTTTTTACTTTTTTCTATCGCTCATGTTTAACTAATAAAGTTTGAACATAGTTTCAAAAATATAATCCGATTGTAAAATAAGAATAACTAATACCAGATAATTGTTTTCCAGTTTCTCACAAACATTATGTTTAAAGGAATAATTTGCATTGTTTGTCCTTGTGTTTAATAATTTTTTTAGTGTTTTTTCTGTTTAAATCTCGATTTCTTATAGTTAAGCTTAAGAAATGTATTTTAGGTAGATTTCGTATGAAATACTACCTATTGCATTGTCTCCCATGTTGGAATTTCTGAAAAATTTTTGCGGATCTACACGAATCATGACTCCTAGACCCCAAAACTACCATCAGTAAAAAAGTTTATATATCTATCTATCTATCTATCTATCTATCTATCTATCTATCGGTGTATATCACTTTCTTCTAGACACGATAACTTCCATAATTATGCTCAGATCTTCATCAAACTTTTACATAAAATCAAGGGGCATAAAATCTCGGTTAAGTTCGTTAATGGGCAAAATCGGACCAAGGGGGTGGAAGTTAGGAGGGTTTTTGTGAAAACAGAAAAAACGCGATAACTTTTTAATTAAAATAGATATCGAATCAGTTTAAAGTTTATATTACTTCTAAAAAATGGGCAAAAAGTTTATGCTTGACAGATTTTTGATAAAGTTAAAAATGGGCTCAAAAGGCGAAAAAAACATGGTTTTTGGGAGAAAAAAATTCATAACTTCGTCAATTCTAAAGATATCAAATCCAACTAAATTTTATATAAATGTACTCAATATTATCTAAAACTTTTGTATTTACAAGTTTTTGATAGGACCAATTTTTACCGATGAAAAAAATTAAAAACGAAAAGAAAAAAGGGGGAGGAAAAAGAAAAAAATCCATAACTTACTCAATTCTTAAGCAATTAAATCTAATTAAATTTATTTTACATCTTCACAATAATATCTACAACTTTTATATTGACAAGTTTTTCATAGAACCAATTCTTATAGCAAAAATAAATTAAACAAAAATAGGAGTTGGAGAAAAAACCTCAAATCCAAACTGCTTATATTCTGACTCATTTTAAAATTCATTTTTGATTTTAAACGCGTCCAAATGACAGATCCTCTTATTTAGCAACTATATAATGCGACGTATTGGCCAATTTTTTGATAAAGGCAGAATATATTTCTAAAAAGGCTGCCAAAAAAGGTATTTTGAACAGATTTCCCGAAGTTTTCATCATTAAAAAATTCATTAAGTATAACAAATTGCGTTTTTTATGCGTCATTTTTAAATTCATTTTTGTTCTCAAACCCATCCAATTTACAGGTCCTATTATTTAGGAACTATATAACTTGACGTATTGGCCAGTTTTTTAATAAAGGCAGAATATATTTTTTAAAAAGCTGCCAAAAAGGGTATTTTGAACAGAATTTCACGAAGTTATGGTGATTAAAATTTGAGGAAATTTAAGAAATTGCGTTTTTACCGAGTTCATTTTTAAATCTTTTTTTGTTCTCAAACGCATCCAATTTACAGGTTCTCTTATTTAGGAACTATATAATGTGACGGAGTGGCCAGTTTTTTGATAAAGGCAGAATATATTTAAAAAAAGGCTGCCAAAATGGGCACTTCGCACAAAATTTCCCAAAGCGAGATGATTAATGAATTGTGGGTATTCAAATAACAAATTGGTTATTTTATGACTCATTTTTAAATCCAATTTTGCTCTGACACGCATTCAATTGACAGTTTTTTGTTACTTAGGAACTATATAATGTGCGTATTCGTCGATTTTTTGATAAAGGGTGAATATATATATTTTAAAAGCTGTCAAAGTAAGCACTTCGCAAAAAAATTTCCCAAAGCGATCATGATAAAAGAAATGAGGTTGTATTCAACTAACAAATTGTTTATTTTATGACTCATTTTTAAATTCAATTTTGCTCTCAAACGCATTCAATTGACAGTTATTTGTTATTTAGGAACTGTGTAATGTGCCGTATTGGTCAGATTTTTGATAAAGGCTAAATATATATTTAAAAAAATCTGTCAAAGTGGGCACTTCGCACAAAATTTCTCAAAGCGATCTTGATTAAAGAATTGTGGATGTATTAAAATAATAAATTGGTTATTTTATGACTCATTTTTAAATTCAATTTTGCTGTCAAACGAATTTAATTAACAGTTTTTTGTTATTTAGGAACTATATAATGAGCATATTGATCAATTTTTTAAATAAAGTAAGAACATAATTCAAAATATATTGCCAAAATGGGCACTTGAGTAAAAATAGGCATTTTTTTTTTTTTTTTTTTTTTTTTTTTTTTTTTTTTTTTTTTTTTGGGATGAAAACTTTTCGAAATCTACCTCCGCCTATAGGCCATGCCGAAAGGGATTTTTTTCCTTGGATGCGATAAGCATTATAATTTTATTCTTTCAAATTAAATTTTTCATGTTTATTAATATATGAATAAATAGTTTTCTAAAACGTAACATACATAACTTCTGTCTTAGCTTTTTATAATTTATAAAAACCCTGTAATTTATGTAGAACAAATTAAAAAATTATTTAAATCAAATTTTTTTTTGAAATATTTTTGTAAAATAAATATATGTTTTTAATATAAACAATGGTTTAAATTTTTTTTTAGTTGTTGTTTTAATTAAATTTATAATATTTATGAAATAGTTTTCCTGTTACTAAAATATATCTTGTAATTTGACTTTTATTGAAAAATGTAGAACAAATTATGATTCTGCTTAAGTATTGTAATATCTGGCATTGCTTTAAATACTAGTTACATTGTTACAGAACATGATAAATATTTTTAATTTAGATTTAAAAAAAATCATTTAAGAGAAAATGATTCTATCATTTTGGAATCTAGATTATTGGATTTTCAATTAGTGTCACTGTTATACAAATTACTCCACTTACAATTCAGCAAGAGTGAAGAGTTTCGTTAGTCTTGGTTTTAGAGATCTCAAAACACACTCATACTAGCAAAAGATGCATCAGAAAAAATCCCACAGGAAATCTAGTAACGTAAAGCCCAACCCAACAGGTATGTGCTGAGGTATAACTTTTATAATTTTTTCTGGGTGAGGATTTGCAATGGCAGAGTTAGAAATGCATCGACTTTTTAATGGGATAGTACGTTCCGTTCCAGACTTTCGACATTTATGGCCGTAGTATCAGCCGATGCTTTACATTTCCCTGAATCCCCTTACACTGAAAAAAAAAAAAAAAAAAAAAAAAAAAAAAATCTGTAAAGGTACTAAACATTTTCTAGGAAAGTGGGATTCCAAGAACTTTTCATGTAACGATAACAGGAAAAATCCATGTAACCGATCCTAAAACTTGAGTTTTTGTTGTTACCGTTACAGGAAAAGTTCTTGGAATCCCAGTTTCCTAGATAAAGTGTGGTACCTTTACAATTTTTTTTTTTTTTTTTACAGTGTAATTTCAAAGGATAAACGGTGTAATTTTGTTGTATAATTTAAATTCATTAAACTATTCTTAACCATAAATCCTTGATTTTTTACCTAACACACACACACGCACACATATAATATGCATATGTGTGCGTCCTTTAACTAACATGTTCCCACTTTTAGGATACTAACTACGTACACACACTGTCAGAAAAATTCGTCAATATACACTAAGTTATCGTTATTTTTTCACAAATAATTACCGTATTCCCAGAAAACGTATTTGATCTGTGAATTCATTCCGAACGTCGAAAAATGACGAAGAGATTCCGTTTATTTCTTGAACGCATGCGTATTGGGTCTGTTAGTAATAAATTCGAATTTATTTTTAAAATGAAAAGCAAAATATTCTATAGATTAAAATGTCTAATTTAGTTTAAAAAGACACAAATATTTTCGAGTTTAAAAATAAATAACAATTACTTTCTT
The DNA here is from genome assembly GCA_964019185.1 of Maratus speculifer. Classification (NCBI taxonomy): domain Eukaryota; kingdom Metazoa; phylum Arthropoda; class Arachnida; order Araneae; family Salticidae; genus Maratus; species Maratus speculifer. The sequence continues at coordinate 98,761,214 of OZ025297.1, read as the reverse complement.
CATTCATTCAAAAATTCTCACAATTTGTTATTCATATTCAAAGTTGGATAAGTTGAATAAAGTTGAATTTACTAAGTTATTTATATAATAAATATTCCCATTTAAAATATACTTTAAGTGAACACATTTAAAAGATATTTTAATTAAAAAATAAAATGCAAAAAGAAAAAAAAATTGATATTATTCAAAAAAATCTTGTCATAGAACAACCATATTTTTCTTCTAACAATCTACGTAAATATAATTAAAATTCACATTTTTATACCATATTAATGTAAACGTGTAAAAACCCCAGTCACAGTTTCATTAAAGTTGAAATCTTCCCGAAATTAACTTCAAAATTAAAAGCTCTTTAACGAAATAAACCAAACCACACTCATAAGAAATAAAGGGTTCTACTTCAAAGCACTTTTCTCCTGAACAACCGTAGCGCCGAGGTAAGGCCCTGGCTCTCAAATGCTGGGTACGTGAGTTCGACCCTCACCGCCGGCGTACTTATCTTTTCCAGACTTTTTTCAAAAGACGGATATTTTACCTCTTTTGACGGAGAAAAAAATAAACGGATATTCGTCAATATACAGACAATTTCTGGCAGCAGTACTGCCAGTACTTTTTCTGTGAAAAGACGGAAGTTTTTTTGAGAGTGCAGTAAAAAAAAAAAAAAAAAAAAAAAAAAAAAAAAAAAAAAAATTTCAAGAAGTTACTAAAAATTTTTTAGTAAATTTGTATTCCACAGAATTTTTTAGTAACCATTACAAACTTTTTTTTTGCAAGTGAAACAAACACTTCTTCTGTAAACTGAACAAAAGAATTTTTTGTATAACTAACTTAAAACTTTTTAGTATGAGCCGCCAAGCAAATTTTAGTAATAGCTCCAAAATTATTTTTAGTAACCGTTATGTGTGCCCGAAGGGCAGGAGCTTCCTTCGAGTTGCGTCCAGTGGGTAAAAAGACAGACTTCTGAAACGGAAAATTTCCGGTAAAGCCCAATAGATGGCAGCACCAAACATTGCTGCCTGCTCTATTTTGACATGTTTCTGAAGGAGAGGGAAAGTTCAGAGATCATTACCTATGGTAACTGCTACGACAGGAATTTCATAATCCGTTTATTTAACAAGTACTTACATTGCATACATTCGGTGCATATTTGGTGGCGTTCAGCATCGAACCCAGGTACTTTCAGCCTGGAGTTCAGTGCTATGACCACTAGACTATCAGGGCCACGCCAGGTGAGTTTTAGTAATAGCTATTAAAAATATAAAACTGTTAACTCTATTCGTTGCTAGCTTTTTTCTAGTAATTCTTACAGATTCCTTGTAACCGAGTAAGATTAGAAAAAAAATTTTAGTAATTACAAGGATCACAAATTTTTTTTTAGTAGATTGACCCTTTTTTTTACAGTGTAGGTTATAGCACGAGGCTATAAAAACGCTATCCCTGTTCTCTTGACCGTCCACTGCAAGGCTTATACGATACTATGACCGCACAGGTCTATTTGAAATTTCGGCCAACACTTAGACTTCTGCTAGAATGCGCTTCTGAAACACACACACTGCTTATAGCATGACTCTTCACCTGTAATTTCAATTGCTTCGCTTACTCTTTCCCTGTCTTCTTACTTCAAACCTACGGGGCTTCCTCTTTATTTTTACAGACAACCACATGTGTCGCTGTTAATCACCCATCCAGTGACTGGTCATAAAGATAGGATTATTATTATTATTATTATTATTATTATTATTATTATTAGTTATTTATTTATTTATTTATTTTGTTTATCAACTGTCACAGCCACTGCTACATGTCTTCCTATTGCATTTACCACATTCCAGTAGACCATAACCCCTCTTCTAAAATTTCATTTAATATTTTTTACTCATTCTAATCCCGTAGATAAGAAAAATGTCCGTAGCTCAAGTACATAAATAATAAATACAAAGCATAAAGAAAGAAAAATAATTAAACAGTAGTTTATATTAAGCATGCGTCTCATTAACATCAGAAACCTGACAGTAACCTCCAATAAACATTGAATCTCCAATCAAAATTTTTCTATACATATATAATTTTCTTACCGTCAAAAAGAAAAAAATATACAATTGGGCGTTAAATTTGCTAAAATCATTAATGTTTTTCAGATTGTGTTCAGATCAGACCTTAAGTTTTTAACAACAAAAAATGTAATCCGACATTAAGTCATTTTTATCCCCCCCCCCACTTCAATACGCATGATTTTTCGTTTCACTTTTGTAATATACAATGGTATATTGGTTCTCAAGGCAACGCTGATGCTTAAAACATATCCGATAGGGAATTTCTACTCATGTTACATCTCTTTCGAAAGTGAAAAGAAACAAAGTTGACTTTTATTAAACGATACACTTTCAAATAAATATTAATAATTCGGAAAATTCTGGTGGAGCACAAGTATTTTAAGATTAGAAGAACACCTAAGGTTAAATATCACTTCAAAAGTATCGCAATGACCATATAAACTTCTGTGAAAAACATTTTTTTTTCTTTCTTGTTTTTTGTAGAATTCATTACATATAAGATTCTAAAATATAGTAGAACTTCTGTTCTCAAACACCCGAAATTTACGATGAAATTCTAATGTCCACTTGTCAAACAATTCGATTCTAGAAAAATGAAATTGTCTAAATGGAATTTGATTTAGGTTTCGAATGCTCCCGTACATGAGTTATGGTGCTTTCTACTTTGACTAGTTTCATGCCTTATGAGATTCATAAACAGCTAGTTAGTCAATGGGTTGCAGTGGTCAAAAATATTAGTAGGATATTAGTATAAAAAAAAATGATGGTTTAATTGACAGGAGTATTTGTTTGCAAACTTTTATTTTGCTTATCTAAGCATGTTCTAAGATGTCTGAGAGAAAACACCCACAATTGATCATAATTCATTGTGTTTACCTTGCTTTGTTACGAGAAAAACGCCAACAAAGATTTTTTTTTTAAACAGTTATTATAATTAGTTTTTATAATAGAATTTTAAATGGTGTAGTTCGTTTTCATGCGTTAGTAAATGGGATGAGATAAACAGACAGGGAAAGGGGGACCATACTCCTTTGTTAAATGTTTGAAATTATATGAATTTTGATCACTTTTGACCAATTTTAATCCTTTGATGCATTTTTATGTAAATCTCGATAATTGCCACGAAGGACCCCCTAAAAGAGGAGCTTGGGGCAGCTATCTCACATGCTCCTACATTAATCAGGCCCTGCGCACAGCCTTATAATTACGAGCGTACTCCAACAGTGCAGTAGAATATAAAAACGTTTCATAATAATACAATGCATTACACGAAACAACTATATATAAAAGTACTGTAACATGTATTATAGTTTAATAAAAAATTAATAAATAAGTTCATAGGCGAGACTTTGCATTATTTGATATTGAAAATAATCACTGGGAGTGGGCTCCACTTGTATATTTGACCGCTGGAATACCTAGGCTAATTCGCTGTTTATGAATCTCGAAAAGCATGAAATTCGTCAACGAAACAAACATCATATCTCATGTATGTGAGTGTTCGAGGACTGAATAAAATTTCATTCGAATTTATTTTTTCCGAAATCGAATTGCTTGACGAGTGAACGTTAGAATTTCATCGTGGATCTTGAGCTATCAACAACTGAAGATTTACTGCAATTTTCAATTTTTTATGCAATAAATTCTACAAAAAAATCAGAGGTAAATAAATGTTTTCCACAGGAGTAAAATGTTTGCATATTAATTGAAATTAAATATTCATATTTCTTACAATTTTACAGACGTGTTTTTTTTTTCAATTATTTTATTTATTTTAAATTAAATTTCATTTTTTTGAAACTTTGATAAGCAAAATCATCTAGTAATTATGTTTCGTAAAAAAATAAAATGAAATAAAATAAAAACGGCTGTAAAATTTTCGCCTCGATGATTTTAAAATTAAATATTATTAAAAGGATTTTTTGTTATCTTTAATTATATTGAAACTTAAGCGTTCTGACAAAGAAATAGCCTCGTTGTAAATTAAAAGTACTACTGCAAGTAAATTGTTTTTCCAATTTTTATAAATATTGTATTTCTTATTGCAAAAAGTTTGACATTTTTTTTTCTGCTTGTGTTAATATTTCGTTAAACAATTAAAAAATATATATAGTTAAGTATAAAAAAGAAACTACATTTTTACCGAACATCAATTTATCATTTTTATTTACTAATGCAATTTTTGTTATGTTAGAAAGTTATTTAACTAATTCAATTTATGTCTTAGTTTTAACTAATTAAATTAATTAGTTATTAAAATGAATTATTTTAATTACGTATCTCGATGAGTAGACACAAAATAACAAAATATTTCCTGCAAAATAATGAAGAAAAAGTTATGATTAGTTAGTTTGAAATTACCTTTGGGCACTATTAAATTATTGTTAGATATAATTAATTTAATCTAGGAAAAGTAATAAAATAACTTAAGGCAATCTGGTATTTGAAGGGTGGGGGATCATTGATAATGGTGTACATTTGCGTAGTTCTACATGCATATCCAAATTAACTACATTTATTCATTATATATTAAGATGTATTTCTAAATAGATAAATTATTTTTCAATGGCATACAAACGACTGAATATGTTGCCACTTATGGAGAATAATTATTAGAAGCGAGATTTTACACCAGTATAGTTTTTAACTGAATTAAATTTTAGCTTAACACTAGAACCGCGGAGACGGGTCATTTTGACCCGTATCATGTGCAAAGATGTTGATTCGAACCAGAAAATTCTTTATAAATTTAGCTAAATATGAGCTGGTCAAAAATAATTTCAATATTTAATTTAAACAGTTTTAAATGGAAATTCCGGTGAGAAATATTTTTATAAAACTTCAATGAATTTTCCCGCGGTTCTAGTGTTAATATGTGGTATGCATAACACTAGATTATTTGTAATAAATGCAATATTTATCACAATTGAAATAACAATTTCCTTGAATTAATTATTTATATTTGCACCTAGATTTTTTTCTTTTTTTTTTGTTAGAATGTGTAAGTTTCAATAATTAAATACGCCAAGAAGCTAGTAAAAAGAACAACCGTTTTTTTTTTTTTTTTTTTTAATCTCTATTAAAAAAAGTAATTAACATTGTCACTGCCGCTGACAATGTATTTTCTGTTATCAAAGATATTTCTTCTCTAATATTTAAAAAAAAATCTGCTACACACAAAAATATAAAAATTGTTCGTATTACAGAAAAATGCCTGATAAATACGATGATAAAGAGACTTTTTAAATCGGATAATTATTTTAAGAGATATTTAATGCTAAAGTTGGTCAAAACTGTCCCATTAACTGAATTAAATTTTAGCTGAATGCGTGGTGATCAAATAATAGTGCAAAACAGTTAGAATTAAAAATATGCATATTTATACGAGACATTTACTTCATATTTTGATATGATCTTTTTAATTATTGTTGTGAATTCTAAGGACGCACAAATAATTTTTCCTTTCAAACAACAAAAGTATTTTCACATGAATATTAAAAAGAGAAAGAAAAACTTAATGAATATTACATGAGATTTAAACAATTCATTTAAAATGCTTTATCTTTTTTTTTTTTTTTTTTTTCGGTTCAAAAAATACCAGGAGGCAAAGATTCTCTATATTTTACTGTTTAAATGATCTTGATTAAGACCTTAAAATTCTCCAATCAAAGGAAAACGAATGGAAAATTATTAGAAACCCCAAAATTTACAGGCAGATCACCATCTAAAAATAAATAAATAATATAGATAGGTAGATAGATCAATGTTTTGCAATATTTAAAAAGCCGATCAAATTAGCGTTTTCTTAGAGTTTTTTGGTATCTCAACGGGGGTTGACGAGCGTACCTCATAGGGAGCAGAGCCCCTAGTTATGAGAAAAGAATATTTATTAAGAATTTCTTATTAATCTTATGTAACTTTAACAGAATTTGCCTGTAAAATGTACAGTTTACTAATTTTATCCAAAATAAAATCTGTATGCAAATGTACATTTATTTATTTATTTATTTACTAGCGGCCTTCGCCCGCTACGCTGGTCGGTTTATCTAAAGAATTCTTGAAGAAGTAGTTAGATAAGGTTCAGACATACATTAAAAAAAAAAAAAAGCAAGTCGATCATTCAAAAAACGTTGGGAAATATCAAATATTTACTGTAATTTTTTAAGAAAAACAAAGTTTCGAAAAAAAAATTAAATCGAAAAAAAAAATTACACTGACATATTAATGCAAGGAAATTTTCCCAGAGAGAAAATTCGCCTTGAATACAATATTTCAAATTCTTTTAATTGCTTATAGGCGTTAATGCCAACATAGTGAAAAAAAATTCCATGCTGGGAATCGAACCCGGTCCATCAGTATGGCGCACTGACGTTCTACCGACTAAACCACATGGAACGACAGCCAGCTTGAAACTTTCTCATACTTAAGTAGACTGGCGAAAACATAGCGATAGCGCGTTTTAAAATCGCACAGTGACATCTATTGGATTTTATATGTACTAAAAAACGTTATGTACTAAAAAACGTGAGCAGCGCACCTAATAGTTTCTTTTGTTTCTTTTTGTTACTTTTTTGTCTGTTGTCCGATTTTGATGAAACAAAGCCTATACACTGCCCGGGAGTGTGCATTCTTCATTAGTGAAAACCGCATAAAAATCCATTCAGTAGTTACGAAGATAACCTCGAACAAACAGACAGACAGACAGACAGACAGACAGACAGACAAAAAATTCAAAAAATTTTTTTTTGTGTTTCATTGGTTTTCTTTTATCGCCCTGACTCCATTTTTGTCAATTATCTTCAATGTACAGACACACCGGGTCCTACTGTTTTATTATATGTATAGATTTATTTATTTTTTTTTTAATTTATTTTTTTAATTTTTTTTTTTTTTTTTTTTTTTTTGTCATTTTAATAGATTTTTCACGTTGTAAAAATTTGCGTGTTAGACTTTCAAAATTAGCATCGTTAAAAATATTGTACATTTATTTATAATGATAATAATTTAATTTAGATTTCAAAATTATTCAATCTTCAATAAACTTAAAAGAATTTGAATTTACAACTTTTGTATCATTTACTTTTTACAAAATTCATTTCTAACCGTTGTAAGGGTTTGAACACTAAACCTTTTGACGCAAGAATAACACTTTACTAACTAAGCTAGGGAAGCTAATGTTATTGCATACAAAGTATGTCTTTAATGATTTAACGGGTACAAATCTATTATATTTATTTCTATTGCAAGGAGATTATTGATAAAAATCTCCACTAACTCTAAGGAGACGATTTTTCATTTTCTAAATTGCTCTAAGTTAAAAATAAAATAAAATAAAATTTTTTGATATTTCTAATAAAATTTCAAGAGAATTTTATTGTATATTTTAAATTAAAGCAAAGATAAAACTATTTTTAAATGAAAACATGGAAATCCCTACACGGAATTTGATATAAGGTAATAGAAATGTCTGTAAAATTATGACCGAGAAACTTAGTCTTATTTATTTAATCGAGTACTAGTGTGAATTTACAGAGCTTTTTTTCCTGTGTTCATACAGAAATTGTTAATAGTGCAAGAAAATAAATGGTTTGTAATTTTTTTTTTTTTTATCTTTGTAAAATAAACATAGTTTTTGTAAAGCGCTTTGATTGACAGCTTTTTACTGTAAAATCAACATTTTTTTTTATATGATAGCTTAATCGTCTTCTGTTTCACTTACAATACTGAATTAATCAGCACGATTTTAAAAAGAAAGAAAAAACTTTCTTTTCTCGAATATTGTCATTATGTTCCATTCCGGTTTTTCTGAAATCAAAAAGAACACTAGGATTTGCAAATAAAAGGAAAACAAAGCCTTGTAATTTCATATCATTGTAAATAATCAGAGCTCATGCATACTTACATTCTAAGAAAAAGAAATCTTTTGCATCTGCAATATTAGTCACCATGCTCCAGTTCTTTCCACATTTTCGCAAAGATAAAATTGACAGCCCGCAAAGCTTCTTCAGGGGCCTAAGCAGGTGATGAAGCTGAATATATCAGGTTGCAGGAACAGGGCCTCGTTAAGAGTGTCTGGGGCCCTTTTAATCTCCACTTGGATTCTTCGACCTGACCTTCTTATTCAAGAATATGTAAATATTAAAAAGAGGAATACATATGAACGCTCCCCCAAAATTTGGGGGCTCTCTTACTTTTCCTTACAGAATGCTTCAGTGAGTATTGTAAATCTAGCGACAGTGAAATCTTTGACTAATATTCTCTTTACACGCAGGGGCGTGCTTAGGGGCTATGCAAATATAACGTTATCAACTTTTTGGTAATTTTGGACCCACCCCCCCCCCTTTTCGATATCATACGTTATCATCCCTCGAACTCTCCCCCCCCCCTCCCCCGGTAATGATATCGTTATCAAAGTGGATTTTTTAAATTATTTTTAGAAAATTTAGTTCTTCTGCTTGGAATAATGTACAAAACTGATTAAATATGTATTTTGGATACTTTATTGATTCAAATGAAGAAAAGTAAATAAGATATCGGTTTATTCAAATAAAAATTAAAAGAAGTAGTTACTATTTAAAAGTATTTTAAGATAGTTTTGTTTTACATAATGCATTCAACAGTAATAATGTTTTGCTGTACCTGCTCCGAGCGGAGGAGGGGTGGAAGGAGCAGATAGAAATTATTATCAACAAAACAAATGGACAACATTATTTCTCTTTTTTTTTTTTATCAGTAAACACAAACTTCATTTCGAATATATTTCACACATGGTTTCTCGAACTGTGATTATTTATGCATACACATATGAAAGTGAATAGGAATGTCAAATGTTGGGGTATGCCATATTTTAGAGTTAGATAATTTTATAATAATTTAGTGATTTTAACTTTATATTTTCATAAAAATAGATAAACTAAAAAAAGATAATGTACTATTTTGAACAAAAGACCATGCTACAAATAAAAAGAGACAAATTTGTTTGGATCAAAAATGATATCGATATCAAAAAGAAAACTCCCCCTCCTCCTAGAGATATCTTGCGATATCATGTGCCAGAAATCCCCTACCTTGTAAAATGATAACGTTATATATGCAGAGTTCCCTGAGTTAAGGGGACATAGTACCTTGAAATGGTCAAAATATCGAATGATCACATTAACTGAAAGCTTCTTTATTTGTGAATATTTTGACATCTACGTTTTACCTATACGACCATTGTATCGCCAGATGGTGTCAGTTTTGCTAGTAGATCCAGTACAATGACCCATACAAAAGAAAACTTCAAACTGATTTTTCTTCCTGTTCATGTTTTTATGACTTGCTTGTTTGACAAACACCATGACTTTTTTGTTAATTTAGACAGTGGTTAAGAGGTTAGTATTTTTTAAAAACTTGTTCTCCATGATATATTTAATATTTTGTTCATAGATTTAAGATTCAAGTAGATGGTTATTTTTAAAAAAATATTTAAATTGAGAATTTCTTGAATTTTCTTCATTTTTTTAAAAAATATATGTAAGATTTGAAAAACAATCCTATGGAGTGTATGCTAATGGACGTGGAAAAAAATTGAAGCCAAAATATTCATATTTAAAAAAGTGGTAGAGATTTTTTAATTTTTTTTTTTTTTTTTTACAAATTTAAATTTTAGTAAAATAGGCAGTTTTAGAAGTTTTTTTTTTAATTTAATTTTTAGTATTAAGTATTGTGCCACCACATATGCTACAGCATTATTTAAAATTGAAGAGATGGTTTCATAAGTACTGTGTCCCCTTTAGGGGCTACTTCAGTTAAACCAAAAGACCCATTTATTTATGCTAATCCTATGGAAGAAATTTATAAAGATATCTCGGTTGTACTTCAATAATTTTAAATAAATTTCCTTGAAAAAAAAAAAAAAAAAAAAAAAAGAAAAAAAAAAAAGAAAGAAAGAAATTTAAAATATTAATTTCCCGAACAGATATTTGGAGTACATGAATTCATTCGCTGTAGGTATATTATTAATGAGGGAAATTGGAGATCAGTCAATCCGCAACTTTTGCTTTAGCTTGTTAAACACACGAGCTTGAAATGTATCCGTATGTTTAATTTTTTTCTCCAGAAAATTAAAGTTTTTACCTTCGTTTTCATGTATGCTATTTCAACACTTGAAGTACGACTAATTATGTATTTTAGAAACATTTTGTCAAATAAAGAAAAAGACACATTAAAATTTTTGAAAAAGAAGGCAATAAAAATAAATAAATAAATAATAAATAAATAAATAAATAAATAAATAAAAATATGCTTTTTTAAAATTTTAGCTTTAGATGGCTGGAGGTAGAGTTCTGCATCGGGTTAGATTACCAGATCTTACCCGCTCCCGACCCTACCCGCTTTTCGGATAGAGTCAAATTGACAGTATATTTCTTTCGTTGCGGTTCAGTTCGAGTTGGGTTTTTACTATAGCGGATCCCTTTCACCTATTTTAGAAAGGAATCTCCAAAATATTTTTCAGGTTAAAAATCGACATAAGAGAATAAATATAATGAGGATTCTGGAAATGTTTATACCTCTATTTGTGCATATTTTTTTACTTTGTAACAATTAGGATGAGTGAAGTCAATCCTCTACGAGGCTACACAAATTGCGTTTTGTCGTATACCTTACAAAAACTATTCTGTATTTTGGCTTCAAATTAAACATAAAAATAAATTATGATCCGCAGATTTGCACAAAATTATTTTTTATAGAATAACTTTAAAAAATTTAAAATTTTATTAATTTATTTTACATGTTTTTCCATTACGAATGTATTTTTTTCAAATAAATAAAAAATGAAACACGTAAATTTTCAAAAGATAAAATAAATCATGGAGTAAATATTTCTAGATAGAATCATGATTCGATAAATAAATAAAATATATTTTCATTATTCCGCAAAATGTCTCAAAAACTGTTTTTTAAATTTAACTAAGGAAATAAATTATTTTTGGGCTTAATAGAAATAAAATATGATCTGTAAATTTTGACAATATTATTTCGAAAGATTTTGAAAAAGCAATTTTATTATTTTGTTGAATATATTTTTCCATTACACGGATTCATTTTTGTAAACGATAATGAAATCTGCGTATTTCTTGCAGTAAATGCAAATCATTGAGTCAGTAAAAAATAATAAACTCATGAACAATTAAATACGTAAAATATTACTGTTGCATCAAAATTTCTCTTTTTAAAAAAAATATTTAGATAAAGAAAATAACCTAAATATCTGTATTTTGCGACGACGAAAGCTTTTTAAATATTGAAAATGACTGCAGAACCATAAAAGAACATTAAACTTTTTTATATTAAAAATGTATGCTATTTGAGAGGAAAATATAAAATTTAATAGAATACTTTATTAAGCTTGGTTGAAAATGGCACATACTTTACTAATCATTCCTTTTAATCATATAATAGTTTCACGATTTTTTTTAATGAAAATTTTAAAAATAACTTTTTTATGAAAATTATAGATATTTGTAATGAATTAAAATTTGTAAAAATTCAATCAATTATAAAAGTATATTTCAGTGTTAAGAATTCAAATGTACAATTTATTCTTATGTGAAATCATTTATGCGAATGATAGTTACGCATTAAAAAATATACTAGATGGTACCCATCAAGATTTGACGATAAGCATGTTAAAAGATTAATTAGAATAATGTTTGATTTTCTTAATTAGTTACCAGTAAATAAAGTTTTGAAAACTTGATTTATTTGAATGTTATCTATATGATTCCAATAGATTCAAAGCGTTGCATGGTTTTGTCAGTCTAACCTACTCAAGTAATCATCTGAAAGAATTTTAAGCAGAAGTTTAAGAATTTTAACAGCGCTTGCTTTTTAGCTGAAGGATAACTAATATTAATTGAACTGATATTTATTTTGGTGAATTTTCTCAGTGTTTTGAAAAAATAACAATGTTTAGTATTTTCTAATTTTTTAAATCATATTCAAAAGTTTTTATTAATTTTATTTTTATCAGTCTCATTTTAAATCCCTAAACTTAAAATTCTATGCTACCAAGTAACTATTTATAATATATTTGAATTATTTGAATTTTTCATAACGTTTCATACATTTAATTATTAAACCATGAGTATCACAAAGTAGTTCAATTATAAGTCTTACATTACTAATTTTCTTTCCCCCTGTTTTCTCGTCTTTATTTTAATCCCCCCCCCCCGGAAAATAATTATTACTTTTCTTTATATGCACACAAACATATATCTTCCTTGTAATGTTCATACAAAATATAACAAAAGCTGTAGATTAGTTTAATATATAATCAAATGAAAAATACTTTAGCTTAAATACTTTAAGTTAAAATAGTTAAACTATTTCTAAAATATTTTAACATGCTTTAGAATTTTAAAGATTCAGACATTACTTCAAAACGGCACTCGGGGATTTAGTTAAAAATCATTTAATGTATGGTCTAAATGATGTATAACATTTCTTTTTTTATATAATTCACGTATATTACAGTTTACAAATGGATTACTTTTTCTAAGCTTCCACGCACATGACAGGAAAGTTGAAAATTGCTGCGACTACTTACCGACTAAATAATGTTTAAATATCTACATTTTTTGGGAAATTAGAAAACTTTTTTTACTATTGCTAGATGTCAAATTAAATTTTACGACATTTTTACAATTTTTATTTGTGTGTGTTGTATTTATCGTTGTTTATTTATTTATTTTAATGCAATTTGTAAAGATTTTCAATAATTTTATTCTTACAAAAATAACTTCCCCTCGTAGTAAAAAGTATCATTATTCAAAAAAATAATGTTGCCGGGCGTTGGGATCGAACCCTAGTCCTCTACAAAAGCTCAGAGCAATAAATAAGTGCCTTAAACCACTGAGCTAACCAGACTTGCTTCGACTGTCCTCTAACTGGAAGGGCTAATAAGTTCAACTTCACGCATGCGCAAATGCCTGTTTTTGAATTGATCCTAAAGAAGTAGCCTACTGTTTTAATATATATAATATAGATATATTCAGATTTTTTTTTTTTTTTTTTTTTTTTTTTTTTTGTAAAGTGGCAACAAAAGAATTGTAAACAAATAAAATTAATCGTTGACATTAATTGTCATCAAATTTTTCGAAGAAATTCTTTGTTAATTGGCTTAATTTACATTTCTAAAATTTATATACTCCAAAACATAAAATAACGTTTTTGCTTAATAACAATACAAAAGTAATTTTTAAAAAAGTATTGTTATTTGCAAATATTTATCTTATGAAATAATCTTTTCGAATCCAAACAAAGCATGACTTTTGCTAGTTTATATACTTGTACGCTTCTACCTCTGAATACTGGGTACCTCCCAATTTACACACAAGTAACATCTCTGTATATGTACAGGGTGTCCAGCAAATAACACCCTGATTTCAAAATTAAATTTCTCAAAAACAAAGATCGATAGTAATATGCGGTAAACGGTTTTTTCATTAGGGAAACTGTAAAAATCTTGTACAGAAATTTCAAATAGTGAATATTTTGAAAAAATTGCGTTCTGATCGCATAGAATGCTTTGATTTGACATTTTTCTTGCTTTAGATTGCTGCCAGAGAATGTGTTTTTCGGCTTAAAGTGCCATATTTCATAGTTTTCTTAAATTAAATTTTTGAAATTTCGAAATTCTAAAAATATGCTTCGAAAAATCTTTAAAATATTGCTCTGTAAGCTGAAAAAATATTTCTCTGCAGGCAATCTAAAACAAGAAAAATGTCAAATCAAAGCATTCTATGCAATCAGAACGCAATTTTTTCAAAATATTCACTGTTTGAAATTTCTGTATAAGATTTTTACAGCTTATCTAATGAAAAAACTGTTTACCGCATATTTCTATCGATCTTTGTTTTGGAGAAATTTAATTTTGAAATCAGGGTGTTATTTGCTGGACACCCTGTACATAGACTATTAGAAATACGATACATGTGTTTTTGTTTGCGTCAACAACGAAATGCTGACACTATTTTTCATATTCCGATAGAAGCAGAAAAGGATTTTTAAATGAGCCGTAAAGAAAGTATAATATGTCACACTACTTATGTGATTCGATACTTTTCGCACGCTACTTCCCCGACTCATAAGTCATAACTACACTTTATAATCCGTTTTTACCCAGATATTTTCCTATAATATCCCGTTATTTATGTTTGTTTCTGCTGTTTACATCTTTTCATTTCTTTTAAAAAATGAAAAGGAAAAAGAAGAAGCTTCCAGTAACATCTAAACGCAACTCTTAACGGTCCAGACACTTTTACGATCGCCCGCTCGCTGTGAGCACGCGTGCAGCCAAGACCTTGGGAAAATTCCGCCGTTTTTGCTATTTGCACTTCAGTTAAAAAATAAATAAAAAACAATCAACACGCCGCCGTACCGTTTTGCATGTTTAATGAAGCAGGATAATTCAAGAACTTCCTTCGGCAGTTACTGTCATGATTGACAGCATAAAACTTTTTGAAATGGACTGTAAAAAGAAACTTTGTAGCAGTATTTCGAGTTGGAAACAAAATCTACATTTAGTGAGGAAAAGATAAACAAGTCGAAAATTGCACGTCAGAAGTAGCAAATGAAAAGCGTTCGTACTGTAACGGAGATTTCAAAATATACAGTATTACGGATACAATACAATATCCAAAATATTTTGCTAGATGTTTTCTATTATACAGGAATTAACTTGAATAGCCTCAGCAATGTATATCAATTTCATAAAATGCGAAGTCGTTTAATATAATAAAAAAACGACCAAATAATGCTTCCATTTATACCATTATGTAATGGAATACTTTTGTGTTGCCCTGTATATTAATAAATATATTATTTGCACCACAGATTGTCCAGAATGTGTATTTTAGTGCATACTTGATGGATGCATATGAATTGTATTATGTTCGAAAGCGTGTAACACCATTAAAATGCACTTGAAACTATTTTTTTCCCAGTGGCCGTAATGTCACGTAGTACTTTTGATTGTTAAGGTAATTGAACTATTGGGCTAATTGAACTGTACATCCGGTTTTCATAAAATTTGAAATGGTTCGCCAAAATTATGCAACAATTATATATTTTAAATTTCAAATAATTCGGTTGGGCAGTTTTTATAGTTACATGGGGACGGACGGACTAAACGACGATATTAGGTGATTCGTTTTTACATCATTACGAACGCATCTAAAAGATGAAGGTAAAAGTGACTTAAATGTTATAATCAGTTTTAAATGCAGACAATTTTCAGTTGCGGGGTTGGAGGTGGGGGGTGCATTAATATACCATAAAAAATTCCAAATCTTCCGGCAGGTATTTAGATCCACCGGGGGGGGGGGGAGAGGAGGGTTCTCGCCTCTGAATTCATTACTGACTTTAAAGGAATCTTTAATTTAACTTAATTGACTTTTCAATTATAAATACATTACACATTATTAAACAAATCTGTAAATATGATATACGTAACTAGCTAGTAGCGTGATTTAAAAAAGTTTATTTTATGAGAAAATATACTTTTTAAATAACTTTCCATTAACATATAAAACCCTTTTTGTTTTCTTCAATTTTCAATAGGGAAAAGTATGTTGTAATCGAAATTGTGTTCGAGTTCCGGTTTTCGACGGATTTGCACGTTTTAGGAGTCAAAGATTCCCAAAAACATGTTTTTACAAAATGTCTGTCTATCTATGTTTGTGACTATGTGTGTCGCCATTGTACCATCGAAAAGTGTATGAAGATATGCATAGAATTGAACCAAATTTTTTATGTATGTTTTTGACAGTGGCAAGCAGGTGTTCTGCTCCTTCAATTTTAAAATATTCCGTCGAAAGGGGAAGCTATGATAGCGATTTTTGTGCCATCGAAAATTGTATGATGTTATGTGTAGAACTGTACCAATTTTTTTATGTAAATATATGGCCAAGGTTAATTCGTCCTTCCTGAATTTGAAAAAAATCTGATGGAATGGAAGCTGTAACAGCGATTTTTGTGTCATTTTTAATATTGTACCATCGAAAAGAGTATGAAATAATGCATAAAATTGAACCAAATTTTTTGTGTACTCCTCTTTGAATATTCCTCTTTGAATTTGAAAAAATCTACCAGAAGAGGGGGGGGGGGCTGTGCGGTATCTGTGCCATTTTCATTACTGTAATCAAAAATTGTGTAAAGTTATGCATAGAACTGAACTAAATATTTTGTGTATGATTATTTTTGGTTATGGCAAGTAGCTCCTTACTGAATTTGAAAAAAATCTGTTATGATCTGTTATGAAAAAAATCCGTCTGTTAAATTACAGCACAAAAGTTACCCAACTGAAGCGTTTGAAATTTAAAATATACATTTGTAGCAGAAATTTCTTGAATTATTTCATATTTTAGTAAAAACGGTTTTATAGTTCAAATACAAGGACAGTCAAAAGTATTCCGTTGCATTTTCGGCCGATTTGATAAAATAGTTTCAAGTGCTTTTTAATTATGTTACAGCTATCGAAACATAATGAAATTGATATGCATTTATGAAGCGGGCTAAAAAATATATTTTTAGAATATGTTGCACAAAGAATATTTATTATTTATTTACAAGACACCGCAAAAGAATTTCATTATAAAATGGTATGGGGTGGGGGACATTATTTGCGGCATATTTTAATTATGTTAAATTATTTCACAAATAATAAAATTGTATACTTTGCTTTGGTTACTACAAGTTACATCCAGTGTACAGAAAATGAGTTTTCATATTGTTGAATATGATATAATATTTAAACTTATCAAACGATGAAGTTTCGTTACATTATTCTGAAATGTTGGAAAGTGTTTCATAATCTATGCTTCACGCATGATTTTTTTCTTTCTTGTTTTTATAACCAAAAAAAAAAAAAAAAAAAAAAAAAATACTAAAAAGGGAGGTAACATAATAAGTAAATGACAAGCAAGATCATTAGCGGCTCGTCATTCTCTGTAATCATGCATGTCATTACATTCTGGTGTTTTTCTTTCTTCTCCCTTTGAAATTATTGCGTAATGAACTTTCTCAGACGCGTTTCAGATTTTCTTCGCTTCTTTATAAACAATTGTCGATAAAATTCATTAATTTTGAAAAAATACGAGATGTAAGCTATTTGAGAACTTAATTAATCGCTCTAAACTAAGACTTTTTTCTCTAGAAAACATGATTTAGAATTTTGAATATTATCTTTGCTGAATAATAATATTTGTTCTATTTAAGGTATCTGCCGGGTAAAATGAGTAAATATTCATATATATGATATAAATTGGATGTCATGGTAGGAAGAAGGTAATAAGCAAAGAATGCACGCATGCAAGTATGGAGTTAATGTTCATACAGGGTGTCCAGTGGATAAGACCATGATTTTAAAATTAAATTTCTCAAAATAAAAGATCGGTAGAATTATACAGTAAACGATTTCTTTACTAGGTAAGCTGTAAAAATGTTATATAGAAGTTTCGAACGGTGAATATTTTGAAAAAAATTGTGTTCTGATATCAAAAAATACTTGACTCGGCATTTATTATTATTATTATTATTATTTATTTATTTATTTATTTATTTATTTATTTATTTAGATTTCTTGCAAAGAACGAGAATTTTGGTTTATCATGGTTGTAAGAAGATTATAAGTAACGAATGCAGGTATATAAGTATGGAGTACATATTCATATGTATGATATAAACTATGTAATTATGCAAGCAGATTATAAGTAACAGATGCACTGATGAAATTCTGGAGTAAATACTCATACGCATAAAATAAACCTGATGCAATTATAAAAGATGATTGTAAGAAGATAATAACTAACAAACACACGCATGCAAGTATGAAATAAACACTCATATGTATGATAAAAACTGAATTGTAATTATGTTGTAAGATGGATGTAAGAAGATTCTAAGTATAAAGAATGCACGTATGCAAATATGAAGTGAATACTGATATGTATGATGTAAACTAGACATGATTATGTAAGATGGTTGTAAGAAGATTATGGGTAATGAAAGCAGGTATACAAATATGGAGTAAATATCTATATGTATGATAAAAACTGTACATAATTATGCAAACAGATTAAAAACAACAATTAAAAAAAAACCCTGTATAAACAATCATTTTCTCAGTATGACATTTTTTTTTTCGTTCCCAGATCTCCCATTTTGGAGAGTTCGGTTAAAAACGCCAAATTTAACAGCATTTTTTTCCCTAATATTTTCTGCGTTTATCAAAAAATCGACAAGCACGGCACATTGTGTAGTTTCTATATAAAAGAATTTGCCAGACTGATGCGTTTGAGAGTAAAAAATGAATTAAAAAATTAATTAGAAAATAAGCAGTTTGGATTGGACTACACCCGTAAATGCATCCATAAGGCCTATTTCCTGTGCTAAATAAAGAAATTAAGTAATTTACATTTTTTAGTCTTCTGTTACTTTCTCGTGCTCATGAATTTTCAATAATGACTTCCTTTTGAAAACCAAATGAAGATAGACCAGACAACAACACTGTTATTTTCTATAATAACTCCCGGATGATATAGTTAGTTTCTATTCGACACTTGCTGATGGATAGGGGTTGTCTGCTTTTGGCAGCAGCTGACGATTTTTAAGATTGGGGGGGGGGGGGGGTTGTTTGTTGGCGGGTGTATTGTTGCATCACCACTCTCCCTTTTCTCGCTTGTTTACAACCGGATATGTTATTGTTGACGGTCTAGTTCAAAAGATCACACTCTGTGGGAAATTTTGTGGGTCCTTCTTGTGCGAGATGTTGCTGCCCCCCCCCCCCCCGCCTTTGCCCTTGTTGGTTTATAACATTAAGGTAAGAAATCATCAATGGAAGATGCGGATATAGATATCCGAGATTAGGTGGATTCGAGCAGACCATATGGAAGGGATGGTGATCATAGATGAGTAAACAAAAATTTCTGAAGATGAATATATTTTAACCATATATAGTTGATTTTCTTAAGGTTCCACTGCACTGAAGTTTCTGATCGCAAAACTCCACATTAGTCGATGAGAAAACTTAGACATGCGATGACTCATTAACTAATATATAATTATTAAAATATGTTTTTCCTCATCAGAATATTGACGTAAGATGTAGTCAGTGTGTTTTAAAAATTATCTCCGTAAATTTGAAGTACATTACAAATTCGTATAAACTTTAAAATTTCCATGTCATTAAATTTTATCATCTTCTTAAAAAATACTTTAAATTTACGGGAATAGTTTTTAATAAATCTGAAATTACACGTCAAACATGGCAAATGAGATACGTTCGTACTATAACGAAATTTTCAAAATAATGAGATATTGGTGTATTAGTATACAGCACTTCGGATACAGTATAGTATCTGAAATCTTTTGTGTGCCCCTGTAAATACTATCTGTTTTCTACTATGCATGATGCAACTTGTAGTAAACGCCAGCAACGAATTTCAATTTCATAAAATGTGAAATAGTTCAGTATAATTAAAAGGCGCCCCAAACAATGTCACCGCTGTACCATGATGAAGTGGAATGCTTTTGTGTGGTTCTGTAAATGAATAATAAATATTCCTTGCACCACAGAATTCACAAAATGTATATTTTAATATATACTTCATGGATGCATGTTAATTTTACTATTTTCGAAAGAGTATAACATCACTAAAATGTACTTTAAACTACGGTTTCCCACTGATCCTCCTATAATGGAATCCTTTTAATTGATCCGGTAATTGAACTGTACATCCGATTTTCATAAAATTTGAAATGACACGATAAAATTATGCAAAAATTGTGCATTTTTAATTTTAAATGATTCTGATGAGTAGTGTTTGCAATGTTATAACAGACGGACTGAACGACGATTGTAGATACAGTAAAACCTCTAAATAACGGACACCTTGGGAGCGCAGAAATTGTCCGCTATTCGGAGGTGTCCGCTATTGGGAAAACCTCAGCGATAGTAAAATTGCTAATGAATGCTTAGTGTTTCATTAGTCGATTTAAAAATGTCCTAAAACCTCTATTATATGATTAAACCAAAAATTAAAATAATTTTCAAAGCAATAAAACTGAAATAAAATTGTGCATACCTTTATCCTTTTCTTATTACATTCTTACAAAAAAAAAAAAAAAAGTTACAAAAGTATGCTTTTACTTGCGATTAGATTTGCAATGTGAGTAATTTGTTTTTCAATGTGAAGTTTTAACTCTGTAAGTAGTTTTAATTCTTTTAAATCATCTTTTTCTTAAAAAAAAAAAAAATAAAATAAAAATGTATAACTGTTTATTGTATTTTTCTGCTTCTTAAAAGCATCCAATCATCCGAGGGTGAGGGTGTGTGTGTGGGGGGGGGGATGTAGGGGATAAATGTAGGGGAGAGAGGGGATTTTCTCCAGCTCATTCCCACATTTATCTGTGATCACAAAATTTGTGATACATTGCCCTTATAAATTTAGAGGATTTTTATTTTTTTTCCTCGTTAAAAAATAATTTTTTGTTCTTTTTTGCCAAAATTACTGTCCGCTATTCGGAATGTCCGTTATTCAGAGGTTAAACATACAAAAATTAAAGTTTTGGTAGTGGGGATTTGAAAACTGTCCGTTAAATAGAGGTGTCCGCTATTCGGGAGTGTCCGTTATGGAGGTTTTACTGTACTACGTATTTACATAATTACGAATGCACCTAAAACCGCAAATTGTCTGCGTCTTATGTCTATATTCTGATGAGGAAAATGATATTTTAATTCGCGTTTGTAATGACCGAAAGGTGGCGTTGTATAGACCTGATAATCGTTTGTTTACGTAATGCTGTTTGTTCCATGCTGGACCAAGCGAATCATGCAAGCATTGTGTTGCTGTCATGTTATTTTGCCATGAGTAAGTCAAATGTACTTTTTTAAATTATAGATCTAAACTTTCTGTATAAAATTTTGATTTTAGATAATTTTAATACAAAGAACCCAACGTTGCATGCGTTATAGAACTGTTTATTTATATATTTATTATAGAACTGTTTATTTATTTATTGGCCTTTTAAACACTGATTTCAGCAGAAGATGCTCACGGTATCAGTTCTATTTCGTTTCAGACTTTGTCCGCGAGAGGGCGTCTATTTCATTTCAAACGCGAATAATTGTATATTCGATAACGAGTTATTGCGATTCTAAGTTTTTCCACAAGTTAAAAGGATATTTCACTATCGGCCAAATCCAAAGGAATTGAATTCTGACCATTTAAATAATTCAGTTTTGTTCAAAAACGTATGAGTTGGACAGGCGTTTTTATTCATAAAGTACGCAATCAATTGTGTTTTTCGTTTTTTAACTGTAAAGCATGGTGTGAAACATAAAAACAAAATAAATAAATAAAAATATGCATAATATATTAAAGCACCATAAAAAAATATAAATGTGTTAGGCGTCTAGACAGACTTCAACCTTTCTTCATCAAGCGCAAAGAAGGCGTGCATCTATTTTGAAAGCAATGCACGAATTTTTATCAAACTTCTAATTCAATTAGTTTCTGATATAAATTAGTATTATTTAATTTTTGGAGTAAATTGCTTTACAGGTTAATAAATTCAATAATTAATAAATCAGAAATAATAAATCTAATCCTAATCTAATATAATAAATCTAATCGTAAATCAATTTATCACAATTTATCAAGATTTATTTACGATTTCTACAATGATTTTATCTCAAAAACTTCTTCAAGCACTTCTTCTTTGTGTCTGATGATGAAAAACTGAGTTCTTTCGTAAGGGGTACCACATTTAATCTGAGAAAATAGATTTATTAATGATATGTGATGATTAGATAATTGCCGTACCATAAGTTTCTTTTTTCTTCTTAATAAAATAAATAAAAGATAATTTAAAAAAGTTTTCAAATAACTTTTACAGTGTATTAATCAATTTTCTCAATTAAGAATATTTGTTTTTCGGATGCTGTTCATTCCCTTGAAAACATTTTCATATTCAACATACTTGTTCATCAGCCAAACATGCTAAAATAACAGCAAAAATTACTATTATTTCGTTACTCTTGCATACATAAATTCTTTTACGCAGCTGTAAATATTTATTCAAGAATAAACAGTATCCGAAAAATCGATTTTTCGAGTTGACAATACTAATTAACTTACTTTTAAAACTACTTGAAAATTTTCGATTTATTTCATTTTATACATTAACCTTTTATTTTATTTTATTTTGTTTTGTTTTAGTCATACCATTTTATTTTTATTTATTTACCTTTTATTTTATTTTTATTTATTTTATTTTTAATCTTTATTCATTCATTTTGAGCAGCCAAAGGAAACCTTTATTTTGATTTGCTATGTTTGCTTTTTTGTTGTGATCCGAAAGCACCTATCTCGCTCTCTCTTTTGTTTTTTAAAGTGTTCTTTAAACTACCCACAAATATTATTGTTGGCATTCTCATGAGTACATTGATAAACGATTTAAAATGAAACTCAAACAATATCATATTTTTTCTTCACGCAGAAAGTTAATTTTTCTTGCCACAAGCGTCTACAAGCAGGAAAACAATTTTTACAGGCATTCCCTTCCAGCTTTCAGACTCAATCCTCCATTCCAAAAGAGATTGGTCGATTATGAATTGCATTTTATTTATGGAATCGATTGCTAAGCATAGTCGATCATAATATTGATAGAACTAATTTGATATTCAATTGAGTTTGATATTGTAAGAAACAATCGATAATATGACGCATTATTTGTTAATGATAGTGAATGGAAATTGATTGCGTTGGTTTGAGAAATCAATGGGTATTTTAAAGGAAATTTTTAAAAAATCTAAAATAATGCACGCAGTAGTTATGATGCCAGTGAATGTTTGATCTCATGTTAAAACTGTTTTCAAATTCAAAAATTACATTTTTACGCATTTCTAAATAATTTTTGCTTGAAAACGCATGAAATTTGCAAGTATTATTATTTAGAGACTACGTAATCAGAAGAGAGTTTTCTTTTATTAATAGACACGAAAGATCTTTCAGAAAATGCGGTAAAAATGGGCATTTTGAACCGAATTTCCGTACGCTATACCACGAGACGAGACAAATACGTGATCACACTACCACAATCGCTTATATCTCGATAAGCAATTTATTTATCGAAAATTGGAAAATTCATTTCGACTCTAAATTACTTTACTAGTCAGGCCTGCAAATTTCAGGCGTCACGTTTAATAGTGAGTCGGAAAGTATGTCAGAAAATTTCATGTTGCTGATCAAAGGATTTGGGATTTATCTTAAATTAGAGCGAATATTATTGCTAACAGTTAGATATATATATATATATAGCATATTTCTTATAGGAACCAACTCTTGTCTTCATTTAAAGAAAACATTGTTTCTTATAACATGAATTTGTAACGATTCAAAATTCTCTTGATAATCAAATCAAGTTAATTAAATGAAAGGGATTAATTTTGCAACATTGGCAATTTTGAAAAATCTAACCCCTTTAGGACCAGTGACTCTTAAACCAATTTTAATCAGTTACACCATTTTTATATAAAAAGTTACCTTTATTTAAATAATCACGAAAATGCTCTGATTGCAAAAAGCAAAAATTACTTTTTTTGTTTATTGTTATCAAAAACAAGTTATGTATAAAGTTATGTATAAAGTTATGTACACGCATTTCTGAAGATGTATAGATGCACACATGATCCTGAATGGGTTAATTCCCGAACTTCGGTTAGTACGGAAGATACAGTCTGTAGGATTCCGCTGTTTAGTTTTATCCCATTGCTCAGAAAAATTATATCTAAAACTGGCAAGAAAAATAATTCAAGTTTCTCTTTTTTTTATTTTTTATTCTTTTTTATATTTTAATTAGAAAAACCTGAACAAAAAATCATACGTCAAGCATAGATTACCAAACAGTTTTCAATGTATACATAATACTGCAACAAACTTCCCAATTTATTAAGATGAAAGATAGTTTCTTAATTTTAAGCAATTTCGAAAACCCATCACGCATGTAAAAATTAAATTTCAACGATTGTCATCATTAGTCGGAATAATATTGGAACTCTTTTGTACAGCCTGTATATATCTTATAGTTATGTATGTGGAAAAATTTAGTTCAGTTACACAACTTACAGCATAGTTTAATTTAATTCTCATCAATAGACTGAAAAATATTCGGTATATTTCGTGCAGCCAAGAATATTATCTAAAGTATTTATACACAACAATTAATATGAAAAATAAAATAAAAATAAAAGTAAATGCATATAGAGATTCCAGCGATTATTGTTCATGGATAATACTGTAATTTAATTATTTTGTATGCCCCTGTAAATAATCGATGAATGGAAAGCACACTTTATTTTATAATACGCATTTTGTAGTACATCTCGCTGATATATCATTTTCAATTTGTAATGGAGTTGCATCATTAAAATATACAGCAAACATTTTACTCCACAGACTGTTATGTAATGAAATTTTATTTTATGTCCCTGTAAACGAACTATAACACATTTCATTTCCTATACCGAACATGGTATAGTAAACTTCTACAACATATACCATTAAATTGCATTCCGAGTATAGTTATGCATGTTCCGTAAAATTGGGTGAATAGGAACAGCGGGGTGAATCGGAACGAAACTTCCCGGCCATACAAATAAATTCATTATAAATATATGTGATGATATTTTTAGTTGCCAATTTTTTTATAAGAAGGTTACAACATTAAGAGATGGGAAATTCAGTTTCGACATGCTGGCACCACTACTAGGGTATATAAAAAAACTTCAAGAGGATCCTCAAAAACGTCATTTTTTCAACGTCTACAAAACTTTGTCTGTAACTACAGTATTTTTCGTATTCTAAACCTAAGAGAGGGGATTTTTAAATAATGGTAGTCCTGTAAATGATATGCTGCATTAAATTCTACTTATTTCTAAACTACATAATGAAAAAATGAAAAATGGCTTGTAACATCAGAGGTTTAAGATTTATGGGGTGAATCGGAACACGTTTTCTCTCATGGTTTATTTTTCTGTACAGTAATAGTTTCATGTAATATATGAAAACATACGTGTGAATATGTATTGTAACAATATTTTGTTTGTTCTAATTACTTGAAGAGTTTAAAGGTGCCAAGAAATTACTTGGTTAAACAAAAAAGTCAACGCCTAATCCAACAAACTTGGAACACACAATAAAAGAATTTAAAAATGGCAAGAAAAATGGCAGTTATTAAAACTGCACAAAATTATTCTCTGACATCCACAACATTACACAAACATTTCAAAATGAAAAACCAATTTAAAAAAGAGAGGAATGCAAACAGTACTAAGTGCTGGGGATGAGGGCGTATTAGTAGATCGTAATAATACATGCAGGGATTGGGACTACTCAATATTATCACTTACCCAATGACTACTAGTAAAGGATAACACAGAACAGGGCTGAATTTGTATTAAATTCTACTTCTGCAATTCGAATATAATTCCTTAAAAGAAATTTTAATTTCTCTTGATTTCAAAGTTGTTTTCTAAATTAAAAAAAAACATATCTTTACTTGTATATAAAATAAAGGCTTGATTTACAGTAACTACGCGTTCCTATTCCTCCCTTTATCGCAAACAATGCGAAATCGAAGCTATAAAATCTACCCGAAAATATAGACATCGTCGTTTTACTTCAAACGCGTGAAAAGTAATTTAAATATCTTACAAAAAAATGAAGCTTCAAAACATTTCACTTAAAACTTAACACAAACTTTATTCCAGAATAATTCTACTACTCTTTTTTATCATTGCTCGTGATCATCTACGAAAAATAAAACTATGACCATGGAGTGACTACGAGAGTGTGGACACCAAAGTAATTACAATTATCAACCGAATTTGCGACATTCTCCCACCTTGAGTTTTCGACAGATAAACTCAACAATGGGTACAATAAAATATAAAATAAAATATGACTAATACTTACATTACAGTGATAAGATACAATTCTTACAATATTACATTTCTCAAAACAGGCAAATAAACATTTTCTTCTGCAAAATTCAAATAAAATTAAACATATTATTACAAATTCAAATTAACACTATGAAATATACTAAAAAATAAGAATAAAGTTTTTTTGTTGAAACAGTATTTAGAGTTAATAACGTTTTGGGACAGTCACTATTCTGCCACTTCTCGTTCTTAATACTGGATCACTAGAAAGTTCTTTTGGAATCTCTAAATTGTACAGTTTTTGGACAGGTCGCAAAAGTTCACCATTTTCAGTTTTTAATCGTGCAACTCTTGGGTGGCCATCTTTACCAGAAATAAGTTCTTGCACTCGGGCTAAAGCCCAATAGGCACGTTTCTTATCAGACTCTACGAGTACGACATCACCAACGGTCAGTTGCTTGACATTCTTTTGCAAAGAACTTTGCTGGCGCAATTGTCCTAAATATTCAATACGAAATCGCTTACGTAAGTGTTCTCGAACATGTTGCCTATACTTAACTCTTTTATTTAATTCTTGCGCGTCAATTGCATCAAAATCTCTCACATCTGAAGATCTTATGTCCTGTAAAAACATTGATGGTGTTAACGGTGCTAGATCGTTCTCATCTTCAGTAACATAAGTTAGAGGTCTAGCATTCACAACTTGTTCACAATCACAGAGCACTGTGAGCAGTTCTTCGTAGGATAATGAAGCTCTACCTAGAACTTTTCTCAGGATCCGTTTCACCATTTGTATCAATCGCTCCCACCAACCGCCCCACCAGGCAGCGGTAGGTGGGTTTAATTTCCAGCGAATCTTTTGTGTTGCTGCAACGGTAGAGATTTGCTCCCAATCTATGGCTGAAAATGCTGTGTCTGCCCCGACGAAATTTCCGCCGTTATCAGAATACACGGTGGTTGGTCTTCCTCTTCGCGCTATAAAATGCCTGAAAGACTGGAGGAAAGCATCTGTAGATAATGATGTAACTAATTCTAAGTGTATGGCCCTATACACTGCACAAGTGTACAGAACAATCCAAGCCTTTTCCTCATTCTTTAAATATAATGAGCCGGCTAAATCAACTCCAATTATCTGAAACACTGCTGCGTCTTCAACTCTTTCTGTTGGTAATGCAATAGAAATCGATTCTGTCTTTTGTGCACTGAATCTTCTGCATCGTACACATTTCTGTACTACTGCTCGAATAGTTTTCCTAGCTTTTACGATCCAGTAGTCTTCTCGTAACGATGTCATCATAAGAGCCACTCCTGCATGCAAAAGCTCTTGGTGTTTCCAGGAGATCAGGCGGTGGACTACAGGATGGTCAGAAGGCAAAAGAACAGGGTATTTAAAATTGAAAGCATCTTCTCTATAAATAACTTGCGTTTTCACTCTTATAATACCATCTTCATCTAGGACTGGTCTTAAGCTACGTATCTTCTGATTATTCTTCTCGTTGAATCTGTCTTTCTGAATCAAAATTATCAATTTTCTTTCGGCTTGTTCTAATTCCAAACACGTAAGTTCAGAAACTTCTTTTGAATTAGGATTTCTTAAATTGTTTAAGAATCTTAAAATCCAGGCGATCAATCTTATAATTTTCTTGAAAGATGAAAACCGTCGATAATACCAATCACTAGATTCTGTGTTCTTGTTCATTGCTGAAATGACACTTTTCCGTTTTTCAGAGTTAATAATTCCTTCATTGGGAATTTCGACACTTTGAGGCCAAGTATATTCAGGTTGAGCCAACCAATCCGGTCCCTCCCACCATCTTAGTTGTAAAAATTGTTCAATTGAACAACCTCTAGAAGGGATATCTGCCGGATTAAATTTTCCTGCAATGTGTCGCCATTGGTTCTTTTGAGTTAAGGATCTGATTTCTTCTACGCGATTCAAAACGAATGTTTCCCATAGAAATCTCAAATAATCTCTATCATCTTCTTTAATACTAATTTTTAGAAATGCCTTTTCTATATCGGATACTGCACTAACAGGATATTTCCGAAACTGATGCAATATAGAAGGAATCATTTCAATCAAATTTAATCCCTTATTTAGGCAATCATTTAGAGAAGGGGAACCTTTAACATGAGCCGAAGCGTCAAAAACTGGTCTAACTTTAGTAGTTTCACTCGATTCTTTAAATACAGGTCTGTGTGGCAAATAATGTACTTTAGTTTCTTTATTATCAACCACCCTTTCAATTATTCCTGCATTTATCCACGAATCAAATACTTCGCTATATACCTCAATTTTATTTAAATTAATTAACTTTTTCCTCGTTGTAGCAAGCCGCTTTTCGGCCAATTCTCTATTGTTAGGTAAGCAAGCTTTATCTAGCACCCATGGCAATGCTACTTCGTATCTCCCTTCTGAATCTATTCTTATATTACTCTTAAAATGCTGCATAGTTTCTTCATGAATTTCAGATTTAGTTTTGGATTCAACTGGATCCGTTATACCCATAATATCCAGCTTCCACAAATCAGCAACGGAACAATTGTTCCAAAGTGATGAAATAATCATAGCAGCCTTATTTGTTTCTGATTTAATACTTGGAATTTTTCCCATTAGAGTCCATCCCAAATGGGTTTTTACCGCAACCGGACCACTTTCTAAAACTTTAATATTTCCGGTGAGTAATTTTCCGGCCACATCAGAACCAATCAATAATTTAATTTCATTTTCGGTTTCACATGAACTATTTTCAACATCAGAAATTTTAATGCCATATTTATTTAATTCTGATAACCAAGGCCCAGTTGGCACTTTTCGTATTTTAGAACAAATAACAGGAACATATAAAACATGCATATCACATTTATAACTATTGTCTATGCTACTTAAGTGAATTTTATACTTATTATGCTTTGTTTCACTTGTTTCAATATTACCAAATAATGTGTGAATTAATTTAATTTCACCAATACTTTTATAATTCAAATATTTAATTACATCTCGTGATAAATAGGAACGTTCGGATCCTGTGTCAATAACTCCACGCACGATTTTCTCTTTTCCATTGTGCTTTATACGGACACTCAAAGTTTTGGAGTAACACAGTAGGATCCGAAGCTTGAGTAGTTAAAACAGTGTCACTACTCCCTGATTTATGTTTATGACTTTCTAACGACACATTACCACCTTCATTAAAAACATTTTGACATAATATAAAAAAATGTCTTTTACCACAATTCGTGCATTTAGTTTTAGAGTTACAATTGCGTGAAATGTGGTTTTTCTTCAGGCAAACAAAGCACGCTCCTTTTTTCAAAATTAAGTTACGTTTCTCATCAAAAGAAAGCGAACTAGCTTTAAAACATTTTTCTGATAAGTGACACTTGTCACAAAATATACACAAATCTTCACATTTTTTAACTAAATTCTTATTAGACTTATTATTTATAAATAAATCTGTGGCAGTTGGCACTGAATTATATTCATTATTACATTTATGATATTTCTTTGGGTTTTCAAAACCAAGATTGGAATGAGCCAAAAGAACCCGCTCTTCCGCAATAACTTCATTTTTTAAAAAATCAAGGATAGAATTTAATTGGTTCTTACCTTGAGCAGTCTTCTCACGCTGTCTTTCCCAGATTTTTAATATATCATGAGGTAGACAAGATTCTACAAGTGGAAAAAGTATGCTGGCATATTTCTCTTCTGTGACACCTAAGGATTCTAGAGACCTAAGTTTTGTCTCTAGATTATCATATAACGACGATAAATTAAAGTTCTTGCTTGATGATCGATTATTATTTAAGACTAATTGAAGAAGGTCTCTAACATATATCTCAATAAGTGTATCTTCTCTGCCGAACCTTTCTTTAAGATGTAGAATTACTTTTGGATAATTATCAGCAGAAATCGGATAACTATTAACTATCTGTGCTGCTTTGGATTTCGGCGTTATCGCCTGTAAAAGATAAACAAATTTCAAATGGTCATCTAAAGTGGTGTCTTCATGAATTTTGCTGAATGAATTCCAAAAGGTTAACCATAATCTTGCATCGCCATCAAACGGCTGTAAACTTATTTCTGGTAAGCGAAGTGGTCGGGACAGCGTTCTTTCAACATCTGTATAATTCTGCGATCGGAGTTGTTCTTCGATAGGTTTCGCCAAAAATGTCTTTACTTTTTGCTTTATAGCAATAAATTTTTCTGTATACTCCTCGCATGCTTCAAATTCTTTAGAATAATCTTTTTCTACAACTTTCTCTGTCAACATAAAATTCAAAATTTCTTCATCTACAGCTCGCAATATTGTGCTTTTATCTTCCAGTTGACACATTAAATTCTCTATTTAATTAGCATCTGGAGTTGCGTCGTTTAAAGCTTCATTTAAAGCATTATAAGTTTTCGTAAATCCAGCTCTAAGAGGAGTTCTTTTGATTTTCAAAGCATCCATTTTTTTTTCAATGACAACTTCTGATAACAAATAAAAAACAGTTACTTTTCACACGTCCCTATTAGTTCGGACGCCACATATCGCAAACAATGAGAAATCGAAGCTATAAAATCTACCCGAAAATATAGACATCGTCGTTTTACTTCAAACGCGTGAAAAGTAATTTAAATATCTTACAAAAAAATGAAGCTTCAAAACATTTCACTTAAAACTTAATACAAACTTTATTCCAGAATAATTCTACTACTCTTTTTTATCATTGCTCGTGATCATCTGCGAAAAATAAAACTATGACCATGGAGTCACTACGAGAGTGTGGACACCAAAGTAATTACAAATATTAATCGAATTCGTGACACCCTTATCATTATTACCCTTTTTTATTAACCTTATTAAAGTGTGAATCGAAATAATTAAAATTTATAACATTTGTTCCGATTCACCCCTATCTGCGGGGTGAATCGAAACACCATTAAAAAGTTAAATAATATGTATATAAACAGTAAAAATGTTTCTTTTTTGCTTAAAATTTAAAGAACAAAACAAGACCGAAGTTTCTAGTAGAAAAATAAAAAAAATTAAAAAATCAGTTGTTGCTTTTTTTTAACGTTAAAGTTGAAAAGTGTTCCGATTCGCCCCATTTTACGGTAAGTGTTGTATAAATAGACAGACAAGCAAATCGATTTTATAAACATAACTATGTTTTAAACAAAATTGTTCATGATTTTTACGTCTTAGAATTTACATCTCTATACCGATTTTAAAGTTTCTAGGCTATTAGTTACAGGGGAATCATGGTGAAAAAAAAACTGTAAAACACTTCCTTTTCATTTCACTTATTAAAAATTGAATTTTTTTTAGAAAAAGGAAACTTGTTGTTTAGAACATTAGTACTAATAGAAATGGTCATATCAAATAAAAAATTACAGCCCTGATAGTTTCCGAGCAATCAAAGCAATGATTATACTGAGTTTTAAAATAATTAATTAAAGCCTGTGTTGAATCCAGGGGGGTGGCTCGGGGAAGATATCCCCCCCCCTCCAGTATAAATAAAATGTTCTCTTCAGTGAGATTTTCAGTTTTCAACTGTCAAAAAATACACCCCTCTCAGGAACTCTATAATACCTCCCCCCCACCCCACAGAAATCCCTCCTGGAGAAACGTGTCTAAATTCAACACAAACTGAAGTTGCTATATTTATAACAAGGATTTTATCATTGCATCAGAAAAATATGCATTCTCGAGTGGGTTGTTTCAAGAACAATCTTAAAGGAATAACATTAATCTGAAATTACATAAATTGCGCCTTTCCTCTAAGCAGGATAGAACATTAGTAACAGTATTGTAACAGTTCAAGGTTGTTTAAAGATTTTGCAAGATACGCAAAGTTAAAGTTAATACCAATCTCTGCGTGTGATTGTTTATGACCTATAACTTAAAATCCAGCTTACATCTTCTTACCTGTGTACGACGTTTTCCTTTCGTAATCGCTCGTAACAAGGGTTCTTTAATAGCAAGTAACATTTACGAATTATAAACGGACTGTGGAATTGACTGGAAATAGCCCTCATCCCACATAGCATGCATGGTCACAGTGACGTTACTGTGAGTCACTGTGGTCACGTCACATCTGTGACCAAAATGCCACCGCTCAGTGACGTCACATTGTGACTGAAATGTGACGTCACACCTGTGACCAAAATGCCACCCTTCAGTGACGTCGCATTGTGACTGAAATGTGACGTTACATCTGTGACCAAAATGTCACCCCTCAGTGACGTCACATTGTGACTGAAATGTGACCTTCTTAGAAAATTAAAAAATATATAGAAAAATTCTTCAAAAGATCCCTCATAGCATGCATGGTCACAATGACGTCACTGCGAGTCACTGTGTTCACATCACATCTGTGACCAAATTACCATCACTCAGTGACGTTACATTGTGACTCAGATGTGACTTTCTTAGAAAACTTTAGAAAATTACAAAAATTCTTCAAACCATGTTATTTACTGGCAAAAAACGTGTTTTCTGGCATTTTAGAAGATTATTGTGCAATCGCTGTTATGTCACACGTTACATGCACTGCGTGAAACGTGTACGTCATATCACATATGTGAGATAAACCTCCCATTATATGAAACTAAGCACCCAGCAATGAACCTATCAGTGAAACTTCCATTTAAGGAAATTTCTCGTTACACTTAAATGCTTCGTTATGAAAAAATATCGTTGAATAGAAACCCACGAAAATTCATGAAATTTGTATTAGTAAGCTACAAATAAAAATGGAAATATTATAAAACTGTGTTTTAATTTTCATAGTAATCTTTGTTATGCAATATAGCCACATAAAAAAAATCATTAGTATAATATCTAAAAAACCACGTAATAAAGGAAGGGAAACAAACTGAATCGCAGCGTTCTATTTCTCGTTTTCTCTTGTATTTCAAATCGAAAAATTAAAAAAAAATTGGAATATTACTTTGTGTGCGATCTCTTATGAAAGATACACTCATAAAAACTTTCGCATCTTTTTTAAGTATTCAGAGAATGGACCTATAATATTTTCGTGGAACTAGAATCCCTTTCTTAGCATATCGAAAAATTTTCGCATTTTTCCCTTTTTATTTAAAAGATAAAATAAATACATAATTTCAATCCATACAATCAGCTGAAATATATTCACCAATCAATCTTAACAGCAATCTATCCTTTTGAATATTGTGCACGCACGGAAGTGCAACAAATTTCGCTAAGTAGAATTTTTTTTTAATATGAATATTAATTTAAATGTTAATTGCGTTCTAAATGAAGGTTCAACATAAAATTAAAAAAGTAGATAATTTCATTAAATATGGGCTTCGTTAAACGAAAGTTTCACTGTATTTCGAAACTAATTAAAAGTAAAATAGAAATGCGTGAAAAAAAAATTTTAACTCAAAATTTTAATTAGGGATACCCTCATAAAACTAATGCGCATGCGCATTCAACTTATAAATCTTCGAAGCTCAAACAACCAATAATAACAAAAAATCACCTGCTTAAAAAATATCGTTTGGCAACAACCAGAATAGTTGACACTAGTGTATTTATTCTTTGGAATATTATGCAGCTGCTCTAGTAACTTTGTTATGATGTTATGTGTGTATATTTAGTACGTAAGTTGAAAATTTTTAAAAAGTTATGCAAAAATGCGATCAGGTAATATTTTATATAAAATGTCGGTCCGAAAAAATACAATATCAGTGGCGTTTCGTTAATATGAGCGCGCCAATGTCATTGTACTTCATTCGGACATTCCGACTTCGAAATTATCTTCCCTATTTGGATTATGAAACTGGAATTAGAGGATAATGCCGATAAGAAAGAGGTAAGAAAATGTTATTTTTCCTGCTTTTTTTATAATGATTTCTGTTAATTTCGTAAAAAACATGTTATAAAAGGAATAAGTATCATATTAATTTAACTTTTTTGAATTCACTTACCTTAGTAAATTCAATAAATTTAATATTTATTTTGTTGAAATACGAAACAGCATGTCAACGATTTGAAAATAGTTAATAATATTATTTTTAAAATGCACTTTAATCACATTTTTTTAATTACATGGTTAAAATCACATTTTAATAAATTAAAAAATATACACATAATCAAAAGTTAACGTTATAATTAATATATAAAGGAGTTTGGGGTTGTTTAATTGTTGAAAATAGTGATAAATATACTAATTTATGCACTAATATTGCAAAAATACTTTTGTAAAACTTTTTTATTACCTTTCTGAATTTCTCATAATCCCAAAAATTTGATAACTGTAATTCCATGACATTTGTTATTTTAAACCATGTATCTAAAATAATTAAGATATTGATTTTGTGGTAATAACAATTATTGATTTTAAAAAATGAGTAATTATCGCATTATTTTATTAATTTTTTATATCTTAATTGTTAAATTGTGTTGAAAATAAAAATTTTGTTTCAATAGTATGTGTTCATTAAATCCTGGTTCTAAATAGTCATAAAAACAATTACATGTACACTTTTGTGGGATGTACATTGCTGAAATTTTTAGTGTTTGATGTATTTCTATTATTTTCAATAAAATTTTATCTAATATTGGGAAGTGAGACTGAGAATACTTAAATATTATTAATAGATCCATCTAATAAAAAAATGAAATCTAATAATTATAACTATTAATAAGGAAACTTAAAAAAAAATTCCTTAAGGATGTCCTTTACCGGCACATCTGTACTATATGACATATACAATATATATATATGAGTTTAACTACGAATTTAAAACATGGTGTAATCATACATGCGCACAGGCCACTAAATAACTAAGCGTAATACAAGAACTAATTGCCTCATCTTCATTTGTACTTGATTTTCAAATAAAATCTGTATATTACGAATATTGCTCATAAACTTCACGTAGTTTTATCAAAAGATAATTCTATATTATATTTAACAGAATGATTTTAATTGGTAAATTAATCAAACGAATATTAATTTTCCAAAATGAGTAAAAAAGTATTTAGGTTAGGATTCGAACTAGAGACCCTCGATGTATGCTGCCAATGCTCTTCCAACAGAGCAACTTAGCACGCACAATTGACCAGGAGAAATATCATTATATACTCATACGAATAGTATGCATTTATCATACGGGTAGTTTGAAAAAAAATTAAAGTATTATTACATAGGGTTATGTATAATAATAAGTATGCGTTCGTATTCACTGTGTGAATTGTGTGCGTCAGATTCTTCCAGGATAGTTCAATCGACAAAAATTGACAATTTGCGCGAAAGACTGCTTAGTTCGAATCCTGACCTGGACACTGTTTCAATCAGTTGGAAAATTACAACAAAAGATAATTAAAAGATATAGGGTGGATGCTCCAGTTTAGGCAACTGCTCAAGTTTTGGCCACACTGGAATGATTTACCCTCTATTTAGGCTGTAAACTGATTTTAACAAATTATATGCATTCTTACTCCTTAATCTAAAACTCTTTTATCATTTCCAACCCCATTTGTTTATTTTTTGATAAAAAATGACTTACAAAAAAAAAAAAATAAATAAATAAATAAATAAAATAAAAAAAAAATAAATGTGTAAAACTATAGTGTGCACTCACATATATTAAGGTTTTTGCTTAGGTTACAAGTTTTCATAATCTTTCAATATTAGGCATTTATCGAACTTTATTTGTTCTGAAACAAATTGCTATGAAGCTTTATAAAGTAGGCTTTCTCTCTGTTGTAATTTCATATCTAAATTAATTATTTTTACAGCTTAAAGTAGGGGTGGCCAAAACTGGTACTTTAAATTTGCTATGTGTACCAGTTATGGCCATGGTGCGGCCAAAAAGGGCACAACATTATGCTCCACTTTTGGCTACAAGACTAATTATAGTGAAAATTTCAGCAATATATTTAGAAATGTTTTATGACTTATAAATTTAAAAGTTCAATAAAATTACAGCATGAGTTAGTGGTTTCTTGTATTTTTTTCAAAACAAAATGAGCAAGTTGCATAACTTTTGCAAAATTTCAAGCACATGAATTTAGAAATAACAAATAATGTGAAAATCTTTACACTATAAATAGGATTCATTTTAACAAGTTTAAAAAAGACAATTCTGTATTCTTAAAAATGGTCTAGATTAAACACTGTTATAAGATAGGAAGTAAAATTATGGCTTTTCAAAATTCATTGTCAGCTTTTTAAGATGGTTAAGTTTTGTAGTATCTCGTTCTACCTTGCAACACAAGTTTATAGAATGGAGACCAGTTTTTACTATTTTTGAATCTCAAGTAATAGGGTTGTGCTATTTATGATGGCTAATTAATGAGAGATATGGGCCGAAGAAAAGGGGGAGGCCCTCTGTGAAGGTCTTTCTAAGATCCTAGCCCATATTTACACAAGGAAATCTAAGGTTTGAAGAAAACTAACTCCAAATGATTAGACTGACTGGCAGCTAAGTACGAGGAATTAAAGTTAAAAATCAGTTGAAAAAAATGGATTTTAGAGATTGTCAAAATACTATTTCATGAAAAAATGGAATAATTTCAAGATTCTAGTCATATAACTGTAAATATTGGTATAGTATAACATATGATATATATAAATGAAAATATGCAAAATGTTAAAATAAGCTTTTTATGTCCTATAAGTCTTTTTTTATGAATTAAATATATTTTTTGTTTTTAAATTTAAGTGTTCAGTTAAAATCAGCTTAAGTATATTTTATTTGATGTTTTTATGATTTCATTTTAAAAAATGCAAATCTTTTTTATACAGCAAACAAATATGTGTGTGGTAAAACAGATTTCGCACAAAAATGCTTTATTTTTTTCTTATTATCAGTTAAAATGTTTGCAAAATTACAAGATATTAGGGTGGCCAAAACTGGTGCAAATTGAAAGAAATTACTTAACACGTTGTTACTCACAATCTAAAATATTTGATAGAAAGTTATTATAATTAACAGAAAGACAGCTAAATTTACTAAAGAATACTGTTATTGCGATTTAATATGCTTTATTCAGTCTAAAACTATAAAATTTCCATTTAAACTTTTCTCTTAATGTGGCCAAAACTGGAACATCCACCCTATATACTTATAGACATTAGGATTATTGGTCAGAAATATTGGCAAGCTGTACAGTTTTAGATGTGTGCTGAGATTTGTGGATATTAAAGCGAGTAAAAGTTTAAAAAAAAAAGTTCAAAAAGATTAAACAGTTTGAACAACATACTACAAAATGTGTGTCAGTTATAAATAAAATTGAAGCTATGCAATTTTCAGCATATGGGGAAAAATATATAAATATTTTTGAAAGGTAATATTTTTCAAATTTTGAAAACAACACCAGAGTTGTAAGGCATGTGAGGTAAATCGAATTTTTAACTTTAATTTAGAAGAAAGTCTCCTTACTGCAGGTAACTATTTTTATATATTATACAGTATTTGTTCATGAATTGTCAATGTATGATTTTAGGACTCAAACCCTATTTTAACAGGAACATGGCATGGAGTTATAGTTTCATCAGATCCTGTTTCTTTTAAATTGTTAGAGAATCGTTAAGAAAAGTTAAATCGTCACAGAATCATCACAGTGTTAACGAAAGTTTTGTCACAAATGAACTGCAGCGTGAGTCTAAAATAATGGGACAAACTTTAAGGGAGGTGGTAGAGCTCATTATAATAAATAATTATGGCATAGAAATTTTTGACTGGAAGTGGCGCGTTAAAACGCCACACTAGTCACTGCAAAAGACACGGATTATAATGTTAAGTGTATGGGAGCGCTATTTTCAAATATCTCGCTAAAATTTTAATATTTTCGCATATTTTTTTTTCCATAGGATAGCTGAGGACGACCTGCAACTCGGCTGGTTTTTACTTTTTTGATTTTGGTTACAGATTAAAAGTAAAATACTTTAACTTTCAGAACCAGTTTAAACCGATTCTAAAACTGAAACTATTGTAGTATTAAAAAAAATATAACCAAAATCGAAAAAGTAAAAATTTGCCCGGTTGTGGATCGTCCTCAGCTATCCTATGGAAAAAATATCATGTAAAATATTGAAATTTGAGCAAGATATTTGAAAACAACGCCCCTCCCAAAGACTTAACATTATCATCTGGGTCTTTTTTTGGTGACTAGTGTAGCGTCTTGACGGGTCACTTCCGGTCATATATTTCTGTGCCATCATTATTTGTTATAGTAAGTCCTACCGCCCCCTCAAAGTTTGTTCCATGATTTTGGACTCACCCTGTATTTCACAATTTAGTCACAATGTGACTTGAAAGCATTGTCACTTTCGTCACAATTTCGTCACAATGTTAATGACAAAATCGTCACAAATGACACACTTTTCACAAATTGGTCACATTGTGACGTCACAAAGTGGTCACAATGTGACGTCACAAACAAGCTCTAAAACGGCCATAACGACTTCACATTTTAGTCACTGTGACTTCACATCGACGTCACGTGACGTCACATCGACGGTCACAAAGTCACAGTGTGACTTCACAACGACGTCACCGTGACGTCACCATGTCTTACGGGATAGCATGCATGTTCACAGTGACGTCACAATGACGTCACTGTGAGTCACTTTGGTCACATCACATCTGTGACGAAAATGCCACCACTCAGTGACGTCACAATGTGACTAAGATGTGGTTGGTTGATTGGTTGATTTTTGTCGTCCGATTATCTACGCTAATGGGATATAGGACCAGGGGGAGTGCCCTCCGTGGGGGTCTTTCTAAGGGAACCTAACCCGTATTTACGCAAGATTCGAAGAAAACCACGGAAAACTCCGAACGGTTAGGCCGACAGCCGCGATTGGGTTCGAACCCAGCACCTGCCGTCTACCAATTGAGAGGTCCGAACCTCTCGGCCACTGGTGGGGCGACTAAGATGTGACTTTCTAAAAAAATTTTCACAGTTCGTCACAATGTTAATGTCAAAGTAGTCACAAATGACACACTTTTCACAAATTGGTCACATTGTGACATCACAAAGTGGTCACAATGTGACGTCACAAACAAGCTCTAAAACGGCCATAACGACTTCACATTTTAGTCACTGTGACTTCACATCGACGTCACGTGACGTCACATCGACGGTCACAAAGTCACAGTGTGACTTCACAACGACGTCACCGTGACGTCACCATGTCTTACGGAAAATAACAATAAAGAAATAATGGATTATTGTAGCAAATTTTATGAAACATTTTCCAACACATTCAGACTAATGTGACAAAGTTTCGCTATTTAATAATTTGAAATAGGATGTCTAATTGAACCATTTGGGAATGCAAAACACATTTGAAAACTTATTTCCACCAATTCCCATCTAGAGTCGGAAAATTATCCGTATTTTCTGAGCAACCCTGTATACATATAAATTGTATCTATTAACTATCTGCATCCAGACATTTAGTTCAGTTATGAAATATACAGTGGCGGTCAAAAGTTTCCAGCCAGCAAAAATTTTTCAGTTTATTTGTAAGTATACCCATATGAAGAGGAATCTCAAAGTGATACTTACACATTTTATTGAAATAATAGTTAGGAACTTACATATAGAAGAACTTGTAAATATCAATAAATTTAATTGAAAAAATTAAGTATAAAGAAAAACGGATGTTCTCAAAAGTTTCCGGCCACCTTCACAAGTTCGTAAAAAAGTGGTATTGTAATAGAAAATAACAGTGATCAACAACATTTACAATTAGTATTTTATCGTATTACTATTTTATTAGCTTTAATAATAAGTACTGCGGCGCAGCAACGTGACATTCATACAATCAACGGTTAAAGATCGTCTATGGTACGTTTTTTCCACATTTCTTGCAATTTTGGCGAAATTTTGGCTGAGTTGGAATATTTATAGTTCCGCAGACTTTTGCCAACTTCTTTCCAAACATTTTCTATAGGATGAATGTTGTGCGTTTGGGCTGACCATTTCAAAAACGAAATTTTTTGTGTGAAAACCATTGCTTATCGAGGCTTGCATACATTATTTATGTCGTTATCATGTTAAGAAAAATAGTTGCGACCAAATTTTTTTCTCTAATAAGGCAGAAAATGGTCTTTTAAGATATCCTTATACATTGTATCATTCACTTGGCTGTGGATTTCAAATAACGGACCGACACTTTTCGAAGAAAATACTCCCCACGGCATAACGTGTCCTCCACCATGCTTTATTGTAAGAATAACGTAGGTCGAATGATATCTTTTGTTGTCAGGTCATCCGACGTTGTGTCTGCCATCAATTCCAAAACTGTTTTGAATTCGATTAATGGAAAAATAGAACTTTTGCCCAGTTTTCACTTGACCAGACTTTGTGTTCCTTGGAAAATGCCAGTAGGGTACGTCGGTATTTTTTTAACCTCTGAAAATTTTTTAACACCGACTCTTCCATAAAGTTCTGTATCACGTCAGCATCATAACACGGTGGACAAACTTATTCCAGAAATATTTTCATTCCATAAATCGCAGTATATTGCAACGGAATTTTCATGCGGATTATCAATGGTTTTTCTCCTGATAATTCTGTCCACAGGAATAGTAATTTTCTGGGGTTTCCCGGATCTCTGAAAATCTTGAAAGCCATGGCCATCTTTATATAATTTTTAAATATCCTTTACAGTCGATTTTACCGATCGATAACTTAGCCGCAATATCTCGGGAAGATTGGCCTTTTAGCGACAAACTAATCACTCATTTATGAACAATAATTGTTGAACTTTTCAAATTTGAATTCAAGCTATGCTATACACGTTGATTCATTCATAAACACAACCAAAAAAACACTTTACGGATAGAAAAAAACTAAAGAATGATAACTGGCCGGAAACTTTTGAGATCATGCGTTTTGTTTTATACTTATTTTTGTCAATTAAATTTATTGATATTTACACGTTCTTCTATAAGTAAGTTCCTAACTAATATGTCAATAAAATGTATAAATATCTCTCTTATGTATAAGTAACCCTCTTCATATGGGTATATTTACAAATTAACTGAAAAATTTTTGCTTGCCGGAAACTTTTGGGCGCCACTGTATATTTCAGTTAAAATTCCCACCTAAACTGTTAAGAATTTTTCTGTAAAATTGCAATTGGGTATTCCATTATCTTAAGTAAAATTACAGAGATTAGGAAAAAAGAGATTCTGTTAAATAACTGAGAAGTTAATCGGTAAATTTGCATAAGACACTGCAGATTAACATCATTATATATTATATATACATATGACTCTGTAAATTCACTCTTAGTGATAATAATTTGTTTTAGTTCTCAAAATAAGTAAATCACTCAATCTTCAGTGACTCAGAAATAACTTGAATTTTTTGAGTAATTCCGAAATGTTGTATAATTTTTTTTTTTTTTTTTTTTTTCAGTTTGTTACTAGCCATTCTGCGGTTTGAACTCGAGATTTCTTGAGTGTGGAAGAACACAATACTGACTCACTAGGGAATGTTCCCAAGTGTAAGTTGTGGATTTGGGCGAGTGTGGTATCAAAAGAATGATCTCCGCATGTACTTAAAAGGTGCAATGGAACTACCCGTCCGAATCCAACCGCTTACGAGTTATCAGCACTTGAAGTGTGAAAACCCACCCATTTCCATAAGAATAACAGAGCTATTATGCATCTAACATAACCACCAACCTAAGAGAAGCATTTTATTTTACACACTATAATTAGATACAATTTATCCATTACGTCACACTACACATTTGCCGAAAAATTTGTATAAAACAAGGCGGTGGAAATAACAATAAAAAGAATACCGCCCAGTTAAACTGATGGCATTGAGCTCACAGGCTACGCATACTAATTGTACATTACAGCCTCATATTTTCAAGGGTTAATTTTGTTCGAAAAACAAATTAAGTAGGGGAAACAGCTCTCCCCTTTCTCCTTTTTTATACTTAATCATTGAACCTCCTAAACTATCAAGGACAAGCTTTATCATAAAAAAAGCTATATCCAAAATTCAGAGCAAATCGGATAATTCTTAATAAAAACCCATTTAACATTTATATAATTTAAGAGGAGTTATTCCCCTCTTTTATACTTAACCATTAAACTTCCAAAACTATTCAGAGATTTGAACGAAATCTGACAATTCTGCTTGAAAAATCCATTTATACAAGTTAAGGGGAGGGGCATTAGAACCCCCGTTTCCCCTGTTTATACTTATTCAATGAGCACCTAATCACAGCCACGGACACGCCTCATCAGACTGATCTTATATCTAAATTTTGAACGAAAACTGTTAATTCTGCATGAAAATCCCATTTATATCAATTAAGGGGAGGGGCGTGAGCCCCCCCGTTCCCCCTGTTTATACTTATTCAATGAACACCTAATAACAGTCACGGAATCGCCTCATCAGAATGATCCTATATCTAAATTTTGAACGAAAACTGTTAATTCTGCATGAAAATCCCGTTTATATCAATTAAGAGGAGGGGCATGAGCTCCCCGTTCCCCTCTCATACATATCGAATGGACTCCAAAAACTAATCAAGGAAGCGCTGTACTGGATATACCTATATACAAAATTTCAAGTGGATCCGATATTTTTATCCTGAGATATCGCGTTACGCACGAACGTACATACAGAACGGGCGGGCACATAAGCTCTCAGGCTATGATAGCCTGTGAGCTAAAAACATATGGAAAAACTCTCCGAGTGTAGCTGTACGCGAAAACTTCGTCTAAATGAGGGGAAATCACCGGCAATGTGTGGGTGTAAAGGATTTT
Organism: Maratus speculifer; assembly: GCA_964019185.1. Lineage (NCBI taxonomy): Eukaryota > Metazoa > Arthropoda > Arachnida > Araneae > Salticidae > Maratus > Maratus speculifer. Next base: position 98,718,403 of record OZ025297.1, on the reverse strand, counting down.
TGCTCATAGCTCGGGAAAAGGTATAGGCAAGAGGATTAAAAACAATGCAAAGAAATTTTTAACTTGCGAACAAATTCTGTACCTGCCTGTCAATTTAATTATTTATTTCTTCACACTTCAAGTGTTGATATCTCGAAAACGGTTGGATTCGGACGGGTAGATCCATTCCACTTTTTAACGTACACATAACGTGATCTTTCTTTTGATATCACACTCGTCCAAATCCACAACTTACACCAGGGAATGTTCCCTAGTCAGATATAGAAACTTTTGTTAGTTTGTAGTTTGTTCAAAATATGTCTTTTAAGATTCAACGGAAGAAAATCGATACCCCCCCCCCCCTCCTCTAACAATTGGGAGATGATTTTTCCTTTTCTAAATTATTCTAACATTAAATAAATAAATAAAATAAATAAAATAAACAAAATTTTCTTTTTTAATATTTTTAATAAAATTGCAAAATAATTTTTACATGTGTTTATTTTGAATTATAAGTTTTAACAAAGATAAAAATATCTTTAAATAAAGAGGAAATCAATGCAGTGTAAATTAGATACAAGATAATGCAAATGTGTGTAAAATGATGACTGAGAAACTCAACTGAATGCATTTAATCGAGAACTAGTGTGAATTTATAGAGAGTTTCGTTTTTTTTTTTTTTTTTTTTTTTTTTTTTTTACAGAAAATTTCAACAGTGCATTGGCTTGTTGCTCTCTTATGCAAAAATGCATTCATACAAAATTTATTACGATTCTATATAGAATAAACTGAATAATACGGAAATAATAGGATTCCATCTTTAACAGGACGTCTTCACCAAGAATCAGTATCTTTTATGGAATACCATTGAAGCGGAATAGGATTTAAAAAAATGAAAAAAACTTTTGTTAATGGCTTTTTAAGTTTCGATTCAGCATTCATAAAATTGAAATGACAAATTTCTGCAACACTTCTGTACATTAAATTTCAAATCAGTCGGTTAATTGGTTTATGAATGGTTATATGCGGACAGACAGACAGACGTATGAACCAGATGACTACTAAAAGTGCTAGGTATTTATATAATTACGAACGCGCCTAAAAATCCGTTCCCGGACCAGACCGAACCGAGTCTGCATAAAGAAGCAAATTGGATCCGAAATTGCTAGTTAGATTTTCTTTTTTTATTTATATTATTATATACAAGTCGGAAATACCACGTCAAAATGTAGCAAGTGAAGTGCGTTCGTACTATAATAAAGTTTTAAAAATATTCAGATCTTGCCGTAATAGTATATAGTACTTCGGATACAGTATGGTGGCCGAAATCTTTTGTGTTATCACTGTAAGTACTTTCTGCTTTCGATTATACAAGTAACGTGCACTAAGCCTCTGCAAAGTGTATCAATTTCATAAAATGTTAAATATTTTAATATAATTAAAACGTGTTCCAAACGATGTTTCCCTTTTATACCATTATTAATGGAAAACTTTTGTACGGCTCTGTAAATGAATAACAAATGCTTTTTTGCAACACAGATGAAGCATAATGTGTATTTTACTATGTATTTCATAGAATGCATATCAAATTTATTATGTTCGAAAAAGTGTAACATCATTGAAATGCACTTGAAGCTATTTTTTCCCATTGGCCGTTATGTAACGTAATACTTTGATTGTCCGTGTCAATTAACTATACATCCGATTTTCATAAAATTTTAATGACTCGACAAAATAATGCAATAATTATATATTTTAAATTTCAAACTATTCGGTTGGTTAGTTTTTGCGTTGTTACATGCGGATGGACAAGCAGAAGGACTGTCAAACAGACGGACGGACTGAACGATACGTACCGTAATTTCGGGTGTATAAGCCGCAGATCAAACAATTCTTTTTCGACCCAGAATTTTTTAAGAAACCAATATAACTAGTTAGATCGCCGTAAATACTTGTCTTCAATCACTAAATAGGATTTCTGGGTCCAAAAAGAATTGTTTGATCCGCGGCTTGTACACCCGAAATTACGGTAATTACAATCGGCTCTCGTTAATTCGAACTCGTCGGGACCACAAGAAATGTTCGAATTATCTAAGTTCGAATTATGAAAAACATGCTTAATATGGTACTATTACAAAGGAGTTAATGTTATAGTGTTTTTTAAAGTTATTTCGTCTGTTATCATTAGAATGTGATTTAATATTAAATTAGAATGCATAAATACATAAACTAAATAAAAGGTTAGAAACAAGCACAATGGAAGAAAAGTTTAAGGCTGCGGGCACACACACAGTTTTTCGCACTAACTTCTTGCGCTATCTTTGATCTTTCGTTTCGGCGCTTTGATGTATAAATTGCACTTCTAGTGCACTGAATCTGAACTTCAAGAGAGGAATATCAGTTGACAGGTTTACGACCGAAGATGGAGTAGATAAAAGTTCCCCTTCCTTTGTCAAATTGGTAGGGTCAGTCTCTCAAAAACCATTTAACGAGGTTTCACCCTTGTTCAGTTCGAAAACAATGATTGATTGATTGCTCTTTTAGTGTAATAAAAACTAGTGCTGTTCGTCTAGACCTTAAAGCGTCACTGATGGACAGACGGGGCTCTAAGAAAGTGGATATCAAAGGTATTGTATTATATGCATACTCGTTCGGAACAATTTTCACAAAAATCAAAGAAAGAAAGTTATGCAAATGATCTGAAATTCGTGAGAAGAAAAGAAAAATGAAAAATCTGATTTCTCGTTAGTTCGAATTAAACGAAGTCAAGAGAAAATGAATTCGAAATAATGAAAATTTTTAACGTTATTCTGCCGTTGAAAATTTCGGGACTTCATGTTTAGTTCGAATTAAGCGAAGATTCGAATTATCCGATTTCGAATTAAGGAGAGTCGACTTATATAATTACGAACGCACCTAAAAATCGGCTTAAATCTACAACTAATAGTAAATTTACATTGCGGTTTCCCGAGACCTACTTTCCTAAATTTACGATTTTGACCACAAAAATAATCGTAACAAATGTTATTTTGTTCTTCCTTCTTTTTCCGGAGACATTGTTGCGAAAGCTCCTTATTTTCCCAAAGTCATAAACTAAACGAGTCCCTCGTGTATCATAATATAAAATAAGGTCGACCTTGAAAAAAAAAAAAAAAAAAAAAGCATCTGCAATAGTAAACAACCCCGGGAGTTGCGGTTGAGGGTTGTTATTACAAACAGGAAAAAAGAAAAAAAATCAACTAAAAATCATTGCATTTGCACGCGAATTTCGCATTTTTATGACCATGTATATCGCAGAGATATACAGATTTCTCATAGTATATATTTTTCTTCAAAAAAAAAAAAAAAAAAAAAAATATATATATATATATATATATATATTGTGTAAAGAGAATTAACTTTCACTTGAAATTGAATTTTTATTTTTATGTCCAGTTATTTATGTACTTTATTCTGCCTCCCCCCCCCCTCCCCGGGAGAACATAAAAGTTTTATCTGTAAAGTAATAATAATTTCCCTCGCTTTGCTATGAATATAATCTGATGTTCCTATTATATCACTTTCGCCGGGTGTGATTTTATTTAATTTTCTGTTTTAGTTCAGTAATTTTTTTCTGTTCATGTATGTGTGATGAACTACGTTAAATTAAAAAGAAAGAGGCTTATAAGACAAATTTTCTTTCTCATGAGTGGTGTGTTATTTAGGATTAAAAACAATTCTGATTACGGAAAATAATATTTATTGTATAGTTATTATTGTGTGTAAATTTGAATTATGGAAGATTTCTCATTCTAGTCAATATTAATGACTGTGCATGTATAAAGGTATGAAATGTTTTTCAATTGAAATACTTTTCGTTTGAAATACTTTTCAATTCCCCCTCTTACGATATTACACGTTTTCATACCTCGACCCCCCCCCCCTTATGAAATCGTTATCAATGGCTAAAAATCAAATTTTCCTTTTTAACTATTTGGAAATTAGTTGTTGTCCTCGGTAGAGAAGTGGGAAATCTGAAGTTCATCTGAATCTTTTTATTTTTTGAATTCCGCAACTTGTTCGTTCTCTGATTGGTTCATGCTTAATGTTTAGAAATGGAATACTTCTGTTGCCACGATGACAAAAAATGTAATGAAATCTTTAAAAAAATAATAAGTTAAAAACAAATTTGATAAAAATTTCAAACAAATTTCATTTAAAAGTGCATTTTTTTTTCTTTACGAAACGGTGTAAAAAATTTAAATGTGCGATGTTTAGACGTTTAAAAATTTGCAATTCCGAAAATTGTAAAACGAAATTTCATTTAAAATTTGTTTAGAATGGGTCCAGGATTATGTATGTTTAATGCATCTCGTACGTAATAGGAGGCGTTCAGAAGTCAGTCTGATTAACTCCATCCAATAAAAATGCACACAGTTAAAGTTGCATATCTATAAACTACTGTTTTTTATTTATTTATTTCATTTTTTCTTTTGGTTACTGTTTTGGAATATTAATGTGTAATGTATGGCGTTCGTAATACAGTAAAACCTCTAAATAACGGACACCTCGGGAATTCGGAAATTGTCCGCTATTCGGAGGCGTCCGCTATTGGGGAAAAAAACCTAGGATTTAAAAATTGCTAAGTAATGCTTAATGTTCATTAATTAACTTTTATATGTCCGAAAACCTCTATTATATGATTAATCAGTAATGAACAGAACTTTTTTAAGCTATAAAACTGAAATACAACCTTGCATGCCTTTATCCACTGTTTATTACATTCTTACAAAAAAAATCTGTTAGAAATATTTCCTTTTGTTTTCTATTGCTTGTAATTTCTCTTTCAATGTGAAGTTTTAATTCTGTAGGTAATTTTATTTTTTCTGAACTATACTTTATTATTACAAAAAAACTGCAACTGCTCTCTGTATTTTGCCGCTTCTTTGGAAATTCTCGATATTGCAGGAAACATCTTCAATTTCAGCATCTCTTTCATCATCACTAAAAGTCAGCTTTTGTCGAACATTCCTAAGCAATATAATCGCATATAGAAATCGATTCTACTCGAGTAAGTAAATCATCATCAATATTAATGAAAATTTTGGAATATTTTTCATTTATTTTTCTTGTTAAAAAATAATTTTTCATCTTTTATTGCCAAAATTACTGTCCGCTATTCGGAATGTCCGTTATTCAGAGGTTAAACATACAAAATTTTAGGTTTTGGGAGTGGGGATTAGAAAACTGTCCGCTAAATAGAGGTGTCCGCTATTCGGGAGTGTCCGTTATGGAGGTTTTACTGTATATGACTCGTTATGATCATCATAAAAATGATGTTTATTATTATTATTAATTTAAATGTAGAATTTATTTATAAGCATGGATGTAGTGGAGTGTATACTGGGGTATACGCCGTATACCTTCTGGATTTTTTAAAAGAAACACTGTATATCTTCTCAAAAAAGCTATTGTATATACACACTTGGGTATACCCTTTGCCTTGAGCGTATATCCTCTGTTATTTACACGAATACACTCCTGTTTATAAGTCTTTAAAATTTTAGTCTTTGAAAATATCATTTTCCAAATAATCATTATAATTTGTTAAATTACAATTTTTAATTTTTTTTCTTTAATTTTGGAGAGATATACAGATAGTGTTTTACATTTATTTTTCGCAAACTTTATTAATTCAATTGAAAAGAAATCCATAAAATACAATTTTGTAAATGAATTTAGGTTAGGTTAGTTTTTGGTTCAATTTCTCTAATGGTGGCAACTTGAGTATCGCATTTATGTGGGAAAAAGAGAAAAAATAGCCATAGAGTAAAAAAGAAAAAAAAATAGAGATGCAGTTTAGTGGCTGGAGGTGACGCCAAAAATGTAACTCTAAAATTCGCTGCATTGCATCAAACACAACGGCGTGCTTTCACAAAAAAGAAAAACTTTAGCGATGCAATTTTAATTCATAATGCAATGAAATGCTATTTTATAATGCTAAAATATATTCAGATCTTTTTCATTTAGAGAAAAAAGGATGTTAAAAAATTCGGTCTCTGTTCCATGTGATTGTTTTGTTTGGGTCGAATGAGAGACTTATATTGGAAGAATAACGCCCATCAAATCGTTTTAATCGCCTACGGCACCTCCATCTATTTCTTTTCTCCATGGAAAATAACAGATCATTGTATATTTTAGTTGTTATTTTTTCATAGCAACTGAAAAAAATAGTAATTAAAAACCTGTTATATCAATATATCGTCGGCTATAAAACCCAGTGAATGTTGTTGATTTTATTTCGTTTTTATCTATGAATTTAGTGACTTTTAGTTCGTTAGTAAACTTACTTTACAAAAGATACATCAATTAACCTTTACAAAAATGTATTTTAAAGAATATCTGGATGTCATATTTTCTTAGTTGTTTTTAAAAACTGAGAATGCAATTTTATTCTTTGGCGAAATCTTTGGCTAATAACTGCTATCTTGCGTCTAATACGCAGGGCCGTAGTGAACAATAGAGAGGGCCCAAGAGAATGTAGGGGGGCTCATAGTTTTTTTTCTCTCTCTCTGATGCAGAAAGATAAATTAGTGCATATTCATATTGTAGGTTCTGTGTTTCTTATTAAACTGTTAAAATAACTTCATTTTATGCTTAGAAAAGTACATGATGATGAAGTTTTCAGTGTATAACTGGTGCAAAATAGCCCATCATATTAGCTTCATGTGTACAAATAGGATGAGGGAGTGTTGAAACACTTATTTTAGATACAATTTAGTAACTCTGCAAAACTGTGAAAAGGTTTCAAAACTAAATTAGATTTTTAAACAATATTTCATTTGAATTGTCGGAACAGAAATTCATTGAGTGACCTTGGAATCTTTTCCAGTGGGGGGGGGGGGGGGGGCTCAAAATATTTTAGGGGGCTGAGCCTTTTAGCTACGCCCTGCTAATACGGAAATACCGATAATTTTTAAAGCTGTATATGATTACATAAATGATATATTTCATATAAAATTGCTATTTGGAATTAGTTGGCAGTTTAAAAAGACTATTAAGCAGAAAAAATTTATTAGACTTTCCAATTTTAAATTTTAAAAAAGTTTTTCACCTTTACTTTGTGACCCGGGAACCTCGGGTTCGATGTACTAGTATCTTTAATACACGAAAGTATTTTGCTAAAGTTTAGTTTAAAAATAAATTCTTTTTAAACTACTTAAATCAAATTTCTAGAAATTAACATCCAAAGGCGACCATGTACCCAGTTCTTTGCGTGACCCTGCATATCATTTTATCTATATTCTACAAACATTTCTTAGTAAACTAACTGTAAAATGTAAAATCGTAAAAAAGCATAACATATTTAACACTAGAACAGCCGAATTTTGGACATACCTAAAACCGCCGTTTGGTGTCAATTTGACCCCCATGAGAAATTCAAGCCATATTAAAATAAATATATTTTTTAAATGATAAATGAGGTTTAAATTGAAAAATATAAAAGTTTTTAAAGGTTTTATAACTTTTTCTTTTTTATTTATTTAGTTTTTAGAGATCGTTTATCCCAATTTTTACATTCTTTTGAAATGACAGTGTATAAATGACAATGTATAATTCAAAATATTTTACTACACAATAGTACACAAATACAATAGATTTAATAATATATATATAATATTACACAATAAAATTGATAAGAAAAGAAACAAAAAATAAAAATACAAATACTAGAAATTAGCGCACAACATGTTTTGAAGAGAGAAAATAAAAAACATAATTCCTGAATAAGCATATAAATGTGTTCCAAAGTTATTTAGACATTATCACAAGTAATACAATATACGTGCTTGATGGTGACATCAACACACTTACCACAAATTGGTTTCTGACATCCCTTACAGCTTGCAGAAGTTTTATTTCGTCCCTTGCAATGTTGAAAAGCACATTTCTTTCGCTTCAGGGTCTGTCGTCGATCGATTGAGGGGCATCTGTTGCGCAACGCGCTATTTCTCAATTCTTCCACAAGGGCAAGAATAAATTCCCAACGTGAAATTGACGTTTTTGAGCATTCCTTGAAAATTATCTAAGCATTTAGTGCAGCATTATCAAGGACGTTATAAAAGACGTGAAGAGGCCATCTGCGAGATCCACATCTTGTAGAATATTTTCGTAGCATCTGATCTGCTACATCTACACCACATTTAGTTTTATTGTAGTAAACAACAGTGTTCGGCTTCTTCTTTGCACTACTTTCTGCAAACACATTCGTGTGCACAGTGCTCAGAATCACGACATTTTTTTTGTTCTTGCACCTGTATATCGTGTGTATTTTATTTCCATTTTTCAGTGCAGAAAATGAGTATCGTGGGGAAGATATGTCGCGACTGACTGTCTCAGATTGAATCTGAGATATCGCATGATTTCATGGAAACGATTGCGTGGCATTATCTCTTTGAACACAGATGGTCCCCAACTTTTATTCCATAAGTCATCTGCACAAAGCTTTGATTGACCTAGTGCCCCACAGGAGTATAAGAGGGCGAAATAAGCATCCAGTTCTACCAGAGTAACATACCAGTTGCTTTCATCTCCTAGCTGACGTCGTGCTTCAGCAACTGTGCATGTTTGAATGTGTTTCACCATTGTTTCAGTCATCAAACGCCAGGCGGAAGCTGGATTAGCCCCAATGTTGCGACGAGCATAAGGTGTTGGTCCACTAGCAATTTTTTTAATATTTCGAGCTGGTATGCGACCTGTAGTAGAAGTAGGGGTGCTAAGGTTCATCGCAGTCCAAAGAATACCGCTGGATGACGTGCACTTTTCGTTACTGCTGACAACAGAAAGATTAGATATCTTATTACCTCTTTTTTGCGCACGTCCACGTCCACGTGAGGTTCCTGATCCTCGAGAAACAGGGAAAATCACATTGGTAATATATTCTACAGCATCACTGTCACTGATTTCATGAGACGACGCATTCTGTAAATTCACATTATCTATGCGAAAATCTTCATCATTACTGTCATCACCACTCATATCTGAATCTAACTGCTCCAGGAGCGCAAGGCACTCCTGTGTACTCAATCCTCTCCGCATTTTTTTATAAAGGAAAAGTACTACACTTTTGTCGCAATCGAAATCTTTGAAAAAAACACTGCTGTGGAAAATTGTTTCAAATTTCGTTTTCGGCCGTAGCTCTGGAAGAACTATTTTCCCTCCAAAAATTCTGTAGTACGCCAGCGTTGCTAGGATGCGTACGCATTTCAGAGAAGAGTCAGTATGCTTAGAAGAACGCCTCTCCCCACTAATTGAAGGCGCGCGCGCTATAGAGAGAAGACTACCCCCCCTCTCTTCGCGTCGCTATGCGTCATCGAAACAAAGTAAAACTGGAGTTTACTTTTCTCTTTTTTGTCATCGCGATAAGAAATGTGTGTTCCCCCATGCGCAGTAATCAAAACCGAGATATGACGAATTCAAAAACAGACTTTGTCTTGAAAATTTATCATTTTTCTTATGGGGGTCAAAATGACACCTGTTGGCTGTTTTAGGTATTTCTTTATTTTTTTTTATAATTAATATAGAAAGATGAAACATTGTCACAGTACGCTTAATATAATTTTAGAAAAAGTAAAAAAATATGAGCTGCGGTGTTCACTTACATGTTGAAATAAAGCATTGGAAATTGAAAAAAAAATGCGGAATGACCCCAACGGCGCTTCTAGTGTTAAAAACCACCTTTAATTAAATTACGCTCATATTGAGTAACCTCTCCGAGATCTTTTGTGTAACCCTGTGTATCTAAATTGTGTGACAGTTAGCATTTAACAAACCATATATAATATGCATACATCTAATGAAATTTAAACGCGTATATCATAATTAAAAATGCATTTCATCCATCTAACAGCCATCTTCCATAATATACAAGACTTCGGATCGAATATACTATTTGAAATGTTTTATGTGTCCCTGTAAATGCTATGCACTAGTATTATGCATGAAATAACTCATATTTAATAATCAGCAACGTATATCTATTTGATTATATATGAAATCGTATACCATAATTAAAATATGTCGCAAACAATTCCACCCTCTATTATTAGGTATTGGAATTCTCTTGTATGGCCCTGTAAATGAATAATAACTATTTTTTTTCGCTTCATACGTTACAAAATGCATATTTTAGTGCACTTTATAGATGCATATAAATTTGAAAATGTTTGACAGGATGTAACATCTTTGAAATTCATTTGAAACGATTTTCCCCAAAGGCCGTAATGTAATGGAAAACTTTGACAGTCCCTGTAAATAAACTAATCATGACAGAATCTTCATTTTCAATAGGGTTCGTGCTTGGGTAAATGTCATTAATGTCCAAAAATTCCATGACAATCCCAGTATATTTACGAGAGCTAGAGCGCGGACAGGCGGCCATACAAACCGAATGTATAAGCACTTTTTAACTTTGTTGGAAAGTGCTAATAAAAAGAAAGGGCTAATTTCTTTAGAACAATCGCATGTTAAACATAGTCAGAATCTTAAATAATATAGTGTAAGTGTCAAAATGAATGTCGCTTTCACTTTAAATTGAGTTATTTTTAGAGATGCCCGACACAATTTATGTGTTTCCTTTCTTTTTTCGAGAGAATATAAAATTTTTATGTTGCGGGAAGCTATAAAATATCACCTTTTATCAATAAAGTCGCATGTAGTTTACTTTCCCCTCTTTCCTTTCCCTTTCTCTTTTCGAAATAGGCAGAGAAGACATATAGACCACCTGGAATGTAAAATGATTCACAACTTTGAATTCTAAGTTATCGATTTAAAAAAATGAAAGCTAAAAAGTTTTAAAATAATCTTTTTTGAACACTCTCGATTACTTATGTGCATAATTATTTTACCCTCGCCCCCTTTTTAGGTGCGTTCGTAATTATGTAAATACGTAGCACCTATAGTTGTCGTTCAGTCCGTTTGTCTGTCCATCTGTCCGCATATAACAACGCAAAAACTACCCAACCGAATCGTTTGAAATTTAAAATACATAATTATTACATAATTTTGTCGATTCATTTCAAGGATAATCAAAAGTATTTTATTACATTACGGTCAATAGGGAAAAAATTTTCAAATGCATTTTAATCGTTTGGAATTTAAAATACATAATTATTACATAATTTGGTAGGGATATTTTAAATTTTATCAAAATCAGATGCATAGTTCAATTACAGGGACAATCAAAAGTATTCCGTTACATTACGGCCAATCGGGAAAAATGTTTCAAATGCATTTTAATGGTGCTACACTCATTCGAACTTTATAAAATTGATATGCATCTATAAAGTACATATTATAACATACATTTTGCATAATCTGTAATGCAAAGAACATTTGTTATTGATTTACAAGGCCACACAAAATTATTCCATTACATAATGGCATAGGGAGAACATTGTTTAGTGCGCATTTTAATTGTAATTAACTATTTACAATTTTATGAGATTTATACATGACAGTGATATTTTTAAAACTTCGTTATCGTACTAACGCAGGTCATTTGCTACGCTTCCCGTGCAATTTCCAACTTGTTTTTAATGTTTTATTACATTTTTCTAAAATTTCAATTCAGGTAAACAGTTTTATACACAGTGTAACTAACTTTCCAAAATTGTGTAACTAACGTGTTTCTTTAACAATAGCTAACATTTTAAGTCTGAGTGAAAAACTCTTTAGAATAAAGAAGAAATATCGCTCACCCGCAAGATAGGTGACACATCTCGTCAAAACTAAATTAAAATTGGCTATAGTCAAAACTTGAAATTATAGCACTTAGTTCTGCATGCAGAAATAAACAAGTTGGAAATTGCACGTGTAGCGTAGCAAATGAGGTGCGTTCGTACGATAACGAAGTTTTAAAAATATTACTCTAATATATCAATCTCATAAAATTGTAAATAGTGAATTACAATTAAAACACTCATCAAACAATGTTCTCCCTGTACCATTATGTAATGGAATACTTTTGTGTGGCCTTGTAAATCAATAACAAATGTTCTTTGCACCACAGATTATGTAAAATGTATATTATAATATGTACTTTATAGCTGCATATAAATTTTATTAAGTTCGAATGAATGTAACACCTTTAAAATGCATTTGAAACATTTTTCCCTATTGATCGTAATGTAACGGAATATTTTTGATTGTCCCTGTAATTGATCTAAGCATCCGATTTTCATAACATTTGAAATAACTCGACAAAACTATGTAATAATTATGTATTTTTAATTTCAAATGTATAAAATACATTTGAAACTTTTTCCCCATTGGCCATAATGTAATTGAATACTTTTGATTGCCCCTGTAATTGGTCTATGCACCCGATTATTAAAAAATTTGAAATAACTCGACAAAATTATGTAATAATTATGTATTTTAAATTTCAATTGATTAAATTGCTTTTGAAATTTTTTTCCCCATTGACCATAATGTAATGAAATACTTTTGATTGCCCCTGTAATTGATCTATTCATCCGAGTTTCATAAAATTTGAAATGACTCGACAAAATTATGTTATAATTATGTATTTTAAATTTCAAACGATTCGGTTGGGTAGTTTTTGCGTTGTTATATGTGGACAGACAGACGGACGGACTGAACGACCACTATAGGTGCTACGTATTTACATAATTACGAACGCACCTAAAAAGCGCATAACTGTATAAAAACCTTTAAGAATGAAGACATAGGCTAATGTTTGGAGGGTTGGTTAAGTTTACCATCCCACATAATCCAACCCTCTTCTGTGGCCACAAATGGACAAATAGTGTAATAAAGTGATTTTCCGTATAACTTGCACTTATGAAACTTTTTTGTGCAACAAGACACACCTATGACAGACCTAGTAGCGGTATAAAACGCAAAAAGAATTTTTGCGAGATGTATCTTTCTACTTGCGGGTGAGCGATATGTCGTTAATTTTCTTATGATTTTACTAGCGGACCAGACAGACGTTGTCCTGGCACCGACTCTAAAAAATCCAATAAATGTACATAACTGTAACAAGGCCCCCTTATCATAATATCAAGGCCTCGCATTCAGGAGAAAATCTATTGTTGAAATTGTCCCTATAATTGCCAACTTATTATATGACTTTGTCTCGTATGTAACGTCACCTGGTGCATACTACTGCTAATAATCCCATAGGAAATAATGGAAAACATTTCAGTTTCTAACATTAGATGGCGCTACCAACGTGAAAATCATGTAGTTCAGCGCCCCCTGTACTGCGGTCAAAGGAAACTTGGTGAATGACAAGCCTTTATATTATGATAAGTTAGCCTTGAACTGTAATAATACGAATAATAAATACTACGCTTTTAATTTAATTACTTATTACAATTATGTAAAGAAATTATTTTTCACTTTGCCGAAGTTTTAGAAATCGGTTCAATTTTTTATAGAAAAGTTTATTTTCCTCTTCTTAGCTAAAAGTTAACGATTTTCTGAACGCGATTAATTAAAATTATAATACAGAAAAAAATATTGCAAATCATACACGTATGTCAGGAGGGGGGATTCGAACACAGATCTCTTTCTTCGAGAACCAGAGCTTAAATCTGGCGCTTTAGACCGCTCGGCCATTTCGTCCGCACTATATTCATTGAAATTATTCAATGCTTTTAATTAGCGAAAAATCACTAACTATTAGTTTTTGCCTAATTACTAAAAGAGTACTGAATTAATTTCGATGAAATGTGACTCTAAACCATTCTCGAATCCACTAGAACACACACAAAAAATTTCTTTAAAATCGGTCCAATCGTTTAGGAGGAGTTCAGTGGCATACACACGCACAGAAGAATTATATACATAAAGATTTGCATTGGATACTTAATTTTAATTCTGAAATTGGTTTGGCTGGCACCGACTCCAAAAAATCAAATAAATGTACATAGATATAATAATACGCACGATAAATACTACGCTCTTAATTTTTATTTCTTATTTCAATTGTATAAGGAAATTATTTTTCACTTTGCAGTAGTTAAGTAGTTTTTAAGTTCGGTTTAATTTTTTTATAGAAAAGTTAATTTTTCTCTTTTTACACTCTAAATAAAAAGGAGTGAATATTCACTCGGGAGGAGTGAATACTCACTCTATTGCAGACTCAAAATATGCCCAACCTCTTTAGAGTGACTATTCACTTTGGGCAAAAGTGAAATCGTTGACTCTCTGAAAGAGTGAATACTCACTCCTGGGGAGTGAATATTCACTCTAAACAGGAGTCAATAATCACTCTTTCTGAGGAGTGACTATTCACTTTTGCTAAAGGAGTGCGTTTTTTCACTCCTGGTAGGAGTGACTATTCACTCTTACGGAAGGAGTGACTATTCACTCTTACGGGAGGAGTGACTATTCACTCTTACGGGAGGAGTGAGTTTTTTCACTCTTGGGTGGAGTGAATAGTCACTTTTTCACAGGAGTGAATGATCATTTTTTATGCAGTGAATTATTTTTTTTATTGCTATTATGGACTTTTAAAAGAATCCTAACTTTTAAAGCATACAATGAAAATAAATAAAAGCATGGTAAAGATTGGAATAAAATATTTTTATTGACAATATTTAATTCATAGTATATAACATCGATTTTTTAAGGGAAGACTTAAAGTTACTATGAATTAGATTATTGACAGAAATAAATTATTTTATTTCAATCTTTCCCTTTGTGTTTGCTTTCATTGGTAACCCCATAAATGTATGATAGTTTTTAAAAATCCATAAGTACAAATTATTAAATGTTTTAAAAATTTAAACAATCAATATTTTTTGTTTTCGATGCCCATTAAGTTTTACATATTATTTTAATAATTCCGTGATGCAAGTTTTCTATTTTTTTTTTTTTTTTTTTTTTTTTTTTTTTTTTTTTTAATGAGTAATTACATTGTGCATTTCAGCAACATATTATTTTGTTGCTGAAAAATTGGGTTACTGTTAGATTTTTTTTGCTTGTTTTTCTGGTTTGGATCGGGTTTTAAACAGAGTTAAACTGGAATTTCCAGGTTCTGGCCAGTACGTATATTGATGAAAATTAAATGTACTTTTTCGAATTGGGATATGGTTGGATAGATTTTTTTCGAGGGTTTGAATCTGGGTTCGGGTTAACTTCAAATGGAATTTTTAGGTTCTGGTCAGGTTGCATTTTAACGTATATTATTTGTTATTGACAGATTTGGTTATAATTACAGATTTTTTTTTCAGAGAAGGGGGAGGGGGGGAGGATAGATGTCAATAGGAATTTTCAGGCTCTAGGTAGTGCATGTTGACGGAAATTATTTTGCCTTTCTTAAACAGATTAATCTTTCCATTGATTTTTTTTTCTTTTTTTTTTGGGGGGGGGGGGGGCGGATGCTCAGATTGGGTTTTTGTAAATGTATGTCAGCAGAAATTATGTTTTCTCTTTCGAATCAGGTTAAGATTTGACAGATTTTTTTTTTTTTTTTTTTTTTTTTTTTTTGAGTTTAGATAGAGTTCAATTCAAACGGAATTTTCATGTTCTGGTCAAATTGCATTTCCACCAGAAATATTTTGTCATGTACACATACCGTGTTATCATTATATGGATTTTTTTTTTTTTGGGGGGGGGGAGCAGGGCGGTTTGGATTGGGTTTAAGATTTATAGGTTCTGTCTGTGTATATCGACAGAAATTATATTTCCTTTCTCAGATCAGGGTATGGTTGATAGATTTTAATTATTATTTTTCTTTTTTGGGGGGCAGGAGTGATTTATCTGGTTTCGGATTGACTTCAAATTGAATTTTCAGGTTCTTGTCGAGTTGCATTTCAATGTATATCATTTTGTCACAGATTTTTTAGGTTGCAATTGAGTGGATTTTCTTTTATGGTGTTCGGAATAGGTTTAAATTGATTTTAATTGGAATTCCCCGGTTCTGGAGAGTATGTTGACAATAATTATTTTGTCTTTATTGAACAGATTTATGTTTCCATTGATTTTTTTTTTCGGGTTTGGAATTTGGTTTCAGGTTAACTTTCTGGTTCCTGTCAGTATGTATCAGCAAGAACAATTTTTCTTTTTCAAATCAAGTTAGGGTTTGATTGATTTTTTTTTTTTTTTTTTTTTTTAGAATGGATCGGGTTTAATTCAAAATTTTGAAGTCCTGGGCAGGTTTGCATTTCCATTGGAAATATTCTGTCATGTAAAAATACTGAACTATGGTTACGTGATTTTTTTGGGGGGGGAGGGGGGGGCAGGGGTTGGATTGGGTTTAAGATAGCTTTCATTTGGAATTTTCAAGTTCTGGTCAGTACGTACAGATGAAAACTACGTTTTCATCCTCGAATTGGGATATGGTTGGATAGACTTATTTTAAAATCTGGTTTCGGGTTGACTTCAAACTGAATTTTTATATTCTTCTCGGGTTGCATTTCAACGTATATTATTTTGTCGAAGACAGAATGGGTATAATTTGACAATTTTCTTTTAGGGTTTAGGATAGATTTTAATAGGAATTTTCAGGTTCTGGGTGGTTCACATTGACAAAAATTATTTTGTCCTTCTTAAACAGATTTATGTTTTCACTGACTTTTTGGCTCGGATTGGGTTTTTGTAAATGTGTATTGGCAGAATTTTTTTTTTTTTTTAATCAGGTTAAAATTTAATAGAATTGTTTTCAATTTGGATGTAGTTCAATTCAAATGGAATTTTCAAGTCCTGGTCATGTTGCATTTCAATGGGAAATAGTATTTTGCCCTGTACTGATATCGTATTATGATTATATGGAAATTTTTTTTGACTCGGATTGCGCTTATATACACTTTAGTTGGGATTTATAGGTTTTGCCTGTGTATAATGATGGAAATTGTATTTTCTTTCTCATATCAAGATATGGTCAGACCTGTATAAAACCAAAAACTTTATGAAAACGTAATATTGGATCAAAAACTTTCTGCAAGTTAATTATAATGTCTAATAAAATACGCATTATTATATTTATTTAGTATGTACAAAATTTGCTTTTATTACACAATTCAAGGACATAATTCGAATTTTTTATGCGATTCATAAAAGTAATTCACGTTTTTTATGCGATTGATGCACAAAATTCCCGTTTTAAGTGACTTATGGATGTAATTCGCTTTTTTATGCAATCTGTCGATGAAATTCGCGTTTTATGAGATCTGTTAATGAATTTCGCATTTTATTAGAGATCTGTCGCCGAAATTCACGTTTTTTATGCGATTCATGAACGTAATTCACATTTTTTAAGGGATTTAGAGACATAATTGTTTTTTATGATTTATAAACTAATGTTCACTCTAGAAATATAAAGGGCATGGTGCTATTCACTACAAAAGGCACTACTGCAGCAGAAAAGGGCACTTTTGCCAGAAAAAAATTGTTATTGCCTTAAGAAGGGGAAAAACAGAAAGCAATGAAACACATAATTTTTAAATATGATAAATCAAGTAACATTAATTTTGAATGATATTATGATATAAAAATTAAAAATACAATTAAAACATGATTCAATAGTTTTATGTTCTTTTTCTTAAAGAAATGAAAAACATCTATCATTTTTGGGTACACAAATTTAGAAATACTACGGAATTAAAAAAAATATTTATTAAAAATCTCTGGGTAAAACCAGTGGTGCATTTTACTTCTTTTAAAAAGGGCCGGGTGCATTTTGTAAATTTGAAAAAGGGCAGAGTGCTGCACCCTTCAAAAATGGCCTAGAATGAACACTATATAAACGTAATTCTCTTTTTTATGTGATCGGTCGAAGAAATCCGTGTTTATTAAGCAATCTGTTGATGAAATTTGTTTTTTGAGCAATCTGTCGGCAAAATTGACATTTCTTATGCGATTTATGGAGGTAACTCGAGAACTCGAGTTTTTACGAGAACCATGCACGAAATTCATGGTTTTTATGAGAACCACACACAAAATTTATGATTTTTACAATAATCATGCACGAAATTCGCAGTTTTTAATGAGATTCATGCACAAAATTCACGTTTTTTACGTGGTTCATGGATGGAACATACGTTTTCCTTGGAGGTTTTTGTCGAAATGTTCGTTTTTTACACGATTCTTTGTTGAAATTTTTTTTTCAGAGAGGGGGGGGGGATGTCAATAGGAATTTTCAGGCTCTAGGTAATGCATGTTGACGGAAATTATTTTGCCTTTCTTAAACAGATTAATCTTTCCACTTGATTTTTTTTGGAGGGGGGATCAGATTCGGTTTTATAAATGTATGTCAGCAGAAATTATTTTTTCGCTTTCGAATAAGGTTACGATTCGACAGAATTTTTTTTGAGTTTGGATAGAGTTAAATTCAAACAGAATTTACATGTTCTGGTCAAATTGCATTTCCACCGGAAATATTTTGTCCTGTACATATACTGTGTTATACCGGGGGGGGACAGGGCGGTTCGGATTGGGTTTAAGATTTATAGGTTCTGTCTGTGTATATCGACAAAAATTATATTTTCTTTCTCAGATCAGGGTATGGGTGATAGATTTTAATAATTGTTTTTCTTTTTTGGGGGGCGGGAGTGATTTTTCTGGTTTTGGATTGACTTCAAATTGAATTTTCAGGTTCTTGTTGAGTTTCATTTCAATGTATATCATTTTGTCACAGATTTTTTTGGTTACAATTGAGTGAATTTTCTTTTATGGTGTTCGGAATAGGTTGAAATTGATTTTAATTGGAATTTCCCGGTTCTGCAGAGTGTATAGTGACAATAATTATTTTGTCTTTATTGAACAGATTTATGTTTCCATTGATTTCTTTTTGGGGTTTGGAATTGGGTTTCAGATTAACTTTCTAGTTCTTGTCAGTATGTATCAGCAAAAACTATTTTTCTTTTTCAGATAAGATTAGGGTTTGATTTTTTTTTTTTTTTTTTTTTTTTTTTAGAATGTATTGGGTTAGATTCAAAATTTTCAAGTTCTAGACAGGTTTGCATTTCCATGGGAGATATTCTGTCATGTAAAAATACTGAACTATGGTTACATGTTTTTTGCTTTTTTTTTTGGGGGGGGGAGGGTTGGATTGGGTTTAAGGTAGAGTTATTTGGAATTTCCAAGTTTTGGTCAGTACATACTAATGAAAACTACATTTCTTCCTCGAATTGGGATATGGTTGGATAGACATTTTTTTAAATCTGGTTTCGGGTTGACTTCAAACGGAATTTTTATATTCTTCTATATCAACATATATTATTTTGTCGGAGACAGAATGGATATAATTTGACAATTTTCTTTTAGGGTTTAGGATAAATTTTATTAGGAATTTTCAGGTCCTGGATGGTGCACGTTGACAGAAATTATTTTGTCCTTTTTAAACACATTTATGTTTTCACGGACTTTTTGGCTCGCATTGGGTTTTTGTAAATGCGTATCTGCAGATTTTTTATTTATTTATTTATTATTATTATTATTATTATTATTATTATTATTATTTTTTGAATCAGGTTAAGGTACAATAGAATTGTTTTCAGCTTTGGATGTAGTTCAATTCAAATGGAATTTTCAAGTTCTAGTCAGGTTGCATTTCAATGGGAAATAGTATTTTGCCCTGTACTAATATCGTATTATGATTATATGGAAATTTTTCTGGATTCGGATTGGGTTTATGATACAATTTAATTTAGTTGGGATTTATAGCTTTTGTCTGTGTATATCAACGGAAATTATATTTTCTTTCTCATATCAGGATATGGTCAGACATGTATAAAACCAAAAACTTTATGAAAACGTAATATTGGGTCAAAAACTTTCTGCAAGTTAATTATAATGTCTAATAAAATACGCATTATTATATTTATTTAGTATGTACAAAATTTGCTTTTATTACACAATTCATGGACATAATTCGAATTTTTTACGCAATTCTTAAAAATAATTTACGTTTTTATGTGACTGATGCACAAAATTCGTGTTTTTTAAGTGACTTATGGACGTAATTCGCTTTTTTTGCGATCTGTCGACGAAATTTGCGTTTTATGAGACCTGTCAATGAATTTCGCATTTTATTAGAGATCTGTCAGCGAAATTCAAGTTTTTTATGCGATTCATGAACATAATTCACATTTTTTAAGGGATTTATGGACTTTTTTATATGATTTATAAAATAAACATAATTCTTTTTTTTTATGTGATCGGTCGAAGAAATTCGCATTTATTAAGCAATCTGTCGGCAAAATTGACGTTTCTTATGTGATTTATGGAGGTAACTCGCTATTTTTAAGCGATTCATGGATATAATGCACTCTTTGAGCTTTATGTTGACGGAATTTGTGTTTGTTGAGCTATCTTCCAACGAAATGTGCGTTTTTTCAGGGATGTCGATGAAATTCACGATTTTTATGCGATCTATCAACATAATTTGTGTTTTTTATGCGATTTATGAATATAATTAGTGTTTTTTATGCGAATTGTGAACATAGTGTATTTTACGTAATTCATGGATAAATTCGCATTTCTTGAGCGATTCATTGATGCAATTCATGGTTTTTGAGCGATTCCTGGACATAATTTGAGATTTTTGAGCGATTCCTGGACATAATTTGAGGTTTTTATGAGATTCATGGACGTAATTCGTGGTTTTTACGAGATTCATGGTCGTAATTTGTAGTTTTTACGAGAACCATGCACAAAATTCATGTTTTTTAAGAGAACCATGCACGAAATTGACGGTTTTTATGAGAACCACACACAAAATTTGTAATTTTTACAATAATCATGCACAAAATTCACATTTTTTAATGAGATTCATGCACGAAATTCACATTTTTACGTGATTCACGGATGGAATATATGTTTTTCGTGCAGCTTTCTGTTGAAATGTTCATTTTTTACACAATTATTTATTGAAATGCATGCTTTTCATGCGATTCTTTCCCGAAATGCACGTTTTCTTATGCAATTCTTTGTTGAAATTCGTGATGTTTTTAGGTGTTTTTGGCAAAATTCGCATTTACAGTAAATAATTAGGATAGCTATCAATAGGAATTTTCAGGTTCTAGGTATGCATGTTGACAGAAATTATTTTGCCTTTCTTAAACAGATTAATCTTTCCACTGATTTTTTTTCTTTTTTATTGGGGGGGGGGGGGGTTGCACAGATTGGGTTTTTGTAAATGTATGTCAGCAGAATTTTTTTTTTTTTTTTTAATCAGGTTAAGATTTGACAGAATTGTTTTTGGATTTTAATGAGTTCAATTAAAATGGAATTTTCAAGTTCTGGTCAAATTGCATTTGGACTGGAAATATTTTGTCCTGTACACATACAATGTTATGATTATACGGATTTTTTTTGTGGGGGGTGGGGGGTTGGATTGGGTTAAAGATACACATAAGTTGGGATTTATAAGTTTTGTCTGTGTATATCGATGGAAATAATATTTTCTTTCTCGGATCAGGATATGGATGGATAGATTTTAATTATTATTTTTTCTTTTTTTTTGGGGGGGGGGGGAGTGATTTATCTGGTTTCGGATTGATTTCAAATTGAATTTTCAGGGACTTGTCGAATTGCATTTCATTGTATATCATTTTGTCACAGATTTATTGGGTTACAATTGAATGGATTTTCTTTTATGGTGTTCAGAATAGGTTTAAATTGATTTTAATTGGAATTCCCCGGTTCTGGAGAGTATGTTGACAATAATTATTTTGTCTTTATTGGACAGATTTATGTTTCCATTGATTTTTTTTTTTCGGGTTTGAAATTGGGTTTTAGGTTAACTTTCTTGTTCCTGTCAGTATGTATCAGCAAAAACTATTTCTCTTTTCAGATCAGGTTAGGATCCATCCACAAATTGAAGAGGTAAAATTTTTTAGCAATTGTGCATTGAGGAAATTTAAGCATTACTATTAATTTACAAATTTGATTTTCATGTTTCATAAACATAAAATTTTTGTCAATTGGTAATTTTTTTTTTCTACAAATGACAGTAAACAGGTTGTAGATTGTACTAGAGGCTCAGTAAAATGCTTAGTGTAGCTTCAAATATTGGCAGGAAAAATTATAACAACTGCTGAAGAATTTGCTGAAATTGCTGTAAAATGAATCTTAAAATAACTAGTTTATATCATCAACTATGATAAAGGAGTATATGTTGAAATCTCACAGAAAGGTAGGTAGAGGTTTTTCGTCTTCTGGGTAGACATAGCACACGCTATTTGTAGCCTTTTAATAAATATGTAATTAAATATAGAAAATACTTATTTTCTGATTAAAAAGTTTCCTTTAGCTTCATAGAAGTTAAAGAACATTACTGAAAAGCAATAAAAAGCTAATAAGAATTTAAATTAAAAACAAGCTTTGACATGCAAGACAATATATGAGACTATATCCTTTCGGTGATTACAGAAATAGTTTGAGTACTTTTGGGCTGGGTAGATGCCAGTGTTACATACAGGGGTAGGGAATTTTTCAAAAATCTTACCACCAAGGATTTATTTCACCAGCCCGCAAGATGCAACACACACACAGTTGAAAATAGTTACGACAAAATCGCACACGCTTACAGACGAAATTACTATTACTACAATGCATTTTCGTAGTTCTTTTTACCTATAATATTAAGAAATATATACAACAGAGGTAGCTTAATAAGATTGAATTTAGTGCCATATTTACACTGTAATAATTTGGAAAAATAAAATATCAAGATTAAAAAAAATGTTTTTGATGATGTCTGTATTGCCTGCAATTTTTCAAAAATTTAAAATGCACTCACCTTGACAGAAAATCCACTTGTCACTGGTGAGAAAAATTATGTATTTCCCTACCCCTGGTTATATATATACTACAAACATATATAAGTATGTATATCCATATGTATACAAATATATTGTATACGCCAACATGAAAATATATATGTGTGTGTATATATATAACATTGATGTCCAGCAAACCAAAAAGTATCCAAGTCTGTTTGCTGTTATGCTGCCAAGATAATTTCTGTAGATTATACCTAAAAATTATCATATATAAAGAAGTAGGAGGGTAAAGACCTAATTTACTTATTCCCAGAAAAAACTATAAATGCTGAGTAGATAAGAACCAAAATACAAAATCATCAATTATAACTTATGGAATTACAAAACAGTTTATTTGTAGGGCCGTACCGAGTACTCAGTATTTACTCGGTATTTGGCATACTCAGCCAATCTGCCGAGTACTCAGTATTCGGCCAAAATTTGGGCCGAGTACCGAGTACTTACCGAGTAGTTGTAAGTTGTAAGGATTTAAAATCTAAGCATTTATTATCATTACAGTGAGAAATTATTTGGCACAATACATTACAAATGAATAAATTAAAGTTTAAAGCACTAAAATAGTTAATTTCTTCTTGCAAGCTAGTTTTGGTCGCCATGGCATACCATCATCATCATATTTTGCACTGATGATGGTATGCTATGGCTACTGAAACTAATTTTCAAGAAGAAATAAAATATTTTGGTGCTTTAAATTAAATATTTTTGATTTATTTATAATATTATCGAAGACAAATGAATTTATAACTGATCTGTAAAAGTTATTTGAATATAAATGTATAATATTTGCAATTATTCAAAAAATATTTTATTTAATACATAAAAATGTCTAAAATATGGAAAAGTAAAAAAAAAGACACAAATGCAAATTCTTCCCTCCAGTTCACTTTTAATCCGCCTTTCATTGTACCCCAATTAAAATGACCAAAACTTTCTTTTTCCAAATAATATAGTAATGTTTTAATTGGTAGTTTAACTCCTAATATGGGAATCTATTCATTTGAGCTCATCAATGTTATGATTACTCTGAATGAAAATAACAATTTCATTACGCTTCACAGTAATTGCTACTAAACTGTGATTAAATTTATCTTACTTTCAGCAGCATAAAGGCAAAAAAGCTGTTTTAATTCATACAACATTTTCAATATATTATATTTTGAGCTCCATCTCATGGTTTATTACAGTTAATTACTCTAATAATTAATTTTTTTGGATCCAGGCAAGGAAACTGAATCTTTTCAAAATTTGAGCATGCAACTATATGGAATGGTCAAAATCCTCCTACAATGTTTCTAGCTATAGCTAACATGTCTAAAATAGCCTGTTAGGCAATAAGCCTGATTTTATTGCAAATTGCATATTGTGAATAATGCAAGCTTACATCTTTACTTTTAACAACAGTTATTTGAATTATTCAAAATTACAGCAACCAATGATCATTCTTGATACAGATTTCCAGTATCAAAATGAATTTGTAAATTGAAGAATCAGTTAATTTGCATTGGTTGAATTTAATTTTTATGTATCACTTTTATTTTCCATTTTTTTAAACTAATGCTACTGTTTTAAACTGTTTGAAATTTCAAAAATTATCTTTAAAGGATGTATAATTACATTTCAAATTAGTTAATTAGAAATTATTCAAAAGTTAATTAAAAAATATACACTGTAAAAAAAAAATCTGTAGTACTACTAGAAAATCTCTAGGCAACTGGGATTCCATAAACTTTTCTAGTAACCAATACAGCTTTTCTTCAAGTAACACTTCTGCATTAAACTTAGTAAACAGCACAAATACTTTCTTAGTGAGCGTACTAAGAAATCATTAGTAGACATTACAGGTGCTTTTTTAGTTGGAATACTAAGAAATGATTAGGAGTATTACAGATACTTCTCTTGTATCTTCACTAAAAAATTCTTAGCAGCCATTACAGGTCCTTTTTAAGTATGTTTACCAATAAATGGCTAGTAGTTTTACAGATACTTCTCTTGTATCTTTACTAAGAAATTCTTAGTAGTCATTACAGGTATTTATTTAGTATATGGTTAGTAATATTACTAACCATTTTTTAGTGAAGGTACAAGAGAAGTATCTGTAATACTATTAATGATTTCTTAGTATGTTCTCTAAGGAAATCTGTGTGCTGTTTACTAAGTTTAATGCAGTAGTGTTACTTAAGAAGAAACTGTATAGGTTACTAGAAAAGTTTATGGAATCCCAGTTGCCTAGAAATTTCCTAGTAGTATTACAGATGTTTATTAAGAAATGATTACTACTATTATAGATACTTCTTTTGTATCTTAACTAAGAAATTTTTAGCAGCAGTTACAGGTCTTTTTTAGCATGTATATTATGAAACCTTTAATAGAATTACAAAAACTTTTGTACATTCATTTTCATATTACAGCATTTATAAGAAATCACATGTATTGCTTCTAAGAAACTGTAGTAATGTTACAGCTACTTTTCTCATAATTTACACTAGAATTTTAAAGAGGTAAGCTAATACCAGTTTGGGAAATTTGAAAAAATAAGAAATATCTAATAATTATTAAGCCAAATACTCTGCAACAATTTTCTGTATGCCTTTCATATTTTACACTACAAAATTTGCTAAATAATTTCAACTTTTCTTTTTTCATTAAATATAGAGGCACCCTTTAATTTAACTTCCATTTTTTTCCCCCTGTTAAATTTTCAATATAATTAAATCTATAATAAGTGCATCTATATTTAGTATACAAATATTTTAATGTTAATTATATTTAAACTAAATTAGGTTTGTAGAATATAATATTAAAGAAATATTTCACTTACTATATTCCATATTCTTTTTAACTGCTCCAAGTAGCATTTGCAATTAACTGCATATTCATTATTTTTTTTAAATAATCGATTACCACTACTCTGCCCTTGTAAATTCCGTAACACTTTTTAGTAATTTATAATTGCTTTAATGGTTGTTTATATATAAATGTTTGTAATAAATACATATTTCACAAATAATTTTCTTTGATTTAAATATGTATCTTGTTTTATTATCTTTTTAGTAAACTATACTTATATTTTTAGTAATTTCTTTAAAAAAGGATTTTCGCACAGAAATAGAAATGAAAACACCAATGCAGAAAAAAGTTCTACCCACCGCCCCATATTTCATTTCAAACAGCATTCTTTTATAATATGTAGACTTGAAATATAATTTTCCTTTTGATATTGTCTTTATTTTATTTAATCTTTTTGGACTTAAGTTTACAATTCCTGTCAAAAACTTCATTTCTAAGAAATCACTACTGCATATACTTAGATATTAGCTTCAAATAATAATTTTACTTGGTGCAAAATTACTTAAATTCTTTGAAATTTATGCAATAAATTAGTTTTTTTTTTTTTTTTTTTTTTTTTTTTCAAATTAAAATCAATGCTATATATTAGTGTTCACTCCAGAAACAAAAAGGGCATGGTGCTATTCACTAAAAAAGGCACTATTGCAGCAGAAAAAGGGCACTTTTGAAAAAAAAAAAAATATATATATATTGCTTTTGGAAGGAGGGGAAAAAAAGGTAGGAAAATATGTAATTTTGAAGTATGATAAATCAAGTAACATTAATTGATTGATCAAATGATTTTATAATATAAAAATAAAAAATACAATTAAATTAAAACATGATTAAATAGTTTCATGTTCTTATTCATAAAGAAATGGAAAAAAAAAAAAAAAAATTGGGGCACACAAATTTAGAAATACATGTATACAGAAATATTTTATTTAAAATCTTGGGTAAAACTAGTGGTGCATTTTGTAAATTTGAAAAAGGGCAGGGTGATGCACTCTTCAAAAATGGTCAAGACTGAGAGCAAAGCTGACACATATAGGCAGTGGCAAGAATTCATTTCTCCTCTTCTTCTAACCATAAACAGGGATGAGATTGACAAAAAAGTAAAAAATCTGAAATCTGCACGAGCGACATATAGCAATAATGTTTATGAATTTCCAGCGGAATAAATATTATAATTGCTATTGAAATTTTTATATTACATACAATTTAGCTTTAAGCAAATTAAAAAGAAACTTAGGTAGAATTAGGCAGAAATTATTTACTTACTGCAGTGAAAAGTCTATTTTACCAAGATACAGAACACTAATAAAACAAATGACATGAATTATTTCTTAAAAAATTGATAAGTCTGAATTTCAGACTTAAGTCTGAAGAATCTCATCCCTGCATAAAATAAAGCTAAGAATGCACTAAATTATTTGAAAACTATTTCAAATTATTGATTTTTCAAGATTTTGAAAATAATTTTCTAGCACAACTCTTTAAAAACAAATTAAAATACTTACTCTATTAGACTTATTTTAAAAAAACAGGGCTGCCACAGTGAAGCAATTTTCTAAATTTTGCTTATGTTCTTGATTTTTTTTTTTTTTTTGGAACAATAATATACAATTATTTTTAAATAGTGGTAACTGAAAAAAAAAATAGTTGTCAATGTCTGCCCATCATTAGCTGAAATAAAAAGTCACATATACAATAAAAAAGCAACACAATTCAGTTGGTTTGCAATATACTCTTCATTTATTGAAAGTACAAATTATACATATTAAAAGGTATATATGACTAATATTCAATAACAATACATTTTACAAAGTTTTCTGCAGACAGTGTTCGGAGGCTGCTAAACATTACCAGTTCTTTGGGGAAAGGAAGTAGTCACTTTACTTATCAATACATTTAATGCATCAAAATCCGCAATCTTGGTATACTTTGTATGAAGGTAACAATAAAATGGGAATTGCTCCAAACATCAGATTAATCTTTCCACCTGTTTTGATAATGAAAGAATGAAATTTTTCAGAGATAAAATTGATACTAGTGCAAACACAAGATAATTACACTGAAGTACGCAAAAACATAATAAACAAAATAATGAAATTGAAACTGTCTTACTTCTTTTTCTACTGCACGAACAAAGAAAAAAAAAAACTTATTTTGGCATAATATAAATTTCAGGTTTTATGAGCTTAATAATTTAAAATTTTTCAATTAGTATGCGTTCTGCAAATCTGACAGAAATTTAAAAAAAAATGTTTGAAATCTGATTTTGCAGACTCTTAGGAAAAGGAGAAATTTATACTGTGAAAATTAACTTCTGGTATAACTAGAAATAATTTTGGAGAGGAGGGAGGGATTTAGGTATTAAAATTATTTTTACTACAAAGCATGGATGCAACTTTGAAATTTGGCTAAGACTGAAATTATTCTGAATCCTTCCACCTACCCCCCAATGAATGCACACACATACACTTGCTTCGATGCATCACTTAAACAAAATTCAACATGTTGAAAATTATATGCAGTAAAATACAATTATGTAGAATTTTTTTTTTTTTTTTTTTTTTTTAAGTGCATTTGAAACATTCATAGCCATGTCAACAGTATTTGAAAAGTTTAATTTAGACAGGGTAAAGCTAAAAACAATAAAGTTGACAGCTATGACACATAAAATCAAGGGGAATTCTGAGTAGAAATTTTTCGTATGAAAGTCACAGCAAATTTTCTGAAAGGTTACAGTCAGACTTGAATAAAACCAAAAACTTCCTGTGCACGTAATTTTCAGTCAAAAACTTTCTGCAAATTAATTTAATGTTGGATGTAATTTGCGTTTTTTCTGTGATTAATGGTCATAATTCATGTTTTTTTAATGCAATTTATGAATGTAATTTGCGTTTTTGAGTGATTTAGGAACATAATTCGCATTTTTTATGCAATTCATGAACGTAATTCACATTTGTTATGCGATTTATGGACATAATTTGTTATTTTCATGTGATTCACAGATGCAATTTGCATTTTTGAGCTTTCTGCCAACTAAATTTGCATGTTTTGACCAATTTATGGATGTAATTTGCATTTTTTATGGGATTTATGAATGTAATTCACGTTTTTTACACGATTCATGAACATAATTTGCGTTTTTATGCAATTTGTAAGCATAAATTGAGTTTTTTTTACACGATTCATATACGTAATTTGCGCTTTCTGAGAGATTTATGGACATATGATTCGTGTTTTTCTGCGATTCATGGATGTAATTCGCATTTTTTAGCAATTTATGGACATAATTCATGTTTTTTACATGATTTATGAATGTTATTTGCATTCTTTGAGAAATTTATGGACATAATTCACATTTTTTATGCAATTCATAGATGTAATTTGTGTTTGTTACTCGATTTATGGGCGTAATTCTCTATTTTTATGCGATTCATGCCTCATGGATGTAATTTGTGTTTTTTTTATCTTCCTGCCGATGAAATTCCTGTTTTTTGAACGATTTATGGGCGTAATTCGCATTTTTTAATCAATTCAAAGTTTTAATGCAATTCGTGTTTCTTTAAATGATTCATAAACGTAATTCGTATTTTTATGCACATTATGAAAGTAATTAGTGTTTTTTTTACACAATTCATGGATGTAATTATCGTTTGAGAGATTCATGGATGTAATTCGTGTTTTTATGCTATTCATGCACGAAATTAGTGTTTTTTACGAAACCTATGCACGAAATCTGCGTTTTATATGCGATTTATGTATGGAATCTACACTTTTAGTGCGGTCTTTGGACGAAATTCTGATTTTTGACAACTTTTGAATGAAATTCACGCTTTTTGTGCGGTAATTTGTCTTTTTTACACGATTCTTAGTTCAAATGCATATTTTTTTATGCCATTCTGTCGAAATGCATGTTTTTTATGCCATTCTTTGTCGAAATGCATGTTTTTTACGCGATTCTTTGTTGAAATTCACGACTTTTTCGAGGTCTCTTGACAACATTCTTGTTAACAGTAAAAAATTCATTCATAAAATATGGGGAATATTTTATTTTTTCGTACTAAAAAAGTTATAAAATAAAAATTGTTTCTTTCTTAAAATTTTCTGCGTACGGCATGTGTCTATATTATACAACTCTGGTTACAGTTTAGGAAAGGGGGTGGATACCTACCCGTCACTAACTATATGCTTTTTTTTCTATAATCTTTTAACGAAATTTGCAATCTTTTGACAAAATGTGCCACTTTTTTGCGAGTTGTCAAAATTTGTGTCTTTTTCGTGATCGATTTCGAAATTTGCATCTTTTACACAATCTTTTGATGGATTTTTTAAAAACTAAATTTGGCGAGTTTTTTTCACAATCTTTCTCTGAAATTTGGGTTTTTTTCTATGACTTTTTGACGAAATTTGCATATTTTAAAGGATTTTTTAAGAAAATCTAATTTTTCTGCTATTTTTTGACGAAATTCTCTGCGATCATTTAATGAAAATCACATTTGCAAATCATATTAGCAAATTTCTCCGATCAGGCACAGAAAAATCACGAGTTTTGTCGATCAGGCATAGAAAAATCGTGAATATTTTCGGTCTTACGCAAAAAATCGCACATTTCGTTGTTCAGGCAAGAGAAAATAGTCAATTTTCTAGATGATGCTCGAAAAAATTGCAAATTAAATTCATCGGTTGGAAAAAAAAAAAAAAAAAAAAAAAAAAAAATGGCATGTTTTCTCGGTTTATCGCATGGAGAAAAAAAAAACACTAATATTGTTGATCAGGTACGGACGAAAAAATTACAAAATTCGTTGATAAGGCACGGGAAATTGCGAATCTATCGATGATGCGAGGAAAAAATGAAAATTTAGTTAATAGGCTGCGAAATAATCATGAATTTTATCAATTTAACCTGAGAAAAAAAATCGAGAGTTTCATCTTCCCACGTAAAAAAAATGCAGATTTCGTCAGTTAGTACAAATATCGCGAATTTCGCTGATCTGGTGCGAAAATGCCTATTTCTTGAATTGAAGGTTTCCACCTTTGCGCATTTCATCGATCGGACAGTGAAAAATTGTGCGTGTTATAGATCGGATTCCGAAAAACTGCAAATTTCGTTGATCGGAGACGGGAATATTGCGAATTTTGTTGATCACTCGCATAAAAATTGCTAATTACGTCAATTAGGTTCTAATAAAAACTCAAATTTCCTCCACTGGGAGAAGAAAAATCGCTAATTTCCTCGATCAGCTGTGGATAATCGCGAAATTTGTCGATCAAGCAAGAAAAATCGCTAATTTCGTCGAATGGCTTTGTAAAAATTATGATTTTCGAATTTCATCAATCGTATGCGTAAAAATTACGAATTTCGTTGGTCAAGCGCGGGACATTCATGAATTTTGTTGATTAGGCTTGAAAAAATTGTGAATATTATTGATCATGCTAGGAAAAATTGCGAATTTCGTAAATCAGCTTTGTAAAAAAATGAATTTTGTTGATCATGCAAGGAAAAATTGTGATTTTCATTGATCAGCTTTGTAAAAATGTCAAATTTTGTTGATCGGGAGTGGAAAGATCTTTAATTTTTTCAATCGCCTTCATAAAAATTGTGAATTTTGTCGATCAGGCTCGAAAAAAATATGAATTTTGCCGATTATGTGAAAAAAAGTTGCCTATTTCATCGATCAGTTTTGTTAAAATCGTTAATTTCGTCGATCAGGCGAAGAAAATAGCTAATTTAGTGTAACGGTTTCAGAAAAATAGTGTTTTTGTCAATCGCGAATCTTGTCGATCATGTGCGAAAAAAAATTGCAAATTTTGTTGATCATGTGAGGAAAAATCACCAATTTCGTCAATCAGCTTTGTAAAAATAGCGAATTTTGTTGATTAAGTGCTAAAAATTCCTGCATTTTCTCAATCGGTTTCATAAGAATTGCGAATCTTGTTGATCAGGCAAGAAAATGATGCAAATTTTCTCATTCAGCTTCATCAAAAATTGCAAATTTTGTCAATTGGTTTTGTAAAATGTGCAAATTTGGTGGATCAGGCGTGGAAGAATTACAAATTTTGTTAATCGGGCACAGAAAATCGGGAATTTTGTTGTTCAGGCACGAAATTTCTTGTTGATCGGCTCCTTCTCTCTCTTTCGTTCAAAAAGTTCACATTTTTTTTCGGTACCAGCAATTTATGCTTATTTTTTAGCATTTGTAATAAAGCAAAATTTACTCTCTTGAAAAAAGTCAAAGAATATTTTTACATCTTGAAAATAAAACTTGAAACATCTGTTATATATAAACTAAAATCTGCTGATATATCCTTACCATGTGAATTAAATTTTTTGACTGGGTAAGCAAACTTAAAGGGGTAACACCCCCCCCCCCCCTGCCATTCCCTCCTAAAATCATATTTTTGATCCGATTATAGACCACAGATCATGATGTGGCCCTCGACCACTCAGACATATTTCTAAGTGGCCCTTCACTTGAAAAGGTTGTGTACTCCTAGTTTAAGCAATTAATTTTTAAATTTCATTACCAATTGCATATAATGCATATCTGTTGATAAAATAAATGTTTTTGGATATTATATACCGACATGGGTGCAAGTTTGAAATTTTGCCAAGACTGAAAATATTTTGACACCCCACCTTCCCATTGAGTGAGAACATAAGCACGTAACTCATGTTTTTTCCATGACCATATGATGAAATTAGTTTCTTCCCTCGATCTTTCGATAAAATTTTCGACTTTTCTACAATATTTTGCCAAAATTTGTGATTTTTCTACGATTTTAAACCGAAACTTGCAATTTTCCACGAAAATTGCGATTTTTCTACAGTTTTCAGCAGAAATCTGCGATTTTTCGATGAAATCCAAGTATTTTATACAATCTTTTGATGAAATTCATGTCTTTTTCGTGATCGTTGTACAGAAATTGCATCTTTTTCGCGATCCTTTCGACAAAAATTGCGTTATCTCTGCTATCATTTGATGAAAATCGTGGGTTTTTTGCGATCATTTCACAGAAAGCGTTTTTTTTCTTGATCTTTTGGCAAAATTTGCGTCTTTTCCACGATCCTTTGATTAAATTCACATCTTTATTGCGATCCTTTGACAAAAAATGTACTTATTTTGTATTTTTGACCGGAAATAGAGTCTTTTTTTAGATTATTTGACGGAAATAGTGTCTTTTCACGATGCTTTGGCAAAATTCACTTCTTTTTCATGATCCTTTGACAAAAATTGTGAAATTTTTTGCGATCATTTGATGGAAATCTCTTTCTCAATCCTTTGACAAAATTCATGTGATTTTGTGATTTTGCGATTATTTGACAAAAATTGCATCTATTTAGTATTCTTTGATTGGAATTAGCATCTTTTTCATGATTCTTCGACAGGAATTGCATTTTTTTTTTTGCAACTTTTTGACAGAAAACTCAGCTTTTTTTTGCGAACATTTGATGGAAAGCTCTTTTTCTCAATCCTTTGACAAAATTCACGCGATTTTGCATTTTTTTTTGCGATTATTTGACAAAAATTGCATCTATTTAGTATTCTTTGATTGGAAATAGCATCTTTTTCATGATTCTTCGACAGGAATTGAGTTTTTTTTTTTTTTTTTTTTTTTTTTTTTCAACTTTTTGACAGAAAACTCAGCTTTTTTTGCAATCATTTGAAAGAGACCGCGTCTATTTCGCATTCTCTGGCCGAGATGACATCTTTTCCACAATTTTTTAACAAGAATTGACTTTACTTCACAAGCTTTTGATAAAAATCATGCCTTTTTTCGCAATTCTTTAATAGTTTTTTGCGATCTTTCGCAGGGTTGCTATGATTTTGCCCAGCCCAAAAAACCCGGGTGGGTTTTTTCTGAAAAAACAAAGGAAAAAACCCAAGTGGGTTTTTTCAAAATTTCAACTTTAAATTACATATATAATGTATTTATATTGCATATATAATATATTGTAATATATTTCTTAATATCAGTACACCATTCATAAAGTTTATAACCATCACCCCCCACCCCAAAGAAAAGAAATGTCCTAACTATACCATTACAATTTTTAAAAGAAATAATTGTTAGTTAATCTCGGTAGCATGTGTAAATAACACAAACAAATTTTTTCCCATTAAAAAAATACTTTGGTGTGTAATCCGTTCTATGTTATGCAATAGAAACTCATAACAAAATACCATATATGCTTAGAATCCTAATTTAATTATGTAGACATGTAGAATTACTTGGCTTATTCTATTAGTTAGTAATAATAAAAAATACTTTATAAATTATTACTAATAATCAATTTATCTAAAAGCAAAGCATAATTTTGATTACTGTCATTGATTTATATGTATTTGTAATCAATTAGCTACTTTAAATTTAGTAATAAGTACATTTTTTTTTTCAAGTATTCTGAACCACCTCCCATAACCCCCCAAAACCTGAAAAAACCCGAAAAACCCTGAAAAAACCCCAAAAACCCTGAAAAAACCCAGTGGGTTGGGTTTTTTCTGAAAAAACCCGGGTAATTAACAACCCTTTCGGCAGAAATAGTGTTTTTTGCGATCTTCGACAAGAATCACATTTTTTCCCCGCAAGCTTTTGACGGCAAATGTGTCTTTTTTGCAGTCCTTTGACAGAAATAGCACTTTTTTTCGCGATCATTTCATGAAAATCATGTTTTTTTCTGTGATCCTTTGATGAAAAGCGCATGTTTTTCACTATGCGCTTCCGTTCTCAGATTTTTTTTGTCTTGTTTCCGTTCTCGGGAATTTTTAAGAGACAGAATTTCATCTCAGGACGGAAAAACTTGCACCCAATGATTATATAAGCAGAGTTTCCCCCAGGTTTAAAAAAGGACAGAGCACTACTGCTCTGAAAAGGGCACTTTTTACATTTTTCAGGGCACTTTTTCATTTTTAAGGGCACTTTTATAGAGTTGAATCAAGAATCTAGCGGTTCAAAAAATCGCGAAAAAACAGAAATTCAATCAAAAAATTGAAAAAAAGAAAAAAAAAAAAGTAAATTTTTTAAAATATCTCGAAAAAAACGGCAAATATTGATAAAAAGATCTTGAAAAAAAAAAACGGCCAATTTTGTTAAAGGATCGTAAAAACAGCAGTTTTTGTTAAAAGATCGCAAAAAACGTCATATTTTGCTAAAAAAAATCAGGAAAAAACAAATCTCGTGAAAATATAGCGAAAAACAACTTTTCACAGAATTCTCCATTTTATTGTGATTTTTGGATGAAATTTGCCGTTTTTCTCGCAAATCTTTTGACGAAATCTGCCGTTTTATTGCTATTTTTTTGTCGAAAGTTGCAATCTTTTGCAACTCATTTGACAAAATATTTTGTTTTATTGCGATTTTTGGAAGAAATTTGTCGTTTTTCCACGATATTTTGAAAAAATCTGCCGTTTTGTGACATTTTTTGACAAAATTAGCCTTTTTTTTTTTTTGCAAATCTTGCCGGAAATTAGTCGTTATTTCGCAATTTTTAACAAAAATTGCTGTTTTTTAGCGATTTTATGACGAAATTACCCATCCCACGGGACGCATATGAGGCTATTTTTGCATTCCGTCGCCGATTTCTTGTGTAATTTACGTGCTATAGCACGTTCGGATCATCGCTGGAGGGCTGCGTTTTTTCAAATGTGGGGCAAGAAGGGCGCTATTTTTTTTTTGAATGAATGACAAGAGGGGCGCTAGTTTTTGGATGAGGGGCAAGAGGGGCACTATTTTTTAAACTAAAGGGCAGGAGGGGCGGAACGCCCCCCTGAAACCCTCTGGGGGAAACTGATATAAGTAATATAACAATATAATAGGGATGCACCGAATAGTGATTTTGGCCGAATACTGAATGCCGAATATTCAGCCGACAGGTGAACCGAATACTGAATATTCAGCTGGCCGAATAGTTAACTATTCGGCCGAATACCGAATATTTGGCTTTCCAAATACTTTTTACATTTCAAAGTTTAAAGGTATTAAAATGTTACTTTTTAAAACAATTTTACATAATATTTAATAAAAGAAACTTACATTTTGATAAACAAGAGTGTTTTATAAGAAAATTTAATATAGAAAAAAATTCTGCCTTTAGTTATTTAATAAGCACAATTATGAGATTTTTTGAATTAATAAAATTTTAAATTTCATAGTTTCTTCTACGAATTAAAACAAACATTTTAAAATCAAAGAGAAATAATGAAAACATAGATGAAGTAAAACTTTACAGTCTCTTAATTGTCCTTTTTCAATAACTCAAGGCAGATTTTTTTCAATATAAAGTTCAAATACTTTCAACTTAATTCTGAATAAAGGAATATCTAGCTCACAGCTCTTTTCATATGAATGATGGCATTTTCCACCCTTCCCATCATATCATATTTTACAGAAATCAAAGCATGCAAGTTGAAAATACAGTAGGGTATCTTATTTATTGTTAATGCACCAAACGAAAACATAAGTTTGATCTGAAGTGAGATGAAATACAATGTATTTATGAGTCAATAAGTTGATTATGGTTTCATGAACAAAAATTGCCTTAATAGCTATTACTATTCTCAAAAGTTTTTCTTTCTTGTTTATGATCTTTTATTTGAGAAAAGCAAGAAACAATATTAACTAAACAAAATTCAGGAACTTGCATTTGCACATCATTTATTCTTAAGGAGAATCCTAATAAATCACCATTTTAATCCTTCTCATGGTTAATTTTCTTAAATTATACTTTATAAACAACAAATAAATAATGTAAAAACATTCTATTTTATTTAAATATGACTTTCTTTTTAATTATTTTAAATATATTTATAAATTGACAGTTAAAAGTTGAAATTGTGAAAAGTTTTTAAAAATGTGTTTTAAAAGGTTTCATTGAATATATAAGATTTGGCCGAATACTTTGATATTCGGCCAAGCCGAATATTCGGCTGAACCGAATAGTTTGATATTCGGCCTAACCGAATATTCGGTAACATGGCCGAATACCGAATAGATACCGAATATTCGGTGCATCCCTACAATATAACATTTTAAAATACTCAAATAGTTGCAGTCAACTATATTGAGAATTGAAATCATTTCTAATTTAAACATTATTGGTAACAGCTATATCTTATGTTCAAAGCAAAATTTGCCTTACACAGTGTAACATTGATACCTTGAAAATCTTATTAAGAAACTTTTGACTAACAATTTAATAATACATATTTGATACAATTCAATGAATATATATTATTCTGAGATTATTTTTAATATACAAAAACTTCTGGTTATTTTGTTTCTCGACATCTAAATTGAAAGATTTTCTGGAATAGGGAAGATTATCTTTAAAGAATTTAAGAGTATTAAGATATGAAGTTGAATCTTAATCTTTTCTGTTACATGCTAAATTTAATGGTAAAAAAATGTTGATTTGACACCCATAATTAAATTCTTTGAAGATAATATTCCCTCAATCCAGAAAATTTTACAATTTGACCTTAAAGAATATATAGTAGACTCCCTCAAATCCACAAATTCCTGAAATTTGCACATTACAGATGTAAATAATGAAACTTTCAATTTAGATGTCATGACAAATTTCAGAATACTTTACTTTTATAACATTCTGTTTGTATTTTAATATGTAATTCTAAATATTATCAATATGACAAAACTCATAGTTTTTCAAGGTTTTTTATTTATTTATTTATTTATTTATTTATTTATTTTTACTTTTTAAAAAAATAAAGATTTTGCTTTTATTGATAAATTTATTGATAAATATTTGGTAAAAAGATTTTAATTGTGCATTAATCTAGCTTTAATTATTAACGCTGATTAAACCTGAAATAAACTTTCTTACTTTATGAATTTGATGCGATTTAATAGGGTATGTTTAAAAATATAAGTTCATTAATTAAAGGAAAATGCACATATCTTTATTATGCATATTTAATTAACCCTTACTTTTAATAATCTAATCATTTTTTGATGTCTGGTACAGCTCTTATTTTTAACTACTCTTCAGTTAGCACATTTTAAAAAGAAAATACAGACAAAATCTATTCAAAACAATGAAGATGAAAAATTCTATATGTTTTAATATTTTTTTTTTTTTTTTTTTAGCTGTATACCTAAATATAATCCTTAAGTATTTATAAAATTAAAACCAGTTAGAAATAATTGTTTAGTTAAGGGATAAGATTGAGTTTGGGAGAAAATTTTACAAAAATATTTAAAAAATTAGGCACTACTTGGTTATCTAGGCGACCAATTTCGCCAAATTATACAAATCACCAAACTAATAGCAAAATTATATATATTGACACATTTTTTATTTTAAATAACGAAAAAAACAAATAATTAGTAGAATATTCATAAAAATACAAATAAAAAGCATTTAATGATGTTTTAAACATCTTTATCATATTTAGTGCCATTAAAGGAGACATTCGCGGTCATGCACTTTTTTAATAATATACAATCTTCTAACAAAATTAGCACTTTTTCTGCGATCATTTGACAAAAATCATGCCTTTTTCACCATCTTAGGTCAGAAACCATGCCTTTTTTCATGATCCTTTGACTCCAGAAATCATGCTTTTTCTGAAATCATTTGATGAAAACTGCTTTTTTTTTTTATAAACATTTGACGGAAATTGTCTTTTTTGTGATCGTTTGGAAAAATTTGCGTCTTTTCCAAGATTCTTTGACTAAATTTGCACCTTTGCGATCATTCTGATAGAAATTGCGTCTTCTCCCCAATCGTTTGATGAAAATCTTTTTTTTTTGCGATCATTTGACGGAAATCACATCTTTTTTGCAATCCTTTGAAAAAATTCACGTCTTCTCCACGATCCTTTCACAAAATTCACATCAATAGACAGACCATGTCTATTTCGCATTCTTTGACTGAGATGGTGTCTTTTTCGTGATCCTTTGACGGAAACAGTATGCTTTTCATAATTTTGCAATGGAAGTGGTTATGGATCCTTTAACAAAATTAGCATGTTTTTCGCAATCCTTCAACAACTCCCCCCCCCTTTTTTTTTTTGCAAAATTTTGACAAAAAATGCATTTTTTTTTTCCAATTGCTTCACAGAAATCTCTTTTTTTACGATCATTCGAATCTTCATTGCATCTTTTTTGAGAAGCGCATCTTTTCTGCGATCCGCGTCCGTCCTTGGAAATTTTTAAGACTGAAAACTTTCATCCATGTAGTTATGGCACATTTTTACAGAATTTATATTAAAAAAAATTTCTAAATGATATAGCTTAAATTACAATTTTTATCAGTAGGGCACAGAAAAAAATTGTAAATTTCACCAATTTGCTGTGAAAAAAAAGCATGAATTTCATTGATAGAGCGTAGAAAAAGAACAAATTTTGTCGATGAGGATTGGAAATTTTGTTGAATGCAGGGTTCCCAGCAAAACA
Source organism: Maratus speculifer (assembly GCA_964019185.1). Classification (NCBI taxonomy): domain Eukaryota; kingdom Metazoa; phylum Arthropoda; class Arachnida; order Araneae; family Salticidae; genus Maratus; species Maratus speculifer. The sequence continues at coordinate 98,679,371 of OZ025297.1, read as the reverse complement.
TGACATGTGAATTCCCTGAACAAATCTCAAAAGATTCCTGGAATTTCCCTGACCAAATTTCAAAAAATTGTGCTACAGTGGTGAAAAGATTTGGACAATTTTCTTTAATGAATGCCAAACCTTCATTATTTTCCTCTACACTAAGTGAAATTTCATTTTGAATTAAAACAGAGGAATTTAATAAAACTTTAGCAATATGACAGCCATTAAAAGCTTATTCATATCTTGCTTTAAATTTTGTAATTCTATCTTTACCTAATGTCTTATTTTTAAAAAATTATAGCATATTATTAATAATAAGATCAAAGTTAAAATTAACATTATATAAAAAGTAAGAATTAAGATTTTAAGTTTTAAATTAAAACAACAACAATGTATTACTATGCACACATTATTCGTTTACGATTTGTGACTACAATGTACAAACTAGTTATTTTGGTTTTGGAATGCTTTTTAAAAATTCATAAGCTTTAAATGAAATTTGACAATGTAATATGGCAAGTTTTAAAACTTGTTCCTTACATGTAGTATCTGATTTTTTGGTGAACATTAATGAATTTGTTTAATTATTAACTTGTGAAACAAAAAAAGATTAAAATCATTTAGTTGCAAATATTGGCAAACAAAATATGATTTATTATTAAGCATTTCTGTGTTTTGCCTCATCGTCTAAATTTTTTAACAAAATAACAAAGAATTAAAAAATTAGGAGGGGGACACCTGGACTTAACCTGCACCTGCCACATTCTTTCTGATAGCAATCCTGGCAATACTAGAAAAAGACCTGCTACTTATTTACACCAACTTCTTATTTCTCTGCTAATTTCTAGCATTTAAAAAAGAAAAATTGATTAAAATCCGCTGATTTAAATCTGTCAATTTAAATCATCCCAACCCTAATGTCAATACAATAAACATGAACAACAGCAGTTTCAACCCATGTTTAACGAATTAGACTCAAACAAAAATTTTGCTTGCTGACAATATTGCATTATTCAAGCATTCAAAACGTAAACAAACAGATGGGGGCAAGTCGAACTTTAAGTCTAATTTACATTATTAATATTTTTAATGACATACAATAAAATAAAACGGCGATAATTGTGATTAAAAAGTTGTTTTTATTAATTTTAAATTATATTTTGACTGAGCTATCAGGGGTAATTGTACAAAAGGCCGCAAACACGTATAGTTTGCGATATATTTGTTATTTTATAAATAGCGTGCATGAGAACATTGAGATTTCAGATAAAAATTAAATAAGTAGATTAGTTTAATAAAAGATTTTTATGGTCCCAAAACACGACAAAAACTTGAACGATACAATATTTATCCCAGATCTCAACTTACAATATCAAAGATTACCAGTGGATTAATTAACATTTCACTTTTAAAATTATATAATCAAAGAGAGAGAAAGAAACTAAAAAGAAAAAAAACAGGTTTTAAACTGCATAAACTGCGCACAGAATATTAGTAATACTCGCGACAATTGACAAGTAAGGTTTACGTTAGGCCTAAAAGAAATAAGAGATTAGTGGTGAAATTAACTTTTAATAAAAATAAACTGAATATTTGTAAATGTTTCTAGATTAAATAAAATATAACTTACCTTAAAATGATGAAAATCATTTCACAAATCAAAATTCCGCTGGATCACGAAGTCACCGGCAGCAGTTCAGCGTTCAGCGGATTCGCTGGGCGGGCTAGCTAGCCAAAAGATCTTAAAGGTTGGTGTGTTGACTGGTTGATTCAACACTCCGCGTCAGTTGAGTTACAGCTGTTTGATGAGCAGTTCTACTAGAAATATTTTTGTAATATTTTGCGAAGCGATTGATTACTAAAGATTATCTAGTAACTATAATAATGTAAGTAAAGATACTTAATATATTTATGTGAAAACCCATATTTTTTTTTACAGTGTATGATTATATGTTAAAGAAGTATGTTTATTATATTTGCACAGACATGTTACTCTTAAAGCTCACTTCATGTGCATTGATAGTTCTTTGTTATACACAACTACTCGGTACTCGGCCAAAGTGCTACTCGGTGCAGCCCTGTTTATTTGTTATATATATGTAGACTCATACTTAACTGCAGAATAATGCTTGATATATGCATAAATTTCATTAATTTTTAAACTGAAATAAAGTTTGCAAACTATATGGAATTTTCTGTCATTCCGTTACCAGAGTAAGATTTTCTTTTTCCATTACTAAGACTTATTTAGTGGTATTAAATTACTTATATACACTTTATTCAGGAAAAATAACAAATATAATATTGTGAATAGTTTTAATTAAAAAATAAATTTGTATTAGAATTTGATAGTTTTGAACCTTTCATAAAAATGATATTAAGGACATAGCAGTTATTAAAATTCTAAATAAATGTAATGATTTATAAAGAAGTTAAATACTTTACAAATGTTAAAATCAATTGTCACTGCTTTAGATAAAAGTACTGTTCTATTGCAGCTGCTCATACAATTTCCTTAACTTTATTTAATAATCAAAATATCATGCAAACTCACAAATGCAAGATTCAAATCTCATTTAATACAATGCGAGCTTTTATGCTATCTTATTTACTTCATTCTAAGTATATGGCATCAAAATTGACATTTGAGCATAAAGAAAGGGCAAGGAAGGTGCTTTTTTATATCAATCTAAATTTTGTGCCATACATAATAACTGCTTGTTTTAAAAATTTAAATATAAATTCAATCGTAAGCAATAATATCAATAGTTAAACTTGTACAGCATCAGATTACTGTTATTAAAATTTCTCAAGGTATAGAAAATTATGAACAAAAATGAGTGAATAAACAAAGTATTTATATTATTCTTTTCAAACTACTTGCTACTTTGAATAACATTCAGAATCTTTATTTTAATGTTTTAAACAGTAAATTCCTTATATATTAAACATATGTGAGTTATGAATCACAGCAGGCTAAAATTCTTATTAGTATTATTTCTTAGTTTCTGTAAATTTTTGGCGCTTACTGGCAGAAACTAGTTTCTGCCATGCCAGTTTTAACCGGTTAAAACCACCCCAGCAGAAATTTGCCAGCCCTGATTACTCTATAACTATTTATTGATTTAGAAATTCAAAAATCAATGAATATATCACAATTAGCCCCTTGTTGGTCCCGATATTTTCACACAAGCTTTATTATATACAATTTGGCTGAATTTTGCATCATAAGCTTATGGTGAAATACTACGGTAGCAAACATGTCATTCTGTTACCATGAATAAAATTAATGTAATTTTTATTCCTAATCGCTTAAATCCTAATTATTAAATATATTTAATAAAAGTTAATGGTGGTGCTTAAAATTCAGATAAAACAAATTTCCTAATTCCAATAATTTTTCATTCTGAGATTAAAACAACATCAACTTGTTTTGTTACTTAAACCGTTATTCTGTTATCCTGGAATGGACCCAATCACACCTGTCGGTTTATTTTTTTGGAGTTTTCCATGGTTTTCTTCTAACCTTGGATTTTCACTGAACAACCATCCATGAAAGGCACCCCCTCCCTCTTTAGGGCCTATATTCCATGTGTTGATAATTGGCTGTCTTACAAACAGCGAACAGCTACTTATGCTCTTCACAATAAAGCTAAAAAATTTTAGTTGTTAGTATTTCAAAATATTTATTTGTTAGTGAGTTAGTTATTTTAACCCTTAGCGCTCTGTTGGCTTCGCTATGGAGCCGTCAGTCATAAAGTACAAAAACATGTGGACACTAAGGGTTAATTGAAAAAATATTAATTTGTGTTAAATCTATCCTTTTTTTTTAGGTGTAATTTATTTAAATAATGGCTTTAAATTTTGATATGAGTGTTTTGCATTCTTTAGTAGAAACAGTACCTGATTTTTTTTTCTTTTCTTATATAAAAGAGGCTAGACTATGAATATTAAATTAAAGCTTCTGATAGGAAAAAAAAAGAAACAGGTAAATAAATATTTTATGAAACTCAATGTTAAAATATTATTATAGAGTATAAGTCACTTCTTTTAAAACCAATGCTATTGCTAAAATTTGGCAAATGAATTTTTTAATCAAGCAAGTTTAATAAGTGCTTGTAAACTAACATTATCAAACTACATTAAGATTCTTATAACTATTTTAGATGTCCAGTTCATGAATGTTACATTAGGAATTAAATAACAATACTAAGTTCTAAGCTGCAAAAATTATGCTTTCATATTTTGTTTATTGATTTGTATAGTGCATATACCTACATATTTTTTTTCTATTAGAATACTTTTGTATTGGATTTATAATTTGTCACGACAAAAATTTTTAGAATTAAAGTTAAATCATCAGGTTCTGAAAGAGAAAAAAAATCTATTGGGAACAACATCTGATCACAGACCACCATGATGCACTGTAGTACCTTTATAGCAATTGATAAACAACATATTTAAAATAGAAACATGGATTTTCAAAATTATTAATGAAAAAATATGATGCATGAAACATTAAAAATTAAAATTGCAGTAACTGATGCATATCAGTGCTCTATGCACATAAAATTCATGGATGCAGCAAACTTGTACAATGATGTCTAAAGTGCATGAAATTTGTTAAAGCCGAAGTCAATAACACATGTATAAACACTTTGCCCATATGAAGACAAACAACAAAAATTAATGGATACAGCAAACTGTTCAGTAAATTCATTGGAAAATCATTAAAAAGGTCTAATGCATGTATGGGCACTGCGTGCACACAAAAACAAAAATCATGAATTTCATCCATCAGCTTCATAAAAATTGCAAATTTTGGCCATCAGCTTCATAAAAATTGCAAATTTTGGCCATCAGCTTCGTAAAAATTCCAAATTTTGGCCATCGGTTTCGTAAAAATTGCAAATTTTGGCCATCCGCTTCGTAAAAATTGCAAATTTTGGCCATCAGCTTCGTAAAAATTGCAAATTTTGGCCATCAGCTTCGTAAAAATTGCAAATTTTGGCCATGAGCTTCGTAAAAATTGCAAATTTTGGCCATCGACTTCGTAAAAATTGCGACTTTTGGCCATCGGCTTCGTAAAAATTGCGAATTTTGGCGATCGGCTTCATAAAAATTGCAAATTTCAACCATCGGCTTTGTAAAAGATGCGAATTTCGTTGATTAACTTGGTAAAAATCCTGAATTTTGTTAATTGGCTTTGCAAAAATAGTTAATTTTGAAGATATGCTTCGTAAAAGTAACGAATTTCAAGAATCACACTCGAAAAAATGCAACCTGTAACAATCTGACTCGGAAAATCATGAATTTCATGGATTGCACCCAAAAAATTGTGAATTTCATCAATCGGCTTTGTTGAAATTGCGAATTTCGTTGCTGTACTTGAGAAATATCGTAAATTTTGTTGATCAGACAAGAGACCAGTATGGAGCTAGTCGATGAAGTACAGAAAATTGGAAAATTTTGACAATCAGTTTTATAAAAATCACAAATTTCATCAATTGGTTTCGTAAAAATTGTGAATATTTGACCAAGCACAGAAAAATTGTGAATTTTTTCGCGTGGTGTTATAAAAGTTGCAAATTTATGGATTGGTTTCATAAAATGCACAAATTTGGTTGACTACGCTTAAAAAATTGCGAATTTTGTTGATCAGGTGCAGAAAAAATGGGTATTTCATTGATTAGGCATGGAAAAATCTTGTCAATCTGCTTTTTCTTTCTCTTTCATTGCTAAAGTTTACATTTTTTGAGCACCATCCACTTATGTTTGTTTTTTTAGCACTTTTAATAAAACAAAATTTACTTTCAAGAATTATTACATCTTGAAAATAATCCTTGCTACATCTGTTATATATGCAAACATAAAAACTGCTGATATAGATTATACACCTCTACCGTTCCGTACATGAAAAGAAAAGAAAAAAAAAACAATGAATGCAACAAACCCGCTTTGCAATCGCTGAAATCTTTACAGCTTCAGTCACTAATGAAGGTATCTTCTTCCCCCCCTCCCCCCCCAGAAAAAAGAAAAAACATTAAATAAACTTTGGTGGTGATCTAGGATCAGGAGAAATTTTGTAAAATCATAAACAACTGATTACGATTTTAACGACAAATTTTAAAATACTGCAAATTTTGTCCAAGAATTCCAAAGAAACACAAATTTTGTCATTAGATTTCAAAATTACCGCAAATCTTGTAATAGGAATACAGAAAAACCTGCTAATTTCTTCAAAAGATTGCGAAAAAGTTTGCAAAATTTGTCAAAAGATGTGAAGATTTTTTAAAAGGTTCTTCAAAAAATCATCATATAACAGAAAATTTCATCAAAGAAACGTAAAGAAAGAAAAAAAAACACAAATTTATTAAAAGAGCACAAAATCAGCAAATTTTCGCAGAAGATTGCAAAAAAAATTGAAAATTTAATTAAAAAATAGTGAAATAAACGGCTGCCATCCTTTTATACAAATCAAATATAAGTAATTACATACAGCTGCAATAGCAAAAGTAAAGTGAGATTGAATTTAGCAAGAAAAATAAAATTTTCTAAGGTATTGGCTGGCAAATCTTAATTTAACATTTTGAAATTGAAACCATAATGAATTTCATAAAAGGACAAAACATATTATATATTTTTAATTATCAAATACTGCTATAGTTGGTTAAAAAGTAATAGTTTGTTCACACTTCCCAATAATAATTGAATTTGTATATATAAAAAATTGTATGAATTCTGGTTTTACTACTCTTTAAACTTAGCTAAAATTGACACAATTTCAAAATGAAATTAATAATGACAAAAATGCATAAGAAAAAGTAATGTTGGCATTTCTAAAAAACATTTTCAAGCAATTTTAACCTAAAAATTAATTTTAAGGGTTATAAATTTAAGAAATCAATAATTGAAATATAGAAATATGCGAAAAGGCACAATTCTTACAGCACATTAAAACGTAGTCGTAGTATTGTTAATTAATTTACGATATAACATTGGAAAGAGTTATTAACATCTTGAAAGTTAATAACATCTCAATATATTTTGAGAATTTTAAATATAAAAACTTTGTTTACCAAAATTTAGCAATAGCGTAGCGTATGTGTTAGTTTGAAAACGCGTCGAAATAGTTAACTAACATAGCAAGAAATAGCACTTGCAAGAAATAGCACTTGCTTTTTATTACTACTTTAATAATGAGTTTCAAAAAACATTTATTTACCTTTGTTTTTTGCTTCCTTCGAATCGAAATCACTAACACCAACGAAAGGCGAGACGAACAAGAAATATCGCGCCCATTTTTTAAAGGATGGTTGGTTGTTTGAATTTTAAGACAGAATAGATTATCCGCTATTATATCGATAGTGACAAAAATGCAATCGAAACGCTAAATAGAAACTAGAAAAGCACAGTTCGAGGCACAGTTTGTTTGATGTCGGATAACAGGAAAGACGATCTTATTCTAAAATGGCGGATACATTTGGATAGAAACGACAAGACACTGATTGACTCTTTTGAAAGGAGTCAGTATCGACTTTTTTGAAAGGAGTGAGTGTGACTCTTGAAAGAGTGAATATTAAAAATACGAAATAAGCATAATTTTCCAGTTTATATTATGAAATAGAGGTTTTGGAAATTAAAAATTGAAATATTTTGGTGTTTTTTACCATTTTACGCCATATATTGGTTCAAAGTTTAACGAAATTTTTTTTTTAATTTTTAATGTCGGGCTTTCACTCTCATTGGTGGAGTGAGCCAGTCACTCTCATCCATGGAGTGATCCTCTCACTCTCGATTATAGAGTGAGATTATTCACTCCTTTGTATAGAGTGGAAAATTCCACTCTTTTTGGAGTGTATTTTTTACAAAAGTCACTCTAAAAAGAGTGAAAATGGCTCTCACTCTCCCAAAAAGTGAGTTTTTCACTCTTTCCACTTTTAGAGTGTAGTTAAAAGTTGACGATTTTCTGAAGTCGGTTAATTAAAATTATAATACAGAAAAAGTATTGCATATCATACACGTATGTCAGGAGGGGGGATTCGAACATACGATCTCTTTCTTCGAGAACCAGAGCTTAAATCTGGCGCTTTAGAGCGCTCGGCCATTTCGTCCGCACTATATTCAGTGAAATTATTCAACACTTTTAATTAGCAAAAAATCACTAACTATTAGTTTTTGCCTAATTACTAAAAAAGTACTCAATCAATTTCGATGCAATGTGAATCTAAACCATTCTCGAATCCACTGGAACACACACAAAAAATTTCATTAAAATCGGTCCAATCGTTTAGGAGGAGTTCAGTGACATACACACGCACAGAAGATTTATATGTATAAAGATGTAATGGATACAAGAAATAAAATTGTTCCGACTAGTCTTTGTTTCTATGACTAGTCGACTAGTCGTTGTGTGTATTATAAATCATTCGAGGCGAAAGTCATAGTTGCTATAAACCCCAAAGCAAATTCCTGTCAACCTGTGGCGTTACATGAGATACAAATAAACCTATATGTTGCGCTACGTGTCTCATATAACGGGCAGATTTTTGAGCCCAAATATTCATTATACCAGAACCCTCTTTATACGAGTAATACTCGCACTTGAATTTTTATTCTTTTTCATTTCTGTTTACGACGTGGTCAAAAGTATTTTATTGCACGCCTATGAGTGATTCACTATTGTGAACTATAATGAGTTCACAATAGAATTAAAATCTATTTTTTGTAAGAAAGCTACCTCTCACAAAAAAAAAAAAAAAATGACAATTTCCACAAACAGTTAATGAGTATATAGCACGGAGCAATCGGATTAATCTTTTGTTGGGCTTCGAACAAACTTTAACATAACTTTACTTTTTATTTATTAAGTTTTAGATTAGATAATCTAATAGCATTTTTTAAAAAATGTATCGTTTTGTAAAGAACTGAGATTGTTGCTCTTCATTATTTCATTTAATAAAATATCTGTTTTATTATTATTATTATTATTATTATTATTAATACAAGTAGCGTATTTTTCTTTTATATGTCAGAATAGGAATAGATTTCAAATTTATATTCTAGTATTAATTTTACTCTCAACTATTTTTGTCTTATATCTGGCGATTTTTTATGTATCTAAGTAAATCTGTGAATGGCCTTTATCTCGGAGCCAAAAAGCTTCACTTAACTCTACAGCTATTACTTGATCAGCTTTAACCTTAGAAAAATGGGACTTTTATGCCTTACTTCTTAGTGTAATGGGACATTTTTACTACATATAACTTAGGATTAAGCGCGGTTAAAAAGTTAAATTTTGGGATTTTTTTATGAATACTTTTATTGGCGCAAACCGATTTAAAACACTTTTTTTTTTTTTCATTTAAAACATTTCTCTGTCTGGAACTATAAGTCTATATCTAAAGATATAGGAATTAGTCATTGGACACCGTTTAGAGTAAACACCTTGAGTAGAAGAATATGTATAATATTTATATCAGCTTGTTATGTAATTTCATGATTATTTGCAACAAGCATATGGAATTCTTTTAAATAATAATGTTGTTTAGTTGTTTTTATTATTATTATCGAATAACGCAACATTTGTTTTATTTTTTCCCTTTTGCCCTCTGCTTTATTCACAATTATATAGTTCCCATAAACATTTTAAGCTATTAGATCTCATTTATTGTGGAACGATAAAACTGCTATTTTAGCGAAATTAATTACTCGGATAGTGATTCGGTTGCTTAAAAAGTACTTGGAACAGATCCAGAGAAATAAAATTGTTATTCATCTATCTTTTTATAGCGGATTTTATTCCCCTGTACTTTAAGAATGTTGCGATAATCAATGATTTATTATTATTATTAGGTTAGAAGATTGTCAAATCATCGAAATTCTACAAATTGTTCGTTTTAAAGCTGTATATAAAAAAACAAGAAAGAAAAAATTATGCGTCGAGCTTACATTATGAAACGCTTTCAAAAACATTCAAGAATAATGCAACATAACTGCACCATTTCATAAGTTAACACGTTCGCTGCCGCTTACGTGAAGATGTGATGATAGTTAATGCCGCACTGTAGAAGTGGGTTTTTCCCAGAAGCCAATTTACTTTTTATAACAAAAAATCAGTAAAAGATTTCCCCGCGTCAGCGCGTGACTGGCTATTGGGCATCACCCCCAAATCATGCGCTGGCCCGTGAGCAGCAGCGAATGTGTTAAAATATTCTGTTCAAATTCAACGATATGGAATACATGTGTAGTGAATACAACGATAACGAACATAACACATTTGAAAATCGAACTTCAGGTGTTGATTGGAAAATTATCCGAATTTTTTAAGCAGCCCTGTATATGATATACAGATTTGTATCTATTAACAACATGCATGCTACAATTTATTTCACTTAAGAAATATATATACCTGAGTTGAAATTTCCCCTTCAGCAATTTCCTTTAATGGGGATTATGGTACTTGAATACTTTTGAGCAGACCTGTATATGTATAGAATTTATATAGAACGAATAACGTGCAAAAATGAGTTAAATTTAAAAGCGATACCGAATTTCAAAATGCCAGAAATTATTACTGAAAGACAGTAATTTCAATAACCTTTTTTTTTTTGTGTGTGTTTTCCCGTAAATGAATAATAAAAAATATGAATTCCCTTCAAAACGTAATCTTAGTGAAACTGAGTAATTTATATCAGCTTCATTGCATTTGAAATAGAGTAATCTCGTTAAAATTGTCTGCAAACTATTTTTCCCCATATACCATAATGTAATGGAATTCTTTTGAGTGGCCCTGTAAATGAACCATTAATCCTACATACGTCATATACAATACAAAACATGCTTTGATGATCCTAAATAATCTTTATAAATTGAATAAAAATCTAAGTCTATTTACGGGAGTTAGAGTGTGGACAGACGAACAAATAAACTGAATGCATAAACACTTTTCAGCTTTGTTGGTAAGTGTTAAAAATACATCTGCGTGTTACACTGGCATCATACTGGTAACACTACAATTTTTTTAATTTCTAAACAAGGCACTATTTCAGTTTTTACATTTTCGATTTGAAGAACTCCGATTTGAACAAACTTTTTTCTCTTTTTTAAAATCTTTGTACTTGTATGCCCAGTCTAAATGGACATTATATTTTTTATTAAGTTTGTTTTTGGCACCAATAGCAGAAACTATAGGGTGGTGAAACCTCGTTCTAACGTTTGTAACTATAATTCAACAGGATCTCAAACTGTTAAGCAAAGTTTTCTCCATTTTAGGACTGCAACTATTGCAGTAACAAAAGTTGGTTCAAACCAGCTCAAAAAATTTAACAATTTGTCTCTATTGCGTGCAGCCTAATAACGAAAGATTAATCTGTCTGCATTTAAAACAATACCAATAGATCATCGTCTAATATTCTATCACAAGATTAAAACTCCATCAATATCTATAATAGAAGGATAAGTCATGTAACTGTTATCAACAGTTCTGGATTGACCACTTCGTTTTTTACATGCCAGGAAGCCCTTTTTGAACCAAATATTCTTCCACCACCATCATTTCATCTATATTATAATTTTTCAAGTCATCCAACTGTCAAACAATTATGTTTTTCATATGCAAAGTGTACATTTTTCAATCAAAATTATATTTTTCAAATAAAACTGCATAAAAGTTGTCATGATAGCAAAAAATTCTTGGTATTTTTTTGTCAGCTGGGTAAAAATCCTGCCAACAGAATTTTTTAATTCGCCAGTTAGCATTTTTTTTCTCGCATGGTAAGTTAAAATAATTATTTGATGTTGAAATGAAATGTCATGGTTTACGGTAGTATTTATTAATTTTTTTTCTTTTTTTTTTTCCTTTTTTTAATAAGTAAAAGAATCAACTATAGAATCAACTCAAAATCCGTTATTCTCAAAATGAAGCAAAAAATTCGGGGGGTTTATCCAAATATAGTAGTACATGCTATATTGTGTATTCAATATTGCCTTTAATCAATGGATATATGGATACAGCCCCTCATCTTTTTGCCTCACTTTGAAAATAACGGATTTTGAGCTGATTCTATAGACGATCATTTTCAGAATTTTCCAGCTATGTTTTTGAAATATTTAGAAGTTGCTCTATTATACATTTAGCTAACACAATATGTAAATGAAATTTTTATATCGTTCACGCATGCGCAATGAAAAATTATTTAGTAAACCTGCTCATTTTTCATAAAATTTTTATTATTTTTTAATTTTGATGACAGGGTATTGTGTACAATGTTGTTTGTTATATTTTCAGATAATAATATTATTTTATATTAAGAACTCTTCAAATTATAAGCAAAAAAACTTGGAAAATTTTGGGACTTTTTTTTATAAAAACCTTAATTTCTCTACGAGTACACATGCTATCCGCATATAAATGAACACAATGTATTAAAATAAGCCACATAATCATAATCTACAGTTATAGCGGTTTTGCTACATTAGTTTTGACAGGGTTATCCAAAAGTTATTCGTAATTTTTCAATTTGTTGACGGTCTCCTATATAGTTTCGGGAAAAAATATTCACGGAAACGTATGACCTGTACTATTATATTTACACGCTTAGAGTTTCAGGATAATTCCTCATGTATTTTTCTAGATATTTAACAAAGTGTCTAAAATCGCAAGTGACCGATCATCTTTGGCCATATAGTGTATGTCACAATTCATATAGTATGCCCGTAAATACTATTAAATACTATTTAAAGCGCAATTAAAATATATATATATCTATAAAAAGAATTCAGTTTTAAGGTCCCTTGTCTCCTTAACCCTTTCCGGCACACTGTGTCCAGTCTGGCATACCAAATTTTAATATTAAACTTGCAAACGGCACCCATAATATTTTAGTAAAATCTTGCTTTTACAATAAAGGCTTAAATTAAGAATTTCAAAATATCTAAAATATCCGATTGTGAATTCCGATGATAATCGATAATTTTTCATTATACTAACAAATTTTGCACATACCGGAAAGGGTTAAGGGGGTCCGTTACATATTTTAGAATAATTTTTATTTAATGAGTTAATATTCTGAAATTTTTTGTTATGTTTAACCATATCAATAGTAAAAAAAAAATCACTTATATAAATATTGATAAAACGTATCATAATTTTAAAAAGATTAATTTTAAAATTTATTAGAAAAGTGAAATGAATTAAAATCATTATAACTTTAAATATTACTTGTAGAATTTAATTTTTTTTTTTTTCATATAAACAAACAGAAATATATAAGTTTTGATTCCGATTCAGCATTTTTAAAAATGTTAATTTAAATAAAAATAATGAAATATTTAATGTAAATATTTGAAAAAAAAAATCTTATTTTTTGAAAATAAGTAGTGTTTTTAAATCTTCTGAATCAATTTTAAAGTAAAATAATCGAAAAACACAAGTTGCAAGTTTGAACTATTTATCTTAAGCGATTCTTGAGTTATAAGAATTTAAATAGAAGGAATGATGAAAAAACCCGTCATGAAGGAAAACGAGTTTTCAGAAGAAGTCGTTTCCATAACAATCATTGCTTGAAAGCTAGATTTTGAAATCAAGCCAAAACATAAACTAGTCGTTGGGGGCCACCGTAATACTTACCCATCATGGATAGGTATATGAAAATAAAATATGTGAAAACTATTTATACAATGCATTGCAATTCATAAACAAATTTTAAATATTGTTAACATACATAGTAATGCTATATTAAAGAACTGCTGATGTACCAATTTCGACAAATTATATAAAACGCCAAACTACTCAAGTAGTACCGAACTGCGTAAAAGAAACATCCTTATAACTCCGAAAATAATAATTCTATTAACTAACAATTAACTGCGTCGGATTAAGCTTCTCATTTCCAATTAAAATATACTTCTGAATTGAAATTTGAATGAAATACAGGGTCATGAAAAATCGAAGAATGTGGAAAACAAGATTACAAATATCTCGGCAACTAATAATCCGATCGACTTCGTTCTATATGCAAAATGTGTGTTATTTTATTGCCTTTTACGTCCATTCTTTAGAACAAAAAAATTCGAAAACTTTTATATACCTTTTATCAGAACGAATTTTTCGAGAGTCCGAAAAAAATAGTTTCGGATAATCGAGGTTGCTGATATTAAATAGGGTTCGTCCCATTCTTACATACTAACTACATACAAAATTTCAAGTCTCTATCTCAATTTGTTCGGGAGATAGAGCGTTTACAGACAGACAGACATACAGACAGACAGACAGACAGACAGACGGACGGCAAATTTTTTTTTCTAAAAATATGTTTTTTGGAATCTCTACTATCTAAAACGTGTAAATCCGTCAAAATTTTTTTTTCGATTTTCAAAACGATTGCAAGACTTACCCTATACTACGTATGATGGGTAAGTAAAATTGTCTTTTGTTCTAATTAAGATAGAAATATAGCATGAACGTTATTTTATGCAAAAAAGAACAATAAAATAATTTTAATGCAGTAAATAAAAAAAATAATAATAATTGAAGATTTTTGTGACTTGGTCTCCATTTAAGATCAGACTTCATTTAATGGAAGTTTCACTGTATGTATTATATATATTCACTTCTGTATTATAATTTTGCGATTCTTTGCCTGGAGCATTTCAGACGCAATGGCAGTTTTGCATTATTGTTATTATTATGTAATAATAATACCACATTCCCGTTTTTCTCTCTGCTTTTCACTCAGAATAGCATTTATAGAGTCAACAAATATTTTATGCTATTTAGATCACTTACTCATTTATTGCATAATGGTGAAACTGCTATGCTGTGCAATTATTGATTCAGGAGCATAAAAAATATCTGGACAAGATCCAAAGATAAAAAATTATTATTCATCGTGGCTTTTTTTTTTCTTTAAGATAATTTAGTTCTTATGTATTCAAGAACGTTGCTACAGCCATTGATTACAACTAATGTGTTAGAGATTGTGAAGTTAGCAAAACCCCGTACGTACTAATTTTCTGCAATTTGTTGTACATAATTCTAAAATCGGAAGCTGTAGAAAAAATATTAGTGCATGTATAATACTCTTAATTTAAATAGACGTTTCGGTTTTGATTATTTTTCTTCATTCTGATAATATACGTAAATACAGGCTAGACAGGACTGAAAGTTCCAGTGAAGCCGAATCTTTGTGAACAGTTTATATAAAGAGATGTCTATAGATTCAGGCAGTTTGTATGTAAAATTTTTTACTGCTTTTATGCTTTTTTTGTACGTTTTAAATAATTAATAAAGTGTTTTTTTTTTTTTTTTCGTTTACATATAAAACATTGTTACTGTTCTTTATGATTTTATTTTACGTCTTTTAGTATTTAATGAAGTATGTTATCTCTAAATGTTCGGATTTATTATATGTTTAGAAACTAGAGTTTTGCATTTGAGTAGGCCAAGACTGTTTGATAGCCTAAAAAGCATCTTATGCCAAATTTGTGTTGGTTACCGTTTGAAAATCATTTTACTTAAAAACTAGATGTAATATAAGAAAACAGATTATAGATTTGGGGTCAGCATAAAATTTAGTCAATTATGCGGCAAAAAATTATGAATAATGTAAACATTATGTCTTTGAAAAATGTGCAGATTGTTTTAATACTAGAACGCCCGTGAACGTTCATTTTGACTGCTACCATATGAATGTATTTTGATTCAAACCAGATATTTCATTACAATATAAGTTTAAAATATACGAAGAAAAACGTTAAATAAAAAAAATTAAACTGCTCTAAATCAAAATTCTGGTGTGAAATATATTTATAAAACATGGCTTAAATTTCTGGCCTTTGTAGCATTAATAGCTGGCAGATAAATATTAGGAATATGTAGATCATGATATTTATCTCTGAAGCAAATAGCCCAGTAGTGATTTTCTAGAAAAAATAATCCAATCTGACATTCATTTCATCTAATAAATTGTAAAAAAAAAAAAAAAAAAAAAAAAAATCTGTAAAGTTACTAAATGTTTTCTAGGAAATTGGGATTCCTAGAACTTTTTATGTAATGGCTGCAGCAAAAAATCATGTAACAGTGATTTGCACTGAAAAACAAACAAGTTGGAAATTGCACGTAAAGCGTAGCAAATGGGGTGCGTTCGTTGATAACGAAGTTTTAAAATATTCAGATCTTGCTGATATAGTAGAGCGTACTTCGGATACAGTATAGTGGTCGAAATCTTTGTGTTCCTGTAAATATTCAGGGAGTAATTCTTATTATACTTCATTAACGTATATCTTATTCATAAAATGTGAAGTAGTTTAATATAATTAAAACACCCCCCAAACAATGTTTCCCCGTATAACATTATTTAATGGAATACATTTGTGTGGCCCTGTAATTTAATAATAAATATTCTTTGCATCACAGATTATACAAAATGTATTTTTAGTACATATTTCATAGATTCATGTCGATTCTATTATATTCAAATGAGTGTAACACCATTAAAATGCATTTGAAACTTTTTTCCCCATTGACCGTAATGTAACGGAATACTTTTGATTGTCCCTGTAATTGATCAATGCATCCGATTTTCATAACATTTGAAATGACTCGACAAAATTATGTAATAAATATACGTTTTAAATTTCAAACGATTAAAATGCATTTGAAACTTTTTTCCCCATTGACCGTAATGTAACGGAATCCTTTTGATTGTCCCTGTAATTGATCTATCCATCCGATTTTCATAACATTTGAAATGACTCGACAAAATTATGTATTTTAAATTTCAAACGATTCGGTTGGGTAGTTTTTGCGTTGTTATAGGCGGACGGACAGACAGACGGACGGACAGACAGACAGACAGACAGACGGACAGACAGACGGACGGACTGAGCGACAACAATAGGTGCTACGTATTTACATAATTACGAACGCACCTAGAAACCTGTAAGGTTACTAAGAATTTATTAGGAAACTGGGATGCCTAGAATTTTTTCTGTAACTGCAACCCAAGTAACAAATAGACTTTTAGTAAGACTACTGTAATTTTAGTAGATTCGTTTGTAAAGTTACAGATTTCTGTAGCTTTACAAAAATTAGCTTTGTAGATATACATCTTTTCTTGTATAGTGTACAGATAAAATGTTAGAAAGCCTACATATATCGGCAACTTTACATCTGTAGGTTTACAGATTTTTTTTACAGTATATTTGCATAAAATAGCACCAAAAAAAGCTTAAATTTCCATAAACATAAATATTCAATTTTCTTATAAACTGGATAACCGAAAGAAAAACGAAAAAAAAATATTTGTAATCAGCACAAAAAACTGATCTGCCGACAAAATCTCATGCGATCTCCAGTGTCTTAATCTATATATATATATAAGAAAGTCTGGATTTCGTATTAATCACAGCACAAAAAAATCTACCGAACCAAAAATCTTGAAAATTGGGGTAAAAATACTTCTTAGAACATCGAGTGCCGCTAAGAAGGGATTTTTGAAAATTCCATTCCTAAGGGGGGTAAAAAAGGAACGAACTTTAAAAAAGTTCCTTAAAAATCGGACTTTACAGATATTTTTCAACTTATAACATATTTTAGTGTATTTTTTCCTGCTGAATCGAATGGTACTAAGCAAATTCTTTTAAATCCAGTAGTTCGTGAGATACTTCACATTTTCCTAATTTGGCGATGTCTTTGATGCAAAAACATAAATTTTCAATCCTTATCTATATATATAAAAGGAAGTCTGGATTTCGTATTAATCACAGCACAAAAAAATCTACCGAACCAAAAATCTTGAAAATTGGGATAAAAATACTTCTTATAACATCGAGTGCCTCTAAGAAGGGATCTTTGAAAATTCCACCCCTAAGGGGGGGGGGGGTAAAAAAAAGAACGAACTTTTATAAAATTCCTTAAAAATCGGCTTTTGTTGTTATTTTTCAACTGATAACGTATTTTAGTGTGTTTTTTCATGCTGAATCGAATGGTACTAAGCAAATTCTTTTAAATCCAGTAGTTCGTGAGATACCAGCGTAGTTCTAACCAGCGTAGCGGGCGAAGACGGCTAGTTAATAATATAACGCAACAATTAAATAGGGTAGCGATTAATTTTTTGAAATAACAGCAAGAAAACATACATGTTATATGTGTTATGCAAAACACGGCTCTGTTGGTGAAAATTGTCTCGCTGTAATGAAAATTCCCTATTTCTAAGCAGGCATTCTCTGAAGACATACGTCCGGGACAGTTAAAGCATTAGTTTCACTTCTGCGACAAAACTATTGTTGTCCAATGTTATCTAACTGACAATGTAAATCCAGTATTAAAAAAAAAAAAAAAAAAATCTTTTGATTAAAGCATTTGGGATGAAATACCCATTTGTAATTTACATATATAGTAAATTACTGAAACTTGTTATAATAGCCTTTTATAAATTATTTTTGTCACCTTGAAATATATTTACATTATTTATATTCCCTTTTGAATTATAAATTCGTAATTATTTGCCTCAAGCATTTCGCACGCTTTTCAATGACAAGGTTGTTGAATTATTCTTGGTTTTGTTTAACAGCATCCCATTAATTTCTCCCTCACTGCCTCACAATGGTTCTATAAACATTTTGCATAGTTTGATCACCACTCATTTATTAAATGTTTAAAGATTCAGATAGTGATTCAATTGCATATAAAAAGTCACATAAGCGGGATCCTAAGTAAGAAAATTATCATTCATCTGTGTTTTTTACAGTTCATTTTGTTCTTATGTGATCAAGAATGTTGAGATAACCACTGATTAAAATAATAAACTCGAAGATAGACGAGTTATCACAACTCTGCCTGTTAGCATATGCTAATTTTGTATAATGTTCTATATCTATATTATAAAATCGGAAGCTTTTGAAAAATCAAAAGGTGTTTTCAAAAATATTAGATGAAAACGGTCTGATAGTTTTCGCTTTCTTTTTTCTGAATACTTTTTAACTATGTTGAAAAGTGCTTTCAGAGATTGACAAAAAATTCGGTTTCTTTTTTGGCCAAAAATATAAGTTTCGCCGAAAAATCGTTTCTTGCGATAGTGTTGCCGAAAATTCGGTCAACCCAAAACTCGACTGAAATTATCTGCATTCTGAAAATCACTTTTCTTCCTTAGGAAATTTTCAACATTGTTCTTTGATTTGAGAGCTATCAGATCGGAACACTATTTATTGTTATGATGTTCACTGTTTTTTTAATGATCAATCACGACTGAGTCAAGATGGAAGTGCGAAGCAAACAATTCCTATAGGATAAAACTTTGAAGGTGCTTTAAAATTGTTTATTGGCTCTTTAAAAATTGGAGACTTAACAAAAATAGAAAATATTTAGTTTGAATCCGCAAAGTGTTACGAATAAGAAAGTTCTTGTACTCGTATAATAGATGACATTTACAAAAATCATTATAAAGGATAAGTCGTGGTGTACACCTAAAACCTTTTTTCATTAGGTGATCTTCGTATAATTAAAAAACATTCTTTTTCGATAATTAGATACGATTTTATATGAAAATGAAAAGTTTTAATCAGAATCACAGAAAGTCAACTTTGGCCACAAGTATAAGTGTTATAATTAATAAAAAATTCTGCATACGCGTGTATTAAATAGTTAAAAAAATTACGAAATTTTTGTTTGCGTTTTCGATCGAAAGTAGGATACTGTTTCAGTTTCGGTTTTAAAACTTCTCGGTCTTTAGTGTTTATGACTTCGGTTTGTATGACTGTCTGTCTACGCTCTTACATCCATGTGCACAATCATCATGAATGTATACTTGATTCTCACGATTTTGATGTACATTATTGGGGATTTAGTATTGCATTTTACCTAATGAATATGCAGCAAGTAACCAAGGGTCTTGGGGCAAGCATCCTACTGGGGACCCCACCCCACCTTCTATCTATCCATACAAATTGTTTGCGAATCATACGGAAATGACTTGCACTAAATTCCATACCTATTGTACGTATGCATAAACTTTGTACCAGTTATCATTTACATCTGTATACAGACTATCACAAGAAAGATAATCGCAACTTTAAGAGATGATAAAATAAGTTATTCTTTTTTTATTTTTTAATAGGAATATAAGGCCTCGATGTGAGTCGTTGAAATGTAAACACAGGTCCTTCAATAATTCTTAGCGATGGAAAGGACCGAACTTCCTTTCTAACTCTTTGTAAATGTAAGAAATTGGGTCCCTTTTGTCAACCTTTTAAGCCGACACAGTACCTTGAAATTGGTCAAAAACTCGGGTTTTTTTTAACCCTTTTAGTCCAAAGGAGCTCTGTCGCGCTGCTCTAAAAAGTTCCAAGGGGTGCCTCGTGTTGCTCTGTCGTTGTGCTTTAGCATTGTTGGCCTTTTTCGCAACTAGCGAGAGCAGCGCGACGACGCTCCTTGGCACTAAAAGGGTTTATTATTAACTGATAGCTTCTTTGATTGTGAATATATTTTGATACCTCATTTTTACCGATGCGATCATTCTATCGTGAGATATTGTAAATGTTTTCAATAGATCCAGCGCAACGATCTATACAAACAGAAACTTTAAACTGATTTCTCTCCGTGTTTCTATTTTTATAATTTGCTTGTTCGAAAAAAACTAAAAATTTTTTGCTAATTTAGAAAAAAGTTTTTTTACTTGTTTTTTATGGTGTATTTAGTATTTTTGTGTTCAGGAAAGTTTTACTGCATATATATTTTTAAGTTTACTATGGCGTATTCGGTATTAAAAATAGATTGTGTATCATTTATAGTTTGTTTACATGAAATTTCAAAAGAATTACAATGTACTTTATGGGAGAAAATTATTTGCGGCATAATATAATGTTATCACATTATTTTAAAAATATTTAAATGTGATCTACAAAATGCTTATTACATTTTGTTACATTTACATAATGCTTATCACATTCCTTACTTCAGCTGTGCATGGTATTCATTTTTTTTTTTTTTTTTTTTCATTTACAGGAGCACATTAAAGAATTAGACTCCAGTTTAAGAACAAAAACTGCTGAAAGTACATTTTCTGTGGTGGTACGCTGTTTTAAATGTAATTAAATTTTTGCAAATTAATTTTTTGTGTATGAATTTTATAGAACCTATATATAGAGCTACGCAAAATATATCTGACACATTTCTATTTTTTTAAGGAAAATGCTGTAGAGAAATTTTCCATCGTGCTTAGCGTTCCCTAACCGAATTGAAATACAGTATACTATATATAATGTGTATAAAAATTTATAGATCATATACAGAACTGTAAAAATAATTCGGATATTTTTATAACTATTAATAATAATATCTGAAATTGGGTTTTAAAATGGGTTCTGCGTTTTCCAAATTCCTTACTTCAGCATCATCTTTTGCCTTATTAACATGTAAAGTTTTGTTACAGTATGCTGAAAGAGTTGAAAAGTGTTTCATAATACATGTTTGACGCGTGATTTTTCTTTCTTGTTAACTTTTTGAACAAATTTATTCAATAGTGTGATTGTCGCACATCAATCTAGAGGTCAGAGAGGAGGTCCCCTTGCATAAAGTTTCTGGTTAGAAAAAAAAATATTCTCGGATTATTTACTTTCTTAATTGATTCTAAAAATGCATTTACATAAGCACAGGTTCATCTGATGAAATTATTCCTTCTTCTGAGGACAAACATCAAGGCCTAAACTAATCTTTTCTTTTGTCTGTCACCTTTACCCCGAAGTAGGGGCGCACTTACCTGAATTTCAAGGTTAGGGCCATCTGCGAAGGTGCACTTTCATTTTTCGAAGCCCAGCGGTTGGCTCGGGGGCAATTAAGGCCCCTTTTAAAGGGTCTTGGAATACTTTTCTTCTGCACACACCACTTAATCACGGTTTCTCTTCTTTTATTAATTTACTTCTGTATCCAAAGTTATCTTACTACCTCAGATGTGTTCCCTTTTTTTCTAATATTAATTTATCTTTTCCCCAACCTTGAAATACAAATGACCTTAGTTCGTTTTTAGATGGAAATAAAAGTCTGTGGGTCAAAAGAAGAAGGTATATTTTATTGTTATCGTAAAAAGAAAAAAAAAAAAAAAGTTTGATAAAAGAATCAGTTTAGTCAAATTGTCAGAAAAAAGGGCCGATAGGTGCAAAAATTCTGCAATAAAGTTTTATGTTTTTAAAGTGTTTATGGGGATGCTAATAACAGGAATTATGTGTTTTCCAACAAAATATCTCGAGGTTAAACTTTTTAGAGCCAAAAACCGCAAAATTTTTGGGATTTTTTTTATTTTATTTATTTATTTATTTATTTATTCATTTTTTGTTTATAACTTGAAAATTAAAAATATTTTGTACACCATATTCGATTAGAAAAAGGAAGATCATTAAATTTTCTACAAATTTCATAGTAAAAGTCTTTTTCTAAACCCATTGCTAAGCGCACTACAGCTTTTTTTAAATGACGCCTTTTCTTTTTTTATTTTTTTTAACTCTGTAGCTTATTTTTAGCCTCTCCTCTCATCCCCCCCCCCCCCAAAAAAAAAAAAAAATTATCACTAAATCTGGAAATGACATGTACCTATTTATACATAAACGAGGAGGGAAATTTCCATGAAAGGTACTTACCATATCCTTACTATAAGGGTATCCTACCATAGAGTAGGATGACCAAATTGTACGTTTTTTGGTGTTGTTTAGGTGTTTAGCGGTTTTTAGGTGTTAGGTGTCTGTATGAAGATTTCTTTCATCTTCCTATCGCATCTTTTGATAATAAAAAAAAAATTTAAATTTAAGCTTTTTGCCAAAAATAAGTGCACACATGCGCATCAAATGCAAAAAATGGTTTGTTTTAGATTAGTAATACAAAACTCTTGAGGGAATTGTGTAATATTAATTGCGCATTTGTATTAGCATTAGATCACGTAAACTTTACTTTATTATAAATGATAAATATCTACATTATTGAATTTCTAATTTAATATAACTGTTCTTATCTTTGACAATTTTTTAAATTTAATATACTTTTTAAAATATCCTAAGTTTAGATATTTTGTTCGATTTGTTATCATTCTTTATATTTATCCTCTAATCTTCGAGCCCGGTGCATTCACGGGCAGTTTGTCCGTAAATGTATCGGACGCGACGATTGCAGGGTTAAATAAAAATATTTGTTTTTGTAGGATGTCTAATGTCAAAATTTTCATGATCATCATTGAAGTGTATCTGATTTTTCTTTATTCTTGCAATTATTTTCATTCATAATAGGATATAACTGCAAAATTTGTTAAAAAATGTTAACAGAACAATGTAACACAAATACAATTGGATAATAATTATTAAATCTATTAATTAATAATAACCATTTTTTAAACAAATTTGTTAATTAAAATATTACTGACACATTTAATATAGTTCAGCATGGTACGAAAAAGGATGATAGCGCGATAAATAAAAAACTAATAAGTGTCAATCAAATTTTTCAATCGCGACAAATTTCTAGCCAATGACAGAAACGCGAACCATTTCATTTCACTACTTAAAACAGAGTTTCAAAATAACAGAATTCAAGTTGACCATCCAGGAGAAAACGAAAATGACATGATTGTTGCATCTGCCATTTCAAGATTCCATAGTTTATCAACCATGTCATACAAATACAATTATAACAATATTCTTTTCACTCATGCAATCAGCGGATGCGATACAACAGCCTCTTTTTTGAGAAAAGAAAGCTAGAAAGTCAAAGTTTTGTAACATTTTGAAAAAACACGACCAACTTGAAGAAATAGCTTATAGTTAGTTAGCCTATAGCCTTTAGCCTATAGTTCAGTTAATCAGAGTCTACCCATCAAGAAGTCATCAAGGATGGTAAAAAGCTCACCAATGCACTATACAGTGGATGTATAGGTATCACTCAGATATTGAATACCTTGAGGTTCCAGTTTATTAATAAATCTGACACCAAAACCAGATTTCATCTTGCAAGAATATCGCCAACGCAGGAGGCTGCACACATCATTTCCTACGGTTCGCAGGTTTGACTCTCTCTTTTAACCAATCCAAATGTGCCCAAACCCAGCACCCGAATCTTTGCTGCACACGTTGTCTCATGTAGCTGAATAAAAGAGTGCAGCGATGCATGATGTTTCCAAAAATCAGGATTCAAACGCTCGGCACTTTGTAAAAATTTAACAGGGCCAACTATGAAAATGTAGACTACTTTATTTACCCAAAAGATGATGAAGCTAATGCCTGGGAAACCATCGTCCAAAAAGCAATGACGATGACTTTGACGACCAGGTTGATGTTGTCAAAACAAGCTCAAAGAAAATCAAAGCTGTTGAAGAACAAGCATATTGCTCGTTAGTCCTTCAAGCAGAGATTGGTGAACCAAATCCGCCAACCCGCAAACGCTCCAGACTTTATTAAATACATTAAAAATGTTACTGTAAGTCTTTTTTAACTCATTTATGCAAAAGCCTACTATTAATGCTCTCTACTTAAGTTCTAAATTTAAAATAAATTAAGACGTTGTTAAATATTTTACAATGTTACCGCTGTAATAATTCATTTTCGCTATCATGTAAATATCTGTAATATAAACTAGTTACATTAAAGGAGGTAAAATGAATAGAAAATGGTATTAAATGTTCGGTTTTCCGATTTTCCACAAATTTAGAAAAAAAAGTGTTATTTTCAGAAAGCTGTAGTGCGCTTCGTAATGTGTTTAGAAAATGTTTTTAGTATGAAATTTGTAGAGAATTAAATGCTCTTTCTTTCTCTAACTTTGTACGATACACAGAAATTTTATAATCTTTAAGTTATAGGCAAAAATTTGAAAAAAGTAAGAAAATTTCTTGGTTTTTTGGCTCCACAAAATTTAGACTCCAGATATTTTGTTGGAAAACAATTAATTCCTGTTACTAGCATCTCTATAAACAACTTTGAAAACATAAAATCTTCTAGCAGAATCTTTTCCTTCATTTTTGACAATTTGATTGGCCTAAATAAAAATATAACTTTTAAAAAATTGAGTAATATGCTTTTAATTTAAAATTTATTGCTATAAATTTCCACAAAATTTGAAAAAAAAAGGTTTTTGTCCCTGGATTTTGCACAGCCCTAAAACTACATAAAAACTGCAATGGATTTTATAATGAATTTCTTACAAAATTGGTTTGTTAGAAGGGAATCAAAATCTTGCAGTTCCGAAAATGAAAGTGTTCTCATGACAAATATCTGTAAACTAAACGAAAAAAATAAAAAACGTCTTTTTTATAGAACTCTCTCGGCTAGCTAATGCAAAAAGAATTGTTTAAAATACTGAAATGCAGATGAATTATCTTTCAAAATTTCTTTCATTAGGTTAATATTAGTGAGTGCATTTCCAGTTGTGGCATGTTTATTTAAATTTAACTAATTTTTTTTCATATTTCTTGGTCTGTAAAAATGTTTATAGATGTTTAAATGTTTATAGCTGTACAAATGATTTCCAATACATCTCATTTATGGACGGAATTTTCCAAAGAGAAAAAATTTAACTCTGCTATGGGCTTTCTAACTTAATTAAATTTTTGCATACTATGCAATCTATATATAAATCTATAGTAACGGGACTGCACAAAAGAATTTAGATATTATTCTGACTATTATTGATAATTTCTGAAATTGGCTTTTGAAATGTGTTACGCATTTCCTAATTACTTACTTTGATTGCATTTATATTCTAAATCGAAAGCTGGATTCCATAGATTTTATTTAAATTAGATTTAATAAAATAATAATATTATTTAAACCCTTGTTTTATTTAAATTAAACAATAAAAAAGTTCTTGTTAAATTTCTGTATTTGGAAAGGTTGATAGTTGTTGTTGTATTCATGTCGGCCGATTATCTACGCTATGGGATATAGGCCCTATGGGGTGGGATGCCCCCCATGGGGGTCTTTCTAAGAGAACCTAACCCGTATTTACGCAAGGCTCGAATAAAACCACGGAAAACTCCGAACGGTTAGGCCGACGGTCGCGATTGGGTTCGAACCCAGCACCTACCGTCTACCAGTTTGAAGGTCAGAACCTCGCGGCCACTGGTGGGGCCGGAAAAGTTGATAGAAAAACGTTAGATAAAATAACTAGGGGTTATGACTTGTGGCACACATCACTTGCAGTATAAACGTTATGTACAAGGCAAATGAATTTCATTTCTTTGTTAAGAAATAAAATTGATTTGCCTTGTGTATAGGCAAAGGAATAATTTTCCAAAGCCTTGTAGATAGATATCCAGATTTATTATTATTGTTTTTTTTTAAATAACTGAAAGTGACAGGCCCTGTGATTGTGATGACAAAATTTCAGGAAGAATTTTGTAAAAGTATTCCGAATATGTTGGAAAGAGTCTCAGAATCTATTCTTGATTCATGAGTTTTTGATCTAATTGAGAGATCAACTGAATTATGGGATAATCTGTAGATTGTGAACCACACGTAAAACGTTAAGCATCGTTTATGTCGAAACTTTTGTTAGATCTCTATTAGTGATTGGAGTTTCATCTCACTATAAATAAAGTCATTCAGTGCAACTCTTGCAAAACAACGAGAAGTGTTACGGCACTGTTCAGCGACCTACACCGCAGGAAGTTCAAGAGATAAATGTGTTACTAAGCAACGGGCACAATCATAAATACATCTTTGTACCTTAAAAACAATATTAAAGAAGTAGCAAAAAACATTTGTTGAAACATTATCGCATGTATCTATCACTCTTATGTATGATTTCGTCACAGACGACCAGCGTGAGACGAACAAAAATTCTCGGGAGAAGGGGCGCATTTTTGGGGAGTGAGTTAAAAAGTCACCTGCTTAGGCCCCTTTACAGGCTGACCTGTTGCCTGCAGGGGGTTGGTTTTCTAAAAAGAGGTCCCTGAGTAAAAACAAATGTTACCTTGCTCAACTCGGGAATTTTGGATGATTTGAAGGAGCTGTAATCATTATATCCCTCCTTTTGTTGCAGCAATTGATAAATATTGCGAAATTTAGTTTTGGATACAGGTGATAAGCTGACATGAAGTCGGTTTTAAAATAACAATTACCACGCGGATGCTTAGTGGGAGGTTTTGAGGGACTAAGGGGATGTTAACATTAACCTACATTGTACCCTCTAAAATTATTACATACAAGATGTTAGTGTAACGTAGTAAATTGATCTTATCTATCAAAAGGATATGAGGATGTGACTGATAAACACGACATTTGAGAGAAAGTGTTATACGCAAGGTAAAAATAGTTATTATTAACAATTTGAGAAAATGATTACTTCTGTCGGTCGAAAATAGAGATGTCTGAGGCATATCTGAATGATTGTGATGGCCCGATTTTATCCGTTTTCATGGGTCCTGTCCTTGCCCGCGAAGACACTCGCAAGCTAATGCTATTCCTAGGGGGAGACATTTTTCTAATGACTCTTTCGCATTTTGACAGTTTTAAGTTTTTTTTTTTTTTTTTTTTTTTTTTTTTTTTTTGCATTGGATGGCTGAGGTTGCTCTCAAGATCGCTCCTTTTTTACTTTTTCGATTTTGGTCGCAGATATTTTTCAAATTGTTACTTTCACTTTTAGAACTGGTTCTGAAAGTGAAAGTAACCTTATAAAAATACTTGCGACCAAAATCGAAAAAGTAATAAAGTAATCAAGGAGTGACCTTGAGAGGAACCTCAGCTATCCAATGAAAAAAAAAAAAAAAATGTCAAAATGCGAAAGAGTTATTAGAAAAATGCCTCCCCTTAGAAATAGAATTTTCTCGCGAATGTCTTCGCGGACAGGGAAAATACCCTTAATACCCAGAAATGAAATACTTCTAATGTCATAATGAGAAAAAAGCATTAAAAACTACAAAAAAAAAAAAAAAAATGAATATCTCAAACACAAATTGATTTTAAAAATTTCCAGTACCGAAAATTGTGAAACGGAAATGTCATTTAAAATTTGTTTATCCATCGCGTACGTAGCATATGAATTTGTTATTATCCAAACCCCGATTTGATCATCATAAATATGAAGCTTATTGTTATTTTCTTTAAACATATAATTTATTTATGAGTCTAAATTTTTAGTCTTTGAAAATATTATTTTCCAATTGGTTCTATATGATTTGTTAAATTACAATTTTTTTATTACTCTTTATTCTGAATGTTTTCTCCTTTTTCCTGGATTTAAGCGTATTGGTAATCTAAAATTCGTATGATTTAGCTTTTTCATGCCGGATACGAAAATGAAACTACATACTTTATTTGCAATTCCAAAGTGTTTAGGGCTTCATGAATCTATTTTGGTTCATCAAATTTCGATTATATTCCTTTTTAATTTATTTTTTCCATATTTTAATGTGCTAAATTGTAATACATTTAATGTTTATATATATATATATATATATTATACACATATATATATGCTTTATGCCATGCGATAATGCAGAAACTCTCATATATATATATATATATATATATATATAATACCATTAAAAGTAGACAAGATTCACCAATGGATTTTATCAATAAAAGAATTAAATTGAATTATAGTAAACAATATTAACCATTTGAAATTAACCATTGAATTTAATAACTTATAGTACATTGAACATGGAAGGAAAAAAGAATAATATGAATACAAATGAAATTTGTAGAACCAAAGCAGAATCTTCAGGTCCCAAATACTTTGGAACTACAAATGGAGTGTGTGGTTTCATCTTCGTATTTGCCATGAAAAAGCAAAACAATACGAATTTGGGACTACCATCACACAAAAACCAAATTATTAAACAAGGAACAAAGATATTTTACAAAAAGGAGTTGAAAGTAAGTAAAAATAATAGTTTTCCATAACAAACAAAAAAGATAAAGCAGAATAGAAATATAATTGAACCGGAAAAACAATTAATAATCAATATTAACATAAAATTAAATTAATAAAATGATTAAAATTAGAATTAAGAGATAACATTCATGTTAACATATAACTTAAAATACATTATTGTTACTTTAATCAGTAACATTTATTGTGACTTTACATGGTAAAAACTCATTATCTTAATATAGGATAATAAAAAAAAAAAAAAAAAAAAAAATAATAATAGTAATAATATTAATAATAATACCAAAAATTATATCAATAACATTAAAAATAATTTGATAATTAAAATATAGCTATTTAACTATAAATATAACTAGACAAATATCCATATATTGGTGTAAATTAAACAGTTTAAAAATTATGTTAAAATAAATAACCCACTCTCAATTTTTTTTAAATAAATAATTAACCTTTGCGTTTTTATCCAGACAACACCACCCTCCTCCGTACTCTAACATCTACCCACCCAACCAACCTATATATATATATTTTTATTACTTTTTAACATTTTTAATTTTTTATTATTATTTTTATGTTTTATAATTTTTTTATACATTTTTTACGCAAAGAATTAATTATAAGATCATGTAATATCTAATTATAAATTAAAGAATATATGAATTTTTTAGGATAACCATTATTTATAGCATCATATACAAGCTTTTTAATATTAGTATTAATTAAATGGGAAGAACATAGACATTTTATTCTATATAAATGGTTAAGTATTATATTACGATATACAGAATTATGAAGACAAGATTTAAAATTAGTAAAGGTATTAACTTTAAAATTAAATTCTTTCCTTTTGTCATAAATATCAGTTATAAATTTGTTCTCTTTTAATATAATTTTAATATCTAAGAAATTGATTGTATTATTAAAAAGTAGGTTTTTTGAAAGTTCTAGATTAGAAGGATAATCAACAGGGAATTGAGATAAACAGGTGTTATCAGTATCAATTAAAATTACATCATCTATATATCGATATAAATGTATTGTATTATTTAAATAATGACGTTCATAGTAATATAAGTCAGATAATACACTAGATGTACTACCACCTTGTGGTATACCAACATTTTGAATATATATATTGTTATCATGCATGATAAAATTATTATAGATAATGAAATTAGTTAAGGTATGAAAGTAATCAGAATCGATATTATGTGATATATCCAACTCGTGTTGATATTTTTTAAAAAGCTCATTTATGATATTATGTAAATCCGATAAATCGATATTATTAAATAAATCTTTAAAATCATAGGTAGTGATATTTTTTATACATTTAAGATTTTTCATAATATGGACCAGTTCATAACTATTTTTTATGCAATGTGTATTATCACTTTTTTTTTTGTAATATTATATATTTGATTAAGAATTACTAATAGAAGTTTGTTAGCAGCATTATTATAAGTATTGCAACCAATTGTAACAGTTCTGAATTTAACAGGATGCTTATGAAATTTGGGTATAAGGACTAGATAAGGATATTTAAAGTTAGTAGGGTTAATGTCTAATAATTTATAGAATCCTTTAATTTTACGATTATTGGCAAGTAAGTTATCATTAATTTTTTGGAATGTGTTATTATTAGATATACTAGATTTAAGCAGTTGATGATAATAAGATTTACAAATAATGGCATAATTATTAGGAGATTTATCAACATAAGTTATTACAAAGTTTTGTTGTAACTTATTGATTTGCTTAAACAGATGCTGTGTATTTACATATTCTAGGTGTGAAATATTATATTTTAAGGACCTGGTTAATTTATCGATAACTAATATTTTCCATTGATTAAAATATTCAATGGGTTTATTATAATAAATTGCAAGTTTATAAATAAATATATCTATATCATATGTAAATTGTTTTATGATAGATTTAATGTTTAATTTGGATGGAATTCTGTACTTGGTCCCATAACCCATAATTCTTCTAAGTTGTAAATCATCTACAAGATTAAGATTACCAGTAATAATATGTCCATGATCTTTATTTATATATTTGAAGAGAGGGGTCATTGCATTTACAGGGTAAAGTACTAGCATCAAAAGAAGATTTAGCGAAAGAATTATAGTTAAAAATCGTTCTGCCGATAGATATGGGATACTTAAAGGTTTTAGAAATATGAATATTATTAATAGGAAATTGACAGTTTTTATCATTTAATATGGTATTAATATTGATTTGATTAAATATTGGATTAGAAAAAGTAATTACCATTTGAGTATTAGTTTGTAGATTTTTAGGTTTTTTTTTAGTAAATTTATATTGTAAAGGTTGACACGAGTCATAATGAGATCATAAAAAACATCTGAAAAATGTTTAGAGTAAGTTTTACTGAGAAAAATGTTTAAATATTGTACTATATGTTTCTTTTTTATTCCAAAAATATATTTACGTATTAGAAACCAATTGTAATTTTTTAAATAATTACGATGCAGATTATTAATTTGTTGAATTATAATGTTTTTAGGAGTAATACTAGAAGATGAACCTTTACCTCTTTTGTTACGTGTAGTTTTAGGATTTATAAGATGATTTAAACTATGATAAATGGGAGAATAATCTGTAGTATCATTTATAGATGAAAAAACTTTAACAGATCTTTTAAAAACCTCACTATTAAGACCATAAGGATAAATTGTATTATAATATTTCATATATGAAGACTCTAAATAGAGATGCTCAGATTTATTTTTCTGAATTTGTATTATTTCAATAGTAATATATATATATATATATATATATATATATATATATATATATATATATATATATATATATATATATATATATATATATATATATATATATTTACTTATTTATTTATTGACAGATTTTATTTACGCTTCAGAATGATTAATGTTGATAATTACAGGTTTATTGGTAAATTATTTCCCGAACACATGACGTAGGGCAAGTACAGGATTAGAATAAATGAATGACCGGATTTAAATAATTTATAAGGTACCCTGGGGTAATAACGCCAGGGTCTGTGATTATTTTTCTGTGACTATTGTGGGCTCTTAAGAGCCCACAATAGTCACAGAAAAATTACTCAAAAAGACCCGGATTACCATGTAAAGTCTATGGGAGCATTCTTTTCTAATATCTCGCTCAAATTTTAATATTTTTGCATGCTTTTTTTGCACAAGATAGCTGAGGGTAATCCACAACCGGGCTAGTTTTTACTTTTTCAGTTTTTGTTTCAGATTTTCTTTAAAAAATTACTTTAACTTTCGAAACCGGTTTAAACCGGTTCTGAAACTGAAACTATCGTAATATAAAAAATATATAACCAAAATCGAAAAAGTAAAAACTAGCCCGGTTGTGGATTGCCCTCAGCTATCTTGTGCAAAAAAATCATGCAAAAATATTAAAATTTGAGCGAGATATTAGAAAAGAACGCTTCCGGGTCTTTTTGAGTAATTTTTCTGTGACTAAAGTCTATGGGAGCGTTCTTTTCTAATATCTCGCTCAAATTTTAATATTTTTGCATGATTTTTTTGCACAAGATAGCTGAGGGCAATCCACAACCGGGCTAGTTTTTACTTTTTCAATTTTTGTTTCAGGTTTTCTTAAAAAAATTACTTTAACTTTCGAAACCGGTTTAAACCGGTTCTGAAACTGAAACTATCGTAATATAAAAAATATATAACCAGAATCGAAAAAGTAAAAACTAGCCCGGTTGTGGATTGCTCTCAGCTATCTTGTGCAAAAATTTAATGTGCAGTAATTTTTCTGTGACTATTGTGGGCAAGAGCCCACAATAGTCACAGAAAAATTACTCAAAAAGACCCGGATGATCATGTAAAGTCTATGGGAGCGTTCTTTTCGAATATCTCGCTCCAATTTTAATATTTTTGCATGATTTTTTTGCACAAGATAGCTGAGGGGGATACACTAGAGGTCTGCACGGGCCGGGCCTCGGCCCGAAGCCCGAGCCCGGCCCGGCCCACGGGCTGGGCTCGGGCCGATTTCCAATAATGGCATTCGGGCCGGGCCGGGCTCGGGCCTTACTTCTGAAGACTCGGGCCGGGCCGGGCCTAGTCACTAATCTTTTCGGGCCGGGTTGGGCTCGGGCCTTAATTTTTTTGCTGGAGTATCGGGCCGGGCCTAATTTTTTTTTTTTTTTTTTTTCCGTACGAAGCCGAGACTGATTCCATTCTTCCTAGTTTTCATGGACCAAAATAATCAGTTCCTATTAAATCTTCCTATATGAAAATCCTTTTCTCGACTTTTTATAAATCAGTAATATTTTGCTTTGTCCAAAAATTTCTGCAAAAAAAGCATATACTTTTAAGCCGTCATTATTCTACAATTAAACATTAGAGTTTATTCCTTTTAAAGAATCGTAGATTACTAGGCGTTTTAAAATAGAATTAAACACACACACACACACACAAAAAAAAAAAAAAAAAAAAAAAAAAAAAAAAAACATGATTATGACGGAATTTTTTTTAAAACTTAAAACTGAAAGTTTCTTTTAAAATGTTCATCCATGCAAAATGAATACAACAATACGGGAGAAAAAAATATATTAAACATTTACATCTGTTAAGAAGGGAATGCATTTTTTTTCGTTCCAAAGCGATTTCGTCTTTGGAAATTTTACCATATACCACTTTTTCGATTTTTTGTCTCCATTACAGGGAATATGGATTAATAATACTAGTGATAACTGAAACATTTACATACAACAAACAAAGATTCATTTAAAAGCATAAATATCGCAGCCTACGGCACTTCTGCATAAATGGAGATTGAAAAAAAAAGACAAATATAATTTTTTTTGGTCAGAACTCTTTTATAAGATTAAAGATCAATGTTCTGTAGAAATTCACTCGAGCTGGGCCGGGTTCGGGCCGAATTTTAAACTTTTTTCCGGACCGGGCCGAGCTCGGGCCGAAATTTTAACTTTCGGGCCGGGCCGGGTCGGGCCAATATTTCTTTCGTTCGGGCCGGGCCGGGCCTGGGCCGAAATTTTAACTTTCAAGCCGGGCCCGGGCCTGGAAATTTCGGCCCGTGCAGACCTCTAGGATACACAACCGGCCTAGTTTTTACTTTTTCGGTTTTGGTTATATATTTTTTATATTATGATAGTTTCAATTTCAGAACCGGTTTAAACCGGTTTTGAAAGTTAAAATATTTTTAAAAAAAAAATCTGAAACCAAAATAGAAAAAGTAAAAACTAGCCCGGTTGTAGATCGTTCTAAGCTAGCCTATGCAAAAAAAAATCATGTAAAAATATTAAAATTTGAGCGAGATATTAGAAAAGAACGCTCCCATAGACTTTACATTATCATCCGGGTCTTTTTGCGTACTTTTTCTGTGACTATTGTGGGCTCTTAAGGCCCCACAATAGTCATAGAAAAAATGCTCAAAAAGACCCGGATGATAATGTAAAGTCTATGGGAGCGTTCTTTTCAAATATCTCGCTCAAATTTTAATATTTTTACATGATTTTTTTTGCATAGGATAGCTGAGGACGATCCACAACCGGCCTAGTTTTTACTTTTTCGATTTTGCTTATATATTTTTTATATTATAATAGTTTCAATTTCAGAACCGGTTTAAACCGGTTTTGAAAGTTAAAGTAATTTTTTTAAAAAAAATCTGAAACCAAAATTGAAAAAGTAAAAACTAGGCCGGTTGTGGATCGTCCTCAGCTATCCTATGCAAAAAAAATCATGTAAAAATATTAAAATTTGAGCGAGATATTTGAAAAGAATGCTCCCATAGACTTATCATTAGCGTTCGGCTTTTACCGCGTGACTAGTGTGTGCTCTTAACTTATTAACTCTGACATTTTAATTCACAAATTACTCCTAGTCTCTTACACCTTTAGTTAATGATTATTTTGTGACTTGGTAAGTATGCAGCCCAAAGAAATTATTACGTCAACACTTTACTATGTTACGAGTTGGTATGGTGTTATTTGATTAGGGCTGAATATAAAAGCGATGGATAGAAGTTTAAACGAAGGGATTTATCGGTTAGGGGTCTTTATAAAAGAGGAGTCTGGTTTGCATTCTCGTTACATAAGAAAAAAAAAAAACTCCAAACATCAAACTCGACCACAAGAGACATTTTGTACCCGGGTATATAATGTTGCATAAAATTATGTCCATGCTACAAATTATGGGTGGTTCTACAAAATTTGGCTAACTTATGGTCTAATTTTGGCAAAGGTGTTTTTAGATGATTATCAGTATAGTTCTAATTCCATACTGTGGGTATAATATCTACTTTAACAGATGTAAATTTTTCCAAGTGGATGAAAAATTTCCGGGCCAGGATTCGAACCAGGGATGTATTGGCCAATCAAATCAATATGCCGCCAATGCTCTTTCAACTGAGCCATTCCGGACACGAACACTGGAGGACTATTTCACTCAAACAATCTTAATTATCACATAAATAGTCCTCCAGTGTTCGTGTCCAGGATGGCTCCGTTGGAAAAGCATTGACGGCTTTAGCCAATACATCCCTGGTTCGAATCCTGGCCCGGACATTTTTTCACCCACTTGGAAAAATTTACATCTGTTATAATTGATTTACCGATTGAATAATCGTGTTATAAATTAATCTAATAATATCAACTTTGTTGCATCTAAAAGGGCCAGTTGCTTTAATAAGTATTTTAAGAGAAATACAAGGTTTTTTTTTTTTTAATTAATAGTCACTTTTACGACGAGTATCTTACGGTCTAGGGACTGACGAATCAAAGCAAATCAGACATAACCTGTTATTTTAAATAAACATCAAAACGTGTAGGTGATCAAACTAACAAGGCAGACAAAGCTCAAATTTACAATAAGTGATGAGATCAATTATTAATTAACTTACCTATGGCCTAAGAGTGTTACTGGCACTGCACGGGTTTCCGTAACAAAGTCCGTGACCGCACTAAAAACGAAATAGCTGCCGTGGGATTGGTCATGTTTACAACTAACTTCACATCGATGCTTTCGCTTGAGAAAGTTATATATAAAAAAAAAAAAAAAAAAAAAAAAAAAAAAACTCCATTATAGCTTCTATAGCATCTTATAGCTGCCACTGTAAGATGGTGAAATTGTGATCCAATATTTGGAGCTCCTGTTGAAGCATAGTTCCAGTAGTTGGAACGAGGTTGAAATAGGAAGCTCCAAGTATTGGTTACTAGATTTCACCATCGTATGGTGACAGCTACTGAGTACCAACATTTGGTTCAAACTACGGCAAAAATTTTAACAGTGTAATATAAATTTAGAATCAACGTTAAAAACTCCTACCGAAACTAGTATGTTAAAAGTTTGAATAGCTGACATTTTTAATGTTGTCTTTAGGTGAGTTCGTAATAATGTAAATACGTTGCATGTAGTCGTCGTTCATTACGTCTGTCTGTCCGCATATAACAGAGCAAAAACTATCCAACCGAATCATTTGAAATTTAAAACATACAATTTACAATAATTTTATGTAGTCGTTTCAAATTATATAAAAATTGAATGCATAATTTAATTACAAAGACAATCAAAAGTATTCCGTTACATGACGGCCAATGGGAAAAAATAGTTTCAGGTGCAATTTCATGATGTTATACTCTTTCGAACATAATAAAATTCATATGCATTAATGAAATATATACTAAAATATACATTTTGTATAGCCTGTGATGCAAAGAATATTTTTTATTAATTTACGGGGCCTCACAAACGATTCTATTACATAATAATGAAGGGGAGAACTTTGATAGGCTGTGAGATAAAAAGTAAAAGATGACCCTATTAAAAAACAAACTCAATTATGCTATGCAAAAAAAAAAAATTATTTAAAAATATTTAAATTTAATTGAGAAATTTGAAAATAACCTGTCCGTAGGATTAACATTACTTAGTGGGTGTCTTCAAGTAAGTGAAGAATCCCTTTAAACGTTGCCCTTTTTGCTATAATCCGCAGGCTCTGGAGCAGGAATCTTAAAATCACATGAATAAATCGGAAGAGGTTGACATCATAGAAAGAATTTGCTCAGCATATGCATACGAAAATATTATAAAACTTAAGATCAATAAAATATCTATTAAATCTTAGTTTATAAAAATCGAGAAAAACATTAATAATGTAATATAGAGAAAATATGTATTTCTGATACAATGATGTGTATGTAAAGAGATTAAATAAAAATAAATTACTTATAAAACATTCATTTAACAGATATTATTATTATTATTATTATTATTATTATTATTATTATTATTATTTTAAGTAGAAGGATTGAAACTGTCAAAAAATAAAACTTGAAGGTGAAGACTTATAGCACTTTTTCAAAAAAGTAAAAATTCTTATATATGAGACAAGGGGGGGGGGGTATTCTGATTCGGAATTACTTTCGGTACTTTATGGTATTACAGTGTGCTCTATTTCCTTTTAAAATTTCAGCTTTTACACGAAAATATCCTGTATATGACAACTAAAGATGATGATTAAATTTTTAAACTCTAGATTCTTATAAATATGTGCCTTAAATCTTGGAAGCGCCCCAATGAAAACAAGTTGATGACTCAACGGTTGTAAAAAAAAAAAAAAAAAAAAAAAAAAAAAAAAAAAAAAAAACAGAGGTCCCGTGCATCTGAAATACATTTTAAGTGGTCTGCCTTGAAGTAGAACCTTAATAATAAAAGATAATTTTGCTTTTTATAATATTCAGGTTCTCCCAACATTTATGAATGTTACTTAACAATGGCGAGAAGAAAAAGAGAGGCATCAAATCAATCGAAACTCAGCTTGAAATCTAAAATAAAGTTGTCGTTTTTTAGCACGAGGAAGGGCGGAATCTTGCAATAAATGTCTGAATCTAAAAATTATTGTTGTCTGCTAACCTTGAAAGATTGCCAGATGTGCACAAATTTAGATTTCGAATATTAAATAAAATAAAAAAAAGGGGAAACTAATAACATGGTATTAGCCGTAATGAATTTATAAAGTTTTTATTGTAATGCTAACGAGTTTTTGGCATGAAATGTCACAGTTTTTCTTTTCAGTTGAGATTCGAGTAAATTATCTTGATCAAAGCGGTCAGAGTTTAAATAAACGAATGATACTTTGTTGCAAATTGTTTCTCTTTTTTTTTATTTTGTGAGAAAAAGGAAAATATGACGTCTAAAAGGAAGTAATATTTTAGAACGATTCTCATAAAAAGTACCGCAAAACACATCAAAACGGAATGGGGACTTATGACAATTAGGAACTTGTCTATACCAGAATTCTACCTCAAGGGGACTTATGACTATTATAGAACTTGTCTATAACAGTATTCTACCTTAAGGGGGTTTATGACTATTATAGAGCTTTCTATAACAGTATTCTACCTTTAGGGGTTTATTTATGACTATTATAGAACTTGTCTATAACGGGATTCTAACATTTAAGAGGATTTATGACTATTACAGAACTTGTTTATAACAGAACTCTACTCTAAGGAGATTTAATACAATTACAGAACTTGTCTATAACGGAATTCCACTTTAAAGGGTCTTATGACTATGGCAGACCTTGTTTATAAAAAAATTCTACCTTAAGGGGATTTATGACTATTAATTAAATTGCCTGTAACGGAATTCTATAAGGGGCTTATAACTTTTAAAATATCGAAAAGTGAAAAAAAAGAACGATTTATGTCATTTTATTTCTTATAAAGTATACTTACTATAAAAGCACCATTTCTAAAAATACTGAAATATAATGTCAAAATTAAGTAATGTTGAATTCAGAGAGTGGCCCGAGTAGGATATCCTCCCCCCCCCCCCCCACGAAAACAATGAGTTTTCCACCCCGGAAAATTTGAGATTTTGTGTTTTCAATGATAAAAAATGCAATCCCCCCCCTCTCCCTCTCTCCCGGAATACTACTGCTCTTTTCAATAAGACTGAATTTAAATTTTTATCAAACAGTAATTTTTATGTAAGAAATTTTTTTAATGAGGCATCACATTTGAAACAATTTTAAATATTATGCATTTTGTGTTTTTATGTGTGTGTGTGTGTGTGGGGGGGGGGGGGTATATTTTTGGTATCGGACTCAAGCTCTGATGGCAAAAAATTCTTCGGGTTCGGGCTTTGAAAACAGAGACCGAACTCATCTCTAAATTCCAGACTAGTCACATGAAAAGACTCGGAAGCTAATATTAATCCTACGTGGAAGTTATTTTCAAATTTCTCGCTTCGATTTTAATACATTTTTTTTCTATTTTGGTTTCGGATTTTAAAAAATACTATCAATTTCGAAATTGAAACAATGCTAATAATAATAATAATAAAAATTAAAATAATAAAACTTTAACCAAAATTGAAAAGAAAAAATATAGTCCGGCCTGGTTACTCCGTAAAAAAATTTTGTAACGTTACTCCATAAAGTTGGTGGCAGCCTTGCTACCTCCCATTTTATTGAGTACTTTAACCGATATAACCAGTATAACATTACACAGTTACATCAGTAATATATGTTTAAATTACACCATTATATGAAAAAAATTACTCCATCAAATTGGAGGCAGCAACTGGCACCAATTTTATGGAGTAACGTTACATACATTTTTTACAGTGCAGAAATAGACATTCAGCTGCCCTATGCAAAAAATCATTTAAAAATGTTACAATGCAAGCGAGATATTTGAAAATAACGTCCACACAGATTTAACATTAGTGTTCTTGTAGACACTGGTGAGTTTATGTGAACCAATATCAGCGTATTTTTCATATTTCTGGACTGCACTTAAATATTTTATTTTAATTTTTGACATAGGACAGCTGAGATCGATCTCTAACCGGGCTCTATTTTACTTTTTCGAGTTTGGTTGCAGTTTTTTAATTAATGTTTTTTCTTCATTTCTTTTTTACTTTCACTTTCGGAATGCAAAATGACAAGGGAAAAAAATAAAGAAAAATCTGCAACCGATATTGAAATATAATCGAAATTTTTTTGCTGTTCGATTACGATTCCGTTTTAACAGGATGTGCACAGAGTAAAATTCTTTGACATGCTACGACAGTTTTTTTTTGTTTAATATATTTATTTAAATAACTTTATCCAATAAAAAATAGTCTATAAAAGTAAATCAATAATCTATTTTGTTATAAATAGAAAGCAGACATGTCTGAAAAACAGACATCAAACAGATAAATGTAGACAGTTATGTAATTCGTTGAACTGATCGTACTGAATTTAATTAAATGGCTTAAACATGTTTCAGGTTATTGATCTGTCGGTAATATACTAACAAGGTTTATTCATCGCGAATATGAATTTCGCTAATCAAATCAATGATTCAAAGAATTTTTACGATAAACAATTATGTTAGTGTAATCAAATGAAGTTATTTATCAAGTTGTTTTCTTGTTTTCAAACTGAATTATGTATGCATATAGACAGAGAAACTTCCATTTAACGAAGTCTTATCGTTACCTTTCGTTATGAAGAAAATCCATTAAGGGGGTCCAGAATACAAAAATCTTCAAATTTTCTTTAAAAAAAATAAATAAATAAAAATAAAAAACCATAATTTTTATTTTGGGCTTTTTTATGTTTAAAATGTCGTTGAAATCCTGTTTCTATCTTAATTCGAAGAGAAAGTACTAATTTTTTCCTTTTGGTTTGTTTTCAAAACTTAGCTTTCAAGCAATGGTTGCCATGGATATGAAATCTTGTGAAAATACGTTTTTCTTCATGATGATTTTTCCTCACCATTTCTCGGATTTCAATTGTTTTAATTCAAGAACTGTTAAAGATAAATGCTTCAAACTTGTCACATGTCTTTTTTCGTTTGTTTTACTTTAATTTTGATTCAGCAAATTTGAAAATAATGTTTACTTTTGAAAATTTGATTTTTTTCTTTTTTTTCTTTTTTTTTTCTTTCTATTATATATAAAAATACATCATTTTTTTAAATTTTTACTTTAAATATTTTTAATTTAAAAAAATTAATATTTTTAAAAACATTGAATTAAAATTAAAATTTATATATTTCTCTTTATTTAATTATAAAAAGTTTGAAGTTCTACGAACAATATTTTAACACATTTGAAAATAATTTTTATTTATTGAATTATTTTTTTTTCTGTGGTTAGCCATGTTATTTTTTAACAAAACTACATGTTAAAACGTCTCAGAATAATAATAAAAAAATATTTAAAGTGGTACAATTTAAAATGGTTATAGCTTAAAATATTATTTGTAGATTTTTTTTTTTTTTACATTGAAATAAACAAAAATATCTTAATTGTAATTTTCATTCAGCATTTTTTTAAATATTTGAAAAAAAAATAGATATAACTTTAAAAAAAAAAAAAAATTATTTTTCCAAAAGTAAAATTATATTTTTAACGAGCCAGTGGCTCCTAAACCCAAACATTGGGTTTATATATACCACCAAGGCTTAATTTTTAATAAAAATTAAAACCCACAATGCAAAAGTTCTTTTTTTTTTTTTTCAAATTATTAAAGAAAATGGTTGACTTACATTTTTGATAAAAAAAAAAAAAAAAAAAAAAGAAAGAAAGAAAGAAAGAAAGAAAAAAAAGAAAGAAAGTGGTTTAAATATTTCTCGTATATAGGAAACCTGAATCAAATGACTGGGAAATATAACCATATCAAAGAAAGTTAGTAAAAAAAATGTAAACATGAAATAATAAATATCAATTTGAAAATAAAATAAATCTTAAGTTTGCTAAATGGTGCATACAGAATTTGTAACAATAGAAAAAAAAGTAAAAAATTACAATCAATAAATAAAAACACGATTATTATTATTTTTTAATTGTGATTTCACAAACGTATTATTTGATAATAAAAATAATAAATACGTTGGACATTTATAACATGAAAAAGTTTAGCATAAAAACAAAATAAATTTTAAGTTTACTAAATGGTGTATACAGATTTGTCGAAAAGTTAAAAGCCAAAACAAACATTAAATTAAAATTATAACAATCGATTTATCGGTCATCATCTATGGCCATATTCAAGAAAGAATTATTGCATTACTTTTAAAGTTTTTGTGAACAGAATGAAGATTTCTTGAATTTTAAAAGATCGTTACGTTGTACCTAATTGAACATAACGAATTTTTCAAATCCAAAATGACTTTCCTCTGTTCATCAAAATTTTAAAAGCAATGTAACAACTCTTTCCTGAAGATAGTCATAAATGATGATCGAAACGTGTATTGTTATAATTTTAATTTACTTTACAACATTCTGCATACACCATTTAGTAAACTTAAAATTTATTTTATAATCACGTTAGTCTTGTAACTTTCATGGTATAAATGTCCAGCATCTTTATTACCATTATTAAAAATTTCATACGTGGAATTATAATAAAAAATAACCGTGTTTTTATTTATTATGCTTTTTCCTATCGAATATTATGGTTTATTTCCTCATTTATACTAAGGTACAAAAGTGGAGTGTATGTCTTAAATTTTCAGAAGCATCTATTTCTTAGCTCATTCGACTGTTAGACGAAATAAAGACAAAAAAAAAAAAAAAAAAAAAAAAAAAAAAAAATTCTAGAAGTATGCGGTAATCTATCTTCGATCGCATATCTGTTAATATTTCAAAATTCGCTATCAGAATGCCAAAATTAAATCGCAATCTATGCTCATCATGGGAGTTTTAATATGAAGTTCCGCGCATTAGTTCCAAAGATACGAATAAAATGCTAAACTCCCATAAATCATGCAAAATGCAAGCATAAAAGTGCCACATGTTAGTTAGTTATACTAGAGTTGCCAGATAGTACATTTTTTTCTCGCAAGTTGTAAGTTTTTTTAGTGCTTTTTAGACCTATCCTACGATCTACGTTTAAATGTGTCACGTAGAATGATTTCTTTCATTTTTCTGCTACATTTTACTTTTTATTTTTTAAAAACAATTTATTTTTCGGTTCGCTTTAAAATTTCATCTTTTTCCAAAAATGAGTTATAGACATGAGCATCAAATGTAAAAAAAAGTTTGTATATGACCAGAAATAAAAAAAAAATCTAGAAAAAGTTATGTAATATTTACTTTGAAATCGCTGTATAGCATTTAATCATCTAAACTTGGTCTTATTATAGACTAGAAGAATCTGCATTATAATTTTTTTAATTCAGTACCAGGATGGGTCTTTACACTAATAGACCATAAGAATATACTATTATTTTTAACACAATCAAACTGATTGGTAAAGTTATCATACGAATTGAATATTTCCAGCTGAGCGAAAAATTGCCCAGGCCGGGGATCGAACCCGGATACTTGGCTTACAAGGCCAATGCTTTACCTGTTAAGCTATCTGGGCGATAGCCGGCTGGGATTTTTCGCTCAGATAACCTTATTGGTTGTAACATCTGGTCTGTCATTTGAAACAGCTCGCAGAATAAACCGCAGGTAATGGAACTCCATATAACGATGGATACGTAGATATACTATTATTTTTAACACAATCAAACTGATTGGTAAAGTTATCATACGAATTGAATATTTCCAGCTGAGCGAAAAATTGCCCAGGCCGGGGATAGAACCCGGATACTTGGCTTACAAGGCCAATGCTTTACCATTGGCCATTGCTTTTTAAGGTTATCTGAGCGAAAAATCCCAGCCGGCTATCGCCCAGATAGCTTAACAGGTAAAGCATTGGCCTTGTAAGCCAAGTATCCGGGTTCGATCCCCGGCCTGGGCAAATTTTCGCTCAGCTGGAAATATTCATTTCGTATCATAAGAATATACATTAAATTTTTTTTAATTTATTAAACCTCTATTTTAGGCTTTAATAATTTGTTTGATTCATTATCTTCCTTTATGCTCAATTTCTTAACCGTCGTGTTTGATACATTCACGGACCATTGCGACGATTAAAGTGTTAAATATAACCATTTATTTTTATATGGTGTCCATTGCTGAAACTTTCATGATTATAATTGAATTGTAGCGTGGTTTGATTTATTTTGTTCTTACACGTCAATTAATTTTTTATTCATAATGAGATACATGACCGGAAAAATTGGTTAATCAATGTTAATAAACTAATGTAACGCAAGTACAAATGGAGAATGATGATTAAATTGATCATTTAATAATAGCCCCTTTTTAAACAAATCCGTTGCTAT
Organism: Maratus speculifer; assembly: GCA_964019185.1. Taxonomy (NCBI): domain Eukaryota; kingdom Metazoa; phylum Arthropoda; class Arachnida; order Araneae; family Salticidae; genus Maratus; species Maratus speculifer. The sequence continues at coordinate 98,635,335 of OZ025297.1, read as the reverse complement.
AAACAATACTAACACATTCAATATAGTTTAGTATGATATGAAAAAAGACGATAGCGTAATAAAATCCAAAATAACGAATGTCAATTAAAAATCTTCCCTTTTTTTCTGAAATAAATCTGGAGACCTTAAATAAAAAGAAATATAACCTGCAACAACTTATGTCAACATCACAGTGATTCTGAAATTTGATGAAAATCCGTGCATTACTTAAATGCCGTTCCATCCATCATTACAAAAGTTTAATTCATGTTACTACTACTTCTACATCCAGCTACCCTAAGAATTATAATTTTTCCAATTTTAAACGAAATGATGTATGTTATATGAATAAAACCGCAACTAATGAAAATATACCCTAATGATGACAGCGGGATTGCGAACCGAACGTACTAGGTAATTTAAAAAGAAAAAAAAATGCATCCAGTAAAACCCCGATAATTCGGATTAATTAAGACCAGACCCAATCCGGATTATCGGAAATCCGGAGAATTAGAAAAAGAAATTAAATAAAATAAAACATACTTATAAAAAATAATCTTTAACTTATTGATTATTTACAGCAGTAAAAATGTTTACTTTATAATAAAAAAGTTTGTAATTTTTTGTTGTGACAGTTTTCTATACCTTTTGCGAGCCTACTGTCACACATACGCATGAGCATAAGTAGTTCGTTGGGTGTAGTTTAATGAAGAGTTTAAATAAGAAAGCTTAAGGTATTATTCCGAAAAGATTTCAGAATTTTTTTTTATCCAGAATACGACGGTGAAACAAGTTAATGTTATGGAAATTAGACAAATCGCTTTTCAAACTTGAAAAAAAAAATTGAATGAACTGATCCGGATTAGCGGGGTCCGAATTAGCGGGGTTCTACTGTATTTCAATTTTGTAACACCTGTAGTATTATTTATTGCATTCCATCTGTTGATTTTATTCATCCAAAAGTAATGTATTATGTGTAGTGGTGATGAATTTTGTTTTGAAGATTCCCAAATATGATTATTGTTTTTTCTTGTGCCCTTGCTATTTTGAATTATCATGTCCAAGCTAAAGAATCATTAAAGTTAAAGGCTTTACAATATGAACTTTTCAAGCTACGCAAAATGAACTTTAAAACGTTTTCAATTAGTTTACTAAACAATTTATATTACTTCAGAGAGATGTTACAAAAAATTAAAAATAAATAACATTGACATGTTTCACTTCCAATCTAATAAGAACCATAATCATAATTAAAATTTTGACTATTATTTATGATAATAATTATTATATTTATTATGATTTTGGTTCTTATCAGATTGGAAGTGAAACAGGTCAATGATTTGTTTCATCATTAATTTTTTGTAACAGCTCTCTCAAGAAATATAAATTGTTTAGAAAAATTTTTATATAAAAAACGAAGTTCTTAAAATCTTGTGATTTAAAAATCTAATGGATAAAATTTTTATCACAGTTTTCAATTTAATTAAAAGGCGACAGATAATAAAACTACCGAAGTTACAAGTTTAAAATATACGGGACATTTTCACCATTCGCATCAGTGTTGGGTACGAACGCGCTCACTGAACGAAAACTCACGAGTTTCGCTCACTATTTGTGAACTTTGAACTGAACTTCGCTCACTATTTTATAAACGAGCATGAACTGAACGGAAACTCAAAAAATAGACGAGTTTGAACGAAATTTACGTTCAAATTTACGTTCAATTTTTTCATAATTTATTTAAAATTTTTCCCGACCTTAGTACATTTTTTCCCTCCTTCAAATGCCATTTAGAGGCCTACACGAGCATCAGGACGGATTAAGTCTGGATATCACTTCTCTGGGCAGTATCCTAGTCTTACTTCTTCTGCAGACTGGGGTCGCGCCGAACCGGACCTGGGCTGTATACAATTTCGCCGAAAATAACTATAGTTTTTTCCTTCCAATGCGGTTTCATCTTAGAAGATTTTACTTTTACCATGTATCATTTTTTAGATTTTTACATCTCCATAACATGGAAGATGTATGTAAATGTTTCAGCTATCATTAGTATTATTAATCCAACTAAAAAAGGTTCATTAAAAGGATAAACATCGCAGCCTACGGCACTTCTGCATAGATGGAGATTATAAACAGATTAAGGTAAGTTTTTTTGGCCAGAACTCTTCCGTAAGGGTAAATATCAATGTCCTGTAGAAATGTACTCGGGGTCGGGTCGGGGCAAAATTTCAACTTTTTTTCCGCGCCGGGCCAAGCAGGGCCTTGTTTTTTTAGCTATTATATCGGGCCAAGCAGGGCCTTGTTTTTAGCTATTATATCGGGCCGGATCGAGCCTTGATTTTATCTATTATATCGGGCCGGGTCGGACCGCTAAATTTTCTCTACGAGCCGGGCTGGGCTCGGGCCGAAATTTTTATTTTAACATCGGGCCGGACATTTTTTTCTATGGATCGGGCCTGGAAATTTCCGCCCGTGCGTACCTCTATCTCACATATCGAATAATCAAATGATTAGTTCACAAAATTTTATAAATTTGGACAATAATATCCAAACATTAAAAAAAAAGAAAGAAAAAGAAAAGAAAAGAAAAAAAAGTGAACTTTTTAGTGAACTTCGTTCACTTTTACAAGTGAGTTTGATTTGAACGAGTTCGTTTGAAAATTTTTGAATTTGAACGTGAACTTAAATCACTTTTCAGAAATTGAACGTGAGTTTGAGTTAGTTCGTTTATTTCGTGAACGTGCCCAACACTGATTCGCATACATTTCGTGGTAACGGACTTGGCAAGTAACGGATTTGACATTTCAAATAAAACTAAAAAAAAAACTATTAAAATGAACTAGCTTGTATATTTTCTAACTTAGATAATAATTTACATACCTTCTAAAACTATTTAGTAAAGTTACTTAGCAGCTTACATTTCATCGCTTACAAATATGGTAACGGACTTGACATTTCAAATAAAACTATTAGAAATGAACTAGCTTGTATAATTTTTAATTTAGATAATGTTACACATACCTTCTGAAACTATTTAGTAAACAATATTTAATTACAAATGTGCAAAAATCATTATTTTAATATTAAAATTTACAGTAATAGCTAAAAAAATACCAACCTTGATAAAAGCTTATTCTTGCCACTATTACATTGCTTCAAAATTGAAGAGAAAAAAAATGGCAAGTAGTAGTTACGAGAATAGTTTAACTATATCGCCGAATATTTGCTGCTAACTTTAGGCAGCATTCGAAACCTATTTTGACTAAAATAATCACAAGGACTTTACAAAAAGTGAGGGACAAAAGATTTCTGGTAATTTCTTAAAGAAAATATCTTTTGTAATAATTTTTTTTCATTAATATAGAACACTAACAGTTCATATTTAAAATAATTAAACCTTTATATTTAAAAAAGTTAGCTCAAATTAAAATAGAACACAGTTAAAAGCATAAAACTTGGAATGGCACAGGCATTTTTGCTTTGAATCAAAATTTTAAAGATTTATATCTCAAAAAATGTTATTGATTTTTTTACTTTTTACCGTTAGAAATATTCAATATAATCTTCTTTAGCTAATGCATTGCTCAAATCAAACTTTAAATAGTAATTTATGTTTGAATTTTCTTCTTTTACTTACCCATCATACGTAGTATAAGGTAAGTCTTGCAATCGTTTTGAAAATCGAAAAAAAAATTTTTTTTGACGGATTTACACGTTTCAGACATTGGAGATTCCGAAAAACATATTTTTAGAAAAAAAAATTTGCCGTCCGTCCGTCTGTGTGTCTGTCTGTCTGTCTGTAACCGCTCTATCTCTCGAACAAATTGAGATAGAGTCTTGAAATTTCGTATGTGCTTAGTATGTAAGAATGGGACGAAGCCTATTTAATACCAGTAACCTCGATTATCCGGAACTATTTTTTTTCAAACTCTCTAAAAATTCGCTCTGATGAAAGGTACATAAAAATTTTCGAATATTTTTATTTTAAGGAGTGGACGTAAAAGGCAATAAATTAACACAAATTCTGCATAAAAAACGAAGTCGATCGGATAATTAGTTGTCGAAATAGTTCTAATCCTGTTTTTCACATTCTTTGATTTTTCATGACCCTGTATTTCATTCAAATTTCAATTCAAAGATATATTTTAATTGCAAATGAGACACTTAATTCGATGCAAGAAACCGTTAGTGAATATGATAATTATTTTTAGAGTTATAAGGATGTTTTCTTTTATGCAATTCAGTGCTACTTGAATAGTTTGGCGTTTCATACAATTTATCGAAATTGGTTCATCAAAAATTCATTAATAGAGCATGATGATGTGTTAAAAATACTTAAATATACGTTTATATTTGTTTTGGAATTGCAATGCATTTTATAAATTGTTTACATATGTTATGTTTTCATATATTATGTTATGCATATCCATGATGGGTAAGTATTACGGTGGCCTCTAACGACTAGTTTACTCTGGGACAGCAAATGTAAGCGAAATTTGAAAATGGCCCATACATTTTATTTAAGTTTCCTAGTACATTCGATGTGCAATCGTTTAGTACATTCGATGTAACGGTTCTTATCATCCTTCCACGATGGACACTAGGAAAGTACTAATCTGCACAGAATACCAAGCAAAGAATACATATTATGTTAAAAATAATATCGATATATTTAAAAGAATGTCGATACATTTAAAAAATGTTTTTGAGTTAAGTTTACAAATCTGTAATAATATTTCTCAAGGTGTTTTTATATAAAAGTTATGAGATAAGGAACTCCGACAATAATTTACGCACACTCTGTATGATTAGTATACTGTGGAAAAAAATAAGATGCTTGAAACAGGATTTTAGCTTAACAATATATCAATTACGACGCCTTAAATTTATTAAGTATGAAATTGGTCTTTTATGCGTGATTTTGAGCACAAACTCATAGCGGATGTTAATCAAGCGATATTTTCACTTTTTACAAGTGGGTAACTACCGCTCTTGCCCGGTTATTAAATATCACACACCCCACTATCTCATTCATCGTCCGAAATCTCTTAAATTATACTGTTTAGACACCGATATATCACCCCAATCGGGCTGCTTCCGTTAATCCAGCGTCATCGCCCATCCCTGAACTTGAACCGGGCTCGTGAACCAAAATGAAAAAAAAAAAATTCCCCTTCAGCTTCTAAAAAAAGCGCTGAAAAAAATTAAACGCGATACCGGCAGACTTGGCAAAAAACTTCCGCTCTTGGATTTTTTTATAAAAAGATAGCACCAAAAAAAATTTACTTCCTAAAACTCTAGACACCGGAAGTTAGCGGCACCCATAGTCACTTCCGGGTCATGGCCTTCTTACCTACTGATCACAACTCAGTTGCAGTTTTTTTTTTTTTATAACACGCGATAATTTTTTTGCCGTCGGTTTACATGGATTTCTTTCTTTCATTTTTTTTTTTTTTTTTTTCAGTTGCATTAGTTTACAGTTTTAATAAAGTCTTCACTATCTATAATAGTGGCCAAAATTGACAAAAACTTTTCCAATTTCACTTTACGTGTTACTTAAATAACAATAGGAAACAAGCTGGTAAGTGTGATCGCAGATCACACAGAGGATTTTGTTTAACATTTCTTTCAAAACAACTTATCCTTTAATTAATGAATCCGAAATGTTAATTTATAATTATTCAATTATTACAATTCAATTATTACGTCAATAAATTTAATTTTAAAATAATTATAAAAGGACAGTTTTTATTTTAATCAAATTAAAGGTGTTCAAATCAAATTATTTAAATAAACTTCAAAATTCCAAATTATTTCAGAATCCGAAAAAAAGAAAATAGCGGAGATAGAAATAAAATTTTAAATTTCTAAAAACGTAAAAAAAAAAAAAAAAAAAAAAAAAAAAAGGTCAAACGAAATTTAAAATACTGAAGACAAATTCCATGCCAACTGAAACCAGTAGTGAATTTTTCAACTTCATGTTATCTTCAAGTATTTGGTGTCATTTTAGAAGCAATGTATTGCAGTTAATGGATTTAATATTTATTTTTGAAAATTATGCATGTTTTATTTAAACTTTACGATAAATAATGGGTATTTAATGATTTTGATTTATAATGTTAAAAATATGACTTTTTAAAAGATCAATTATTTATTAAAAATATGGTGATTTTATGTATTTTTTCATTTATATAGTAAGTTAAATGGTTCCTAATCATAATTTTACAGTAATAATCTTCATATACAACTTTCTTCTTATTTCTTTAAAATAAAGTTATTTACAATTTTTATTTGTCCCCTCTGTTACGAATTTTTACAAAAGTTTATTTTATTCAATATCTAAAAAAGATTTAAATTTAATAAAAAGTGTTTACAATAAGTAACATTTGTGTAATCATATTATGTAATAATTTTGAAAATGTATTCAATTTTTTTTTAAATACATGCGTAACAGAGGGGATGTAACAGAGGAGACATAGCTAAATGTCCCCTCTGTTACACATGGTTGTGAACGAATCTAATTATTTTAACACAATCTAATTTTCAATACAATCTAATTATTTTAAGTAGCTTTGATAAAATCCAACCAAGTGTGTGTTACAAGTAGATTTTAGCGAAAACTTTACTTTTGTTACACAAAATGAGATACAATCAGCACATTGGATTCACAAGCAGTGTTCTTTGTTTTACTGCTGTTGCTTGGCTCCCAAAAATTGATCTCGTGGAAGAAAAAGAAATTAGGAGTTATGTCATAGCCAGTGACTATATGCAGCATGACAAACATGCAATCCACACTTTCAATGAAATCCTATTTGATAAATTAAAAAAGGAATTCCCTATGTTAAAAGAAATTGACACTTTTAGTGATGGGCCATTATCCCGACTCAAACAGAATAACACACTTTGCAATGTTACTTTCTCACCCTTTAAAATATTTTTGCATTATTTTGCTACTAGTCATGTAAAGAGTGCAGTTGATGGAGTGGGAGGTACTGTAAAGAGGGCTGTGTACCGAAGAATTATGTCTGGGAAAATGGGCTCCTCCACCATCTGATGCTAAATCATTTGCTGATACCATTTGCAATGGAGTAGAAATTATTTATTGTGCAAAAGAGGATGTAGAAAGGGACATTGCTGCCTTTAATGAAAGAGTTTCAAATATAAAAGCTACATCAAATTTGTGGAGAATTCGTTGTGTTAGAGTGCGACAAAAATATTGTATTTCTTATTCATCTGTGTCTGTTGACGGTGTACAGTTTTGATTCGGATGGTATGGATAAATCTGTAGAAAATAACAATTTGTTAACTCCTGATGTTAATGTTGGCAATTTTGCATTTGTTAGATTTCAAAGAAAGAATAGGATGGTGGAATTTGTTGCCCAAATAACTGAAATTGACAAGGAAACCGACGATGTCCATGTTGTATTTTTAAGTCGGTCTAGTGGATTGAAAACATTTAAATATAATCATAAAGATATAGCATGGGTTCATAAGTTTGAAATAAAACAAGTACTACCAACTCCAACATTAAATAATGAAAACGTCATCTTTGATAATGATATTGCACTGGAAATATGATCACTGAATTTGTAAGATGTCCCCTCTGTTACATTCCATGTCCCCTCTGTTACGTTCGTTTAGTTTCATTTAAATAAAATGTGTTTTCAATTTAAACAATCTGATAGGTAATTATTTTACCTTGAAATGTCTTTACTTAAAAAATAAATTTAATCTTTTTTGTAATTTTTAAATCACAGAGTTTTATATAAATTGTATTGCATGTCAAAAAAATGTTTTTTTTTTTTTTTTTTTGGGTCCCCTCTGTTACATACCATTTTAATTAATTTATATTTATCAATTTAATTTAAATGCTTTAAGTGATAAAATTAAATAACATAAAAAGATTATAGCTTGACATGTTTCATTGCTCTTACGGCAACATTTTTAATTTGAATGTTGCCGCAAAAATTTGATTGATAACATTTGAAAATGTTGGCGTAAGAGCAATGAAACATGTCAAGCTATAATCTTTTTATGTTATTTTATTTTATCACTTAAAGCATTTAAATCAAATTGATATTTTAAAGTGATGTTTATATTATATGTAATTTATAATTAAATAATTAAGCTTTTTCATCGTTTCTAATTAATTAATTAAGCACTGTTACATAAATTAACATAGTCTTGTAAAATTTTTGTCTTTGGAAAATTTAGTAAGTATTTAAATGGTAAAATTCTTGTGTAATTTCCCCTCTGTTACGCTTGGAATTCATCTGAATCATTAATAAATCGCAAAACTTTTTAAAATAGAAAGAAAATTGAATTCCGAAGAATATTATGAATATCAGTGATAAAAAAAACAGTAATATAAATCTTTAAATTGGCAAAAAATACGAAATTTCTTTTAATTTATCCGTCTTAGTATGAAAATATCAAGTTCCAGCACTGGCGCTCGAACGCAGAAACTTCTGTTTGAAGCTTTTCCTCTAAAATTTGATGTCAACACGAAAGCCGTTGAAATTAAAATTCTTTTTTAAAATCTAAATCGTAGAAATAAATGGATGACATTGAAAAAATTGAAACAACAGACTTTTTCAAAATTTTATGATTTGTCGTGGGACACATTCAGCTGTAAGCACACAAAATTTGAAGTCACTGGACTAATACAGTTTTTGTGTACGGACTCTGTGACAGAAGGCAGAGGCAAATAGGATTTCGCCACATGAACGAAGCCCTAAAAATTAAGTTTAAGCTATTCACTATAAATATTAAAATATTGATAAATACTTTCATTTTATTTTATTTTATTTTATTAAGCATTATGATGATTTGAATTTTCGGACATGTTTTGATATCGATGTTTTTAGCAGCTTGATTCTGTTTGAACCTAAATTAGTAGTAAAAGAAATGCGAATCAATGTATTCACGTTGTTTATTGAGTGGTATGATATTTTACCATGCTATAGTTGCAGCTTTTGCACCAACAAATCATAGTTCAAAATCTATAACAGTTTTACCAACGTATTTACCATAAAATATTATCGAAAAATATTTGGATGTAAAGTTTTGCATTTCATTCAGAATTATGTGAGACTGCGGCAATTTGTTGCTCGTATATTCAATCTAATTTTTGATTTGTCACGGCACAAAAATTATTTTATTTACCGTAAACGAGGGCGGGGCTGCTTTGGGCCCTTTTTTCTGCTTCCACTATCATTTCCATTATTAAAAAAATATTATATATAATTTTCAACGTCGAGATTGAATTGTAAGCAATTAACATGAATCATTGAAATTATTTCATGATATTATAGAAGTATTTTTTATTATTTTTTTTTTTTTATTATTATTTTTAAAGTTTTGGGACCAAGTAGCCCCTGCTGGAGGCTTCTTTGGTCTATTCTGTTAGTTTCTTTTAAAACAAGTACATTTCATAGTTTTTTTTTTTTTTTTTTTTTTTTTTTTTACATTTTAACACAGTAATCCAATTGTTAATATACACTATATTGCCATTGATTATTGGACACTTGCGATTTTAGACATTTTACTAAATATCTAGAAAAATACATGAGGAATCATCTCGAAACTCTTAGTGTATAAATATAATAGTATACGCCATACATCGCCGTGAAAATTTATTACCGAAACTCCATAGGGGACCGTCAACAAATTAAAAAAGAATGAATATCTTTTGAACAACCCTGTCAAAACTAATGTAGCAAAAGTGCTCAAACTCTAGATTATGATTGAATGCTTTATTGTAATACACTGTGTTCATTTTTATGCAAATAGCATGGATACTCGCAGGGTAATTCAGGTTTTTATAAAAATGGTCCCAAATTTTTCCAAGTTTTTCCCTTATAATTTTCAGAATTCTTAATATAAATTAATATTTTTTTCAGAAAATAGGACAAACAACATTGCACACAGTACCCTGTAATAAGAATTAAAAAATAATAAAAATTGTATGAAAAATGCGTAGGTTTACTAAATAATTTTTTACTGCGCATGCGTTAAAGATATCATAATTTCATTTGCATATTCTGTTAGCTAAATGTATAGAGCAACTTTTGTAAAAGTCTCAAAATCATAGCTTGAAAATTCTGAAAGTAATCGTCTATAGAAAAAGGACAAAATCCGTTGTTTCCAAAATGAAGCAAAAAAAAAAAAAAAATGAGGGATTTTATCCAAATGTAGTAGTACATCCCGTATTGTGTTTTCTACATTGACACTAATCAATGAATATATGGATACAACCCCTCTTGTTTTTGCTTCATTTTGAGAATAACGGATTTTCAACTAATTCAATTGACGATTATTTTCAGAATTTTCAAGTTTTTGTGACTTTAACAAAAAGTTGCTCTATACATTTAACTAACATAATATGCAAATGAAATTTTGATATCGTTGACGCATGCGCAGTAAAAAATTATTTAGTAAACCTACTCATTTTGTACACAATTTTCATTATTTTTTAATTCTGATTACAGGGTACTGTGTGCAATGTTGTTTGCCATATTTTCTGAAAAAAAATATTATTTTATATTAAGAACTCTGAAAATTATAATGGAAAAACTTGGAAAAATTTGGGACCATTTTTATAAAAACCTTAATAATTACTCTGCGAGTGTGCATGCTATTTGCATAAAAATGAACACAGTATATTACAATAAAGCATTCAATCATAATCTAGAGTTTGAGCGCTTTTGCTACATTAGTTTTGACAGGGTTATTCAAAAGGTATTCATTCTTTTTTAATTTGTTGACGGTCCCCTATGGAGTTTCGGTAAAAAATCTTCACGGCGATGTATGGTGTATACTATTATATTTATACACTAAGAGTTTCGAGATGATTCCTCATGTATTTTTCTAGATATTTAGTAAAATGTCTAAAATCGCAAGTGTCCAATAATCAATGGCAATATAGTGTATCAAAGACACGAGAAGCAATTTTCGTCAATAGGACAGAAACAATTAATTTAACATTTTTATATAGTAAAATTTGAAAAAAAAATTATTTAAAATATTTTTTAAGAGATTTGATCGCATAAAAGGCATTTCTAAGTAGCTGGGACTATTCTCGATCAAAAAAAGGCCTGGTATAATGTAGCTCCGAAAAATTAGTTTTTATATTAGCTTTGTCAAAACGTAAACATTTCCTATCAAAATAAAAAGTTAAAGGAAAAACTATGATCACACATGGGTTACAGGTTACTAAAGGTAATATTTTGATACTTACCTTATTTATAGCTTGTATTCAAATTTTTTCACTATAGAAAATTTGGAGGGTTAAAATCTATGCACGAAAACTGTTGTTTACAAAAACATCCAGTGTTGCAACTAAAAAAAATTAAACAACCTTAAACTATTCAAAGAACCTACAGTAAGGTATAAAATATTTTTCAAGGACAAAAACTCCAAATTATCTTGTATTGTTTGTCCAATGCAAAGAATAAAAACTTTTTTATGGGGTGGGTCAAAGAAATCCTGCAAAGACCAAAGTACGGTTGATGTAGTAGATGCATAATCAGGGTCGGCGCAACGTCTGTCGTGCGGGTCCTGGCAAAACAGTTAGCGAGGACCAATGTATTCTGCAATACTGGAATAATGAAATATGTATCATAGAGTATGTCATTGATATCTTTATTTTAATAAACAATTTACATTACTTGAGAGAAATGATACAAAAAATTAAAAACATATAACATTGACATGTTTCAGCTCCAATCTGATATTAATCATAATCATAATAAAAATAAAAATACAAATCGAAACATATTGGTGTTATTTGTTTGTAATTTTTTGTAACACCTCTCTCTAGCAATGTAAATAGTTTATTAAAATGTTTTTATAAAAGTTGAAGTTCTTAAATTCTTGTGATTTAAAAATCTAATGGATTTAATAAACTTTTTGTCATAGATATCATATAATAATACACCGTGTCTATTAATAATGTTCCAGTTATAAATTTTAACCTTTTGTGTGCCGCGCGCACCTCTTGTTTTATGCTAAAATTATCGATAGTACTCGCATTTATTTCCTCATTTCGGTGTGCATTTAAGCTGGTTGCATTAGCGAAGCGTACGATTTCTAGTATATTGTTAGTTTACAAGTAATTTTATCTACTTTACGGAGGAGAATTCCGAAGCGAAGTTTGACCAGTCCCCGACTAGTCAAACTTTTGGTCTTTACACCGTTCAAGTCCAGACTTGAAAATTCCAGCCCGCGAAGATCTCTACTATGCTATGCGCTTAACTGAGTAATAGCTATGTTACATATACAAATCTACAGATCATGCACAGGACTCTACAAAATATTCGGGCATTTTTCTAATTATTGATGATCTCCGGATGACTCTGTCTTTTTTAGGGTCCCAAGATCCAAGGGCTCCGACCACGATCGCTTCAACTCGTACTCTTTTGTTATTTACTGTAAGTTCATGAGCTAAATTAGCGTATTTGTCTTCCTTCCTTTTTCTGGCAATCGTAAAGGCTTCCGCTCCATTCTCGAATGGGCACGTCACATCAATAATTAAAATGTCATTATCTTTTTGGAGAATAAGATCGGGTCGGCAGTTTTGAGTCCCAATTACTTGATCCTCATCAAGGATGGTCCATCTACCAGAGGCAGCTTTTTTGATACGACTGACCACTGCATTGCGGCGCTTTTTATATAGGGTACTATGTACCATACAGTGGTCTAACACATGAGGTAAAGTCTCCGGCAGTGGACATTTTCTACATTTAATGTTAGTGTGGCCACGGGCTTTCTTGATGGCATTCAGTTGATAGAGCAAGCCCAGCCGTGCCTTATGTATAAAACGCCAGTTTTTGAATGTTGTATATTTGCCATCTCTGAAAAAGTGACAGCTGGACTTGGCCGCAGCCACACATATATTCGTTTTGCCTTGGTGAGGGTGAGCCCTCAGTGACAGGGTACGTTTATTTCTAAGGAATTTTCTAATGGATTTAAAAATAAACTTCCTGTTACGTTAAGCATCGTCACCAAATTCAAGCTCGATGTTATGAGCATCCTCAATCGACCACCTCACCCCCAGTCTCCTGGTAGCTTGGCGTGCTCTTGACCAAGGTGACCTATATTTATCAGAGGTCCGGGTAGCAGGCGCATTATTAAGGTAGTCTTGCATATTACGATGGCTGGTGGAGTCTTGTCGATAATTTGCAGTTTCCACAAGCTCATCCCAGGCTAACTTTTGGACAACTTTATCGGTAGATGTTAAGAGTTTGAACCCCCCGTTAATAAGGGCGATGTCACTGTCCTCAGCCGCCAACGGAATACCAAATAAGCCATCTTCTCTATCACCATACAGGTATTCGTTGGCGGCATTTGACGGGAGGCCAAGAGTTTTCTTTAATAAGGGTCTGAGGGAATCATCAATATAGGTCCAATCAGTTTTAGATATTTGTTCGGTTCTCTGGAGGAATTGCAAAGAGGGATAAAAGAAGGATTTAATGCAGTCGATCCTCTGCCAGGGTGTAAGCTGAGAGGTTAAGATTTTAATACCCCTCTGCCGGATGTCCTCAACAGTGACCGAGTCACGCGGAAGGAATACTAAAATGGGTTTGCCTAAAAACTTCGTCGCATCCCCATTCTCCATATGGGGGATATGTGACCCGGCCAAATTAAACTTAGTGTTTCTACATCCAGCAGGGGGTTTGCTGCTATAATGGAGGGTTACACATTTTTTGGCATTAAATATTAAACCTATTTTTGTAGCAAGAAGATTGATAAGATTGAGAAGGGCTTGAAGGTCCCCCGCCGATCTATCAATTAGGAGTATGTCATCGGCGTAAGCTAAAATATAGTGAAACATACTCCTTAAAGTAGGGTCCCTAGCAGAGCCCTCTCGCTGAACTTTCAAAATAATAAAGTTAATGGCCAGGATAAAGAGTACCCCGCTCAAGGGATCCTCTTGCCTGACCCCGGTGATGGCCTCACGAGGGGTTGAATGGCCTTTGGTAGTTTTATAAGTGGTCCTCGCCCTTCCCATAAACATCTTTGATGATAGAAATAAAATCATCCCCTGCCCCAACTAATTTTAACGTTTCAAAGATCACCCAGTGGGGCAGGGACCCAAAAGCATTAGAAATATCAAGGGAGACGAAGAACAAATCCTTTTTACTAATTTTAGACTTCCTCATAATCATGTCAAGAATATAGTTATTTTCAAAAACCCCATCGTGAGGTAAAAAACCCTTTTGGCATGGAGAAATGATGTTATTATTCTCCAGCCAGAGGTAAAGTCGCTTAGTAAGGCAGCTGGCGTAGAGTTTGTAAATGGTATTCCCAAGAGCAATCGGCCGCCAGTTACCAGGATCGCTTTTGGGACCTTTCTTATAAATTAAAATTGTAGTGGTGTTTTTCCAGGAGGATGGGACAGCGTGGAACTTAAGACAACAGTTATATAGTGGAGTAAGAGCATTAGCTTTGGGATCAACTATTTTAAGGTGGTTGTAAGTTAGACCGTCTGGGCCCGGGGAGGTGCTTTCGCAGGCTCGTAATTTTTTGGAAATCTCTTTTTTAGTGAATGGGCTAGTATCCATTTTATCATTCATAGTATCATATTCATTCATAAACTCAGTATTGTTTGGTTTCTCATACTCATTACCATTGTAGTGATTAGCAACCTCCTCCGGGTCCAGATCGCAAAATTCAGAATCGTCATTGTTAATAAGGCGGAGTGCTTTTTTTCTATTTTTCCTGTACAATTTTTGGATATCAGAGTGATTATTTGGGTTAATAACTTTGGGAGGGCGGACTGCCCCATCCTCAGGTTTAGATTTAAAATTAAGATGTTTTTTAACTACCACCGGGGTCGTCATCGTCATCCCCACCGTCATCACCAGGGTCCCCCCCCCCATATCGTCACCAGTACCCAAATTCGGGTCCGCTTCAATGGTGACAACAGAATCAGTTGAACTGGATTGATCAGCAGGGCAATTCTCACTGGCAGGATGATCAACAGAAATAGGGTGATCATTAATTTCCTTCGGGACAGTATTGGCATCAACTGCGTTATCAATTAACCCTACATTACACCCAATATCAGGAGGGTCATCAACAGTTTTGGGAACAGTACTAATATTACAAACAACGGGGCACTCCTTTATACCCGTGCTGCCACCTCGGGAGAAAAGGCCCCACGAATGTCTAGGGACATCATGAGAAGGGTTAAAAGAATTAAAAATGACAGATTCATTGAAAATCTGATTCTCAGCAGCCTGTAAAAGGGGCTGGGAGCTAAAATTATTTGTATAGGTTAAAATATTAGAGTTAGAAGCCTTAGGCGGAACGATCACTGGGTAATAAGAATCATCACCTTTAGAATCACTAATATCACTAAGCTTAGTAAAAACCTGACCCGAGGCAGCATCATCCTGGCCATTAAAGGAACAGCTCTGGTCAGAGTCCGACTGCTGCGAGGCCCGGGATGAGCAGGGAACAAAGTCAGGGTCAGAACCATTTTTATCGCATATAGTATCATCAGATAACCTAGTATTATCGTTAGAATTTCTTCTGGTAGAGGAAAGCACAGGATCACTAATTCCGCTACCAGTCACTATAGTTAAAAACTCATCAACATCTTTGTCCGTTATAACGATTGAACTATCGCCACCGGGCAAATTATCACTGGCATTGCAAGAAGGATTAGATTTATTACCTTCCATGAATTTTTTAGTGTCCTCGATAAACCTATCAATCTCATTAGTATCAATAAGAGGTTTTTTAGTTCTAACTCTTAATTCTCTAACGCTAGGAGTAACATTATCACTAACCTTCTTCTCAGGATTAGAAATCAACGAACTATTAGATACAGTGGAGATCGACAAACTCTTCCTGACACTAGACGAAGATGCAACAACCCCACCAGCCCCTTTCCTTTTACTGGTGATCGGGAGGGCATTTTTCAGATTATATTTATCTTGAATATCGCTTTTAATATGAATTTTCTTGTGATTACTGAGTCCCCTCCAGCTAGGAAAAGCAATACTACACTGATCGCACCGGAAGGGACACCCATCGTTAGTCTGGACTAACATACTTCTATTTCTAAAACAGGCATGGTTGGACAGGCACCTCCCAATCACCGTATGACAGATGGAGCACCAGTTGGTTTTCCTCGAGACCTCTACTTTATGTATTTGCTTCATGTGGCGAACTAAATCGTTCACCACAGAGTACTTGTCATTTTTCCCTGTGTCGCTCTTGATCATGACTTTGCACATACCAATCAGACATTTCACAGGGCATTTAATAGGCCAGGAGACGGTGAGGTGGGACCCGTTCCATCTAGCAAGAACAAGATTAATTTCTTCATCATCGTTCTTTTCATCATTATTATTCACAGCACCACTGCCACTGGGGCCAGCGATATTCTGGGACGAGCCAGCCATGCTGTAAAAAGTACACAAAAAATATTTATTTTAGTGTTTAATAAAACCGTACTTGTATAGAGTACATGTAAATAGTAAAACCTTAAAACCGTGCTTGTAAATGAGCACTTGTAAGAGATAAAACATGATTATGGAATATGTACAAATGAGAAAATGGAAAGATACAAATGAATAAATGAACTATATACAATGAATGGAAAAAAAATAAAAATGTAACCCATACAATGGGCAACAAAGAGTGACATGAAAGAAGTTAAAAAACACAGTCGTATTTTATAACTTTCTGTGTACAAGGTTAGTCAAGTAGTTTAAAAAGAACAACATAAAAACACAGACCTATTTTGTAACTTTCTGTGCAAAGGTTGGTCATCAATTTTAAAAGTACCTAATTAACTACTAAGAGAATTACAAGACAACACTTTAAAAATCGTAAGTCAGATCACAGCAAAAGCGTTGGTAGTGAAATGTTATGCTAACAATAATCAAACGCTGAACATCCGACGACACTGACAGCATTAAAACGCAAGTCAGTTCATAGCGAGAGCTTTGGTGTCATATATCAATGATGAAGTGAAATGCTAACAGTAATCAAACGCTCAACCTTCAACGAGCACCAACGGCATTTGCAGCATTAAAACACAGACGTTAAAGCGAAATGATTAACATTTTAATAGACAGCAGAAGATCTCTAGCGTACGATTTCTAGTATGTTGTTAGTTTACAAGTAATTTTATCTACTTTACGGAGGAGAATTCCGAAGCGAAGTTTGACCAGTCCCCGACTAGTCAAACTTTTGGTCTTTACACCGTTCAAGTCCAGACTTGAAAATTCCAGCCCGAGAAGATCTCTACTATGCTATGCGCTTAACTGAGTAATAGCTATGTTACATATACAAATCTACAGATCATGCACAGGACTCTACAAAATATTCGGGCATTTTTCTAATTATTGATGATAACTGTAGAACTTCCAAATGCATTATGTGTTTTTAATATTTCTTATTTGGACATCTTTAATTTTTATAAATTGTTTGAATCTAGGTATTATATATGTTCATATATAATCATAATGTTTTATTATACTACTCTAAATTCGGTCGCAGACATTTAGCCGACAACCAAATAGCCGACAAAACAATTAGCATACAGAAAATAGCCGATAGGACGTTTAGCCGACAAGTACATTTAGCAGACACGTACATTTAGCCGACAGGACATGTATCCGAAACGTACATTTAACCGACAGGACATTTAGCCGAAGCGTACATATAGCATACAGGACAGTTAACCGAAACGGACATTTAGCCGACAGACAATTGGACGACAGGCAATTAACTGAACGTAACATTTAGCCGACAGGTCAATTAGCCGACAAGACGATGAGCCGACAGGACATTTAACCGACAGGTCAATAAACCGACAAGACGCTTAGCCGACAGGACATTTAACCGATAGGTCAATAAGCCGACAAGACGATTTGCCGACAGGATATTTAACCGACAGGACGATTACAGTTAAGTTGCGATTTTGTTTCAGTTAGGATGGTTTGGTTACAGTTGTGGTTAGGTTATTCTTAGGGTACATTTGGATTACCATTAGGTTACAGTTAGGTTACCGATAGGTAGTATTTAGGCTACAGTTAGTTTATAGTTAAGTCATGGCAAGGTTATGGTTAGGTTGCATTTGCGTTACAATTGAGTTACGGTTCTAACAGTAATCTTTAAATTTGCTCACGAGTAGGTCACAGTTAGATTATGGTTAGATTGCAGTTAAATTATTCTTAGATAGCAACTACGTTACGGCTACACTACGGTTAGGTTATATTTAGGTTATAGTTAGGTCACAGTTGCGTTACAGTTAGGTTATGGTTTGGTATACATGTTTATTCTAATAAAGAGCTTTCCTGATTATTTTTGAAGGTTCATTAGTTAAGTATAAAAGAGGGAAATGGGGGGGGGGAGTGTAATCACCCTTCAATTTAACTAAATGGGTATTTCATGCAGAATTATTCTTTTAAATAAGAGTATACTATACAATTAATGTGAATAATAGTCTGTGAGCCTATTTGTTTGGTTTACTATTTTATTATGTTGTATTTTTCCAGTTCTACACCAATTACATTCCCCACTCCTCTCTCCTTCCCCCAAAATCCCAGTTTTCCTAATTATAATCCGATTTCAATGAGAACTTTTTCGACGTTCTTCCCGTATAATTTGCTTATCAACTAAACATTGATTTTATACATACCGCTATTGTTAAGCGCTATTTATGGTCAAAAATAAATTTTAGCTTTTTTCCATTTCAAACTTTTCATTCTTTGTTTAAAGACACATTAATTAGGCTTCTCGTCAATTAAGCTGTATTTCTCAAGTTTGTCAAAGTGTTTGTGTAAGCTGTATTTTAAAAATTCCAGTCGTTTACGAAAAAAAGTACTGAGTTATGATACTATGAGTTTTATAAAATATCGGAGTTTAATAACACTAAAGGATCCTATATGTTTTATTAATATATGTCAGAGATATACGCATGAAAATGCATGCTAAAATATTTTTAAACTTATTTTTTCAAAGAGTAAATTCAGCAATTTAAAAAAGTGATCCCCGAGAATTTTCTGCTGTTATTTTATTTATATGTGTGTGTGCAGAAAAAATAATACACTTGTTAATGTTACAATAAGATATCAAGCTTGTATGTAGGAATATCATAAAACCAAATAAATATAAAAGTCTTTATAGAATCAGTAATTTGAAATGAATTAGAACAGAATATTACGCGAAAAACATCCAGCGAATATTGAATAAATATATATTCTGGAAAAGAAAATGAATTTGAATGCTATTTATGTATTCTTAAACTTAAAACATAGAGAAATTTTTACTATCGAACTCCTTCTAAAATTATTTGCTTTAATATTACAGATGTCTGAAGCAACAAAAAATCTTTAAAGCAAATTTTACATTTAGAACTTCGAAAAGTGATTTTTTAGCAGTAAAATACACACACACAAATGCACAGTCATATATATGTATAACATGAAACTTAAGTCAATGATTGGAAGAAAGACACAAAAAATTAAATTCAGTGAAGGAATAATTCCACATTTATATTAAACATATTTTTATCAGCAACTTTGTGTTAATAAATAAGAGTCCGTTATACTTTTAAGACAGTAAAATTATTTGATTTTGTTTTCATCGGAGAATATTCATTTTTATGTCTCGCAACAATATTTATTTTACTTTATTTTATTATTACTTTTAAAAAGTAAAAGAATTTCCGTAAGTTTTGCTAGTTGCATGATTAAACTCAAAATGTAAGAATACTAAATCGACTCCTATAATAATGTAAATGACGTTCCTAAAAACTTTTAATTTTAATTCGAGTCGAAAGAAAGTCACAATAATTCAAAGTAAACTATTTCTAAGATAAAAGTAACATAACAATAACGTAACCGTAACCTAATTGTAACTTTTTATTTAAGTCTTGTTCCATGCGGTTTATCTGTAAGATAAGCGTAACATAACGGTAACATAAAAGTATTCTAACAGTGACGTAATTATAATCTAACTGTGTAATTTAATCGTAACCTAACCGTAATGTAACAATAACCTAACTCTAACATAACCCTAATTTAAGTGTAACGTATTCTTAACCTAACCTTAACCTATTTGTAAAATAAACGTACCATAACGATAACCTAACCGTAACTTATTTGTAAAATAAATATAACATAATGATAATTTAACTGTAACCTATTTGTAAAATAAACATAACGTAACGATAATTTAACCGTAACTAATTTGTAAAATAAACATAAAATAACCTAATAATAACCTAATCTTGTCACCATTGAAGCGGACCCGAATTTGGGTACTGGTGACGATATGGGGGAGGACCCTGGTGATGACGGTGGGGATGACGATGACGACCCCGGTGGTAGTGGCGCTGGCGATGCTATTCCCGGGGCAATCCCGTCAGACCCTCAATTCATAGAAAGGTACGCAAACAGGTTTTTAGAAATTTATAATGATCCTTCCGCTAACTTTGATGAATTTCAATCTATTGCTGATGATTTCATAATTTCTATTAAAAAACATCTTAATTTTAAATCTAAACCTGAGGATGGGGCAGTCCGCCCTCCCAAAGTTATTAACCCAAATAATCACTCTGATATCCAAAAATTGTACAGGAAAAATAGAAAAAAAGCACTCCGCCTTATTAACAATGACGACTCTGAATTTTGCGATCTGGACCCGGAGGAGGTTGCTAATCACTACAATAGTAATGAGTATGAGAAACCAAACAATACTGAGTTTATGAATGAATATGATACTGTGAATGATAAAATGGACACTAGCCCATTCACTAAAAAAGAGATTTCCAAAAAATTACGTGCCTGCGAAAGCACCTCCCCGGGCCCAGACGGTCTAACTTATAACCACCTTAAAATAGTTGATCCCAAAGCTAATGCTCTTACTCCACTATATAACTGTTGTCTTAAGTTCCACGCTGTCCCATCCTCCTGGAAAAACACCACTACAATCTTAATTTATAAGAAAGGTCCCAAAAGCGATCCTGGTAACTGGCGGCCGATTGCTCTTGGGAATACCATTTACAAACTCTACGCCAGCTGCCTTACTAAGCGACTTTACCTCTGGCTGGAGAATAATAATATCCTTTCTCCATGCCAGAAGGGTTTTTTACCTCACGATGGTGTTTTTGAAAATAACTATATTCTTGACATGATTATGAGGAAGTCTAAAATTAGTAAAAAGGATCTGTTCTTCGCCTCCCTTGATATTTCTAATGCTTTTGGGTCCCTGCCCCACTGGGTGATCTTTGAAACGTTAAAATTAGTTGGGGCAGGGGATGATTTTATTTCTATTATCAAAGATGTTTATGGGGGGGCGAAGACCACTTATAAAACTACCAAAGGCCATTCAACCCCTCGTGAGGCCACCACCGGGGTCAGGCAAGGGGATCCCTTGAGCGGGGTACTCTTTATCCTGGCCATTAACTTTATTATTTTGAAAGTTCAGCGAGAGGGCTCTGCTAGGGACCCTACTTTAAGGAGTATGTTTCACTATATTTTAGCTTACGCCGATGACATACTCCTAATTGCTAGATCGGCGGGGGACCTACAGGCCCTTCTCAATCTTATCAATCTTCTTGCTACAAAAATAGGTTTAATATTTAATGCCAAAAAATGTGTAACCCTCCATTATAGCAGCAAACCCCCTGCTGGATGTAGAAACACTAAGTTTAACTTGGCCGGGTCACATATCCCCCATATGGAGAATGGGGATGCGACGAAGTTTTTAGGCAAACCCATTGGAGTATTCCTTCCGCGTGACTCGGTCACTGTTGAGGACATCCGGCAGAGGGGTATTAAAATCTTAACCTCTCAGCTTACCCCCTGGCAGAGGATCGACTGCATTAAATCCTTCTTTTATCCCTCGTTGCAATTCCTCCAGAGAACCGAACAAATATCTAAAACTGATTGGACCTATATTGATGATTCCCTCAGACCCTTATTAAAGAAAACTCTTGGCCTCCCGTCAAACGCCGCCAACGAATACCTGTATGGTGATAGAGAAGATGGCTTATTTGGTATTCCGTTGGCGGCTGAGGACAGTGACATCGCCCTTATTGACGGGGGGTTCAAACTCTTAACATCTACTGATAAAGTTGTCCAAAAGTTAGCCTGGGATGAGCTTGTGGAAACTGCAAATTATCGACAAGACTCCACCAGCCATCGTAATATGCAAGACTACCTTAATTCTGCGCCTGCTACCCGGACCTCTGATAAATATAGGTCGCCTTGGTCAAGAGCACGCCAAGCTACCAGGAGACTGGGGGTGAGGTGGTCGATTGAGGATGCTCATAACATCGAGCTTGAATTTGGTGACGATGCTCAACGTAACAGGAAGTTTATTTTTAAATCTATTAGAAAATTCCTTAGAAATAAACGTACCCTGTCACTGAGGGCTCACCCTCACCAAGGCAAAACGAATATATGTGTGGCTGCGGCCAAGTCCAGCTGTCACTTTTTCAGAGATGGCAAATATACAACATTCAAAAACTGGCGTTTTATACATAAGGCACGGCTGGGCTTGCTCTATCAACTGAATGCCATCAAGAAAGCCCGTGGCCACACTAACATTAAATGTAGAAAATGTCCACTGCCGGAGACTTTACCTCATGTGTTAAACCACTGTATGGTACATAGTACTCTATATAAAAAGCGCCACAATGCAGTGGTCAGTCGTATCAAAAAAGCTGCCTCTGGTAGATGGACCATCCTTGGTGAGGATCAAGTAATTGGGACTCAAAACTGCCGACCCGATCTTATTCTCCAAAAAGATAATGACATTTTAATTATTGATGTGACGTGCCCATTCGAGAATGGAGCGGAAGCCTTTTCGATTGCCAGAAAAAGGAAAGAAGACAAATACGCTAATTTAGCTCATGAACTTACAGTAAATAACAAAAGAGTACGAGTTGAAGCGATCGTGGTCGGTGCCCTTGGATCTTGGGACCCTAAAAATGACAGAGTCATCCGGAGATTATGCTCAGAAAATTATGCAAAAATGATGAGGAAAATTATTGTTTCTGAGACCATAAGTTACTCTCAGGACGTCTATTTTGAACACACCCGGATGACTGATGGTCCTCAAGATTCCGGGAGTCGTCATTAGCCAGCCTGCTGCCTGCCTTTTAATTCTATGTACATTGTATTATGTGTTTAAATAAAGTTTTATATGTGTTATATTTTTAAATAAAGTTTGTTAAACAAGGTTCGGAGATGGAGAACCATAGAACTGACTTAGGCCACATGGACACACACTTTTAATTTTTTTTTCCTTATTGGTCGCGATTAATTGTAAATTCCAGACCCACACGATGTAACATTTTTTCGTAGTACCCTTTTCTGTATGCTAAATGTCTTGTCGGCTATTTTGTTGTCAAAAACAGCCGACAGCCTTTTTTGTTGTTGTTGTTAAACTCAGGCCTATGCTTTTTCAAACTAATGTTGACTGCCCTTTTGCCTGCGACCAGTGTGATGAGACGTTTCCTAACTGGCGCGGGCTGTCTAACCATCGAATTGCTCATAAGAAACAGAATATACAGGATAACTATAATAGAAAAAATGCACTGCCGATTGCTGGCAGGAATTTAAGAGCTGGTGGGAACTCTCGTACCCCTCCTTCTGTCAACAATAGAAATGCTAATATTAATGTTAGTAATCGGAGTAGTGCTTCTAAGTCCTTTGTCAATGGCACCGGAGTGAGGAGGAATACCACTGCCGCAGCCACCAGTAAAAAGTCCCCTAATACTGATAAGTCTAATTTGAATAATATTGATAAATTCATACAGGATACGAAAGCGTTTTTAAATGTGACTAGTAATACTGAGACGATTAATGATAGCTCAATTAATGACTCCATTATCATAACTGATGAGGATATCAATCGATTTGTGGAGGTGGTCACTGGTAGTGGAATTGATAAACCTGTTTCGTCTGTCGACTATCATGATAACTCCGGTGGCCAGTGTGACTTAACTATTAACTCCGTGGAGTATAATACTATTGAGTGCCCGTCCCAGGTGGCCATTGAGCAGTCTACCTCTGTCCCGGTCCCTATTGATAGCCAGTCTGCTGCCACCTCGGGTTATAATTTAGCTAATGTGATTTTACCTAATGAGATTTTACCTTCTGATAATGATTTTAATTCTAAGGATTTTAATTCTTATTTCCAACCCGGTGATACTACTAGTTTTAACCATTTATTTCCCCCCCAGCCCCCTATACAGGTTGAGGGTGAGACCGTTTTTAATCGTTCTGATTTTAATCAACCTATTTTTAATGAATCTGTAAATTTTAATTCTTTTGTCCCCGCTGCTGGGCTTTTTAACGATAGTAATCGGGGTGGTGGCAGTTGTAATACGTCTGTTGAGCACCCTGCAAATGACTATCAGAATCAGTGTAATGTGAATCATAATAATGCTAATAGTACTGAAACTATACCTAAAGTAATTTGTAATGATTCTGTGGGTAGTTTTGATAATAGTTGTCCTAGCCAGGACCATGAGAATGTTGAACAGTATGTCACCACTGGTAGTAAGGATAGTAATGAATCTGACAGTCAGAATAGTTCTATGAGTACTGTTACTGATAACTTTAATGATAATCTTGCTGAGGGTATGGATGGTGACGACGGTGACGATGGTGACGATGATGATGACCCCGGCGGTAGTGGCGCTGGCGACGCTATTCCCGAGGCAATCCCGTCAGATCACCCCCTCGTTCCCCATTTTTCCAACAGATTTACCCAAATTCTTAATGATAATAATGCCAATTTTGGTGAGTTCTGCTCCGTGGCTGATGACTTCATCAGCGCTATTAAAAAAGAATTAAATTTTAAAAATAGACAGGACGACGGGGCAGCCCGTCCCCCTAAAACTATTGATCCAACTAATGCTACTGATATACAGAAACTTTACCGCAAGAACCGTAAGAAAGCCCTTAGATTAATTTTAAATGACAATAGTGATTTCTGTGATCTGGATCCGGAAGAGGTTGCTGATCACTATGCCGGCCGGTCCTCTGATCCCCCGCCCTCAACTGATTTTATGGCTGAAGGTGATCCAGCTACCGCGCAAATGAGCTGTGATCCCTTCACGAGGGTGGAGGTTTCGAGGAAGCTGAGATCTTGTGAAAATACCTCCCCGGGTCCAGATGGCTTGACTTATAACCATCTCCGCTTAGTTGATAAAAATGCTGTCGCTTTAAAGCCCCTATATAATTGTTGTATTAAATTCAAAGCTGTCCCGCCGTCCTGGAAGAAAACTACTACCATTCTTCTGTATAAAAAAGGCAATAGATCCGACCCTGGGAACTGGCGGCCGATTGCGCTCAGCAATACGATATACAAACTTTATGCCAGCTGCCTGTCAAAGCGTCTCTACCTCTGGTTGGAGAAATATAAGATCTTGTCCCCCAACCAGAAGGGATTTCTGCCCCACGATGGGGTATTCGAAAACAATTACATATTAGACATGGTGATGAGAAACAGTAAGGTGAGGAAGAAAGACCTGTTTATTGCCTCCCTTGATGTCTCGAATGCTTTTGGTTCCCTCCCCCACTGGGTGATTTTTGAATCACTTAAACATGCTGGTGCGGGGGAGGATTTTATTTCTATAGTCAGAGACATCTATTGGGAGGCTATTACGAACTACAGGACAACTAAAGGCCAGTCTACCCCTCGTGTGGCAGCCGCCGGGGTCAGGCAGGGCGACCCACTTAGCGGGGTACTCTTTATACTGGCTATCAACTTCATTCTGTTTAAGATTCAGAGAGAGGGTTCTGTTAGAGATCCCGGCACGAAGGAGCTATTTCATTTTATCTTAGCATATGCTGATGACATGCTTCTTCTTGCTCGTAGTGCCGAGGATCTGCAGGCCCTCCTACATTTAATTAATGTTCTCGCTATTAATAGGCTTAAAATTCAATCCTAATAAATGTGTAACCTTACATTACAGTTCCAAACCCCCTGCTGGCTGTCGTGACACCCGTTTTAACCTGGCTGGGTCTGAACTACCCTGCCTTATTGACGGTGACCCCACTACTTTTTTGGGTAAGCCTATCGGTAGTTTTCTTCCTAGGGACTCAGTCACGGTTGACAGCATAAAACAGAGGGGTCTTAAAATTATGTCATCCATGTTAACCCCTTGGCAGAGGTTAGACTGCATTAAAACCTTTTTTTATCCATCATTAGTTTTTATGCAGCGAACTGATCAACTGTCCAAAACCGATTGGTCGTCTATTGATAATGCTTTAAAGCCCTTAATTAAGAAAGCATTGGGCCTCCCATCTAATGCCGCCAACGAGTATTTATATGGCGATAGAGAAGATGGATTATTCGGAATACCGTTGGCGGCTGAAGATAGCGATATAGCTTTAATTGATGGGGGTTCAAGTTACTAACGTCAAATGATAAGATAATTCAGAGGCTAGCCTGGGGCGAGTTAATTGACACTGCAAACTGGAGGTACGAGTCCACCAGTCAGCTGAATGTTGATAAATATCTTAACTCCGCACCGTCTGACCGCACCTCAGACAAGTACAGGTCTCCCTGGTCGCGGGCACGCCAGGCCACTAAAAGATTAGATGTGCAGTGGCAGACAAATGACGCTCTTCAGGTGAATTTAATTAATGGGGGTGAGGCCCAGAGCAATCGCAAGCTGATCTTTAAGAGCATGCGTAAATTTCTGAGGGGGAAGCGAACGCAATCGCTCCGGGACCACCCACATCAAGGCAAGACTAACGCTTGCGTGGCCGCAGCTAAGTCCAGCTGCCACTTTTTCTCCAACGGACAATATACTACATTTAAAGACTGGAGATTTGTCCATCGTGCGCGGCTGGGCTTGTTTAACAAATTAAACGCCTATAATCATGCTCGCGGCCACAGTAATAAGAAATGTCGCAAGTGTCCTCAGGTGGAGACCCTGCCTCATGTCCTCGATCACTGCATGGTGCACAGCCCCTTATACAAAAAACGACATAATGCAGTGGTCGGGAGAGTTAAAAAAGCTGCTTTTGGTAGGTGGGCTCTGCTTGGGGAAGATCAAGTTGTTGGAAGCGCCAACTGTCGTCCCGACCTGGTGATTAAGAAGAACAAGGACATCCTTATTCTAGATATCACATGCCCGTTTGAAAATGGGCTAAATGCTTTTAGTGATGCTCGTAAAATTAAAGAAGAAAAGTACAAGGAATTAGCACAAGTGCTCTCTGCAAATGGATGTAACGTCAGGGTCGAGGCGATAGTTGTTGGAGCCCTGGGTTCCTGGGATCCTGCCAACGACAAGGTCATTAGACGATTATGTTCCGAGAAGTATGCTAAGATTATGCGTAAAATTATTGTAAGTGAGACCATCAGCTACTCCCGGGACATATACTACGAACATATCAAGGGTGATCCACAGGACTCAGGGGGTCACCAAAGATAGCCATGCTGCTGTTTGATATTCTCTTAATGCTTTTAATATTTTTATTATGTATTTGTAAATAAAGTTATTTTATCATGTTTTTAAATAAAGTTTATTTGACAAGGTTCCGAGATAAGGAACCACAGATTAAATTAAGGCCACATGGACACACACTATTAACTTGCACGATTGTAATTCCAGACCCACACGGATTAATATTTACCGTAGTAAAATTTTCTGTATGCTAAATGTCTTGTCGGCTATTTTGTTGTCGGCTAAATGGCATAGACCCCTCTAAATGTGTTGGAAAGTGCTTCAGAATGTAACCTGAATGTATGATTTTTCATTCTTGTTTAAAACTGAAAATTAACTCAAAGAATATCCCGAAAGGAATGAAAAGATAGAAAAAGTAGAATAAGTAAGAATGGTGTGAAATTTTACCATTTTTCACAGAAAACACGTTATATTTAAAAGTGTTCAAAAAATGTATGTTATTTTCGCTAATAATCATCGAAACTGCATGTTTTCGTAATAAAAAAAACTTTTTATCCTGGTAATGATTCCAGTCGCATCAAACCAGTTTCACGTCTGCATATTTTCCCCCTCTTCAAATTTTTCTCAACAACAAGCCGAAAAATTATTTTTATTCTATAAAATTCAACGGTAAATTACTTTACTCTGTGTCTCGCCTTTCAACATTCTTGTATTTTTATAGTCTGTAGTTGAAGAACCTCGAATCATTCTTTTTTTACGAATCTTTTTTTCTGTTAAAAGAGAGTCAGCATATTGTCGAAAGATATCACAAAGGGAATTCCAAGACAGCAATGTGAGGAAGGAAGAATTTGATGGCAAGGTTAACATTTCCACAAACATAACAACATGTTTATGACATATCCTGGCGTATTTAGAGCTGTTAACTGAAAAAAAAGTTATCCTATATGAGATCTGGGCTTTGTCGTCAGAGGTGAATAATTGCACTTAACCATACGACGCCGCGGTGGAAAGTTTAAATTGGAAAATTTTGAAATGCATTTAAAATTATAGCTCGAGAAGACGATTTGAATACATTCCATTTCGTTTTTCTTAGTTATAAACACGCCTTTATTCGAGGCATTCACAACCAAATTGGCTCAAAAAGGAAGAGGACCTTTGAATTTGTCGAAACAATTTAAAAGAGCGCCTTTTTACTTTTTTCTGCCGTTACAAGAAGACAGCATTGGATTCATGAAATTTTTCGAATTCCAGTTTTCGATGGATTTACACGTTTAAAAAGCCAGAAATACCAAAAAGTTTTTTTTTTTTTTTTTTTTTTTTTTTACAAAATGTCTGTCTGTGGTTTAGTCTGTCTGTATGTGACACAAATCTTAATAACTAATGAACGGAATTCAGTTATTCCCCGATATGTATAGCGTTTTTTAGTTTTTAGTGTATATTTTTTATCAGGTACGCTGCTATGCAGTAGTGTTAAAATAATTTATGCTATTTTCGCCAATAATCATCGAAGTTACATGTTTTCGTAATTTAAAAAAAAACTGTTTTTATTCTCTAATGATTTCAGCGATGTTGCATCAGGCCAGTTTTACAGCTGCATATTTTTCTCTCGCTTCTAATTTTTCTTAACAACAAGCTCGCGATTTCATGATTTATGCAATCGCTCTATCTCCAAAACTAATGCACAGATTTTCCTCCAACTTCAGATTTAGTTAGTCCTTGACATGAATTGGCGTTTTTTACATTTTGGTGTAAATCGCTCAACATGTGGAATTGGTGCTATGGTGCATTTTGTGCGATTTCTACTATAACACCGTCTCCAGAATTAATGTACATAATTTCATCAAACTCCAGAATCAGTTAGTCTTTTACATGAATTGACGTTTTCTTACGCTTTGGTATAAATCGCTCAATAAGTGGCGCTGCTGTGCTGCTTTTTTAAAGATTTTTGCAACAGCTCGATCTCAAGAACTAATGCATGGATTTTCATCAAACTTCAGATTCAGTTAATCATTGACATAATTTGGTTTTGTTTAAGTTTTGGTATCAATCTCCCAATAGGTAACGCTGCTATGCTACATTTTGTAGGATTTACACGATTCTAGTGATAATCATATCTCAAGAACTAATGCCCGGAATTTCATATCTTTAGAATTCTCGTTATGGACTTAGTTTGGCATTTAATTTTGACACTGTGGACATTTTGAAAATTTAACATGCATGCGGTAAAAAAAAGTTTTGAGATTGCTACATCTGACTAGTTTCAAAATATTCTATGATATTTAATTAAGATCCTTCTTTTTTCACTTTCTACCTAAAAGTCATATTTTTAACTACATTAAACATAAAAGTAAATATTGTGTATATGTAATTAATATTTTAATTTTAATTTTAAAAATTATCTGACTAATGCATGCATTAAAATCTTTATGTGCTGTAAACGTAATTTATGCATATAGAAAACAATTTTTCAATAATTTTATTTTAGCACAAATAATCTCTATAAATAAAAGGAATTCCGAGGATAATTAATTGAGGCACAGGAAAATCGTCTGCTAAGAAAATCTTTTTTCATTTTGAACTCTATAAATAAAAGGAATTGATAAAATCATACAAATTTCAAGTTCGTTTAATATTGCTAATACGGACCCGGGCAACGCCGGGCGGGTCAGCTAGTGATAATAATAAGAAGAAATTAAATTTTTAACTTTTTCAAGGGAAAAAAATAAATAACCAAAATATGTCAAATTGTTTGGTTATAGCATGAAGACTATTTAAAAACTTACCGGTCTATAAAATTATTATTTAAAAAAGTCCGTATTATGTTTTTTTTTCCGTTTAACCAAATATGAATTCTTGTTCAATAGATTAGGAACTTTCAGACTTTTCTGTAACGATTTTGACATTTGATATCTTTTAAATTTAAATGAAGAAAAAAATAAACCGATATGGCATCAGTTTGGAAAAGGGTTTATTATCGTCTGCACCCTTAAAAAATATTTTTTGTTTTAAAATGTCCTTTGAAAATAAACAATGGATTGCATACTATTTATTCACGTTTTGCTAAGAAATATAATCTTATCAGATTATTTAATTTTTTTTATTAACATGGTTTTAATATTTCTACACATAAAATAGGCGGCATAATTACTAAACTAGTCGTTGGGGGCCACCGTAATACTTACCCATCATATATATACATACATAATATATGAAAATAATACATTTGAAAACTATTTATAAAATGGATTGCAATTCCAAAACAAAATATAAACGTGTATTTATATTTTTATTGTGCATAGTAATGCTGTATTAATGAATTGTTGATGAATCTCTTTCGATAAATTATACAACGTGCCTAACTACTCAAGTAGTGCTGAATTGCGAAAAAGAAACATCCTTATAACTCCAAAAATAATAATCTTATTAACTAACAGTTTATTGCGTCAGATTAAGCGTCTCATTACCAATTAAAATATATCTTTGAATTGAAACTTGAATGAAATACAGGGTCATGAAAAATCGAAGAAAGTGGAAAACAGGATTACAGATATTTCGGCAACTAATGATTCGATTAACTTTGATCTTGATGCAAAATTTGTGTTATTTTATTGCCTTTTACGATCACTCCTTAAAATGAAAAATTTCGAAAGTTTTTATGTACCTTTCATCAAAACGAATTTTTCGAGAGTCCGAAAAAAATAGTTCCGGATAATCGAGGTTACTGATATTAAATAGGCTTCGTTCCATTCTTACATACTAAGTACATACAAAATTTCAAGTCTCTGTCTCAATTCGTTCGGCATATAGATCTTTTACAGACTGACAGACAGACGGACGGCAAAATTTTTTTTCTAAAACTATGTTTTTCGAAATCTCCAGTGTCGGAAACGTGTAAATCCGTCAAAAAAAATTTTCGATTTTCAAAGCGATTGCAAGACTTACCCTATACTACGTATGATGGGTAAGTAAAAAGGCAAAAAATGTCAAAGTTTACATTTGAATGAGAAGAAGATAAAAAAACGTAATCAACAAATGTGCATTCAGAGCAGAATTTAAATTAGGAAATTAAAATTTTTTAACAGCATTCCTTCTCTACTATAAAATAGTTTTAATGCACATCACTCACATTTTATCCAACACGTTACATCACCCGCTTGTTAGAAACGAATCCTTCTTTTTTTACTTTTATCTCTGGTCTGTCGGTGATGCATAAAAATTGTTTCAAAATTACTAAATAAGGTGTCATTGAAAATGAATTGCGTCCATGAATAGAATAAATAAATTTGATAAAATAAGTTTTAATATCGACATTATATCAAATAAGTATAAACATAATAATAGCATTTTTTCTTTTTTTCTTTTATCTGTACAAGAAAAAAGTATTGGATTCATGAAAATTTTCGAAATTCGGTTTTCGACGGATTTACTTGATTCAGGAGCCAGAGAAACCGAAATTGTAAATATATTGCACACAAAATCCTATAAATATTAATTTAATTAATTTTTATTGACAAAATCCTTATAGAATGTATTAAATGACTATATAAATATTATAATTTGAAAATTCACGAAAAATGGTCAAAAAACACTGTAAAAAAATCCGTTAAATTTGCGACAAAAACTGCTGAAAGCAATGTTGCTAGCAGATTTTTCCGTAAAATTGCAGTAAAATTGGATGTAATAAATAAATTTGCATCTAAATTTGTAACGGCAAACCCACGGTGGGCGCTATTTGTAACGGTGCACGCACGCTGGGTGTCGTTTGTAACGTTATATGCAGACATATTCAGTACTTTAGGTTAAAACAACAAAGTTTATTCAAGTGATAATGGCCGAAGGGAAATGGAGCAAGTCTAAAATTTTACACACTGAGAACACTATGAACAGCTAAAATCATACTCACAGGCCCCAATCTAGCTCAGTCGTGGCACCGCCTAACACTTGACACTGTCTCCTGGCTGAGCTGCTGAACAAAGTTTAGTTAAACAGCCCCTGGCTGTGGATAATTCTTTATTTTACCAACAATTAAAATGGAACTACTATTAAACTTTCTTACCACGGTCGACTCTTAAATCCACTATCCAAACTCCTTTCCACTTTACTGGAGGCCGTTGCTACTTTCTATTCGTCAGCACTTCGCTAAACAATCATCCACTTCGTTGTCTAATGGCAGAGGTCCGCACTCGCTGGCTGCTGGCTAATGCCAGAGACACACACCCAAACTCACCCCCAAGCTTTTATATGCTGCAAACTGAGATACTTCACATTAACATATTACTAATAACCGCGAGCTAACTGCGGAATTCGAAAGAGCACACACACTCTAGAAAGTTAAAGTAAAAGAGAGGATAGATGTCGCTTTTACGCCTACAAAATGTTAAATTATTGACGTCACGATCTCAGAAACACTAGAGTGCCTTTATGACAAAAGGTCACTCCCTCACAACCCCCCCTCGGATTCCGCAGAGAAAAAGGGCTGGGCCAAATGCATGCCCAGAACTTTTTCTTGTTATAAATTTCGAGCCGTAATAAAACACAGTGATGGGTGAAATTTAGCGCCGAAACATAACTTTTAAAATATTAACTTTAACCCATCACAACCAAAAAAAAACTCAGTTTGCCTCAAATATTCACATATTCAATCCAATCATTCTTCTATCTCACAAATAGCCTCCGTAAAACTTCCAAAAACTCGTAAAATTTCAAAACTAATTACTTCTTTCAAAACAGCCCACTCCACTGGGAGTGCTAAAATTTCTCAAAATACTAAACTTCCGAAATTTTCCTCAATATTGCAATACAACTATAACTTTACCAAAAATTTCTCCACAACTTTTAATATACTAGAATTCGCACCAAGTCCAAAAAACCCAATGCGCAAAAATTTTCCTCATCCAAATTCCGACTTCATCTAGAAATACAATTACTTCATACTAAAATAACTCTGCTACTACGTAATACCTACAAACCCATTAGCCAATGAACTAACTCCCAAAATTCTTCAGAACTTAACTCCACTTTACAATAATTGGGGCACATACGTACAGCGGCATATCGCTGTGCTTATGCAACAATCAAAAAATATCAAAAATTTACAAAATGACGTCATCATGCTCTTCATCTGTATTAACTAAAAGAAAAATAGCAGAATCAATACATAACACAGGTATACTTCCCTGCAAGAAAATCACATTAACATTCAATTTTTAATACAATACAATTTCAAATTCAAACGCGGCTTAAAACTTCGCAACTTGCGGAAACCATTCCCAACTAAAGTACAAAACGCAACTCATAAAACACGAACGATAAGAAGAAAGTTAATTCATTAAATGTTAGTATAAGAGATAGAAACGCGTGTCAAGGACTTCTTGACCGCAAAACACGTGCGCGTCTGAACCGCGGCGCGTGTACAAAATAACCCAAATTACTATCTGTACTTTCTGAAAATTTAAACATACATTAACATACATTTTATAACACATGAACAATATAACAATATAGTAACATTTTTAACAAATAACACAACAATTTAACAATAGATCCAGAATTTTTAAAAGCAGTTAAGACCAAAATCTCAAACATACATAAAACTAACAATTTTGCAAACAAATTTTGAACACAATTAAGCACTAATCGTGAGTCCGTCAAAAAATTCCAAAAATGGCCAAAAAGTACCAAACAGTCTTTCTGCTTTCTATTCTTTCATATTGCTACCACATATATGCACTCAAATAGAAATTTAATAAAGAATATTATCACCCAATCATAGAGATGATTCGCTGCTGGCTGGCTTCATACTACAGGATGGCTTTCTCCTCCTGTCCCAGAAACCTTGTACGAAGGATCTTTCGTCATCAGAACTGTATGGTGACGCCACAGTTGACTGTCGTGCCTGCAGCCTGGTTCGGAATGGATGCCGCGGGATACCTGTAGGTTCCGCTCGACGACTCTGCTCTGGCCGGTTTGCTGGGGTCACTCCATGGCGAGATTCACACTGTTGATGCCGGTAATCTGAGCGTTGTCTCCTCTTTCTAGATGCACCCGAAGTTACTGAAGAACCCAGACCACGTTTCTTTCCAGACCTACGCTGCTTCTTATTGGGCAAAAATTCCGACTTTAAAGTCCTTTTAACAGTTTGTCGAGTGTCCATACGAAATCTTTTCCGGGGATTAAGTACCGAAGATGGTGAACTATTAGATAATGTATGTTTGCGAGGTTGCTGTCTCATAAGTGGAGGAACTGGACAGTTTATAATTTTTTGTCTTTTATGGCACACAGAGTCCGATGTATCTGACACAATTCTCTTAGTTTTATTATCATACTTTGCTCTCGGATTGCTAGGCTTTCGACTTTCAAGAACAGTTTTTGGAGCTGTTTGACCAAATTTTCTTCTTGAATATTGATGAAAAGAATTAGATGAAGAGGTGCTGGACTCGGGACACTCATTTGATCGGGAATTTCGCGAAACACCACTCGACACATGAGAACCTTCACTACCATTTTCTCTAAACTTATAAACTCTAACCTGATCCAAATTAACCGTCATTCTTTCACCATTGACATCAACAACCAAATTATTATTTCGAACTTCCAAAACCTTAAACGGACCTACAAACTTCGGACCAAACTTAGCTACTCTCTTTTGACGACTTGAACTTAACCAATGCTTTTCTACTAACACAAAATCTCCAACTTTCACTTCTAACTCTCTTCTACGCATATTATAATACTGAGCTTGCTTTTCTTGCGCTTTTCCCATTTGAACCTGAGCTTCCTTAACCAACCACTCAATATCCTGACACATGTACTGACTTTCCGCATCCGACACCATAACTAACCTTTGGAATGGAGTAATGACTTTTCTACCCAAAAACAATTCAGCAGGCGTTTTCCCCGTTGACTCGTGAACTGCTGTACGAAGTGCGTACGCAAAATGCTGAAGAAACTGGTCCCAATTTGCATGATGAGAACCAACATATGAAGAAATCATTTGAATTAATGTACGATTTACACGTTCAGCCATATTAGACTGAGGTCGATACGGAACCGTAAAAGAATGATCGATCTCCAGCTTCTCACACAGGGCCTTAAATATATCAGAAATAAAACAAGGGCCATGATCGCTCACTACCCTAATTGGTGCACCATATTTAGAAATATAATTATCGAAAAATGCATCGGCAACTGCAGGTGCAGAAGCCTTCCTGAGGGGGACTAACTCTATCCATTTACTAAAATAATCAACTATAACTAGCACAAATCTATATCTTTTAGGATTAGACAATGGATAAGGACCGATTAAATCTACACCTACACATTCATTAGGAAAATTTACTTTAATAGGAATTAATTTGCCAGCTGGACTTACATTTTTATAATTATAACGTTGGCATGTGCTACAGCTGGAGACATAAGCGCACACTGCTTCCCGCATTTTAGGGAAGTAGCAGGATTCACAAATTCGAGCATAAGTTTTCCTAAGTGACCTGCTAATGGATTATCATGAAATTCTTTCAAGATGGCCTTACGAAGACTAGCCGGAATAAAAACTCTTAATTCTCCACGTGAATTTACAATTTTAGAATAAAAAAGAAGACCATCGATAAGCTTAAAAGATTGGGACCACTTCTCAAACATAGGCACATCTGCGCTCGGGACATCATCAGGATTTTCCAAGTAACGATACAAACTACCAAACTCTTCATCTTGCTTCTGTTCTCGTATCAACTGCTCTCGCGACCTTAACACCAATGAAGACAATGCACAACACTTAACTTCCTCCGTGACCTCTAAACCACCATGCGGGTTTCGTGACAGAGCGTCCGCTACCGCATTCTCCTTGCCAGCCCTATGTTCTATAACCACATTATACTCTGCTAACTTCAAACACCATCTGACCATACGAGACGACAAACCCTTTCCATTAGTTAACTTTGTCAAAGCTGAATGATCCGTAATGACTTTAACCGGTATATTAGTGAAAAAACAACGAAATTTATTCAAAGCCCAAATTACTGCAAGACACTCCCTTTCCGTAATCGAATAATTCCTTTCCGCTGCATTTAAAATTCTTGACGCAAACGCTATAGGTCGACCTTTCTGTGCTAACATCGCTCCAACCCCCACTGCACTCGCATCGCAATACACTTCAAACTGAGATGAATAATCGGGGTGAGCCAAAACAGGAGGGAAACTACTGCCTCTTTTAATAATTCAAACGATCTCTGAGCCGCTGATGACCATACAAACTTAACCCTTTTTCTTTTTAAATTATACAACGGTTCACATAACTCCGAAAAACGTGGAATGAACTTGGCAAACCAAGCCACCATCCCTAAAAATGTCGCCACTTCCTTACTATTTTTGGGGGAACTCATTGACGTAATTGCCTCAATTTTCTCATTATCTATATTAATACCATCACGCGTAATTTTAACTCCTAAATACTTTATCTCTTTTCTCAAAAATTTACATTTTTCTAACTTAACTGTTAACCCAGCATCTCTTAACAACGTAAATACTTCCCTCAACAATCTTAAATGCTCTTCAAAAGTAGCTGCCATTATAATTATGTCGTCCAGGTAGACCAAGACACCCTTACCTAGCAAAGGTTTAAGGATATTATTCATGGCCTTCTGGAACGTTGCCGGCGCTCCCGATAAACCAAAACTCATTCTCTTAAAAGCAAAACAACCGTCCCGAGTAATAAAAGCAGTCTTAGGTATGTCCTCCGGCTTCATTGCAATCTGAAAATAACCCGACGTAAGATCTAACGTTGACATATAATTCGTACTCGTTATATTAGCCAAAATGTCATCAATAACTGGAATAGGATACTGAGGGTATTGCGTTATCGCATTTAACTTTCTATAATCTACTGCAAACCTATATGCCTCTGGATTATCTAAACTTTTCCCATTATTTTTACGACATAACACTACTGGAGATGCAAAAGGAGACTCAATTGGCATTATAATATCGTCCGCTAGCATTTTTTGAATATGATAATCAATTATACCTTGTTTAACTTTATCATAACGATATGGTTTACTAGCAACAGGTGCTTTCAAACCAGTATCAATCTCATGCCACGCAACATGCGTTAAACCCGGTTTATCAGAAAAAACCTCTCCAAATTCATTCAAAAACTTATTAAATTCCTCCCTCTCCATTTCACTTAACCCCGACTCTTCCAAATTAATTGACACTGAAACTGGCTCTTTCTTACACACATTCTCATCATTATTCACTATTAACGACTTTTTAAAGAAATCCAAACTAATTCCTCTATCCTTCATATAATCCACACCAACTATACAATGCACTGTTAACCCATCTAACACACAAAACTCCCAACATGTCTTAACCGAACGAATTTCAACTTCCAATTCTACTGAACCTTTATTATCGCAAGCTACTCCCTGTGCTGACTGAACCACAAGACTTGACCTTTTCAACTTCTTATACGAAAAATATTTCCGATAACAATCAAAAGAAATGAACGACTTATCTGCCCCTGTATCGAAGACACTTTTAACGACAATACCATCTAACACAATTAACACTTCAGGTAACTCAACCGGATTAATATTAATTTTATTGAAACTCACAGAAGGCTTTTCCGATTTAATCTGTGACTGCATACCTTCCGAAATACAGTCACCTACCAGTTTAACTGACCCGACCTCTGAACACATCTCTTTTGCATTGACCTATTTTCAACATTCTCATCCGAAGTCAATCTCCTTACTTGCGAAGAAACATTCCTGTCCCGTACTCCCCCACTACGATTATAACCACTATTCTGTCTATTTCCCTACATATTTCTCTCACCACTTCTAAAATTATTAGCACCACCACCATTCCTATTACCATTACTCGTATTCGACATATTACGACCAAATCCATCATTTCTATTACGCACATTATTATCCGGAAATCGCTGTCCCCTTCTCACAAAATTACTTTCCCCCTCATTTCTCAAATTACTATCCGTGACAGGTCTCTGCCGAGGGCTACGCAAATCCCGTTGATCCGAGCTATGCCGAGTCTCGTACTTCGATAATATCTGATGCATTTCTGCAAAATTCTTCGGTGCTCTAACTTCAATAAAGTCCTGTATATTTGGATTAAAAAGAGGAAAAACAATGTCCAACAATTCCTCAAATGTGATATCTAAATCTAATTTATTTTTTAGTTCAAGCTTACGAAGATAAAATTTTGACGCCGACTCATAAATATTCTGCTTATTACAATAGAACTCTTTTCTCAAAATACTTTTATCTTTAACGGGAGGAAATGCCTTCTTTAACTCGATCACAGTTTGTTCAAATCTTTTCGCTTCTTCATTAATCAAAAACTTTCCTATATTTTCCAACCACAAAAGTGCTTCGCCCTTTAACGAGCATTTAAGCACTACGTATCTACTTTTTTCAGGTATATTATTGAACAAAATATAATCATCTAATTTAACTAAAAATTCACTAATATCACCCTCACCGGTGAAATACACACGTGGCACAATCTCATAATGTCCGATGTTTCGTTGGGCGCCATTTGTAACGGCAAACCCACGGTGGGCGCTATTTGTAACGGTGCACTCACGCTGGGTGTCGTTTGTAACGTTATATGCAGACATATTCAGTACTTTAGGTTAAAACAACAAAGTTTATTCAAGTGATAATGGCCGAAGGGAAATGGAGCAAGTCTAAAATTTTACACACTGAGAACACTATGAACAGCTAAAATCATACTCACAGGCCCCAATCTAGCTCAGTCGTGGCACCGCCTAACACTTGATACTGTCTCCTGGCTGAGCTGCTGAACAAAGTTTAGTTAAACAGCCCGTGGCTGTGGATAATTCTTTATTTTACCAACAATTAAAATGGAACTACTATTAAACTTTCTTACCACGGTCGACTCTTAAATCCACTATCCAAACTCCTTTCCACTTTACTGGAGGCCGTTGCTACTTTCTATTCATCAGCACTTCGCTAAACAATCATCCACTTCGTTGTCTAATGGCAGAGGTCCGCACTCGCTGGCTGCTGGCTAATGCCAGAGACACACACCCAAACTCACCCCCAAGCTTTTATATGCTGCAAACTGAGATACTTCACATTAACATATTACTAATAACCGCGAGCTAACTGCGGAATTTGAAAGAGCACACACACTCTAGAAAGTTAAAGTAAAAGAGAGGATAGATGTCGCTTTTACGCCTACAAAATGTTAAATTATTGACGTCACGATCTCAGAAACACTAGAGTGCCTTTATGACAAAAGGTCACTCCCTCACAAATTTACTGCAATTTTTATGGAAAAAATTACTGAAAGCAGTTTTTGCCATAAATTTAACGGATTTTTTTTTTTTTTTTTTTTTTTTTTTTTTTTTTTTTTTAACAGTGAAGATAAAATTTTCATTAATTCATACTTCGGGACATAAAGGGTTAAGCAATCTATAACAGACACATATAATCATCCAAAAAATAAAGCATTTTGTAAAAAATATTTAATTATAGATATAACGTCATAACTAACGAATATGCAAATACAGTCAAAAATCTAAACTATCTTAGACGAATCGGAGAATTTTTCTCCAAAAATAATAGAATTTCCAAAAAGGTTCATTTCTTTCGCATAGGGGAAAAAATCCCACAGCTGGCAACGCTATATACAAGGCACTTACTTCCCTACTATTATACGCAGTATCTCATCATTGTAGTATGTGTATGATCAGGAGAATACCCGAGATGTTGACAAAGTGCTGTCTTTCATCCAGAGACTTGAGGCACTTGTGACATGCTCTAAATGTAATACAAGAAGGAAGATGGATCACTGAAAAAGTCAAGTGCTGCTTATTTTAAAAGAACCTTAAAAATAATATTTTTCATTTTAAAGGTCGATATTTCCAATGAATCGTATTCTTCCATTCGATTCGAGGCTATATAAATAACCCCATTTTCTCAATTGTGATGCCACACGAATAGTGCTTATCGTATTTACCGCATTCAGATGATTACAGAAAATTTCATTTACACTTAAAAGAATATCAGTAGTTTACTATTTATTTCCAGCTAATAATCCATAAAGAAATAGACTCTACTCTTCCTTTCGGTTCGAGGCTATGAAAATCTCCATCTTATCATCCGTGACGTCACAAGAATACTGTTTATTGTATTTTTCTCATGAAGAGGATTACAGAAAACTTCGTTTACAGAAGTTAAAAGAATATTAGTAGTTTAGTATTTATTTCCTGCTAATAATCCATAGATAAATGGACTGCTCTCCCTTTCGGTTCGAGACTAAAAAAATCGCCATTTTACCAACTGTGACGTCACAAGAATACTTTTTATTGTATTTACCGCATGCAGACGATTACAGAAAACTTCGTTTACACTTAAAAGAAAACAGTAGTTTAGCATTTATTTCCAGCTAATAATCCATAAGGAAATAAACTCTACTCTTCCTTTCGGTACGAGGCTAAAAAATCGCCATTTTATTAATTGTGACGTCACAAAAATAATGTCTTCTGCTTAAATAGGTATTCCTTTTTAAAACTTTCTAAGAAAGTTAAAAAATGAAAAATATTTAAGAATTGGGTTTATCTGCCCTCATGTCCGTCTGTCGGTCCGTCTATCCCTGCTCTAATTCGCGTAAATGTAATGTGATTGCCATGAAATTGATGTATGTTAGGTATTTATTATGGTATGTTTTGTATTAAAAATGAAGTGAAAAACAAGTCTGTGCTGTAGAATTTGGTTGTACATTTAATTTATCATTTACTAATAGGTATATACAAATATATTTCGCTGCAGAAGAAAATGAACAATAATTTTTAAAAATGAGGTTTCGAATGTGATACGCGTTTTAAAATATAACTTTTTTTTAATTATTTGGAAAATGGTTGTTGTTTTCGGTCAAGAATGGACTTTGTGATGTCTGCATTTTATTTTATTTTTTATGATTGATCTTGGAATATTGATGTTTAAACCATGGTTTATGTAATACAGGGGTGCACAACCTCTGGCCCGCGGGCCACAATGATACCACTATTTTTATGCAGAATAATTTTCCTTATAGTAATGACAGAATATTTGCTATTAAAGAAAAGAAACTACACTTTTCAAATATTCTGGTGGCAAACGATTTTCTGGTAAAAAGGTTGTGCATCACTGACATAATATATGACTTTATTATTATTTTTTATGATTGATACATGATATTAATATTTATTCCATGGCGCAGGTAATGTATGACTCTGTTATTACGTAAGTCACGTTTTAATCATCGTAAAAATGATTTTTTTTTTTTTAGTTTTATTAATTTAATGAGAAACATTCAAATATTGAGCAATGGATGCCTGCATTTTATTATTTTTATTTTTTCACGAAATTCTTTACATTTAAAAGAATTTTTATTTGAATGGGAAATTGAAATGTCGTTGTTAATTAAAAGAAAAAAAAAAGAGTAAAAAAGTTCTTAAATGAGTCGACGCAAATTATCAAATATGGAAAAAACCAAATCCAAAGAAAGACGTCGTATAAAAGATCGTCTTTTAAAGAAAAAAAAAAAAATCGAGGTCTGGTAAACGAGCCTACCAATTTTGAAAAGTGCGACAATCTCTAAAAAAGGGAAATTATCTAATGTTGAACCGATTGATTGTAAAAAACCACTTATATATACACACACATATACATATATATATATCTACCAAGAAGACGACCCCAAGTAAGGTGGAGTGACAAAATCAGAAAAGAGGCCGGTGTAAATTGGATGGCGAAAGCACTAGACAAGAAACATTGGAAAAATCTGTGGGAGACCAACATTCAGCAGTGGATCGAAAGCAGTTGTTGATAATGATGATATAAAACCATTAATTGTAAAAAATATATAAACCATTAAATTTAATACAAATTTACCACATTGAACCATGGAAAAAATAAATTAAAACTATATACGTAGAATTTATTCATAACTCTTTAGTCTTGAAAAAAAAAGAAAAAAGAAGGAAAAAAGAAAAGAAAAAACATTTTGCATTTATTTTATTTTTTTACATATTTTCTGATGAGGTCGGAAAATTTTTCATAATCTATGCGGGATGCGGGATTTTACATTCTTGTTTATTATACGGTGTTCTTATTCTTCTCTAATAGCTGCTTTCTAAAACTTTAGTTTCAGACGTATAGTTTAGTTTTAATCAGAGTCCTGTTTCTGGTCATGTAATCCAATTTTACTCTGACTAGTCCCAACCTGCGATTTCATTCTGATCAACTTTAAATATTTTGGGTTCGGGTTGATATCGAT
Organism: Maratus speculifer; assembly: GCA_964019185.1. Classification (NCBI taxonomy): domain Eukaryota; kingdom Metazoa; phylum Arthropoda; class Arachnida; order Araneae; family Salticidae; genus Maratus; species Maratus speculifer. The sequence goes on along the minus strand of OZ025297.1, from coordinate 98,592,650 downwards.
GCCTTTGGTTTAGGTTTATATTGATCTGATTTTTTTTTTTTTTTAAATTCTAGATACTAGAGTTTTAATGGTATTTTTCATTTAAAAAAATCTGTGCTTTTGAACATTAATGAGAATTTGTTTATGCAGCCCTATCAACCAAACCCTGGTCGATTTCGGGTAAAATCGGTAATCCAAACATATTCATAGGTATAATAGGCGGAATAATAGGTATAAGGCCTACCCTGTTAAAAAATTATTTTTAGGTAAAATTAAAGCTCTCTTCCAATGATTTTTTTTACTATTCGTAAATTGTTTAGGATTGGACAGGAAATGTTCTTAATAAAAAAGAATGCTCATATTTTATTTATTTACTGCACTCCAATCCAATTAGTGTATTTTAGCTTCTTCTTGTCAACGGTATTGTGCAAAATAAAATAAAATAAACTACATGTATAATTATAATTCCTGATAAACTCTCTATGATAGTGACTCACTGTTGTATTTATTTTATCCTCCAAAATTATGATTACTTTTATAATGAATCCTTATATCTTATTAATTTGTATTAATTGATACATTCGACGTATTGATACGTTTAATATGTGTTGGTATCTCTCTATTCTAAAAAGAATAAGCTAATATAAATTCATTTTATATAAGCTTATTTTCAATGTTTTAACCAATTTTTTAATGAAAGAATCAAAGAGGAAAATCGACTTTGTATCTCCTGATAGCTACTAAATTTGACTTAAAAGCCTTCTTTCAAAGAAATATGAATGGAAATCGATGTATATAGAGAAATAGCCCTTGTTTTTTTTTTGTTTTTTTTAATTACAATTTAAATTTTTAAAATCCGATGAAACTACCGTCTGTCAGAATGTTGGGTTGGCGAGCATAGCTCACAGGGGACAGTGCCCCCTAGTTTTCATTGAAAGATATTAGTCACAGACTAACAAAGCATTTTTCAGTCTAATTGTTTGTTAAACCCACTCACTGTCTGCTTCGCTTTGGATCTCTTCGAATCAAAGGTGCGCCCTGTAGACCATATTTACATATTATATCTAATACTTTGAACCCTAAAAGGGTGAAAGCGTTACATTTAGAACCCCACACTCATTTATATTAAGCTAGGATGTTATCTATTTAAATGAGGTCAGTAAAACGCATTTTTCCGGGCGTACTATGTCTTATTTGATTGCTGCACCTAGTGTGCTAACCTACTGAGCTAATTTTTTTTCCCAACTATCAGTTTTAGAGGAGTGACGAACTTGCGCAAGAAATATTTTATGGCAAAAAGTATTTAGAAAACATATATTTTCGATGAAAGTTTAATTTTATGAATATTTAGAAAAACAATCTTTTTTTATCAACAAATTCAGACTATTTAAAAATAGTAATTGAGTGATTGTAAAAATAAATAAATAAATATATATATTGCTTGGTTTCAAAAGAATATGATAACTATTTAGATCAGATATTCATAAATCTAAATATGGCATATGAATTATTCCAACATGTGCATTTTTCTAAAAAGCAGTTTTTTAACAATAAAAAACAATAAAGGATTGTTATATTAATTTTGAATGACAGATAAAAATTAAAAATTAAAAGGGTATTTTTACTATCTTAGATTAAAAAAAAATCATTAAACCATATCATGGAAATACATGTTGTTGATATTTGTTTTAAGCAGTATTCTTTTGGTTCCCTTCCCCATCTCTTTAATGTCCAGTAGTATTCAGGAACATATTTTAATTCGCTTTGCTATTATATTCTCATTAATGTTTACATACGTTTCTTTAAAGTTTACTTACATATTAATGTGTACATATATTTGTTTACTCAATTTTAATTTGTGTTTTAGCAAGACACTAGCTGCACCCGTCGAAACTCGACGGAAAAGAATATATATTAGGTATGATATATATCAGTCTTATATAGACAGTAAAATACTGAGCGAAATAAACAATTGCCACCTCTTAAAATAGGGATAACATAGCTTTTCATGATGAAGATACATAAACTTTAGAAAATAACAAAAAATAAGGAAAACAAATAATAAATTATTATGTTGGCTTTAACTTCAGCTACAAATCTTTTTTAATGCGGTTTCTAAACCTTAAATATTATTTAAATGCCAAATTATTTAGGAAGTTAATATTATACCCCGGAAGACGAATTGAAAAATATCTGCATAGTTTATTTTTTCTCCGATTAAATATCGCTTGATAACAGTACAATAATTATAACATCAATGAAACATTTTAATTATAATAGAAACAGGGACTTACTAAACTGCCTAACCAATCCACTACATATTTACAGTACATGCAATAAATATAATTTTTTTATTGGTTTGCATCCTCCATGAACTTGTAAAAATTAATTTTATTGTTATGGCAACGAAAAAAAACGATATATCTGTTATTAAAAAGAATAAAATTTTTGTATTTATTGCTGAAATGCAGAATTTTTTTAAACTATAACTTAATACAATGAAATGATTTTAATTATTTTTTGATATTATGTAAGATAGAAATATAGTAATACCGGCATATCACAGGTTTTATTCTTTTTTTTTTTTTTTTTTTTTCTAATATGACATCACTTACACCTTCAGAAATACTCATCTTTTCTTAAATAAAAGCGTGATTTATGCAGTTATTTAAGAATTCTTTAGTTTCATAAAATATTCATTATAATTAAATAGAAATTGCGCATTTTATAGAAATATTTTCATTTGTGCACACCACGGACCTTTAAATTAATAGAAGTTCACTTTATTTAGATGCAGGAATTAAAGTCAGTGAATATGACATCATCACTGACACAGCTATAACAATGTATATTATATTCATGGAATAAATTTATCTGGTTTCTGTATGACGACATTTTCTCCATCGACAAAATTTCACTTTAGATTTTATATTTTATTAAAGTTTATCTTCTGTTATTTTACTTACATAATACTTAATAATATTATTCAGTATATAATCTGTGTATTGCAGGGAAAAACTATGTGCAATCATTTTATCATGATTAAATTTTATGAAAACCTTAATTTATTTATTTTTGTTTGTTTGAAATGCGATTATACATTCACCGATGAGATTAATCTCCTGATTGGTGGAAAATAATGAAACAAAATAAATTTTGAGAAAAGCTTAACCTGTTGCCACTGTTTTGAAGAAATGTCGTGAAAAAGCTTTTAAAATTAAAAATAAAATATAAAAATTGAAATAAATAAAAAATTAGCCAGAATGGGCACATCTACACATAAACTGCTTTCATTTAAAAAAATAATTATAAAAATCGAGCAAGTAGAAAGCTCAGGGCTGATGACCAAAAAAAACCGCCAGGTGTTTTAAATATATAGATAAATTACCTTAATTTTAAAAATAAGTCATCCCACCTAAAAATTTATACAAGAGTGCAGTAATTTCAACACAGTACAGTAATTTCTTTAGCCATATTTTGATTTAGTGAGTTGTGATCTATAAGCTTCAAATATAATTTTTACAGGCGGGTTTTTATCCCACCAGCACTAAGAGGCTATTTTAATCACTTGAAAATATCAGCTCACCAATGTTAATCCTATGGAAGAAATTTTTAAAGGCATTTAGTTCGCGTTTCACTATTTTTAAAAAAATTCTTTTTGTATTGGCTAGCTGAAATCGAACAGTAAAAAAGGCTTATTTTACATTTTCGATTTTTTATTAGGACGCTTTCATTTTCAAAACTGCTTTCAAAAGTAAAAGCATCCTCATAAAAAGAAAAAAACTGCAAACAAAATTGAAAAAAAGTAAAAAAGACCAGATATAGAAATCATTTTCTGTATACGATAAAATAAAAAAAGAATCTTTTTAAAATATTAAAATACAAACGAGATTTCTTAATAAAATTTTCATAGGATTAGCTTTAGCCAGCGAATCTTTCCATGTGACTATAGTAGACATTTATCAATGAGTTAAAAAATCTCTATGTAAGTACTTTATAATAATCTGTTCTTTCCAAACCCTTCAAAGTAAATATTTGCAAAATTATTTTCTTTTTCTTCATAAAATTGACATGCCTTTATTTTTTTTTTATAAAATTTTAAATACAGAGTGTAACAAAAATATTGAAATACCCTTTAAATTTAACTTTTGAAGATAAGTAAGCAATATAAATTACAAAAGTTTTCAATCTACATAGAAAATAACAATGTGTTAATGTAAAATGCTATCACAATTTAAAAAAAAAATCTTTTTTAAATTTTTTATTCATACACCCCTTTCTGGAGAACAATAGACGTAAAAAAATCATTATGTTGAAGAACATTATTACAAAATTGTGCGTATCTCTATCTTTAAAATTAATAAAAGACGCTTAACTGTAGACGTAAAAAAATCATTATGTTGAAGAACATTATTACAAAATTGTGCGTATCTCTATCTTTAAAATTAATAAAAGACGCTTAACTGAAGACTGAGTATTATGACAGGGGATCATCTGTAAAATTATTAAAGTATATGCGTGAGATATTGCAAGAACACAAATTATACTAACAGGAAACACAAATTATATTAATTATTTAATTAACCATAAATAAAGATATAACTAATAATTCCAATACTATTGGAGACGAAGAACTACGAAATTTTTACAGCATCATTTACTGCAAGTGCTTATATATATACTTGAGTTAATGGATAACATTTGCAGTGTTGTCAGATGGAGAAGTTTTTATTCAAAGTATTCAAAAATATTTTTATGCAGCTGATTTTGTTAATTTGTTACTATAATGTTACAAAATTACCATTATCTAATGTAATGTAAAGTACTGTAATATTTTACTACTAACTGACCCACCCGGCGTTACCCGGGTCCGTGATAATCATGATGCATAAAAAAAAACTATAAAATTGACAAAAATAAATAAAATTCGATTCTAAGAGTACAAAAACTCAAAAAATCGTTAACAATTACTTCGAAAATCGCACTGGAAATCACATTAAAAATCGATGAAATTCAAAAATCATACCAGACAAAATTCAGTAAATTAAGCTATAAGTTTGAAACAATTTTCTTTTTATGAATGTCAAAAAATAGCCGCAAAATACGAAAAATGCTAAAAATCGCGTTAAAAAATTCTTTAAAAATTCAAAAATTTCTGCACGAATTCCGAATAAGCTTTATTGAAAAGAGAGGTAAATTTACTAGAGAACTAAATTAAAGGAATGAAACCATATTCCTTTCACTAATGTGCAAAAATCGCATCGAAACATAAAAAGAGCGCTAAAAATTTACTAAAAAATTTAAATAAAAAATCTAATCAAAAAATTGAAAATATGGCTTCGAAGTGCAAAACTTCATATACAGAAGTGCCTACTTTCCAAATTTTGTAACTCTGCGTTCAGAACAGCGCACAAACACAAACTTCTCTCTTTATTCTTATAGATAATGTACCATATGTTGTTATGATTGAAATAAGTAATATAGGGATGGTAGTAAAGCAATTAATCGTATTTTTAAATTTTTTAGTGGAAAAAATTATTTAGTTTAGAAAAAGAAAATCACTTCTGAAAGAGTTTTTAGTGCTCTCTTAAAAAGTCAGCCACAAAACAGCTCAAGTTGAGCTGAAATCCACTTATCTCAATGTGGAAAGGCAACTTCTCAAAAAAGAGTTGAAATAACTCAAGTTTTAACGAATTTAAATGAAGTTGAGCTATTTAAATAATCAATTTAGATTTGAGCTATTAAAATAACCAATTTAGATCAAGAAGATTTAATTGCTTGAAAAACAACTCTTTTATGATCGAAAAAATTACAGCTCTTTCATGAGAAGCCAAATCAGCTCTTTTGTTTTAAGAGTGTGCGTTCGTAATTATACAAATACGTAGCATTTACAGACGTTGTCGATTCCATCCGTTTGTCTGTCTGCATATAGCAGCGCAGGAACTACCCAACTGAATAATTTGAAATTAAATGTATGGATTCGTTGCAGCCTTTGGTGGTGTCATTTCAGATTTTATGAAAATTGAATCAAAATTAAAAAAGATATTAATGAAAGTTTTCATCATTCCATTAAATTCTATCATGTGTAAGTAATTCATTAATATCTCATGGTAGGTAATGATTCTAGGTTACGTTCTATTTAAGATAGAGTCGTGTTATTTTCATATTACTGAACTTTATATACATTCGTAATCAATTTTGTATTCATGTATTTTTGCATAAGAGAGCAATAGCTATTGTACCAAGATTGGTATGTTTATAAAACTTGTTACAGTACGAACGCACCTCATTTGTCACGTTTGGTATATAGTTTCTGACTTGTTAACAGTGTAATAACAGACATGAAAAGTTAGTTTACTATTACACTGAGTTCAAGTTTACAAACAACTAATATTTAGTATTATAAAACAAATAAAGGTTTCTTCTATTCTCCTTCTTTTCATTGGCTCATTTGTAAAAATTACGAAACGTTCTGTTCCGTTTTTTCTTTCTTTCTTTCTTTTTTTTTTTTTTTTTTTTTTTTTTTTTCCAAGATTTTGGGACATATTTTCTTATTTTCCTGGGTTGATTGGATGGTGGGTGATGAATTTCTGAAAGGTTCAAATTCTATCTGGTAAAATCGATACATTACTGAAATTTTGACAGACAGGTGTAATGGAGAATAAAACAAATGTTCGGTATTTTTTTTTTTTTTTTTTTGTAATTTTATCTCACTTTTCGCCAAAAATTCCATTGAAATGAACATATATTTTTCTCATATTGGCCGTGATACTGTGTTTGTATCTTGTAAAAAGTTTGAAAATCTTAAAATGCTTTGTTAATTTTAGCAATTTGTTTCTTTCAATTGGTGAATAAGTCATATGAAGTGTAATTTTCCAAATGATTGAAAATTGTCCAAGCAGGGATTCAAACAAGGGATTTTTTGGATTAAGCCCTCAAAGCTCTTAAGCTCAAAAAGTCCCTATTTCGAATCCTATGGCTTGGACACTTCTCTCTCTCTGTTGAAGAACCACAGTTTATGCAATCTTAAAATAATTTAAATGATGGATAGCCATTCTTAACATGCAAATAACTTGTTCTATCTGTATCTTCATAATAACCATACTCGTATTAAACTAATTTAACTGTAATTATGCAAATTATATTAGGGTACCATTCTGTGCTATAAAAATTTTATAAATAATAATTTTTATACACTCAAAAAAAAAAAAAAAAAAAAAAAAAAAAAGGATGGCACTGTTTTTCTGGGTTGCATTTCCCGTATGGGAGTGTAACAATAATAACAGGTGAAAGCCAAGCACTCCAAAATAGGTCATGGAGCTGTTGGAGTTTTCTTTAGTGGGGCAAGGGTAGGGTAGGGACAAATACACCCCTGCACCACCGATCAAAATGATCAAGATCGACACGGAACACCTGGTCCGGGAGAGGGGGTGCCGAAGCTATTTTTTGTACAGTGGCGCGTGCTGCGTCTTGTGTTACTTTTTAAAGGGAAATTTGTTTCTTTTATGTTCAGTTTTCTCCGAGAAATCTTCAATTTTTAAGCAAAGTGGATCAGTCATAAAAAGAGTTAGTTCTTCAACTTATGTATTAAAATATGACTGTATAGCAATGGTGGATCTCAGGAGGAGGTCACGGATTTCATGCCCCCTTCTCCCCTCCTGAAAAAAAAATCTAAAACTTATTAGATTTTCCGATATTAATTTTTTTTAAATATTTTAAATGAAATAAAAATAATGAAAAACATAAAACTGTTATTGATAATAGTTCAACATGATAACAGTTGAGTTCTATCACACTCATGTGAAAAAAGAAAAACATTTCCGATATGAATCGACGATATGTAAAATTATTCTTAGGCACCGTAAAATTAGAACGATTTAGCGGAAGAAAAGGACGAAATATTAAAATAAAGCGCATTTTTTCTATTTTATATAACTGAAATATTTCTACATAAAAAATGACGTCATTTTCATTCCAATACATACGAGGCCGAATCTTCAAAGGGCATAATATTTCGGCAAATAATGTTTTGCATTTTAAATTAATGTAATTAAAAGCGTATTTTTATATCGGAAAAACTGCAAAGTTTTTTTTTTTCATAAAAATTACATCATTTGAAAATATAACTTATCGGTTAACTCACATTTTAAATATGGTTTATCGTTTGTTGTAAGAAATGTAATAAAATTATTACTCTAAAACTTTTTAAAAAGTTTAAAATCGGATTTTTTTGTTTAGTTTATGTTTAAGAATCGAAAACTGTCATGCAATACAAATACAAATTGTATTAAAAAAAAAAAATTACCAAGTTTTTAGTGTGATAGCATTTGCTGAATTCAAATTTCTTTAATCTAGATTGTTGAACAAATTAAATATTTAAATATTGCTTTTAAATAATAATTTTCTTCATTGTCATTATTTCAATTTCCAGTATATTTATAGCAAAAGTTGAAGCCATGTACCCAAAAAATACTTTGTCTGGGTTTTAAAATACATTTTAAAATGCTCAGACTTATATTATTTAATTATATATTAATTTGTTTCTCTCTAGATAAATAGGTGTTGATTCGTAATATTTTCTTTCTTTTCAGAATCATGTTTAACTGAATCACGACTAAAGAAATACAGGTGATCAGATGTTCAAGTAAGTAAGATTTTACTTCGTCTATGTCTAAAATGAAAAACAATTTCAAAACGAAAACAGAAATCAATTTAAATAATTATTATTCAAGCATCACTGAATATTTACGTTTTCGTATATTGCATCCATTCAATGTATGTATATAAGAAAGTGAGTTTTAAAATTTGCCTTATCACAAAAGAATAAAATGGTGTTTTCTCTATTCATCTATAATGTTTGTATAAGCCAGGCAAGGGAAAAACATGACTATCTGCAATAAAACTACTTTTATCATCTATTTCTGATGTTGTGAAAAGTCGATTTACTTACAAAACAGTTTGTCTTTCAAAACGATATATATATATACACTGGTGTCCAAAAGTTAAGCATAATTGGTAATTAAGTAATTATTTTTAAGTAATGAAAGAAATATGAATCGGAATGTGCTGAAACTCCAGGTGTGTAAACAAAATAGTACGCGTCACATATTTTCGCGAAGAGTTTTCCCCGAAATCGAACAGGGGACCGTCAACAAATTGAAAAAGAACGAAGATCTTTTGGATAACCAGTCAAAACCAATGTAGCAAAAGCGTTCAAACTGCACATTATGATTAATTGGCTTATTGTAATGTACTGTGTTAATTTTTACAAGGATAGCATGTATACTCGTAGAGAAATTAAGGTTTTTATAAAAACAGTCCTAAGTTTTTTGCTTATAATTTGCAGAGTTCTTATTACAAAATAATGTTCTTTTCTGAAAATATGACAAACATCATTGTACACAATACCCTGTCATCAGAATTTAAAAATAATAAAAATTGTATGAAAAATGAGTATGTTTAGTAAATAATTTTTCATTGCGCATGAGTCAACGATATCAAAATGTCATTTGCATATTGTGTTAGCTAAATGTATAGAGCAACTTCTGTAAAAGTTTCAAAAACATAGCTTGGAAATTCTGAAAATGGGAGCCTATAGAATCAACTCAAAATCCTTTATTCCCTAAATGAAGCAAAAAGATGAGGGGCTGTATCCATATTCCATTGTTTAGTGCCTACACAATATTGCACGTACAACTATATTTAGGTGAAACCCCTGATTTTTTTGTTTCCTTTAGGAATAACGGATTTTGAGTTGATTCTATAGGCTCCCATTTTCAGAATTTCCAAGTTATGTTTTTGAAACTTTTACAGAAGTTGCTCTATACATTTCGCTAACACAATATGCAAATGACATTTTGATATCGTTGACGCATGCGCAATGAAAAATTATTTACTAAACATACTCATTTTTCATACAATTTTTATTATTTTTAAATTCTGATGACAGGGTATTGTGTACAATCATGTTTGTCATATTTTCAGAAAAGAACATTATTTTATAATAAGAACTCTGCAAATTATAAGCAAAAAACTTGGAAAAATTTAGGACTGTTTTTATAAAAACCTTAATTTTTCTACGAGTATACATGCTATCCTTGTAAAAATTAACACAGTACATTACAATAAGCCAATTAATCATAATGTGCAGTTTGAACGCTTTTGCTACATTAGTTTTGACATGGTTATCCAAAAGATCTTCGTTCTTTTTCAATTTTTGACGGTCCCCTGTTCGATTTCGGGGAAAACTCTTCGCGAAAATATGTGACGCGTACTATTTTATTTACACACCTGGAGTTTCAGCACATTCCGATTCATATTTCTTTCATTACTTAAAAATAATTACTTAATTACCAATTATGCTTAACTTTTGTACACCATTGTATATATATATATATATATTGATAAGATGATTTTTGAAGCTAACGCCTTCATCCTCATATGAGTGGGTTCACAACCACAGTAAGTCAAATCTATTTAGAAAGAAACAAGAAAGAAAAATCAGGCATCAAGCATAAATCCTAAAGCGCTTTTCAACACAATCAGAATAATGCAACAAAACTGCATTGCTTAAAAAATTAAAATATTACTTCTCATCTCATCATGTAGAAATGTATGACATATTTCAAAATAGAATTTCATCTGTTCCCATCTACGAATTTTTAGAAGCTCTGTATATGATGCAGAGGTTTGTAACTATTAACAAGATGCATTCCAAAATTTAGTTCATTTAAGAGATACATATATTTCAATTGAAAATTCCCCTTTAGTAATTTCCTCTAATAAAGAAAATGGCATGCGAATACTTTTGTGCAGCCCTGTATATGAGGTACAGAAATACATGAAGAGTAATGGGTAAAAAACTAATTAAATTTAGCATACCGCATTTTAATACTTACCCAGCAATTATTTCGCAAAGACAGTACTGTAACCGATATCTTTTATGTGTCCCTGTAAATGAGTAAAAAAAAAAAATACTATGAATGCTCTCGTTTAACGCGATCGTAGTGAAATCCAGTGATTTATATCATTTTCAATACATTTGAAATAGCATAATGCCATTAAAATACTCCCCAAACGATTTTTCCCCCTATACCGTAATGTAGTCAAATTCTTTTGAGTGTCCCTGTAAATGAACCATTAATCGTGCATAATTCATATGCAATACCATGCATGCTTTGGAAACTTTAAATAAGCTTTATGAATTGCATGAAAATCCGAGTATATTTTAGGGTATTTAGAGCGTGTACAGACGGACCGACAAACGATATGCATAAACACTTTTCAAATTTGTTGAAAAGTGCTGAACAATAAAACAAGCAAACAATAAATAAATAAATGTAATTTAACAAATTACAACAACAATTTGGAAAATTTTTGATTTTTTCAAAGACTAAAATTTAAGACTTATATATAAATTCTATATACATAGATAAATGTACGCATATAAAATTATTTTCCTCACTTTTTTGTAAACAAGACGTGTTACAGTTAAAGTTAAATAAAAGTGAAATATCTCGAAGAAATTATCTATTTATACAGTTATTTTCTTCCTAAAAAATTGATTAATTTTTTAAACACAAAAGAATGTGGCGATAGTGTTTCTTTCTTTCTGAATTCTTCCAGTTTTTTATACAATTTTACCAAAGAAAAAACTGTGCGTAACGCATACGTCTTTCTGCGAATGGCTACATTTTCAAATTTTAAATGAAATTTCAATTTTTAATTTTCGGTACTGAAAGTATTTAAATTTCTTAACATCGCACATTTTCAATTTTCATACCGTCGTATAGGGGGAAAATGTACTACTTCTAAATGCAATTTGTTTGAAAGCTCTATCTCAATTTATTTTTGAGTTAGTACTATTATTATTATTATTATTATTATTATTATTATTATTATTTTAGTCTTTAATGCTTTTTTGTGGCAATAGAAGTACTCTGTTTCTGTTGAAAGTAAAGGGGAAAATAGTAAATTACTACATTTGTTGTTGTTGTTGTTGTTGACAAAAATAAAGTAAAATACAATTTTATGAATGTTAAAAAACGTGGCTTATGTAATAATTGAATCATATATTACGTACGCCTTGGATTAAACATTAATATCGCTGGACCAATCAGAAAATATATAAAATGCGGACATCATAAAGATTCAGATATGTCTCAGATATATCTACTCTCGACTGAAAACAACAACCGTTTTTCAGTTAGTTAAAATAGTTTAGTTCATTTAGAGAATAAGTATAAAATCTGTTTTTTCATTCTCATAGTGAACCTATAGTCTCTAAGCAGATGTAATATATGAAAAATTATGTGAAAAGAGGCTTTTTTTTTGCTGTGGGAATAAGTCGATCAGATTTTATGCATACATTCTAAATGGATTATGTCTCTTTCATTTCCTTCTAAATGGACTTGGTCTACTGTGAATGCCTCTTATCATCTATTTTTAAAGTAGATACATTAATATTGCTTTCTTAATTTAATTTCTTCATTTCGAATATCTGTACTTAAAAAAAAAATTGTACTTATTATCCGGACCAAGTAGATATATCGCCAAAAATGATTGTCAAACACCAAATTCGTTTATCGCTGTTAGTTTCCAGTGGTGTTTAAAAGAAATCAAAAATAGACCTTTTGAGAAATGACTCAAGTTCAGCTTGGGTTCTCTAAAAACAACATTTACCCGCCCCCCCTCTTTTTTTTGTGGGCAAAAAATTAATCTTAACATTTTTTTTTTAATTTTATGTAACATGTAAAACAATTTGGTCGAAGTTGATAATTTGAAAAAATATAACAAACATACAATAAATAAATAAATGTAATTTAACAAATTAGAACAATTAATACTAAATAATTACTTTTGCAATTATTTAGTGTTTTAGCTCAACGAGGCCGGAGGGTTAAACCGTTTTGGGGCAATGTAAATGCATTTTACATAAAATGACTTTTTTCAAACTAGCTTAAATTTTTAAACCTATCTTGGTATTTTTTATTTATTTACTTATTTATTTATAATTAAAGATAACCAAAAATAAAATTTTTTAGTAGCACGCCAAAATGCAAAAATAAGGGTTACAATTAAACCTTTCTCCTTTTTTTTTTCTCCAAATGACAAACACTTTTTATATTTTCAATTTTTGTACTATAAAATGCTTGAATCTGCAGACAATATTACCTATTTTGATAATGTTTATCGAAAATTGATGGCAGACGAATCTGATAATCTATCGGATCGCGCTCCGTGGAAGTACGCGGTGTGCTAAAATATCTACCAATGCAACGTAAGCCAGACCATCATTTTATTTTTTAAATAATTTTGAAAAATGTTCTTCAAATGGTAACATATATCAGGCGAAAAATTTTGAGCTAAAAACTTTATTCCTAACAGACCGGGAGGCGGCAGCACAGACAATCACCTTATCGAGTTCATGGATGAAATTTTAGAATTAGGTAAATCTCGATTCGCAAATTAAAATGCAATCGGTCTGTCTAGTTCTATTTTGGTGGAAAGCAGTGACGCCAACTTTTGAGAAATATTGGGTGGCTCAAAAAATTTTGAACAAATACAAAAATATTGGGTGGGTTCAATTAATAATGGAATGGATGGAGATATCAAATTATTGGGTGGGCTCGCGCCCCATGGGCCCATATAAGTTGGCGCCACTGGTGGAAAGCACTTAGAAACCTGATTTTATTCGTTGGCTCGTAGGTTTACCAATATGCTTTCCTGCTCCCAGCCCTTTATTTTTAAATACATTTTGGTACAGGAAAACACACTTGTACTTTGAATCAACCGTTAATTTCGGGTTCTTAGGTATTTTCCACCAAAATGTAACTTATCAGACCGATTGCGCTTTAATATGTGAATCAAAATTTTCCTAATCTTAAAACTTCATCCATGAACTCGATGAGATGATTGTCTGTGCTGCCGTCTCCTTGTGTATAATTAAATAATAATAATAATAATACTAATAAACAAATAAATTAAAATAAATAAAATAAATAAATAAATAAATACTAAAAGACCATTTTTATGCTTTTTCTACAGGAAAACCTACTTTTAATTTCTTTGTTTCCGTAAAACTGTACTTTTAATAAAATTTTAAAATCGCCAAAACTTATCATGTAATCTATTTTCTTCAATTTCTTTAATGCAACTTTGAAGCATTTCATCATCATTTTCCCCTCCCGTAGGATAAATGAGAGAATTTGTTACGTAGGGGGGGGGGGGGGAGCGAGGGGGGGGTATGTTTACTTATGAAAAATTGTAATACAGGGAATTTCCAAATTTGGTTTGGTGTTAGGTTTAAACTCGGAAATTTTGCAGAAACAATTTTTTTTTTTTTTTTTTTTTTTTTTTTTTTGTTAATTCAGTCTTTCTGTACCCAAATACTAGCGAAATGCAAAATTCCACCTCGAGTTATTCATAAAATATAATGTAAACTTTAAAGATTAATCGCTTGCATAAAAGGTGACCATAAATAATGTACACATATTTAAATTTAAAATGCACATTTTATTTACTCTCCGAGTATTTTCGGCTTGCATCGACAGCCTCATAGCATGCATGGTCACAGTGACGTCACTGTGAGTCACTTTGGTCACATCACATTTGTGACCAAAATGCCACCACTCAGTGACGTCACATTGTGACTGAGATGTGACTTTTTTAAAAATCTTTAGAAAATTATCAAAAAGTCTTCAAAACATGTTATTTACTTTAAAAAACATGTTTCTGGCAATTTAAATATCGTTGCTTTTGTCACAGTTTCGTCACAATATTACTGCCAAATTAGTCCCAAGTGGCACATTTTTCATAAATTTGTCACATTGTGACCACTTTGTGAAACGTCACAAAACTGCTCTAAAACGGCCATAACGACTTCACATTTTAGTCACTGTGACTTCACATCGACGTCATGGGACGTCACATCGACAATCGATGGTCACAAAGTCACAATGTGACTTCACAACGACGTCGATGTGACGTCACCATGCCTTAGAGGTCTGCACGGGCCCGGGCTTGGCCCGTGGCCCGAACCCGGCGGAATCGTTTCGAATTTTCTAACGGGCCGGGCCGGGCCGATTAAAAAAAATTTTCGGACCTGCCGGCCCGTTCTGAAGATTTAAGCAGAAACGATAAAATATGAGCTATTTTCAACGAAAATGGTTTTAACGAGAATAAGTATAAATGTGGCCATACTAGTTTGACAGCATCAATATAAAAATGTGTCGGCACAGTGTATCGGCATCGGAGAATTACATTATGTGTAACCCGTTTTAATATTTTTTTAGCTGACTCATGCCGGTCCGAGATCACGCTTGCATTATTTTTCTACATATAGACTGGCCGGACCGTTACTAGACTTAATTATTGGCAGAAAACATGATTTGTAAAATTATTAACAGCGATAAAGAACTTATGATAGCTTAGTCTTCGGATATATACTTCTTGATGATTTTTAAATTAATTTCTCAATAATGCGAAAGTTTGACACATTTTCTGATTAATTTTAAATTGTAAAAGTATAAAGTGATAAGCCTAACTATTGAAGGGATTTGGAATCTAATAGCGTTTTTCATTTTTGGTAAATAAAATAATTGTATAACCTTGTTGAGATATGATAGTTTCTCAAATGATTGCAGGTTTTTCTCCCTTCCCTTGCTATTCCTTCCGGAAATTCTATTCAAAACGCTAATTATGACAGTATTTTATTTGTTTGCAGTATTCTTAAATTGCTTGTATCAAAAAATGGATAACGCCATTCGATTATATAGTTTCTGAATAAAGATATCTGCTAATCTTATGCGTTTCTGAGAAAAAAAATTAATTTAGAAATGTATCAGGAAGGAGCTTCTTTGAATTTAAAAATGAATTTAGATTTGAAATCTATAATAAAATGATATAGAAATATATTTATAAATCTTCTTTTATTAAACAGCTTCAAAATTAACGATGTTTTTAGCGTTCTTTCTTTTTTCTTTTATTCTAAGCCATATTAATTTTTTAATGAATTTTTATTCGAATGTTGAAAGCCTAAGAATCTAAGTAATCATTGATACTGTTAATGTGTATTTGCTGTAAAATATACTGTAAAATCATTCCATAGATATGTATGCAGTATTCTTTAAAGGAATCTTAGTTATATCATAAAAATCTGAATTTTTTAGAAATGGTAGAAATTGTAACGAGCCAAAACGGGCCGGGCCTAAAATATAAAAATTTAAACGGGCCGGGCCTAAAATATAAAAATTTAAACGGGCCGGGCCCGGGTCTGAAAATTCCGGCCCGTGCAGACCTCTACCATGCCTTACGGGAAGGCTCTATATTGTTTATAATCGCTGTTTAAACAAAGATTGGACCTATAGAATGCACGTTATATTTTACATTGCATGGTTTTTTTTTTTTTTTTTTTTTTTTTTTTTTTTTTTTTTTTTTTTTTATCACTTTGTTCCTCTTTTACTTAACTTAAAATTAAATTGTTAAATAAAATGAGCTTCATGACAAGCGTGTATTAATTATCATGGCTGGACGTTAAAAAAATTGAGAGATTTAAAATATTTTAATTTTTAACACTTGTGCATTTTTATTAAAATATTTACAATAGTATGTCTTTCAAAACTTTAGTGATGGATTTTTCTATAAATACATTAGTTTATGAATTTTAAAAAAATGACATTATATATCTATGCTAAAAGGAATGAAAAAGATTTATTTTAATACATTTAGACATATTTAAATCTTGTATTTACTCTTTAACGCTAATTATGTTGAACATACTTTTTTTATTAGGTACGGACATTATGACAAAAAAATGTATATGCCAATTAAATATTTACTGAACTTGGTAAGAGTTTAAACTGTAGAAAAAATACTCTTAATTTAAAAAAACGTATTTAACGAATGAAATTTTTATTCATCAAAGGAGAAATGGATATAGTAAAATTTACTTTTTAACTTATTTTTAATCATCACATTTTTGCGTAACTTTGCAGGATAGACTAGAGCTATCTAAATACACTTTAAGGAAAATTTGGATGTTATCTTTATTTTCAATAGCTGTTTTTAACATTTTCCAACATAGTTGAAAAGTGTTTATGAATTCGGTAAGGACTGGACGTTTGTCCATCTGACCATCTAATCATCTGTCTGTCTGTTCAATCTCTCTAACTCGCATAAATAGGCTTGGATTTTCAAGCAATGGATGTATGTTAATAATATTTAATATGACATGTTAGGTACTGAATCAAAAGTGCACAGCATTTATAGTTCATTTACAGAGGAACTCAAAAGAAAGCGGTTACATTAATTGTCAATGGGGGGAAATTGTTTACAGTGTATTTTAGTTATATTGCGCTTTTTTTAATGCATTGAAATTGGCATAAGTTACTGAATTTCACTGCAATATGATTAATATAGAATAGGGCGTTTGTAGCGTTTATCATTCATGTACAGCGACACACAAAATAATTTGGATACAATAGTATCTTTGAGCAATAACTGCTGCAAGTGCATTTTTAGTTTCTCTTTAAATTTTCTTAATAAATTCCTAAAAATTCCTTCAAATTTTGTGATGTTACTCGTTATATATGAATTCTATAGATCGTATACTTGGCTTCACCAAAGAATTCATGTACATAAGTGCTGCATGTATTTAAGAACCGAACTAATATTTTAGTATATATCTTGTTTATACATACAAGTCTATGTATCATATACAGGGCTTTTTAAATAAATCTGAAATTTTTTCAGACTACCGATGGCAAATGCTAAAATTGGATTTTCAAATGTATTATGTGTTTCCAAATACACTGCTCAAAACAATTAAAGGATATTGCAGTTTTAGATGGATTTTGTATCTGGGAAACTTTTTAGCTGATTGATACATGGTCGACAGACATAGTAGGTTATATGAGAATAAATTACACATGTTTGGCAGAAAAAAATGCATTTTATTGCGCATTTGTGTACAAAAGGAAAAAAAACACAATTTGTGCATATGAGAAAAAAAGAATAAGAAAAGGTGTTTTCTTCAAAGAAAATCATTTTCAGTAGGGGGTATGGTTTCCACTGGCGGCCAGCAACGTTGAACACCTTTGAGGCATGGACTCAATGAGGCTATTAATGACGAGTTGGGGTATTCTGCCCCACTCTTCCAGAAGAGCTCTTTCCAGTTCTTGAAGAGTTTGTGGGGGGTTGTTGGCGGCCAGAAATTCGTCTTCCTAGAGCGTCCCAAACGTGCTCGATTGGATTCATGTCTGGAGAACACGCTGGCCATTCCATTCGAACGATTCCTTCCTAGAAAAGGAAATCGTCCACCAGGTTTGCACGATGTGGCCTGCAGTTATCGTCCATTAAAATGAAGTTATCTCCGATTGCTGCAGCGTAAGGGACTACAATAGGTCTGAGGATCTCATCGCTATATCGGCGACCAGTCAGAGCTCCATCTCGAATGATGTAGAGTTTAGTGCGCCCGTCAATGGAGATGCCACCATCACCAACACTCCTCCACCGCCAAATCTGACACTTTCGTGCACGAACGCAGGATTATTCCTACTGCCACGGTCCCTCCAGATGAAAATACGCCTATTATCCGGATGCACAGAAAAACGGGACTCGTCAGAAAACAGAATATTGCTCCATTCATTTCTCCTCCAGTTGACATGCTCGGTTGCCCACTCCTTGCGGTCGCGACGATGCCTTGATGTTAATCTAGCACATACCATCGTTCGGCGAGCATACAGACCTACAGCATGGAGCCGGTTTCGGACAGTCTGAGTTGAAATCGTGGTGCCTGTAGCCGAGCGAAGGTGTTTTTGGAGAAGAGTAGCGTTCATGTTTCGGTGTCTCCGAGCTGTTAACGCTAAATACCGATCTTCATTGGGCGTTGTTGCATGTCTAAGACCTTGCCCTGGTCTTTGGCCTGCACATCCACTCTCCAAAAAAACGGTTCCAGATCCTGGAAATGACACTTTGTGACACTCCAAGGGCTTGCGATACTTCGGCTTGAGTTTGGCCCCCTTCTAACCTACCAACAATTCTCCAAGCTTCTGAATCTGTCAAATGACTTCGCTGAGACGTCGTACTCATCGAAACAAAGCAATCACTGTATGCCGATCATCCTTGTCTTCATTCTCTTTTATCCAGTTGAAAGTCAAATTTCATTCGCTGCCGCTGAAGCGACGTTTTTGACGTCGAACTCAAAATTTGCATACTCCACAGTTTGAAAGCCAGAAAAATTTACATTTGTGATTCTCTTCTTCTATTTTCGGCAAAAAAAATTTCGTTTATATCTTTATTTTTTATAAAACTTCAAATATCCTTTAATTGTTTTGAGCAGTGTAGTTCAATTAGACACACTATTTCAATTTATTAAACGCTGAAGTTAAGTTACATTACTATGAATGTGGTGGAAAATGTTTCATAATCTATGTTTCAGATTTACGTATGATTTTTTTCTTTCTTGTTTGTATTTTGCAATTTTAATCAAATAAAAATAATCAAATAAAATTACATCTTTATGTATGCAAAATGTGGAATAACACATAATAATAATAATAATAATAATTATCATTATTACTATTGTTGTTGGTGGTGGTGTTACTTTTATTATTATTATACTTCTCAAGGAATACTTTTTAAGATAATAAAAAATACAGAAAATAATTAATTACCGAATATGAACAAAGATGGCAGCCAGTTAACTGCTGTAGGATTTTACCTAAAGTTATCAAACTATTAAAAAAAAAAAAAAAAAAAAAAAGTTTTTTATTGGTGTGCATTACATTTTTCATTTTTTTTTCTTTCTCTTTTTCAACTTTTCAAGTAAATATGGGCGCAACTTGCGTTCTTAAAAATCACTTCCTTTGCTCTATTCAGGGTGAAAGGGTGTAAAGTCAACCCTCCCCCAACAATGAAAGTTTCTCGACCCTGCTCCGAAAAAATCTAGCTTTCGCTCTTGAAAAGCTCACTTTGGTGGCATTAAGTGTGTCACGCATTACCTGGCGCCTCTCCGCGGCACATGGCACACGCCAGGTGAGGATCTTCAGTTCGGATGCTCGCTTTCTAAATTGTTCCAGACATCGAAGATCTGCTGTGAGCTTTCTTTTTTTTTATTGTATTTTATATACAATGTCAAACTATGATGTAGTAGCAGACAAGCCCTAACTAGATGGAGGCAAAGCTGGGGCAACATCGCATGGGCCCTGTCATAGCATATTGTGGACCTCGACGTCTCTCGTTGCAGGTTTGAAGACCTCGGCTGATAAAATTTGTTTTTATACACTCTTAGAACGAAAGAGTGGATTTGGCTTTTCAGGAAAGAGCTGTAAATTATTAGATTGTGAATCAGATGTTTTCTAAACGTTTCATTCATCTTGATTTAAATTGCCAATTTAAATTACTCATCTTGATTTAAATTGCTTAGAAACAACTCATTCACTCGAGTTGTTTCAACTCTTTAATGAGAAGCTGACTTTCAAATCATGAAATGAATGAATTTCGGCTCAACTTCAGTTATTTTGTAGCTAAAGTTTTAAGAGAGTATTGTGCATATTCTAGAACACAAGAGTTTTTTAAAGTACTGCTAGTTGACATTTTAAAATCAAATTGCGAAAACACGTAGTTTTTATGCATTCATTTTTTACTGCTGAAATATATAATAAATATACTGCAATTTCTTTAGCAATTAACTTTCAGATATATTTATTTATTCATATCTTTTATCCTGACAAAATTTTAAATATTTATTTCTTGAATTTATATATGCAGTTTATTTTTAGTACTGTCCGATCTATACATTCCTTAACAATTATATCAGACATCGAAAATCTCCTGTAAGCTTTCTTTTTTCTTTCTTTTTCTTTTCTTTTTTTTTTTTTTTTTTTTTTTTTTTTTTGTTTATTATATACAATATCAAACTATGATGTAGTAGTACACAAGCCCGTAACTAGATGGGGGTAAAGCTGGGGCAACATCGCCTGTCAAAGCATTTTGTGGACCTCAATGTCTCTCGTTGCAGGTTTGAAGACCTCGATTAATAAACTTTATTTTTACACTGAGCATATTGTAGAACATAAAAGTTTGTTAAAGCACTGCTAGTTAACATTTTAAATTAAATAGCAAAAGCATGTAATTTTTTTGCATATATCTTTTACTGTTGAAATGGATAATAAATATAATACGACTTCTTTAGCGAGCAACTTTCGTTGTAAGGTTTCGTGGAGTAATTGGACCATGATTTTTTAATGAGATTCTGAAAATTTAGTTTCTAAAAGCTAATGTTGATCTGAACTGGAGTCTCAAGCTTTGTTTAGTTAGGTTCACTGTACTAGATAGAAATTTTCAAAATTACATTTTAATGTCTAAAAATTATATATATAAATATGGATATATATTAACTTTCTTTCCACAAAGGTCCAGTTACCCCTTAATAATGGGGCAGTTGGACCACGTAGGTCTGTGTTTTTAACACGTTTTTTTTTTCAATATGGAGTACCAGATTCTGTCTAGAAGAGTATAAATTACTTTAAAAAATTAAAACCAGGTAGACAACTTAAATGATATAACAACAGAATAGCGTTATATCAGGAGCCTTTACAGCCAAGATTTCAAAAAATAAATAAGTAAATAAATAAGTAAAATTAAATAAAAACATCAAATGTATGTTGCACAAAAATCGGAGAAATTAATTTTCTTTATAAGCGAAACTCCAAAAAACTATTTATAACTGTTGGAGTAAGTAATTCCCGCATAGTACAGCTACCTTTGATCCACGTCCCAGTTATAGTATTCTTGAAAAATTTATGGGGTAGCTAGAAACCGGCCTTACATTTAAAGCATGATGTAAATATGTATAAATGTTTAATAATATTGATATATTTACAGGATTAATCTTTTTTTAAATTAAAGTTTATTTAATAAAAGGGCTTATTACATTTTAACAAAACTTCGAGAAATTTCAACTAAAACGATATTGTATTCAAAAAAGAGAAATCTAAATTTTCGACAACCTATCACAGTAGAGACAGAGATACAGTTTTAACGCTTTTACGATTTTAATGTTTACTGGGTTATTCAAAAGTTATTCGTTCTTCTTCAATTTGTTGATGGTCCTCTATGACGTTTCTTGAAAAAATCTTCTCGGAAATATATTATGTCTACTATGCTTGTTACACACACAAAGCTTGAGGATAATCCATTTATTTTTTCTAGATATTTCGCAAAACGTCTAAAATGGTAAGTGACCGGTCTATATAGCGTACTTTGAACAGCTTCAAACCTTCGAAACAAATTCAAATTTTGAATAAGGTTTGTTTTTCCGAAGTTTCTGAACTTCAAGGATGCCGAGTAAATTGAAGAAAAGTGTTGGGTGTGTTTCACAATGTAGAAAATTAGCTTAACGAAAAGGTTTTGTAAAGGTGAAGGATTTTCTAAAATATAAACCTTAGTTCAACTTTAAGTCTTGAAATGATTTTGCTTATATATATTTTTTTTTATATAATTTTTGAATATATTTATAATTTTGAATATATTTATAAATTGTTTTCTTTCTTTTTAAAAGAATCACAGTTTTTCGCTTCTTGTAAAATTTTATAAAATAGAGTAGTGTCACATATCAATAATTCAGGCATTTTTTTCACGGAAAATAAACATAGAAGCATGTATAACAAACTAATAATCATATTTCTAACTGAACAGCAAACTTCCTTTTTTATAAAGACGAAGACCTCTTATCTTACGATTTTTTTCTCTTACCTTAAAAAAAAAAAAAAAAAAGAGAGAGAGAGAGAGAGAGAAAGAGAGAGGAACTAATAACAATAAATACAGCTTTAACTTTTTCGATCTTAAAAAAATACTTTTCCGACTTTTTATATTCCTTCGGAAGAATAACACCCCCTATGCATACGCTACGCAGCCCTCCTTATACAAAAATCCTCTTTTCTCCTATTTCCCTAAAGAGTTCAACAACTCTTCCTTCCTTACTTCATAAATGGCTTATACAAAGGGTGGAGAAGAAAAAAAAATGAAGCCGCAGAAAAAAAAACACTTACCACCCCTGTTACACGCGACTGGCAAGAAAAATATCTTTTTTTAATCCTTCAAGTACCCACATAGGATCTGTCGGAGTTAAACTGTTTTTAGCCATTAAACTATTAGTACTACTACTATTATCTTTAATATTATTACTATTACTTGCGTAGATGCCCGTCCTAGAATGGTGACTAAAAATTGTAACTTTTACATAAATTTGAATGAATAAAACTGATAAAAATAATTGACAGTATGGAAGCGTTTAGCTGAGCAAAGTTAGGCTAGTTTATGTTCTAATAAACACACTATTAGCAAATAAGTTCCTTAATAAAACAAAATTTTAACACATATGCAATAAAACTGTGTAATTTAAAAAGTTAGCTGCAGCTGTTGAAATAACACTAATAATTAATAATTATTACTGTTTTTTAATTCGCTTTGAAATTGTGTTTTTTTATTATTATTATTATTTATTCCTTCACCACTACCTTTTTTCCGAAAAAAAAAGAAAGATTGTCATTTTTCGCTTTTGTTGGCAAATTTCTGTTTCTGCTCTCAAGCATCAGATGCACGCAGATGCTTACCGGTCTCGGTGGGAGTGTCAATTCCAATGACCGTTTTTAGAAGGAAAACTGGTTTGGAGTGCTATGCGTAACACTGTGTTTTATTATATAGAGATTATTATTATAGCATAATTAAGTATCCTAAACTCTGACTCATTTACAGACACGAATTGTTTTTCGACGCGAGAGAACTCTGCAAAAATCTTTGCTAGGAAACTTCCTTTGCAAATGGTTTATTTCCATAATTTACTAATATTGCCGGACACAGAGGAATGAATCGGTTGTGTTTACTTTGATGCAATGAGATATTGCGTGGTCAGCAGAATTTCATCTGGGGATATCTCAACATATATAGATGTAGAAAGGTAAACAATTTTCCAGAAATTAATTCTTTTTACAATACTTTTAAAAATCTCAATTTTATTTAATTTTTCCAAAATAAATTTTAAAAAATGTTGGTTGACATGCATCTGAAATGTGATGTTGTCAGCCCCGAATTCATTTCGCATTGACATGTGTGATGCTCTATGATGAATATGATATAAAGTATTGACTGGGTAATTACCGTATTACACACTGCAATGTACATTAGACAATTTCTGGTTGATTCAAAAGCTTCTTCAAGAACTATTCTGCTAACGATAAACCATGAAAAGTATGTCGGAACTCATCTTTTACTGTAAATAGAAAACACAAAAACTCAGACAATGTCAAAGTGTTAAAAAATCAACTATAACTCGAAATTTGTAGCAGTTATCGGTAAATAGAAAGCACTGTTCGATTTCAAGTCACTTCACCAGTCATGTTTTCAAATTCCATGCTTTTACTTATAAAAATGACACCGTGGGTGTCGAAATGGCGCAAAATAGTTTTTGGGCTTCATAAAAACTTTTTTTTTTCTTTATTTGTTTTTTTTTTTCTTGAGCCTTGAGAAAGGTTTCTTGGGACGCAACAGACCAGATCATTATAAATCTTTTAAAAGTGCTATATTTATTTTTTAAAAAAATCGCTAATCGATTCCATGTTAATGCTGTAATCATTTCTGCAAATTTCACATTTTTATACATAAAAGTAATAGCATCCGTATATTAGAAAGTTTCGAGTTATTGAAAGAAAAAAAAAAGCTTTTCTGAGAACTGCATTAAGGTGATTCTCAGATTCCTTTCTTAACAATGCGAAACTTTACAATAGATTTTCTGACTTATTTTTAATCGAAAAAAAACATAAAATTGGCAGGCCTGACTATTGAAGCTATTTGGAATCTAATAGCGTTTCGATTTTTTGATAAATAAATTGTCGAGTTATAAGCGTTTTTTGTCTCATGACGATAAGTGTTTCCTCTTACTCGTACTTCCCAGTCGGGAATTCGATTCAAAATGTCCCCTTTGACAGTATTTCCTAAAAGATTTCCAAATCGCTTTAATCATCACATCTTTATCAAAAAATTTATAATTCCCTTCGATTTCATAGTTTATGAAACCCTTGTCAATTTTATGCATTTTCAAACAAAAATGGATTCGTAAATATGCCAGAAAGTAGCTTTTTTTTAGATTTGAGCCTTAACGTTGTTCTTAAATCCTTTCTTTTAAAATGTTTCTAGTGCTACGCAAATCTTTGCTAATTTCTGAGAAATTTCTAAATTTATGTTTGTCAGAAAATATAAAATTAGCAGAGGTTTTTATTCAGTACCTATGTAATCGAATAGAGATTTTCATTTTTTGGTAACGATACAGATATTTCAGAAAATATTGTCGAAGTTACCATTTTCAACCGAATCTCTGAAAACCTCCGTGACACCAATCCTTATAACTCAAAAAGTATTGAATTTATCAAAAAATGGAAACCACCATTTAATTCCAGATCGCTTCAATAATCATGCCTGCAAGTGTATCATGGTTTTGCTATTAAAAATGTGCCAAAGCTTCGCGTTATTCAGTGAGGAGTTTTTTTTTCGATTTCTTCTACTCCTCCGTAAAGATAACACCCCCTATACAGCGCCTCCTTCTACCGAAAATCCCCCTTTTCTCCTATTCCTCTAAAGAGTTCAACAACTCTTCCCTCCTTACTTCATAAATGGCTTTACATAAAAGGGGAGAGACAGAAAAAAAAAAAAGAAACCACACGCAAAAAAATACCTCACCACCCCTGTTACACGCGACTGACTCGCGACCATTGCTACCTATGTAATGCCATAAAAAATAATGATATCTTGGCCTATTTTTACTTTTTCTGTTCACCCCCGCCGTAAATTTTCCCTTTATTGTTAAGGAGAGAATCTAGTCCAAAGATATTAATAAAGGAGCACAAGGAGCAATGTTCGTAAATCTTTGGATTTCCGGAGCTTGGTTTTCTTAGTTGGTAATCTTTGATTACACATGCAACATGTTGCCTTGTTGGATATCGCCATGTTCCATATGGCATTCTCATTTTTGCTAACAATAGAATTATGTATTTTATGGCAGATTTATGCATTTTAGGAGGTTCTGTGACTAATTTAACATGGCCGGGTGTACCATTTTAAGTGAATTCGTAATTATGCAAGTACGTAGCACCTGTAGTCGTCGTTCAGTCCGTCCATCCGTCTGTCCCCATATAACAGAGCAGAGAAAACTACCCAACCGAATCGTTTGAAGTTTAAAATATATAGTTGTATAATTCGGTTGAGTCATTTCAAATTTTATGAAAATCGGATGTATAGTTTGATTTTAGGTACAATCAAAAGTATTCCGTTACATGACGGTCAATGGAAACAAATAGTTTCAAGTGCATTTTAATGATGTTGCACGCTTTCGAACATAATAAAATTGATGTTCATCTATGAAGTATGTTTGAAAAATCGGTGCTGCAAAGAATACTTGTTAACAATTTACAGGGTCACACAAAATTATTCCATTGCATAATGGTGCTTGGGAGAACATTGTTTGGGGCGCATTTAATTATATTAAACTATTTCAAATTTTATAAAATTGATTATGCGTTGCTGAAGTTTACTATAGGTTACTTTCTGTGTAAAACAAATCAGATAGTATTTACAAAGACTTAAAAAAAAAAAAGATTTCGGCTATTATACTATTATATCTAAATCTGAATATTTTTTAGTGCTGTCCGTTGTGACCTTATGTGCTCGTCCGTTCTGTATGTATGTTCCTACGTTCGTACGTGCGTAACGCGATAACTCATGATAAAAATATCCGATCCACTTGAAATTTTGTATATAGGTATATACTGACAAGGCGCTTCCCTGATTAGTTTTTGGAGTCCATTCAATATGTATAAGAGGGAGAACGGGGGGCTCATGCCCCTCCCCTTAGTTGATATAAATGGGGTTTTCATGCAGAATTAAGTTTTCATTCAAAATTTAGATATAGGATCATTCTGATGAGGCGATTCCGTGACTGTTATTAGGTGTTCATTGAATAAGTATAAATAGGGGGAACAGGGGTTCTAATGCCCCTCCCCTTAATTTATATAAATGGGTTTTTCAAGCAGACTTTTCAGATTTCGTTCAAATCTCTGAACAGTTTTGGAAGTTTAATGGTTAAGTATGAAAAAGGGGGATAACTCCTTTTAAATTATATAAATGCTAAATGGGTTTTTATTAAGAATTATCTCATTTGCTCTGAATTTTGGATATAGATTTTTTATATGATAAAGCATACCTTTGATAGTTTAGGAGGTTCAATGATTAAGCATAAAAAAGAGGAAAGGGGAGAGCTGTTTCCCCTTAATTTTTTTTTTCGAACGGAATTAATCCTTGAAAATATAAGGCTGTAATGTACAATTAGTGTGCCTGTGAGCTCAATGCCATCAGTTTAACTGGGCAATATTCTTCATTAAATATTGTTATAGTAAGAACGCACTTCCAGAGCTCGATTAAAGTTGAAAGGAGCCCAAGGTCCAACAGCTTTTATGAGGCTCCCTTCGCACTAAAATAGTGACTAGATTTTTCCTCCGGAAACATTCCAAGAGTTATCATTGGATTATCATATGGTTGCAAGTTCACCAAAATATTTTTTGGTTTTGGGGAACATAATTGCAGGAAACTGCAATTTTAAGAATATTTTTTGTAAATCATTCTATTAAATTTGGGCCTCTTTCATCATTGGCCCACAGCCATGGCCTAGTTGGCCAGTGTGGTAATCAGGCCCTGCGCACCTCATTTGCTATGCTTGACGTGCCATTTCCAACTTGTTATTTAAAGAATGCACTCTTATTCGTCTGGATAAAGCTGAAATGTCCATTATCTTGTTCTAAAGCAAGCATTCCAGAAACAGGACATCCATGAATTACTCCTTTAAATATAGCAGTTGGGAAAGAGAAATTTTAATTTCGCAATTAAATGTAATAAACAGATGCTTAACTACCCGATTTAACAACCTTTTTGGACACTGAAATTAGAATATACGTATGTTTTCTTCCAATTATAATTCGCTTTTGAATTACTTTTAACCGAGTATTAAAATTTGAGGTTGCATTAAATAAGTTGTTTCATTTTAACTAAGTATATTACGAAAATTAATGTTAATGGCATCTGAATTAATTAATTGTATTGTATTAAACAGCTTTTATACTTATAAAGTTAAATGTATAACATTAACGAGCTGAGATTATTTTTTCTTATTGCCATTCATATTTAAAATAAAAACCATATTTAAATCGAAATCTTTCTCTGTTACTTTTATTGCAAAAATCAATCTTAAAATTTTCTTTATTAAAAAAATCATTTTTTCTTGTGGTGTACTATGCATTATTACTTCAAAAATCAAGATTAAAATATTAATAAATTCAACGGCTATTTTTTTATTAATTTCTTTTTGTTGTAATATTTAAAAAATAAAAACTTAAATATTGATTAAAACAGATTTTTATCATTAATATCTCCTTGTTGCAATAATAAATATTTCAATCATACAATTTATATTTTCCCATATTTTTCTTATAATTCGTATTATTTATATTATACAATTTAAAAACATTTTTAGTAATTTTATTCTTTTACAACTACAAAAATAAATAAATAAAAAATTTTAATTTTAAAAAAAAAGCGAAAAGTAACCTCAAAAATTATTTTACAAAATAATGATTTCAGTCGACTCTACTATGCGTTATTATTTAAAAATTTAAAGTCAAAATGTTAACAAATTTAAAGATAATTTTTATAAGTTATTTCTGAATGTAATTTAAATTAATCGGATGTGAAAGTCCCTAAAGTTTCTCGTATCTCATACGTTTTAATACTTCCTGAAAAACGCAGCATAGTGACGCCATAAGTTAGATGATTTAAACCAAAAAACAATCAACAAAAACTTATGTCATCTTCGAAATGAATCTGAAGTTTTATGAAAATCGGTGCATTAGTTACTGAGACTTAGCTATTGGGTAAATCTTAAAAATTCCGTATGACAACGTTAACTCTCAATCTTTATGTGTACCACAAAACTAATCAAGAGCAGTTTTTATGAGGTACTAACTGAATCTGAAGTTTGATGAAAATCCATGTATTAGTTCTTGAGATGCAGCTATTGCGAAATCGTGATAAATGCAGAATAGTAGTGCCACCTGTCGGGAAATTTACACCAAAAACTAAACAGCACTAATATATATCAGGGGCTTCTTGAATCTGAAGTTTGATGAAAATTCGTGCATTGATTTTTGAGATACAGCTATTGCGATAATCATGAATAATTCAGAATAGCAGCGCCGAGCGTTTTACCCCAAAAAGTAATCAGCACTTTCTTATATTAAGGACTAATTAAATCTGAAGTTTTATAAAAACTTGTACAGAAGTTTTATAAAAACTTGAAATACAGCTATTGTGGAATGCAGCATAGCAGCGCCACGTGTTCGGTGATGTACACTAAAAACTAATTAGGTTTATATGAAGATTTAACGGAATCTAAAGTTTTTGTGAAATTCCGTCTTTTAGTTCTTAAGAAAAAGTAGCCACAGAATTTTTGTCACATGCAAACTCACTGTGACAGATTGTCAGATAGATTCACAGACAAAATTTTTCTAAAAAATTATCAAATCTCTAAATATTGTCTAAAAATTATCGGGATCTTCTAAAACGTAAAAATCTACCGAAAAGCAGAAGTCGAAATTTTTCACGAATCCAATACTTTCTTCTTGTGAAGATTGAAGAAAATTAAAAAATAAATAAATATTATTAATAAAACAATTTTTCTGTTATTTTTTGCATGTTGCAATTATAAATAATCAATGTTGATGTTATTTAATTCTAATGCATTATTAATAACTCTTTTTTTACAGTTAAATAATAAAAAATCACAATAAATATTTTGTTTAATTTAAAAAGAAAGGATTTATTATTATTATTATTATTATTATTATTATTTTTTGTTCGTATATGTAATAAAAATAAAGATTGTATTTTTGAGTTAAAATTTTCTTATGAATATTATTAACTGCCTTTTACTGTATAATTAGCAAATTAATATTTGAGTAATTTGAGAAATTATTGTTTTAATCTCTGTTTGAAATTTAAATATATAATTTTTATATATAATATTGTAAAATATATTATAATTTCTTTATTTGGGGTTTTATATTAGTTATACTTTTTTCTATCAATGATTAGGAATTTAACCTTTTAATAAAAGCAATTAAAATCTAACTTTCCTAATTAATTAAATATTCAACATATTATTCAACATTTTATTTAATTTAAGGAATATTTAGAACCTTTTCTTGCTACTATTTTTTAAAATGAGAATTATTATATTAGTTAACAAACTATCTTTAATAAATTATTTAGTATGGTTATAAAAGTTATTTAATCAAAGAATATTTTTCATTGACTGTTTTTAATATTAAAAATGGAATAATCTTTATTATGAATTTGGATAAATAGTATTGTTTTAACAATTGTTTTAACAATTAATTTATGATTGTAATATTATATTCTTAAACAAAGTATTACTTTTTCTTTATTATTATTATTAAAATTAATAAAAAAATATTGTTAAATTTAAAATGTTTTTTTTTTTTTTCGTTTAATAGAGTTGCATAAATCAAAATTGAAATACATTTTAGATAAAAAATAATATTGTACTGTTATTTTTTTTTAATATTTTATTTAAATTGTTCTCGTTATGTAATCAAAAATAATTTACTTATTTTAAAAAGTTTTTAATCTGCTATATAAGTCAGCAATAAAGTATTATTTAACTAACAATGTTTATTAAATATCTTAAAAAGGAATCTACTGTTATAAATAAAAATTAAGATTGAAACTTGCTTTATTAAAATGTTTGCTTTTATTTTACTTTATTTTATTTTAGTTATTTTAAAAACGTGTATCAGGATATCAAAAAAATAGAAACAATTTTTAATGGTTATTTCATACCACTATAGTTACAAACACGAAGATTAAAATATCAAATAAAAAGAAAATGTTAACTTTTCTTTACTGTTAATAAAAATAAAACTTAAAACATCTTTGATTTAAGAATTAATTAATTAATCATTTATCTTATGCAATAATAATAATAATAATAATAATAATAATAATAATAATAATAATAATAATAATAATAATAATAATAATAATAATAATAATAAAATTAATTTTATCTAACTTTTTTATAAATTTTTCTATATTATGATTTATGATTTTAAAATAATTAAGACATAATTAGGAAAAAAGATTCACAGTAATTATAACTTATTATAACAACAAAAATAAACATTAAAATACTAGTAAACATGGACTTTTTATTAATACTTATATTACAACTTTTTTTAATAATAAAATATACTTTTTTATTCCTTTTTTTTTCGAAAAAATTAAAAAATTGTTTCATGCAAAATTGTTTTCTTTGGTTGCTAAAAAAATTAAATTTAAAATGCTTTTTCTTTAAGGAACTATTTTTTGATGAACTACCTCTTTATAACTTTTTTTATTCATAAAAATCATGATTGTATATGATTTTCACAAATCCTTTAGTAAAATGACAAAAATTAAATACTTAAACTATGATAGTAAATAAATCACTTAAAGAGGAGTAATTTTCCATTAAGTATTTTTTTTTATTATGCTTATAACAGGAATCAAGTTTAAAATATTATAAAGTGCAAGATTATTTGTAATAAATAGCTCTAATTATTCTTTTTAAATTCAAAGTTAAGTTTATTTTGAGTCAAAAAGTTGTTTTACTTAAATATTCATTGCACTAAAATAAAGTTTTGTAATGTTAATTTAAAGCAAAAACTTTGTTTTAACTATAACTTACTTCTCTCAATACAAATCATTATTAAAATTTGTTATTTTTATTTAAAGTAATATTTAAACTTTAAAATAGGATATTTTATTAGGTATTTTTTTTTATTCTAAAAATTAAAATAGCATTAATTAAAATAGATCTGTATCATTAATAATAAAATCATACTTAATGCAGCCAAACATAAAGAATATTGGTATTATTTTATTAAAAATCCTTTTAATAACTTTTCATTTTACAATTACAAAAAATAAAAAATATAAGTAAAAATATATTGTAAAATTAAAAAAGAAAGTATTTATTATTTATTTTATTTTATTCTCTGTAGAAATCATGAATATTAACTATTTGTTATTAATTAATTAAAAAAAAATTATTTTAAATAAATCTCGATTTTTAATCTCTTGTTTTAACAACAAAAATCTATATTATAACATTATTTATTTGAGATTTCTATCAGCTATGCTTTATTATATCAACGATTAGAAATAAAAATTAAGAATAAAATATTATTACGAGCTTTGAACATTTCTCAATAGTTTCACCTACTTAAATATTCCATTGAAGCAGAATATTTACTCCTGTGAGGTGACATTAGACATGTGAATGAAAAATCTAAACGTACGAAAATGAAGCTAATTTAAAAAATTCACACATTTCAAGGATTCCTTCTACCCACTCCGTACGAAGGTCATTTTTTATGATATCATCTTTGTTTATCGAATTCGAGAGAAAAAAAAAAAAAAAGCACTATATTTGAGAAAAATCCACATTATTTTTGTCAGAATGTCTTGTGCAATTTGTTTACAAATATTTCTTTTCGGTAGCCTTGGAAAAGCAAGGGCAGTTTTGCGCTATTTTCCATCTCTGGACAAAGTTTCTGATAAGGCTCTTCTAAAGCTACATTTTGCTTGGATGTTACATTTTGTCCGCATATTATAATTTAAGATTTTATAAACTCTTCAACTATTTTTTATGTGCGTTTGTAACTATATAAATACGTATAGCACCTAGTTGTCGTTCAGTCCATCCGTTTGTCCTCATATAACGGAACAAAAACTACCCAGCCAAATCGTTTGAAATTTAAAATTCAGAATCTTTGCATAAATTTGTCGAGTATTTTCAAATTTTATGAAAATCGAATGTATAGTTCAATAACAGGGACAATCAAAAGCATTCCGTTACATGACGATCAATGCTAAAAAATAGATTCAAATGAATTTTAGTGATGTTACACTCATTCGAACATAATCGAATTGACATGCATCTGTGAAGCATATACTAAAAAATACATTCTGCACAATCTGTGGTACAAAGAATATTTGTTATTCATTTACAGGTCCACACAAAAGTTTTCCGTTTCACAATGGTATAGAAGGAAGCACCATTTGGAGTGTGTTTTAATATTACTAAACTATTTCACATTTTACGAAATTGATATATGCTGCTGAGGTTTACTATAAGTTACTTACTGCATAACAGAGAGCAGATAATATTTACAGGGATACACAAAAGATTTCGCCACTATACTGAATCCGATGTATTGTATACTATTACACTAAGATCTGATTATTTTTAAAACTTTTTTACAGTACGAACGCACCTCATTTTCTACGTTTGACGTGCAATTTCCAACTTGTTCTCATTAATTTATTTTTACACTTTCAAGTAAAACCTAATAATTTATAAACTTTTCAGTCATCTTTTCTTTCTGATTTCTCTACACTTTGTAATATTTAAGTTTAATCCTTTATGAATCAAGAATATGCTTCCTTACCAAACCAATCTTTCTGAATACCTGAAGATAGCTTGAAAATGTATATTATTATAATATGAAAAGCGGATAAGATTTTTAATTAAAATTGATTTATTGAATCGGTAGATACAGCTATTTTTTGCAAAATATTTGCAAAAACAATTAGATTAATCAACAAACTATGGATAGTCTCATGGAAATTTCACAACAGACATGGAAAAAGATGAAAATGTCTTTAAATAAAGACATGGAAATCCCTACAGGAAATTAGATAGAAGATAAAGGAAATGCGTGTGAAGTGATGTCCAAAAAACTCGATCGAATGCATTTAGAACTAGTGTAAATTTACAGAGTTTTGCTTTTCTTCTGTATTTTTACAGAAACTTTTAACAGTGTATTTCAACGGTCCCCTTTGTGTGGTTCTGAGGCCGTATTTTAATGACACATATCAGAGATTTTTGTTTTAAAATTATGGTGGCAATCAAGCAATCTGAATAAAAAACACCACGTCTACTGTTGACTCAAGCGTATTAGAGGTTTAAAATTGATTAGTTAGTCCCTATTTCCACTTTTTTGTTGTTGTTTTCTCAAAAACTACTTTCTATTATTCTTTGCAGATAAATAAAATATTATCTTAAATTGGCCAAGCGTGCATTCGTGCTTGAAATTAAACGACATTTTTTAAAATCTATTTTTGATTTTAAGATTATTTGGAACATTTATTTCACTTTTAACATGTACCAGAAATTAATATCCGGAGAAATCGCTAATGATATAAATTTTATAGGGTAAATTTCGTAAAGATGCCGAAATTTTTGATTTAATTGTTTTAAAATACCGTCTGTTGAATTTAATGTTTATTCATTGATTGTTTGTTTAAGTGCGTAGCTCGATTGCAAGTCTGTTAAATTTGTGTTTTATTTCTGTTATTTTATTATTTAATTTTTTTCTTGATTAAAGGTTAATTTTGTGAAGCAATATTTGCTGGAAACAAATGCTGAACTATTTATCTTTTTTTATAAGCAAACTGGGTAATTTTGCATAGTTGTTAATATGCGATCGAGACTGATAAAAGTAAATCACGATTGAAAATTATTTTAAAAATGAAGAATAAAATCAGTAAATTTAGATATTTTTCAAATAAATTGTATTGAAATACATTTTTTAAATATACCATGGTGTAAATTTTAAAACTGTGTAATGTTTTAAAGCTAAAAAAAATTCAATAAAATCAAAATTTAATCATCTGTTGTTTCTAACGTCAAAAAGACTCCAGAATTATTCTCGAACGCATTTGTTCTTTATAAAACAAATATTTTTTCATTTTAAAGTTTTATGTAATTAAATATGTCAATATTTCTTACTTTAAAAATTTTCAGAAATTTTAAAAAAGGGCTGTTTCTTCATTTTAAATAGCAACTTAAAATATTCTATTTCTTACTTTCTTTTAATACTACATTTTGGACTAATGATGATTGCACAACTACCTTTGCTGGTTATTTTTTTTTTTCTTCAGTCAACAAATAAGGATGATATTTATTTTATCTAAATACCTCAGATATCAGGATTATATAAACATCCCACTTACTTGGAATTTGTTTCCTTTTTGATGGAGACTGGATTTCCCAGTATCTGTAATTTGTTTCCTCTCCTAATGATGTCTAAATATATAGTTTAGTCAACAAGAGGATAGGAGGCAAACATGTTAGATTAAATATATATATATATATATATATATATACATATATTCATCAGTGTAAGCCTTTATCTACCGATTAATGAATTCATGAAAATTTTACATTCAAAAGCATTTTACGTAAATTGTTTAAACTAAATTAAAAAATTTACATAATCATTTAATATATTTTTGAAAGATTTTAGAAGGATAAATTAATTTTGAATTTACAGGGATTTTGTGCAATACTTATAACCCCATTCAAATCTTTTTTTTTTAAATTGTTTTCTTAGTATTTTGTTGAATTATAAAATGTACAAATATGATGTTGTTACAATGCAAATATAGAAATATTTCCTAACTGAACCCACCCCCTCCCCTCAGCACCAAAACATCTGAAAAGATGCGAAGGCAAAAGAAATCATCCTTTTAAAAATGTTTTTGTTTTATGTAACCCATAATGCTTTTGGAACAAGATAAAGTAATGTATCTGTAACTCATTCTATACAGTATTAAACCTAATTGACGTATTAAAAGAATTTTATAATAAGTAATTTTAATGCTACTTATAAGTACCGTCTATAGATAAAGGGTTAATATCTTGTATAGGGTAGGGTATCCCGATTTTACTTGAACCCGACCCAATAGGTGACTCGTTTCATGTCGAATTGAAGTCATTTTTTTGTTGTTGTTGCTCAGTTTCGGTTCCGGATAATTTAAATGGTTTCGCGTTGGACTTGAGTTCGGACTCTTGAGGATCGTATTCAATTTGAACCAGATATCCAAAAAACTCTAGAAAATATTTTTATGATATATTTTTAAGCTGTTATATTGGGTTATTCTATATTATTTGTTGAGGCTGAATTGTAGTATTATACAGGGTGATTCAAAAAAAGTTGACAAAATGATATGGCAAATCAGGCATTAGACAAGGATAAAAAAAATCACATGGAAACATAGAGCCGCAAACAACTTATTGAGTTACAAATACAGGGTGTTTCATCCTAACTCAATTTGGATTGACGGTAATAAGTTTCAGAAAACTGAAGTATATTTTAAAACATTTAACAGGCATTCTCAGCTTTGTTTTAATTGTGATAACTGATAACACTAAACAAAAAAGGGGTAAAAGTTTGCATTATGCGCGTCAGCAATATGTACTTGACACCTCACATTTTGGACTGTGATAATCAGTTTATAGGGTATCATCGATTGCTTGAGCAATAAATTTCTGCATATCGTTTCGTAACGTTGTCACATTTCACACAAAATAAGGTACATGTCGTTGTATTTTCATTACAGCGTTTTTATTTTCCTCAAAATTATTACTCTCAAACCGAGTGTAGCTAGAATGAAGCACCCTGTATTTGTGACTCAATAAGTAGTTTACGACCCTATGTTCCTATGTGATTTTTTGTCTTCCTTGTAAGCTTGATTTGTCATATCATTTTGTCAACTTTTTTTTAATCACTCTGTGTAATTGTTATATATATATGTGTGTGTTTATACATTTGAACATTAATGATGCTATATGTATATGTTTGTTCATTTTTCAGCACAAAAGATAAAATTGATATTTGATATTATAATTCTGAACTAGTTCTCCATAATTGTATTAAAATATGGTGTTCGGTTTCTGACGCTAATGAGTAGTATGACTATTTAAGATTACTGTTATCTGATATTATCTTTTTACTTATATTTTGTATCCGTATCACTTTCTGTGTACTTGGAGTTTTAAGGCAACTTTTTTTCTTATATTGAAGATAATCCGAGGTATCATACTTGATAGCATTATATGAAAAGGCTTTTTATATCAATAAGTGTCAGTCCTTCTTTCAATTCAAAAATGGTTACCTCAGATAAGAAAACAGTGAAGTCCCGGGCTATCTAGTTGAAGGAATAATTGGAGATAATAGATGGATTTCCCTTCAATCAGAAATGAAGCCTCGTTTTTCTTTTTGGTTCTTTCGGGATGATCGTAAAGAAAATATTAGTTTTGGCGTGAACCTGAAGGTGTATGGTTAGTTTTTTCTTGGTAGAGTTTCGGGACAAGAGTTTAAGATTTTTGGCGTATGTAGCCAGCACATAGAGAAGTCAAGGATGATCCTCCGATAAATCTATTTAGAAATTTTACGCTGTTAAAAATTTCTGTAAACACACACACACAAAAAAAAAAAAAAAAAAAAAAAAAAAAAAAAATACAGAATATTCAGTCAGAATATTTCACAAATCCTTAATTTCAAAGTTAACTCTTCAATGCACCATATGCCACATGTGTGTATGTTTCTGATACGTACCTAAAAACACTATAATTCTCATTATGTCCCATAAAGTTGGCCAATAAGATCGCTGTAAATGATCAAGAACAGTCAAAAGAATCGAATAACACTTATTTCGTCCATGTTTGATGGCTGCATTTAATAATGAAATTAGAATTTGTTCTTCGGTAACAAAATTTTTCGATCAAGCTATTAAGGCAAAATTTACTTTTGTTCTTTTTATTGAATGCTTTAAGATATTAATGTAAAGAAAGTTGCGGAATGTTAAGCAGATAAAATTAATTAAGCCTATTTAATTGCAAAATTTAACAATGCAATATTTAAAAACCCCAGCTGTGTATATAAGGTACATACCATGAAATATATAATTTTGCTTAAAAATTTGATTCCCCATTATTAGACAGATATATAGATTTCAAATTTTTATTATATATATAAAAAAAGAGAACATTTTTCAGTGAAGGGTTGAAAAATATCAAAATATGATACTGTAAAATAGATGTAAAACTATTCAATAATTTATTTAGTTTTTGGCTTATACTGGGAATTTTTACAGCTAAACAGCTCAGGAGTCCGATGAGGTCACTACCTCACCAATTTTCGATTTTAATTTTGAACTTTTGAACTTTGATATTTCCGATTTTCGAAAAGTCCAGACAATTTGGTTAAAAAATGAGATTATTTTTAGATTTAAAAAAAAATCAATTTTATGAATCAATTAAAAAACGTATAAAAAATTAAAAAACACAACAATCACATCTATATTATAACATTAAATTTTAACTGTTTTTTTTTTTTTTTTTTTTTTTTTGAAATTTACGATTTGTAAAAATTCGTTGCATGATGGTAAAAAATACCGGTCATTTTCGGAATTAGTGTTGCAAAATACATAAGAATCAATTACCTAGAGCTAAAGAAACACGACACAACCCAAATTTTGCTGGTTAGTGTTATTGGTTTTAGATCGTTAATTATGAAACTTTTTACAAGAAATATACAGCTTTCTTTTTAAAACATAAAACTACTATAAATGTATACTATAATCTATTATTTTAGGTTCTGTGGAAGCACAATACTCTTAAGGCCCCACACAATAGTCACTGATAAAGACCCCGGATGATAGTGTTAAATCTATGGGATCGTTTTTTTTCAAATATCATGCTCAAATTTTAATATTTTTACATTTTTTTTTGCATAGGATAGTTGAGGACGATCTACAACCGGGTTATTTCTTGGTTTCAGATTTTTTTAAAAATACTTTTACTTTCGAAACCGGTTCTGAAATTGAAACCATCATAATATAAAAAATGTATAACTATAAACGAAAAAGTAAAAACTAGCCCGGTTGTAGATCGTCCTCAGTACCCTATGAAAAAAAATTATGTGAAAATGACTAGTGCTGTCCGTGACTAGTGTTGCGTCTTAAGATCAATTATCTAGGGAAGAAGGATATTTTGCGTGCAAAAACTATTTTGCAATCATGTGCAAAACTTGAGATTCCAATTTTTTGCTCAACAGGTTAAACTAGTCGGATGTGACAATCCGAAAACTTTTCTAGCTCATGCATGTCAATACTTCCAGAAAAAAGAAGCGTAGCAGCACCACCGGTTACGTGATTCAAACCAAAGTCTAATTACCAACAACTTATGTCAAGTTTTAACGGAATCTGAAGTTTGGTGAAAATCAGTGCGTTAGTATACCAAAATCTAAAGAATACAGAGTTATATCAGGGATTAACTAAATCTGAAATTTGATGAAAGTTCGTGCGTCAGTTCCTAAGATAGAAGTATTGTGAAAATCATGAATAATGCCGCATAGCAGCACCATCTGTTGAGCAATTTACACTCAAAACTTATCAGCACCATATTATATTAAGGATTAACTGAATCTAAAGTTTTATAAAAATCCATTCATTAATTCTTGGGATATAACTATTGCAAAAATCGTATATAATGCAGCATAATAGTACCACCTGTTGAACGATATATACTAAAAAGTAACCAGCTCCAGTTTATGTCAAAGTCTAACGAAATCTAAAGTTTTATGAAATTCCGTGCTTTAGTTCTTTAGATAGAATGCCCAGAAAATTTTTGTCACATGCTGAGTAACAGAGTACAGACAGACATATTGTAAAAACATGTTTTTCGGGTTTTCTGACCCCTAAAACATGTAAATCCGTCAAAAATCGGAAAACAAAAATTTTGACGAATCCATTTTTTACTTGTTAAAATAAAAATAATTAAAACTAAAACTAAAATTATTTTTTCTATAATAATCAGCTAAACAAAACTGAAATGAATGAAGAGACTTATAGCTGTTACTTACTTTGGACAGTGTTTTTTTTTTATGTGTTTTTTAAGATATAAAATGACAAAAGTCGCCAATTATTTCACTTTCCTGCATTTTAAGAGTTTTAAATTCCTTTAATATAAAAACTTAAATTTCTACTTTTTTTAATCTTTTTATTATGTATTTTTTATTTTTATATCATTTTTTTTTTTTTTGGCATGTTAAATGTATACTAATCCTTAATGTATTACATTTCGGTATTCTAATATCTAATTTCGAGCTAATGACTACTGTGCAATTACCGATGCTGGTTATTTTTTTCGTCGGTCAAGAAATAAAAATAATATTTATTTTATCTAAATAACTCAGATATCATGATTATATAAACATCCCACACACGTGGAATATGTTTTCTTTCTAGAAAAGATTAAATTACCTGAGGCTAAAATTTTCTCCCGCATTCAATTTATATAGCTGAATAAAGGGAGGAAAAACAAATCACATATGTTTTAAAACAAGTTAGAAATTGCACGTGAAGCGTAGAAAATGATCGTACGATAACGAAGTTTTTAAAATATCACTCTGATATATCAATGTCATAAAATTGTAAATAGTTAATTACAATTAAAATGTGCACCAAACAATTTTCTCCCTATACCATTATGTAATGGAATACTTTTGTGTGGCCTTGTAATTCAATAACAAATGTTCTTAACACCACAGTTTATGCAAAATGTACATTATAATATGTACTTATAGATGCATATCAATTTTATTATGTTCGAGTGAGTGTAACACCATTAAAATGCATTTGAAACATTTTCCCTTATTGGCCGTAATGTAACGGAATACTTTTGATTGTCCCTGTAATTGATCTATACATCCGATTTTCATAAAATTTGAAATGAAGCGACAAAATTATGTAATAATTATATATTTTATGATTTCAAACGATTCGGTTGTGTAGTTTTTGCGTTGTTATGTGCAGACGGACGGACTGAACGAATGTAATAATTATATTAACAGAATGTAATAATTATATATTTTATGATTTCAAACGATTCGGTTGTGTAGTTTTTGCGCTGTTATGTGCGGACGGACGGACTGAACGACAACTATAGATGCTACGTATTAACATAATTACGAACGCACCTAAAAAGTAAGCATGGATATGGTAAAGAATTGGAAGATCATAACATCTTTTTATAATTTGTACGAACACACACAAAAAAAATCTTATGAGACAAATGTTATTTTTTTACATCTTTACTTTCTTCCATCTTTACAAGACAAAAGTATTGGATCTTTGAAAATTTTCGAATTCCGGTTTTTGACGGATTTACACGTTTTAAGAGTCAATGAGCCAGAAAAACATGTTTTTTATAAAATGTCTCTATTTGTGAGTCTGTCTGTGTGAATTGTATGTGACTCAAATATTACTGACGCTCTATCTCAAAAACTAATAAATGGAATTCTATAAAACTTTAGATTAAGTTAGTCCCTGATATAAACTGGCGACATTATTCATGAATCATGAATTTCATAATAGCTGTAACTCATGAACGAATACACGAATTTTTATTAAATTTCAGATTTAGTTAGTCCCTGACATAAATTTTTGTAGTTAATCGCTTAACAAATAGTGCTTCTATACTTTTTTTTTTTTTTTAACGATTTTCTCAATGGTTTTGTCTCAAAAACTAATACACGGATTTTTACCAAACTTCAAATTCAGCTAGAACTTGGCACAAGTTATTGATTCTTAGATTTTGATTTAAATCCCCTAACCGGTTACACTGCTAAGCTTCATTTTTTAATAAGTATTAACGTGTATGAGAAAGAAGAAAGTTTTGGGATTGTCACATCCGACTAGTTTTAGTAATATTTTATATGCTCATTACGTAAAAATTGAAAAGTTTCATATTCTGTGACGCTTAGCGATATTGGAGAAGACATCTCAAAAAAAAAAAAAAAAAAAAAAAAAAAAAAAAAATTACTATTTTACCAGAGTTTTCAGGATGACGGAAGACACGCGTTTCTTAAATTATGTACTTTATAAAAACCTCAAATAAAAAAGGTATAAATTTTATATTAGCATTTATTATTAATTAATATTTTCCAAGACAAATATTTATATGCAAATAATTTATATATATTGAAGTATTTATTGACTATGTATTTTTCATAAAATTTTATTTTTTAAATTATAGTAAAAAAAAAAGTTCACCAAATTAATTTTTATGTATTATATTTTAAAATATACACTCAAAGCTCCCACTGGTCAGTTTTTGTTTTCAATTAGTAATTTTTTAGAAAGAAATTTGCGGAAGGTTTCTGCAACAATTGCAAGAAAAACGCTGTACCTGGAATGGTTCAACGAAACTTATTAGAATTTTTTTTCTTTAAATAAAAGTGATGTTTTAATAAAAAATTATATTACTTGGGAGAAGTATTATAAAAATTAAAAAGAAATAACATTGACATGTTTCCGATCCGTTTAATAAGATCCATAATCATAATAAAAATAAAAATAAAATTTCAAAACATTTCACGTTTAATACAAATGACACGCGACAATGAGACATAAACAACAAAAACCACGCGCTCTATGGTAAAACATTAAATTAAATTATGCGATGATCTAAAAATAATTTCCAACTTGGTTCATCTCATTCAAGCTTTCACGAGGAATTTATTCATTAATTCTAACCATAACTTATGAATAATAAAAGAAAAGAAATCATTGCAAAAAAAAAAATTACGCTTATAAATTTCAATGGACTCTCTTATAATAGACTTACGACAACAATTTGATATGAAACATAATTTAATGATAATGATAGTTTAATGATAGCAAATTATGTTTCATATCAAATTGTCGTAAGTCTATTATAAGAGAGTCCATTGAAATTTATACACGTAAAAATTTTGTTTATTTCTTTTTAATTTTTTTGTAACACCTTTCTCAAGTAATATAAAATTGTTTATTCATATGTTTATATAAAAGGTGAAGTTCTTAAAATCTTGTGATTTAAAAAATCTAATGGATTTAATAAACTGTTTATCATAAAAGTGATGTTCAAAAATCGGACTGAGTGGAAGTTGTTAGCACTTTGCATTTTCATAAAATGTAATTTTTGATATCATATTGAAAATATTTATGGAATATATATTTTTCAAAAAAAAAAATTATTTTTAAAAAGATATCCTTTTTTATTTCCGCAAAATTTAATTTTGATATTATCTTTGCAGATAGTTATATGCTGTGTATTTTCATAAAACTTAATCTGATAAATGTTAGAAAAAATATGCTTTGCATTCTCCTGAAATTTCATTTTCGACAGCATGTTTTAAAAAATTTACTGAATGTTTTCCAAAAGTTTAATTTTTTACATCATATTTTAAATGATTAAAAAAATGCACTGCTGATTTTCGTAATATTAAAAAAATATAAACAATTTTAAAAATTTCTGTAAAAAACAGAAAGAAAAAGCAAGATTTTCTGTAAATTTACACCAGTTTTCGGTCCAATGCATTCGATCGAGTTTATCGTTTTACTGATATTTTCCTTATATTATATCTAATTCCCTGTAGCGATTTTGTCTTTATTCAAGCATATTTTATCTTTGTTAAAACTTATAATTCAAAATACACACTTATAAAATTATTTTGCAATTTTATTAGAAATATTTTTTTAATTAGTTTATTTTTTTTTATGTTAGAATAATTTACAAAAGGAAAAATCATCTCCTCAGTGTTGGTGCGAATTTTATCGAGTTTTTCCTGCTGAATCATTAAAAAACATATTTTGAACAAAATATCAACAGCTCCTATAATTCAATCTAAAGAGTAGTCTTCTACTGTCAAGAGATATCTGATTCAAACCCCAGGACAGCTTAGAAACTAATTGTGCAAAAAATAAGTGATACAGCTATTCAAAATTACTCAAAAAATCCAAATTCTTTCAGGCCAGTGGCGCCAACTTATGTGGGCCCGAGACCACCCAATAATTTTGAATCTTAGCGTACACAATTTTCATTGTTCTATTTCGTTATTATTTTATTCTTCATTTTTCTTCCTAGAACAAAATTTATTTTGCCAATGACCAGGTGTTTTAATTCTCCGATTGATGCCCATAAATCTCAAGTAACTGAAATGTTTTGCTCCATGTTTAACTTTTTGCTATTTGAATTTGTAATCATGATCATGATATGATGACATTACAATGAATATTAGTGTCTTAATAAGGTGAAACGCATGAGAATATATCTTAATACAGTTGCAACTTTATTAAAACATGAGAGCTTGACTTAAAATTATCATCTTTTACCATCTGTCCACCCTTCAAAGGAAGACAAACTGATCGTACCATTTTACCAAAATGTTTTTGAACATGCCCAATATTTTTCAAAAGTTGGCGCCACTGTTTCAGGCTCACTGAAGATTGAATGATTTCTCGAATATTAAAAATTAAATTAAAATATTGTCACTAAAAATAAATTTACAGAGTCTTGTGTAAAAAACGTTTTTCGATATCATGTTAAAAAAATGAAGTTTTGTAAAATTGAAGTTTTTATGTTATGTTAAATATATATTATGTAGTCTATCATCATGAAATTTAATTTTAGGTATCATTTAAAAAAGCATACTGTTTATGTTCATAAAATTCATTTTTAAAAGATTTTAGGTCTACTACTATCAATTCGAAAGTGAAATTTACCATTCATCACTTACACTGTGACATAACCGAGTGCGCGCATATTTTTAAAAGAGAATTCATCATGCCGGTTTTGTCAGCATACTTCCCCTACTTTCGAATTCCCGCCTCTAAGACCTGCTCCACTTTTGCGCATGCGTCAGGCGAGGATGGAGAAATCTCTCTGTGTCCCGTTGCTCTCGATTTTCTCTTTCCACCATACTTCAGCCCTTCAGCATCACTTGACAGGACCGTGAAGCGCGTGCTCCTCTTGATCTCGTTTATCCATCCAACCCCCTCCTTTCTGTGACAGCAGACGATAATTTCTCTTCTCCTCTTGGTGGATTGTAACTCAGGAATCCTCTTCTCCTTATTTTACTCTGGATTGGTTTTAACAGATCCTTTCGACGTTGCGTCACAGTTTGTTACGGGAAATTATGGAT
Source organism: Maratus speculifer (assembly GCA_964019185.1). Lineage (NCBI taxonomy): Eukaryota > Metazoa > Arthropoda > Arachnida > Araneae > Salticidae > Maratus > Maratus speculifer. Next base: position 98,547,696 of record OZ025297.1, on the reverse strand, counting down.
TTCCAGGATAATAGCAGGTAGGTGGGAGTGATTTTTCTGTATGTTTTTCCGATAAGTTAGAGGAAAGTTGCGAAATGCATAACAAATCTAATTTTCACTTGAACTGATTCTTAAATTCCCTGATCAACGACGCAAAACTTTCTGATTCATTAGCTGCGTTCGTAATTATGTAAATACGTAGCACCTATCGTCGTCGTTCAGTCCGTCTGTCTGCCCTTCTGCGTACAACAACACAAAAACTACCCTTCCGAATCGTTTGAAATTTAAAATATTTCGAAAAGTCATTAAAAGTTTATTGTGTCATGAATATCAAATATAGTAAAAAATCTTTATAAAGCATGGCTTGAGACGAGAGATTGTGCAAGTTATTAGAGTTTTGCGTTACATAAATGATATTTCTCTCATCATTAAATTTACTTTCTAAATATGGTCAAATATCTCTGGAACATATCAATTGAATGGAATTCTCTTCCAAGTGAAAATAGGTGCAGAACAATTACAGGAACACTATTGTTAAGGTTTGTTGTTGTTGTTGTTGTTTTTATCGGGGAGGAGCCAATTACAGAGAATTGACCACTGTCCGCTTTTATTTTTTTTTTCTCCAATCTATACTCATATGTGATTAAAAGACTTGCATTTTCAACTCACAAATTTTGTCGAAAATTACTCGACTTACGAATATATACGGTGCACCATAATAAACATTCAAAATTTTGAAATATAAATTACTTTACAAATTATTAGTGGGACTGTTTTTATGTATTTTTAGTTAAATAAGTTAATTATTATTTCATTTTTTAAAAAACGTTGAGAGAAAGGGAAATAAAACAGATTATTAAATTTTATTGGTACCTATTTCTCATTAAAACCGCAAAAAATAAAATAAAATGTAAAATAAATTTTGATCGCTATTAAAAGAAAACGTTCATTCGAGTACATTTAAATATATATATATATGAAAAATTAAAATTATAGCTATAAATCATGAATATTTAAAAATAAAAATATATTCATGCTCTACTCTTTAAATTAAAAAAAGGAAAAAAAAGAGAGTCAATTTAACTAATTTTTTTTTCGATTATTATTTCATTAAAGTAATAAAATTTCACTTTGTTTTGCCCATTTTGTGCCAACGAACAGAAAATTCCGCAAACGAACGAAAAATACTTGAAATTCTTCAATGTAAAACTACGTTTTCCTAAAATCACAAGACTGTTCCGGCAAATACTGCTTAGTACTTTTTCGCAAAAGAAAGCTGATTTTTTACCTACTTTTTTTTTTCCTTAAAGCACGAAAAAGTGATGAACTTGAAGCTCAAAATTTCATGAAATTCTCCAATCAAAAGACTAAGAATTCTTTAAACTTGTTATGCAACTTGTCATTTTTACTTTTTATGTCTTTTGATGAAAATGTTTTTAGAGTGGTTCGTACACTTATTTATTTTGCAGCACAAATGTCGCCTGTCGACAAATTGTATTTGCTTGTTAATTGCATTATTTATAATTAATTATTTGAAATAACTGCACCTAATTATTGCCTAAAGAGGATATTTAAAATTGATTTAAATAATCTTTACGATACATGGAAAAGACAGAAAAATTATTTCTTTTAATGTAAATAATGTTTACTTAATTTTTGAAATTATGAAAAAAAATGACATGTTCGTTCTTGAAAATTACATCAACATTTAAATAATATTGAAAATAAAAATAATAATAGCTACAATACAACTGTTTTTTAATTCTTTTAAAAATAAATGTCTAATCATCATAAAAAACAGTAAATTTTTTTTACTAACTTGTACCGTTATGTTTGAATATTTTCCTTTGATTTGTTGATATTAAAAAAAAAATTAACTTTTATTTCTTGAAAGTACTTTTATTCCTTACTCAGTATATTTATTACAAAAAATATGTTTATCTAGAGTATCTTAAAACAAATATTATATCTAAAACAATCAGGAAAATTAACAAAAACAATAAAGATTAAAACTCTTTTTTATTTTCTTGAAAAATAGCTTTATCTTTTATTTCCATCTAAATCTGTAAAAAGCGTTTGTACTAACTTATCTCATCATTTGGTTTTATTTTTTATTTAATTTGTTGATTATTAATAGAAACCAACTCATGCATCTCAAAATACTTCCTTATCTAAGAATTTAAAAAAGATTCTTATATAAAAACTAAAAAGTCTGTATCAGTTTTTATTTTTTCTCGAGACAATACCCTTATTTCTAACAATCATCAAAATCTGTGAAAGAATCTTGTACCAATGCCTAACATCTGTTTTCATTGTATTTTATTATTTTATTATTATTATTATTATTTGTTGATACTAAAATTTTCAACCTTTTCCTCTCAAAAGATACTTTTACCTCTAATATTCATCAAAATCAGTAAAAAAGTCTGTACCAGTTTATAGCAGCAATCTTTATGAATGTTTATTTTAATTTGTTAATACAGAAACTTTCAGCCTTTACTTAGTATCCTTATCTCTAAATTACATTAAATTATGTAAAAGAGTTTTTACTGATTATTAGCATTGTTTTTTCTTTTAATTATTTATGTTTCTTTTTATTTATTTATTCCAAAAACTTTTAACTTTTACTTCTCACAAAGTATATCACTAAATTACGCCAAACTATGTAAAATAATTTGTACTGATTCGTATTATTATTATTATTATTATTATTATTATTATTATTATTATTATTATTATTATTATTATTATTATTATTATTATTATTATTATTATTATTATAAATGTTCTTTTTTATTTGTTAATACCAAAACTTTTCTTGCTTCTCACAAAATATCTTTATCCCTAATATTTACACAAAATCTGTAAAGGTGTCTGAACCAACTTGCAGCACAAATTTATGAAAGTTTCATATGATTTATTAATACCAAACTTTCAATCTTTATTTTCTAAAGAAAAAATTCTTATCTCTAATAGCCATCAAAATTAGTAAAAGAATTTGTACTAAATTGAAGTATCATTTTAATGATTTTGCTTTATATCGAACCTTTTAGCGTTACTTCGATAAAAGTATCGTCATCTCTAATATTCATCAAAATCAGTAAAAAAGTCTGTACTAATTTATAGCAGCTATCATTATGAAGGTTTCTTTTAATTTGTTAATAATAATTTGTCATTAAATGTTGTTCGAAAAGTATCCTTATTTCTAAATTACATCAAATTATGTAAAAGTGTTTGTACTGATTAGTAGCATTTTTTTTTTCTCTTTTCTTTTTAAATTTGTTAGTACCGAAACTTTTAACTTTTGCTTCTCACAAAGTCACATCTTTATATCTTTTTTACACAAAATCAGCAAAGGTGTATGTACTAACTTGTACCACACATTTTATGAATGTTTTTTAAATTTAATTAACACTAAAAACTTTCAATCTTTATTTTCCAAAAAGTATCCTCATCTCTAATGGTCATCAAAATCAGTAAAAGAATTTGTAATAAATTGGAGCATCATTTTTATGATTTTGTTTTATACCGAACCTTTCAACGTTACTTCTCTAAAAGTATTTTCATCTCTAATATTCATAAAAATCAATAAGACTATATTGTATTAACTCGTATCATTTTTAATATTTCATTGCTTTGTTAATTACTGAAAAAAAATAATAAAAAAATTTAAAAAGTTTCAATGCATACATCTGAAAAAAAAACTTATTTATATCTTTGAGAATTTTAAACATGTTGATTAAACAGAAAAGATTGAAAAATGTAAGCCTTTTTAATTTCCTCAAAGATATCTTTATATCCAATATTCATCAAAATCAATAAAAGTATTTAAATAATAGCAATCATCTTTAATATTATTTTTCATTAATTTTAAGTATTTTTAATCACTCAAAAGATATTTTTTTCTCTAACATTCATTAAAATCAATAAGAAGATTTATTCTAAATTGCGGGATTTTTTCCATTATTCTTTATATTTCTTGTGATTAATTTTAATAATTTTAAAGATTTTGAATTTCTCGAAAGAAATCCTTTTCCCGAATATTCATCAAAATCGATAAGAAGGTTTATTCTAAATTGTAGCATTTTTTGTTTACAAGCTTTAATACTTTTTCTCATTAATTTTAATTGCTTTAAAATTAATCGACAATCATCGAATCGAAATCTCGAGAAATACAATTTTCTTCAATATTCATCAAAATCAGTTAGAAGATTTATTCCAAATTGCGTTTTTTTTTTCATTATCTAAAATATTTTTTATCATTAATTTTTCAGTATGTTAAATTTCTCGAAAGATATATTTTTCTCTAATGCTCATCAAAATCAGTAAAAGATTTATTCTAAATTGCAACATTTTTTCTCTTTAATATTTTCTATCGAAATTTTAAGTATTTTAAATTTTCGAGTGATATTCTTTTCTCTAATATTCATCAAAACCAATAAGAAAGTTTATTCTAAATTGTAACATTTTTAAAAATATTAATTTTATATTTAATATTTATATTTAATACTTTTTCTCATTAATTTTAATTATTTTAAATTTCTCGAGCATACATAATTTTCTCCAATATGCATCAATATCAGTGAGAAAATTTATTCTAAATTGCAACATTTATTTCATTATCTAAAATATTTTTTATCATTAATTTTTAAATATTTTAAATTTCTTTAAAGATATCCTTTTTTCAGTACTCATCGAAGACAGAAAGAGGTATATTCTAAATAGCAACATTTTTTTCTTTAATATTTTTTATCGAAATTTTACGTATTTTAAATTTTTGAAAGGTATCTTTTTCTCTAATATTCATCAAAATCTATAAGAAGGTTTAAACTATAACAAAAAAGTGTAGCAATTTTTGTTCATTATTTTTAATATTTTTTTCTCGTTAATTTTGAGTATTTTAAATTTCTCGAGATACATAATTTTCTCATTTATTCATTGAAATCAGTGAAAAGATTTATTTTAAATTGCAGTATTATTTTTTTTTTTCATTATCAAAAATATTTTTTATAATTATTTTTGAAGTATTTTGAATTTCTCGAAAAATATATTTTTCTCTAATATTTATCAAAATCAGCAAGAATTACTCTAAATGGTAGATTATATTTTCATTATCTTTAATATTTCTTATCATTCGTTTAGTATTTTAAATTTCTTGAGATATATTCCTATCTTTAATATATCATTATTTCACATCATCTTTAATATATCTTTAATACATCAATGATTTAATATATCATTACAATCAGTAAAACGATTGAGCTCGTAGCGTCATTACTTTAAATGTTTCATTTGGTTTGTTGATGCTGAAACTTTGGACTTTTACTTCCCGAAAAGCGCCTATTTATCTGTAATATGCGTAAAGCTTATTTTAAATATAATAATTAGAACGAACCTTTTGACGGTTCACGGTGAAATTTAGGACAGCCACAAGGGATGTGGGAGTGGTACCCCTATTTTTTTCGCTCGCCCCAAAAAGAAATCTGTGTCACACTACTCCCCTGAGGAAACAGTAGTGCGTTGGAATTTTTTTTCTACCCTTGTCCACTTTTATGAAATTATTAATTGATTAAACTGTTAATCGATTTTTATAAAACATTCGATGCAACTAGATTTATTAATTTGCAAAATTGTTTAACTTTCACTTTCTAGCACTCTAAGTTTAGCGTCGATTTTTAAACTAAAGAGTTGTTTAGGCAATTGTAAATAAAAAATATTAAAGAAATCCTGCTCAAATGCTTGAGATTTTCAGACACATTTACGAGTTAATTTTTAACTGATTCGGTCATTTCAAAAACTGCGTATAAGTCGCAGAATCAAAACTTTTCAGAAATAAAAACAGAAACTGTATTATTCACATGCAACCGATTTTTTTATCTGCGTTCGTAATTATGTAAATACGTAGCACCTATAGTTGTCGTTCAGTCCGCCCGTTTGTCCGTCCGTCTGTTCTTCCGTCCGCATATAACAACGCAAAACTACCCAACCGAATCGTTTGAAATTTTAGGTGTATAATTATTGCATAAATTTGTCGAATCATTTCAAATTTTATGAAAATCGGATGTATAGATCAATTACAGGGAATATCAAAAGTATTAAGTTACATTACGGTCAATGGGGAAAAAATTTCAAATGCATTTTAACCGTTTGAAATTTAAAATACATAATTATTACATAATTTTGTTGAGTCATTTTAAGTTTTATGAAAATCGGATGCATAATCAATTACAGGGACAATCAAAAGTATTCCGTTACATTACGGTCAATGGGGAAAAATGTTTCAAATGTATTTTAATGGTGTTACACTCATTCGAACATAATAAAATTGATATGCATCTATAAAGTACATATTATAATGTACATTTTGCAAAATATGTGGTTTAAAGAACATTTGTTATTGATTTACAAGGCCACACAAAAGTATTCCATTACATAACGGTATAGGGAGACCATTGTTTGGTGCGCATTTTAATTGTAATTAACTATTTACAATTTTATGAGATTGATACATGATAATGATATTTTAAAAACATCGTTATCGTACAAACGCACCTTATTTGCTACGCTTCATGTACAATTTCCAACGGGGGGGGGGGGGGGCTAATTATAGAGTTTGGACTTCAAAGTTTGTAAATATTGAATATTTTTTATAATTTATGAATTTATGCCAAATGAATGATGATGTTATAATTATGATATTATCATGATGTTATAATTATGATATTATCATCATGTTATAATTATGATATTATCATGATGATATAATTAACAATTTTTAATTTATGAAAAGAAGACTAGCAGAAAAACTATTCCCTTTTTAAGTTTGAAAAAAAAAATGACTTATGTGGTTTTGAAATGATCGATTCAACTCTTAAAAACGTTTGCAGACATGGTACTAAAGTTGTTATTAATCGAAAGTTTTTTTTTTCCTGTTTTGATAAATGAATTATATTTTCAGTTATAAGCCATTAACTGTATTAATTAGCATCTGCCGTCCCGATTTACGAGGGTCACCTGACAACACTAGTCGTGAATGTGAGTCCCTATCGAGTGCAAAGGGTTAACATTTTACTATTATAGATTCATATTATGATAGATATGTAATGTACTATACATAATGTACAATATATAATCTGTTATGATAGATTTAAAATCTCATACAAGCAATTAAACCAGTTAATTATCATGAATATATTAATTGTGATATCCTTTAAGCTTTGTATTCAAAATATTAAGTTGTCTTAAATAATTGGTTAAAAGTTTTTTTTTTAAAGATTTTACAGGTTAATTATTTCACGTTATTTATTGCCCATTAAAGAGGTTGTTTAAATATTTTAGACTCTTCTCTCTGGCAACAAAAGACAATCGGGTTATTAATATTTGTATTGTAAGCTATAAATGCGTAAACTAAAATAAAAATAAAACCCATCAACAAAAATGATAACAAAATTACCTAACATAACAACATTATCACCTGATGAAACCAGACTGTCAGCTAAATAATAATAAGAATAATAAAAATATGTCGCAAAAGGTTCTCGAATTATCTTTTTATTTATTTATTTATTTATTTTTATTTTTATTTTTTATTTTATTTTATTTTTTTTATTTTTTTGGAAAATGGTGAAACATTATCTGCTTTATTGGAGGCTTTTTTTTTCTTCATATTAATTTAGATGAAATTGTTTCAGGAACATATGTTCGTAAGCCTGTTCTGTTCGTATTCCGCACACATCGTGGTCAAAAAGTAAACTTACAAGTTGAAATTGAAAGGGTCACTGTACGTTCGGCCATTTTTGAGTAATATACGCTGGAATTTGATGAGCATCGTTTAGTGAAATCCATCAATTCACTACGAAAAAGAAGGCAAATGTATGTTAATATACACTGTAAAAAATACAGATGCTTCTTAATATACACTGTAAAAGAAACAAATTCTTTTTAATATACACTGTAAAAAATACAGATACTTCTTTATATACACTGTAAAAGAGACAAATTCTTCTTAATATACACTGTAAAAAATACAGATGCTTCTTAATATACACTGTAAAAGAGACAAATTATTCTTAATATATACTATAAAAAGAGGACAAATTTTTCTTAATTTACACTATAAAAAAAATAATTCTTAATCTCAACTTAAAAAAGTTCCTTTTTTTCACTGTTAAAAAAGATAAGAAAAATGCTTCTTAATATACATTGTAAGAAAAGACAAAAGTTTCTTAATATACATTTTAAAAAGGCAAATATTTCTTAAAAAAGACAACTGTTTATTAGTCTATACTGTAAAAAGTAAGACAAATGTATCTTAGTATACGAAAATATAATGTAACTGGGTGCAAAATTACACTATGACCTCTTGCATGTTAACTCGATTCTGCAAATCTTTCTTTATTTTTATAAACTTCAGAACTTATTAACTAATTTTAGGAAACGTTTTCGAGTGAAATTTATAGTGTTTTACTCAGCATACTTAAACTACTGTATCAGTTCTTAAGATGTTATAAATTCTCAATTAATTATTTTCAAATGCATATTTGAATTTATTCATGCAGTTGTAACAAAATAATATTGATTACGATTCTGTTAATTTAACTTTATTTGCCTGTAAAACAAGCTTATTGAACATGAAAATGTACACTAACACGCTAGAAAAATTGTTCAAAAACGTTTCCAAAACTCAATGGGAGGCAAGGAAACTTTGTTTTTATAAATGCTTCTTTAAATCTCAAAAATATATTAGGCTCTTATAAATTTAGATGTAAGCAATTATTTTCTCAAGACGACAATTTTTTTTTTTTTTTCTTTTTGTCCTGTCGCGTCCATAAATTCTTTTCAAAACCCAAATTTGACAACATTTTCTGGAAAATCTAGTGCTTTTACTGTAAAACGGAACAAAAAATTGTTAACATAGTTCCTTAACCCCTTAGGAACGAGAGAATTTTATGATTTTTTTTTTTAAATCTTTTTTTACAAAACAGAAATTTTTGCCCAATTCAATCGGGAAAATGCTTGGATTAAATAAAGCAAGGCTTACAATAAAAATTTACTGATGAACATAATCAAACATTCTGAGCACCTTAGGCGGTACATATACCGTACGCCAAGAAGTTAATACCGGGTGTCCCAAAAATGACTGATGGATTTTAAAATTCAATAACTTGCAAACGGTGACAGCTATTTAAAAAAATTTTGCAGGAGGGTTATGTATAATGTCAGGAGTTTTTTTACCGTAATTTTTTATTTTAGTTCGCATCTCAAACAATAGGTGGCGCTGACGGCGATTGAAGGCCAAGTCGACGCTTCACTCAGCATTGATCACCTGACCTTCAATCGCCGTCAGCGCCACCTACTGTTTGAGATGCGAACTAGAATAAAAAATTACGGTAAAAAAACTCCTGACGTTATACATAACCCTCCTGCAAAAATTTTTTAAATAGCTGTCACCGTTTGAAAGTTATTGAATTTTAACCTCTTCAGTCCCTGAGTACCCAAATGGGTACATCTGTTTTGTCCCATTTTATTAATGATACTCAAATGTAAATGAAATTTCGATATAAGAATAATATGTTTCGAATTCTAAGATTCGAGCTAGTGAAAATAAAACAAAAATCTCACTCTGAAGTCAAACGAGAGAAGAAATAATTCAGTAATAATTAAAAATACTGTAATAATCGCCAGTAGCGAAGAGGTTAAAATACATCAGTCATTTTTGGGACACCCGGTACAAACACCTGCCAGTTTTATACATTTTCAAACAAAAGCCAATTTAAAAATGCGTCAGAAATGGGGCCAGTTTTTACTAGAGAATAACCTTAAACAAATGCTTAATATATCACTATTATTTTCAAAAAAAAAAAAATGGCTTGTCATGCCCCGGTAAAAAAATGAAGTCTAGATCAGACTCAGCCCTAAGCTGCAGAGAAAAGTGAGCGTGGGCCGATGGCCCGAGTCTAATGAACGAAAGTTGGTCCGAATCCATACTGGTGACCAGTGTTCTCGCTGTCGCTCGCCATTGCGCCAAATTGCGACTAAATTCTTCATTTGGCGAGTAAACAAGCGATTTGATTCGCCAAATTGCTAGTGTTCAATATTTGCTTTTTTTTTCTTTTCTTTTTCGTTTTTCATATGTATGCATTTATATATTTTTTAATGTATCCATATTTTTAGTGTATACGTATTTTTAGCGTATTTATAGCGAATAGCTGAATTTAGATTATTAACAATCATTGTCGCAGTTATAAAAATTGAGGCTATTTTAGAACATATTGAAAAAAAGGGGGTACATTAAAGGATTAAAAATAATTTTTGTAGTGCTACACGGCGAATTTATTTGGCTAGCATTTTTTTTTTTTCATTTGGCAAACGTTTTTTATTTTTCATTAGCTAAATTACTAACGTTGGTCAAATGTCAGCGAGAACACTGCTGGTGACCAAGCTTATATACCGCTGCAGGCTAAAACTATGACCCCATAAACATCTGTTTGACATAAACAGTACTTGAACAGCAGTACAGCCAAATAGCGAGCATTGTATCTAACTTTGATGTAACGAAAACCCGATTTTAATGATCAATAAATGCAATTAAGAAAAAATAACACTCTTTCATAAATATCCAATGTTTATCTTTAAAAATCATGCCTAATTTAATAACTGTAATTTCTGCTGTTCCAAGATATATGTCCGTTACATTATGTGAATTTGTGAATAATTACAAACGTTTTTCCGGCGACTAAGTTAAATAACGTTTATTACACTGTAATTAAAGACAAATGTTTTTTATCTACGAAAAGATAAATTTACCACTAACAGAAATTTAGTATATAATCTTTTTCCAGCTATCCATGCTTCTGTAAAGCATTGCTTTGTCTTAAGAAAACTGAGATAGCAATGTATTTTAGATAATTTATAAGAATCATTCATAAACACTTTTTTTTGCCACTGATTTTTGGAAACGTTTTCAAGCCGTTTTTACAGTGTACTAATTTATTTCTCAAATTGGAATAATGGTTTTTAGGATGAAATTATCAATTAAACATTTTTTGCTGCTTAATTTATTCATGCAAGAATCACAAGATAGTATTCATTTCAATGTTAATGATCATGTAGTTAGTGCATCATGTTTCTTTGAAAAATCTCGGTCAAACTCCAGAAAATCGAGTTTGGCCGTAGTATAACACACTGCAAATGTCTGAAATTCAGACATCTAAGTTTTTGAAACTGAGTGTTCAATTTTAAGACATTTTAAAATATCTTAACTTTTTCAGACATTTTTTGCATCTCAATCTATGCTCATTTTGCTGTCCCATTCCTCCAATCCACTCTCACATCCTGATTTTAATTTGGTATGGAATTTTCGTAAAACAGATAATTCATTTTTTTTTCTACATCGAACTGATTTGGTTCGCTAAATAGAAATGTCCGGTATTCAGGAGTGTCCGCTATGGAGGTTAACCTCTTCGCAACAAGCGCGTTTTGCGTAAATTTTAATTTTTTATCGTTTTTTCTAAAACATGAAATTTTCTGTTATTGAATCATGAAAATGCACTGATTAAATAAGGCAAACTTTACTATAAAAATAGCTGTAGGAATAATGAATGGTTCTGAGCACTTTAAGGCCCCACAATAGTCACAGAAAAAGACCCGGATGCATGTTTCAGATGTGTATATTGCTGGGACGATTACTGTTTCTAAACCAATAGGAGACCGTCATTATCACGGTCAAGTACACGCCACACAGTTTGATTGACAGGAACTCGTGGACAATTGATCGTGTGTGTTTATTATTTATTTGTACTCGGATTGTTTGAATTTGTACTCGGTAATTAAAAATTAAAGGTACTAAAGAATTTATTTTTTTTTTTTTTTCAAAATGACTGAATTTTATTTACTTCAATTAGAAACTATACTTCCTCTGATCCTGAAATAAATAAATAAATAAATAAATAAAAATTAAAGTAAGAATTTTGCTTATACGGATATTTTCGCAGAATACTTTTTTTCCCATTTGTTTAATATATATATAAATCATTTTGGAACGATATTTAGAATATTAAAAGGGTTTGAAATATTTTTTTAAATGTCTTATTTATTAATAAAAGACAGCCTCCAATAATTAAAAAAAAAAAAAAAAAAAATCACCAACGGACTCTCGGCCCGCGATGGACTCGAACCCATATCCTCCGGTTTCAAGCTCGACGCTCTAACCATTCAGCCAGTCAGCTCACTTTCATCAGCAACAGATTATCGTTATAATTAGCACAGTCAATTGTCCACGAGTTCCTGTCAATCAAACTGTGTGGGCGTGTATTTGACCGTGATAATGACGCTCTCCTATTGGTTTAGAAACAGTAATCGTCCCAGCAATATACACATCTGAAATATGCGACCCGGATGATAATGTAAAGTCTATGAGAGAGTTCTTTTTAAATATCTCGCTCAAATTTGAATATTTTTACATGAATTTTTTGCATAGGATAGCTGAGGACGATCCACAACCGGCCTTGTTTTTACTTTTTCAATTTTGGTTTCAGATTAAAAAATATATATATATTACTTTAAATTTCAAAATCTGTTTAAACCGGTTCTGAAATTGAAACTATCGTAATATAAAAAATGTATAATCAAAATCAAAAAGTAAAAATTAGGCCGGTTGTGGATCGTCCTCAGCTATACTATGCAAAAAAAAATAATGCAAAACAGCATATAAAACAAAATCATATAAAACAAAAATGTGTTTCTAAGAAGAGTTTTAACTTTTACAAATCTCCCGTTTTACTTTGATCCAATTATTATGTCTTGAAAAGGTTAACAATGATAGAGTGAATGGAACATTCGGTCAAATTCCCTGCAACATTTCTGACGCACACACACACAAAATAACAATAAATAAAAATATTTAATAAAAAAAAATCAGCAACAAAGAACGGTCTTTAAAGAGTTTTATCGGAAGGATTTAAAGACCTCAATCAAGATGTCAGATATATATAGCGCTGCCTGTAACTGGTTCGCGACCACCTGAGAAGAACACTTTGACCTGAAAACGTTGACAAAAAAATTTCAGAGTTGTCCTTATCTGAAATTAAACGTAGGAAGTTCAAGGTAATTTTGAAAAAAAAAAAATGTTAAAACGAAATTTAATAGTTCTTTCAGAATTTGGCAAACACACCAGATTCTCTCAAAAGCAATTCTTATGGCAAATCTAAATCTGCGATATGCAGGGCAAGATTATCCCAAAAGGAAATGAGACTTTTTTTTAAAAAGGCTTTTTTTAAATAGGGTTTCGTTCATCCGATGGAACCCTATTCCTTTCTGTCCCCTGTCTGTCCTTCTCTCACGAAAACGTCTATCACAATCCGTACACGAAATTTTTTTAAGTCAGAGACTTTAAATTTTCTGTACTTACAGCTGAATATCTCGTGTCACACGGCAAATCTTAAAATTCTGAAAAAGTCTATTGTTGTAATTAATTTTTTTTTCAATATCATCCGTTCGTTTTTGCGATTTAAATTTTAGAAGAAAATCTTAATTTTAACGTTTTTCATGCACACATCATAGCTTGGCGGTAAAGCGTCTCACTAGTAAACAGGAGATTGTTAGTTAGATCACCAGTACTGCAAGTTGAAGTTTTCATATTAAGATGGATATAATTCAAAGAAATTTCGTATTTTTTGCCAATTCAAGGTTTTACATTATATGGATTTCTTTCATCTGTCATTCATAATATTTTTTGGAATTTGTTATTTTTTTCTGTTTTAAAAATATTGTGATTTAATAATGATTCGGCATTTAAAATTTAATTTTAAACAATTTTTTTTAGCTTTTAGAAATTTAATTTTTTTTTAAATCTCAGCTTTTTTTTTAATTTAAAATAAAAAAAATTAGAATTTTGGATTTTATTTAAATAATTTGATTTGGACATTTTTAATTTGATTAGAATAAATAACTTCCTTTCATAATTATTTTGAAATTAAAATAATTGGTGCTACGCTCTATGTAAGAATTTAATAATTATAAATTAACAATTTGGATTTATAAATTAATGGATAAGTTGTATTGAAATAAATATTAAGCGAAACTCTCTGTGCGATCTGCGGTCACACATACTCACTTGTTTTAGAATAAAATGAAGAAATAAATATAAAAGTGAAAACAAATTTTTCCCTTAAAAAACACTCTTTCAATGTTTATTTGGAAAATCCCAACTAAACTGACCACTGCAATTCAGGTTTTTTTTCACAAAAATTGCCGTTAGAATACATTGATTTGGCATGATTTAGTTATGGAAATCCACTGCCTTCTTTAACGTTTGATAGAAAGTGCAATTAAATGAATTTATTGTTCTGTTTATTTTTAACACGTTGACTGCCGACTACGAGATAACTCGTAGGTTGCGTTCTTTTCTAGGAAGCCAACTACGAGTTACCTCGTAGTCGGCAGTTAATGTGCTAGTTCTATTTTATATATATATATATATATATATATATATATATATATATATATATACAGCGCCATTTTTAAAAAACAGAAATGCTTGACAATCCTTTAACAACATTTGCAAGAGAAATCAATTTTAGTATTTACATTAGAAAAATACTGGTGGAAATTTTTAATAATATAATGTGATTAAATCAAATTGTCATTTCAGGCCAGATTTCTGAAAATTGCCGTGGCAGTCAACGTGTTAAAGATATTTGGAAGAAATAAGAAAAATTAAACTTTATTTATATTTATTAAATTTTATTTATATTTTAAATTTCTCTAAATTGATTTCTCAACGTATAATAGTAAATTTATTTGTCTAATATCAATTGATAAAAGCGTATATGTTTTTTAAATATTACACTTTTCATTTACCATTCATAATTCATTTTCTACTTTTTAAACTATAACCAATCTGGTGGACTATTAACAGTGTATGTCTTTTAATGGGTTATTACTTTGTTTTAAGAAATAATTTTGCTACTATTTATATGTAGTAATGTTAATATATGTCTATGCATTTGCTACATGACTACATTTATGTGTAGGTATTAATTAATAATGATGATTATTAATATTTTCTTAATTAGCTTTGTGCCGTTTGCGATTCTTTTATTTTAAACATATATTTCACTCTTTAAATTTAAAACAAAAGTTACTTTCCTAAAAGAATAATGTGCAATAAAGCGAAAAAAGTATCTGAAAGTTGTAATATAAGTTAAATCTTATTGTAACACAGTATTTTTTAAACATCTCCAAAAGTTCTTCCTTACTCTATTCTCATATGAATATGAATTGAATAGTATGTAAAACAGCAACTATCGTTATCTTTCAGACATTGAAGTATTATTTAAACACTAATTAATCTATTTAGAAAGCTAGTGTTAATGTTATTAACGTAAAAGTGAAATTTTCGAAAATTGAAATAAAATTCGACCCGAAAGGGTTAAAATGTTTCACTGATGTAATTTCACAGCCTATAACTAAAACTATATCCGGGGCAGTACGATCCATGAAAGTTCAGGGCCCGTATTATCCAACCCTGTTTACTGGATCCTGGGTCCGAGGCGTTATGCAGCATTTCACACACCCGCAAGAAAAATGGCACATAATTTCAAAAATTAATTTCACGGGAGTTACAAAAGAAAATTTGCATGATTCTATTGGAATCATAGCACTTTATCATATATATAGCATCTATTCTCAATATGGAATTATAGCACTTCATGCAGGTGTAAAAACGTATATAAAAATGTAAAACCTATAACAGAGGTTCCCAAAGTGTGCTCCGCGGAGCCCTTGGGGCTCCGCCTGAACTTTCCAAGGGCTCCGCGGCGTTCCAGCAAAATAAACAAAACATGAATGAAATTAACGTATTCCAAGTGGAAGATTTCCAAAAGTGTGTAGGAATTTTTGAGTGTGTGTGCGTATGTCAAAAATAAATATATCTAAACTGAGTTGAAAAATAGACTCTAAAAGAAACGGTTTGAATTGTAATCTGTCAATTTTCTGTATAATATTTTTGGTTTGAATTGCTTTATTTATGTTTCTGCATTTAATGTTTTTTAAAAAATTCGATTTAAAATGAGCTACAAGAAATAGTATTCTGAATCGAATGCACAACGTGAATCGAAGCAGGAGAGGCCCGTCAGTGCTGTTAACTCTGTTTGTCGAACAAAATGGAGAACAATTTTGTTCTTTGAAACTCCGCCTATTCATATGTTTATACTTAATTCTTTTTTTCTCACATTTCGTAATCAGACGAAACAACAAAAGAGCTTTTGGCCAACGAAAGCATTTCTGAACCGTTGACTCCAGGTCATGTATTGTTATCAAAGCAAGACAGAACCGTGACACTCTGGAAAAGCAATTTCAATAAAAAACTAAAATATGATGAAAATTTCTTAAACATGGGATTTACTGAAACAGATGATGATCAGCTTCTCTGTGTGATCCGTAATAAAGTTTTGAACAACAGCTCAATGTTTCCGGCAAAGTTGGGCAGTCATTTTGATTTTAATCATCCAGAATTAACCACTTGAGGGGCGGTGGGATATACTTTATCCCGACTAATTTAAATGAGATTCTTACCAGAAAGATTTAACGAAATTTGATATCTTTAATTTTGGCCGCAAAATGATGGATAATTGTTTTTATTTATTTTAAAATAAAAATTTTCGATTTTTCCGGTGAGAACCAATCATACAGAGACATTATTGCCCCTCAAAGGGTTAAAAGATAAAACATTTGATTTTTTAAAAAGAAAATGCGAAGAAATTTTAGCTTTAAAGAAAAGTAAGGCTACAGCTGCGAAAACAAACAATGAAAAAATATATTGTAAGCTTCCTACTTAATAAGTTACAAAATAGCACAAGCTGGCAAATCCCATACCATTGCAAAAACTCTTATTAAATCTTGTGCAATTGATATTTCCAGATTTTTATTTGATGAAAAACTGCCAATTTAGTTTCCAATGCTCCTTTGTCAAATAACACTATTGTAAGACGAATATCGATAAGGCAGATGACGTAAAAGAAACATTTATTGGTCGCCGGTTTGGCATTTTTAATAGTATTTGTTTGCTATGTTCATTTCCATAGCTATCAGAAGAATCTTCTTTGCAGACCACTAGAAGCCAATACATCAGAGGATAAAGTATTTAATATTTTGGATGAATTTTTAACATCAAATGAAATACCATGGGAAAACTGCAAAGATATATGTACTGATGGTGCAAAAGCAATGGTAGGTCTTAATGCTGGGGATATTGCTAAAATTAAGGATAAATCAAAGGAATGTAGCAGTAGCCATTGTGTTCTTCACAGACATACGCTAACCTCAAGAAAAATGCCTCTTGAAATTATGACAGATCTGAATGATGGCATAAAAATAATAAACTTTATAAAATCAAGACCACTTAAAAGTAGACTTTTCAAACTAATTTGCGAAGATATGGGAAGCTTACATCAGTCCTGCTGTTGCATATTAAAATAAGATTGTGATCCCGAGCAAAAGCGTTGACACGTTTGCTGGAGCTGTTTGCAGAGGTTGAAGCATTTTTGACAGATCACAACCCTCAATTAGCAACAATTTTAAATGATGAAGATTGGTCTTGTAAATAAGCCTATTTGGCGGACATTTTTAGTAATGAACGAAAGGAATTTACCGTTTCAAGGAAAAAGTGTTGTTGTTTTTGAAGCAAACTCCAAAGTGTCAGCGTTTAAGAGGAGACTTACTTTCTAGTCTGAATGTGTAGAAAACGTGATATAAGTTGTTTTCCTCTTACTAAAATGTTCTTAGATGACCATAACATCAAATTTGAGAAAAAAAAATTATTTAAGATCATCTCGAAGCTCTGATAGGATTACTTTCCAGCTACTGAACATAGGATGCTGGATGATTTTAATTGGGCACTAAATCCTTTCAGTGTAAAAACAAATCCCCACAGCTTAAGCTCTGAGGAATACGAAACTCTCATTGATTTAACATCTTAAAGCGATCTAGAAATCTCTTCTCAAATCAAACCTAATTCTGAATTTTGGTGTCATTTCACAGATGAATACAAAATCTTTCCAGGCAGAGCAAAATTAATTTTACTTCCATTTTCAACGACATATCTGTGTGAAACTGGATTCTCTACTTACACAAGTTTCAAAGCAAAATACAGAAATCGGTTAAATGCAGAACCAAACATTCGCTTGCAATTATCGAAAATTACACCACATATAAAAAAAAAACTGTGCACAGCACAGTTTTTCACACTAAACTTTTTTATATTACCGTTCATCAAATTTTATGCAAGATTTAAAAAAAAAACTATCGGCAAATAATATTTGTATATTGTACATTGCATATTGCATTATTTTAAATTTGTAATTTAAATTTGTATAAATTGTTCATTTTTATTAAATTTTACTTATTTAAATCTTCTATAATAGTTTTCAAAATTGTATTTAATTTTTAAAACAATGTCTGTCGCTGAAAATGTCTTTTTTTAAAAGATCGTGTATCATTTAAAATCCCTCACTAGATTCTTTTGTATGTAATGTTTGTATATATTTCTTCTTAATGTAAAAAAGAGTTTGTTTTCCTCGTTACTGAAAGTTTTCAGAAATCACAAATTTTTAACTATATTTTTGCTGTATTTGAAGGAAATATCTCGATTATACAAAATAGATATTTTAATGCAAAAAAGAAGGTTTTAATCCTTAGTTTTATTTTATTGTATACAATAATAGTAATATTAAATAAAATTGCTAAAGGGTTATATAATAAAAAATATGTTTTTTTAAATTTCTAGTATGAATTCAGAATTTCTGTATCAGGAAAGGTCCAAATTGAGAACCGAGGTTCAATATAAGAAATTACTGGCTCGTATCCAGCATATTTTTTTCTGCTCCATAGGCATAAAAAAAAACATTCATTTGTAAACCACATAGTATTGTTCGGTTTAGGGGCTCCGCCTTAGAAATTCTTCCCAAAAAGGGCTCCGCGAGCCCAAAAGTTTGGGAACCGCTGACCTATAAGAATGAAGACGTAGGATAATGTTTGGAAGGTTGGATAGTTTTACCTCCTCACAACAAGCCGTCCCTCTTCTGTGGTCATGAACAGACATACAGCGTAATAAAGGATTTTTTCTGTATAAACTATAATTCCGTACTCGAAGAGATCTTGAACAGATCTTTCCAGAAGATCTCGGAGACATGAAAAATTGATTGAACCTTACCCGACCGGAGTCGAACTCGCAACTTGTAGCCTGACAGATTGGCGTGCCGTTTGGCCTATTTTGGCGAGTGTTTATGGGTGTTTCGTTAAACCATTGCTATTTCAATTCTCATACGATTGTACAAACTACGGAAAATATTGGATGGTTTTCACTTGTGGCGATCTAATTAAAAAATTTCTTAAAATTCAAGTATATTTATAACTGAGCACTTGGAGTACTATTCCAAGGATTCCGGCTCCGGGTTCGATAACGGGCTGGGGCATTTTTCAGTCAGTTGTTTATACATTTAGTTAGCAATGTGATAATTCACTTATTAAATATTCAATAATTTCAAACATAATTTCGCCGCTCAAAATTAATTGAAAAATTAACTAAAATTATGCAGAATGGTAATACACCGGAAATACACCCGTGTATGTATTATTATTTTATTTACTTTTGTTTTTTTTTATTACGGGAATACACCCGTGTATGTATGCATTATTTTATTTATTTTTGTTTATTTTTTTTCTAAATTTTAACATATCAGCAAGTGGGTTGACCCTTTCCGGCACACTGTGCCCAGGCTGGGATACCTAACTTTAATTCCAAACTTGCAAACGGCACCAACAGTATTTTAGTAAAATTTTGTTTTTACAGTGAAAGCTTAAATTAAGGGATTCTTAATTTCTCAAACAGTTATTTCTAAATTCCGGTGTCAGTCGATAATTTCTCATTTTTTTCACAGAATTTGACCGTGCCGGAAATGATTAACATTTTATTACAAAATTCCACCTTTACGTACAAAAATCAAGTTAGGTTGGTTGGTAAAATAATATAAAAAAATTTCGGGCATTAACATAGCTAATAATAATTTAGTAACATGCTAATAACATTCTAATTGCGCCTTGCAAACATCCATAATGCATATTTTTCTTTTTTTTCAAACAAATTATTTTCAGCTTTTGGCAACTTTGGAAATCGGTCCCAGAAAATTTGCTTGAAAAACCAATCGATGTTCGGTATACAATAAGTGTTATCCGTTATCACTGGCTTTTCACTTAATTGGTTTATTTTATTGCTTCAGTAGTTTCTGGAAGGAGGGCGATAGTGGAGGGGTATTTTTCTTTTTTTTTTCTTTTTTTTTTTTTAATTTTCTTTCTTCTGTCCTTTTTTTTTCGTTTGTAGGTTCGTTTCCAATTATTTATATACGGAACACAGAGTCATCGTCCAGTCCGTTTGTCTGTCTGTCCATCTGTCCACATGTAACAGCGCAAATAATACTCTACTGAATGCTTTGAAAGCTAATATTTATAGAATCGTTGCAAAATTTTGTCGAATCATTTCTTTTTCTTTTTTTTTTTTTAATCGAATTAAAACTTAAAAAGATATTCGTAAAAGTTTTCTTCATTCTATTAAATCCTTTCACACGTCATTAATTTAATGATATCCCTTGATTGGGAATGGTACCAGGTTGTCATGATGACGACGTCCTATTTAAGGTGGAGTCCTGTTGTTTCCTTATAACTGAATTCAATATCGTCATAAATTTTGTTTTCGTGCATTTTTGCATAAGACTATGGGACCAAGATCTGGATAGCTATAAAACGAGTGCGTACGAACGCACCTCATTTGTCACGTCTGGCACATAATTTTCAACTTGTTTTATTTTACTTTTTGCATTCTATCGTATAAGAAATTTTTAATTCAAAATATGAAAAAGAGAAGAGGAAATATTATATTGGGATACTTAGAGTAATATACCTATCCTCCTTACCATTGTTTTTCGTGATTAATATTAACATAGAAATTTATAAACAAATTCACTCACGTTATCTTGCCTCATTTCTCTTTTAATTTTTTATTGTATTACTTCCTTTATTATCTTGTTTCTAACACATCTAGGTATTAAGGTCGAAAGGATACAAAGAATTTTTTAAGTTTAACAATCACTACTTTCATAGACAGGCTTTGTTTTTTCTAGCACTGTTTTTTCTTTTCTTTTTTTTTTTTTTTTTTTTCATTTTAACAAAAGAAATAAACACAACATAAACATACTCATACATGATATGTTCATACTTCTATTTTTAGTTCTGAAACAATTTACGGTCAGAACTTGAATCGCCGACAGAGAGTGTTCCCTTTGAACTCATGCAGTTATCTTTTTATCATCCTTTATCTCTTTAGTTCCGCATTTTTCTTTGCGGCTCTAGAAACAATAGGGGTACCTAGAGGATATAAGAATAAAATTTTAGTCTTCATATTTTTTTTTTCTTCTATTGAGTGTTGAGCATCACCTCTTTAACCAGTGGCCTGATGACCGTACATTTTCTCTACTTTCCATCTGAAGTTCAGTAAGTCAAACTTTGGCCTAATGTCTGCTAATAGTTGTTGAAAGTAGTATCCCTCCATCGGATCAAGTAAACCGATTTTAGCCAGAAATCAATTCGATTCGCTATTCGGCTTTGGTCCAGATGACGTTGATTATTTTCGTTGCAGGTCGGGGTCGGGTTAACCAACAGAGGTATTACGACTCTACAGACATAATACGACAAATTACATTCCTGCGTCGGTTCGGGTGACCTAATTTTACCCCAAACCCGATCCTATCTGCGATCTATGTTGGGTCGTGTTGAAGCGGATTTTTTTTTGTTGTGGATTGAATTGACTTTAAATATTTCGGATTCGGGTCGAGTTGAAGCCAATTTTTTTCGTCGCAAATCGGGTTGACTTTAAACGTTTCGGTTTTTGATCGGATTTCAATGGGTTTCACTCTCTTGGGTTGGGATCGGGTTGACTCAATTTTACAAAGTAAAATCATGGATAGTTTTTTAAACAGAAAACTATATATACAAATGTATACAGACTGTATCTGAAAAAGTGGGCAAAACTTTACAAGATGATAGAACGCAGCTATGCGAGCAAATTTCGTCTTAGAATGTACGATCGGAACGCAAGCGGTGAGAAGTTAAAAGGTAGTTCTCCACTGTCACAATTAAAGAATTAACACAAGAATGAGAGAAGATACTTCAGAAGACATTTTATTAACAAGAAAGTAATTACTGTATATATACTAAACTCAATAACATATATAAAATGCTGGGCAGTCTGACTATATTTACGCATATTAGAGCACGGACAACCAGATAAACTAAATTCATAAACACATTTCAAATATATTGGAAGATGTTAATAAAGAGTATTGTACATTTTTATGTATGTATGTATATGTATTTAAAGCTGTTTTATAGTTTATTATTAATTATTTTATGATAAAACAGTTTTAAAATCTCAAATAGATTGTTTAAATAATTCTTTTATTTCTTTTTCTAATTGGCATTTCATGAACATTCGGAAATTGGACGTCAAACGTAACAAATGGGGTGCGTTCGTACTATAACGAAGTTTTAAAAATACTTATATCTAAATGTAATAATATACAGTATTTCGGATATAGTTGAGAATCCGAAATCTTTCGTATGTTTCTGTAAGTACTGTCTGTTTTCTAGTACACTGGAAGTAACTTGTAGTTAACCTCAGCAACGTATATCAATTTCATAAAATGCGAAATAGAATAATAAAATAAAACATGCCCCCCAAACTAGGTTTACCCTTAGTGTTATGAAATAGAATACTTTTGCGTGGCCCTGTAAATTAATAACAAATATTCTTTTCCCCACAGATTGTATAGGATGTATATTTTAATGTACTTCATAGAAGGATATCAATTTTATTGCATTCAAGAGAGTGTAACATCATTAAAATGCATTTGAAACTATTTTTTCCCATTGGCCATTATGTAACGGAATACTTTGGATTGCCACTGTAACTGAGCTATACATCCAATTTTAATGGAAGTTGAAATGAATCGACAAAATTATGCAACAATTATATATTTTTAACCTTAAACGATTCCGTTGGGTAGTTTTTGCTCTGTTATATGCAGACAAACAGACGGACGGACGGACTGAGCGACGGCTATAGATGCCATGTATCTACATAATTACGGACGCACCTAAAAAGAATCAGAGCAAAAATTTTTTGAAAATAAATTCACTATGTCTCTCATAAATCAAAGTTGTGAATTTTCAATAATCTGAGTTCGAAACTAAAATAACGTATTACAAAGGAAAAAAGTTGGAATTGCATAAATTGTTGTCATAAAATTATGTATAACTGTTATGAATATGCAAAACTGTATTAAAAAAAAAAACCAGTCCCACTTTCATTTCAAAATTAAAATTAATATGAAATCTACTTGGTTTTAAACGTTTTGGTCAAAACAATGGCGCACTTGCTTATAATTAATGGTCGATCGAAACAAATTTTTAAGACCGAAACTGAAACCGAATTTTGGTAATCTTTTAAATTTTGATTGAAAACTCAAACAAGCCGCAAAATTTTTAAAGTAATTAATATATACATAAATATGCAGAAGTACGTATTAATTAAACATGTAATTATATATATATTGCCCAAGTTAGCTCTCTATGCCTCTGACCAAAATCTTTTTATTTTCATATAAAATGAAATTGTATTTAATACATCTTTGATACAGAATGATATTACTTCTAATTATAATAATTATATTTAATCAAAAAAAGTTTTCAAGTATAGATACCTTGATTTATTTTTTATAACTTTTTTTTTTTTTTTTTGTAAGTAATCATCTATTACACCAGAACTTTTTCAAAGAGTATTCGAAACACTTATATGATTTCAAATAAAAATTTTGTATTGCTGTTGAAGTATACAGCTTTTAATGAGCACTTGAAAAGCATATTCAAAGTTGAGTCCTATAGGCATTTCTCTTGAATATATTCATATTCTCTAAATATCTCTATCTAATAATTTCACAAATCAATTTTTTCAATATTTTCATCGGAAACAGTTAAACTGAAAAAGATAAATCTTATCAATATTATAAGTACCCTCCCAGATCCGTGACATATTCAACAGTTATAATGCGCAGATATATTTGGAGTTTGTTGTCACAACTAATCTAAAGTCTGTAAAAGAAGAATCTTAACTTTATGTTTTTAGGGTTTCATTCATCTAACCAAACCCTATTCGTCTCTCTCTTCTGTCTGTCTGTCATAGAGTCCGTACACAAAAACTATACATGTCAGAGAGTTCAAATTTTGTGTGCTTACAGCTGAATACCTCTAGTCACACAACAAATCATAAAATTTTGAAAAAGACTTATTTTATTTAAAATATTTTTTAATATTATCAGTTCATTTTTTTTATTGTTTTTTCTCTTCTAATTGTTGCCAAAATTTAAAAGATATAAAAATTATTTCTTTATTTATCCTTTACTTTTAAAAGAAATGGATTACTTCTGTTGCCACGATTACAAAATTGGTACCAAAAACTACAAACAAATTAATATCTCAAAAAAAATTGACATACAACTTTAAACAAATCGCATTTAAAAGTACATTTTTTTCCCTATATGATGGTGTAAAAATTGAAAATATGCGATATTTAGAAGCTTAAAAATTTGCAGTAGCGTAAATTTAAAAATTTTTATTTCATTTCTTCTAGTTGTTGCATGCAAGTTTAAATTAAATTATTATGTATGTAACAGAAATTAGTGAATTAAATAGATCACGTAAAAAACGTGCTTATTTGTTTTTATTTAAACTTATTAAATCATAGTTATCATCTATTTTGACACGCGAAATGAAATATTATTTTATTTATTAAATTCCTATTCATTTAAATTACTAGCCGCCGCTGGTGACCAGTTTGGTTTCCTTTAAATTCATGTTAAGCTTTGAAATAATTTACTTTTATTCATAATTTTATTTACTTGCGTACTTTTACTAAATCTAAAGATTGTGATAGAGAAATCAACAAATCTACGCGATCAAGGTAGCATTTAAGGGAATAATTCAATATTCTGTTCCGGTTGGCGCGATTGACGAAGAAATCAAAAATTGCACCGAAAAACCGTTGTTAATTTAACGATAAAAGCGTTTTGAAGGAGATATTAAACGAAATCCTGTATGCGATCTGCGAGCACACTTATACACTTGTTTCCTTTTCTATAGTTGATGTGGAGTGCATTTTACTGGTGATAGAAGCATATCTTTTTAAACGAAGTGATTTTATTCAGGGTTAAATACTCGCCGGGAGAAAATGAAACTTCTTTTTACCCGGATTGAAAAAACATACTGTCTTAACCCCTTGGGGACGAGCGACACGTATACGTGACGCAAAAGGGCTTAAGAATCTTTGTTTATGCTTACCAATAAAATTTTACAATAAAATTTGTCTTATTTAATCTAAGCATTTTCTCGACGTCTTGAATAAGGCACAATTTTCTCTTTTTAAAAGCGGGTGACAAAAATTTCGTAAAAGGCTCCCGTCGCGAAGTGGTTAATATATTGACAGAAAAGATCATAAATGCAGAAAAAGGCATGGAATAAAACGCGTGATACATAGGTGTATACTTGAAGTGCAGGGGCGCGACAAACCGCAGGAATGAATATATAGTGCATCTGCTTATTCACAAAGCTTTATATAAAAAGTCAGAGTTATTAAATGGAGAAAGAAAGAGTTAAAAAAATCTTTTTCAGGGTTTACTATATTCAACAATTGATTGCTTTATAACTAGCACTCACGTCTTGAATAAAACATGATGGATAATAACGTGCAGTGACGTCCATTCCAATGAACAAAAAGTATCTCAATTTGAGCTGATACAGCTCAAATTAATAAGTCATGTTGAAAATTCGCGAAATAAGATACTAGATTTGTGGAGAGCAGATAGTTTTGGTTCAGGGATGAAACTTGCCTTTTTTACATTCGGGACAAACATGGATTTTGCCCCCTCCCCCTTTCATAAATGTCTATTTACAACGATAATTTTACTAATTTTCTAATAGCCGAATTAATTTAAAATACATAATAATAAGATGTATAATACTGAATTACGCAATTTCCTTTGCGAAATATTGATTCATTAAAATCTTGCAAACGGTATCGATAAGAATCGAAAAAGATTCCGCTCTATATAATATCCGTATGCCATATCATCCTTAAATTCTTCTATGCTTTGATATAATGCAGACAGGCCGATTTTACCGTGTAAATATGGAAGTGTGAAATATCGACATACAAAATTTTCATTTGGCGCTCCTTCGCTGTGGCGCCCGGTATACATTCCTTTCGGTTGATCTTTACATTACAACAAACTGGAAATTGCACGTCAAGCGTAGCAAATGAAGTACTTCGCACTATAAGAATGTTTTAAAATATTCATATCTTATAGTAATAGTATAAAGTTGTTCGGATACAGTAGAGTGTCTGAAATCTTTTGTTATCCCTGTATATGCTATCTACTTTCTATTGCACAAGAAGTAACTTGTAGTAAACCTCAACCATGCGTATCAATTTCATAAAATGTGAAATAAATTAATATTCTTAAGACGCTCCCAAAGCAATGTTTCCCCCTAAATCATTACATAAAAAAAATACTCTTGTGCAATATTCTTTGTCCCACAGGTTGTACAGAACGTAAATTTTAGAATGCATTTCATAGATGCGTATCAGTTTTGTTATGTTCGAAAGAGTGTAACACCATTGAAATGCACTTGAAACTATTTTTTCCAAATTGGCCGTCATGTAACGGAATAATTTTGATAGTCCCTGTAAATGAACTGTGCATCCAATTTTCATAAAAAGTGAAATGAAGCGACAAAACTATGCAATAATTATATATTTTAAACTTCAAATGATTCGGTTTGGTAGCTTTTGCTCTGTTATATGCTGACAGATGGACACACGGGCGGAGGACGGACAGACACACGGACTGAACGACTGTAAATGCTACTTATTTACATTATTACGAACACACCTAACAAAGAGAAACTCTTTCACGTAATCTCCTTTCGAAAAGTTTTTAGAAATGTTTTCCCGTAACATTTATTACTTTACAAGCTCAGTTTCCTTTCTCAGTATTCCAACAAAAGGAATGAATACAACAAAAAATATTTTCATACTTTCTATAGACGCATGCATAAGCATGAGTCTATTTTTAGCCGCGAAACAATTTAGGCTCAGTTGGAACTTAAATGGCCAGATAGCCTTACACCTTTATCTTTTTATCATCTTCAGTTCCGCATTTATCTTCAGAAACAATTGCGCTTTCTAGGTACCTAGAAGATATAAAAATAAAAGTCTAGTCTTTATTTATTTTTTCTTTCTTTTGAAAGAGCGACATCATTTTTTTTTTAAACCAATGCCCTTATGATCGTGTTTTAGATGCATTCGTAATTATATGTAAATGCGTAGCGCCTATAGTTGTCGTTCAGTCCGTCCATCTGTCCGCATATAACAACGAAAAAACTACCCAACCGAATCGTTTGAAATTTAAAATATGTAATTATTACATAATTTTGTTGAGTCATTTCAAATTTTATGAAAATCGGATGCATAGATCAATCACGGGGACAATCAAAAGTATTCCGTTACATTACGGTCAATGAGGAAAAAGCTTTCAAATGCATTTTCATGGTGTTACACTCATTCGAACACAATAAAATTGTTATGCATCTATGAAGTACATATTATAATATACATTTTGCACAATCTGTGGTGCAAAAAACATTTGTTATTGATTTACAAGGCTACACAAAAGTATTCCATTACATAATGGCATAGGGAGAACATTTTTTGGTGCACGTTTTAATTGTAATTGACTATTTAACATTTTATGAGATTGATATACGTTGCTGATGAATACTACAATTTATTTTCTGCATATAAAACTTCAGATTCAGTTAATTCTTTTAATATGACTTGGTGTTGTTTACATTTTAGTGTAAATTATCCAATAGATGGCGCTTCTATGCTGCATTTTTTACAATTTCCACAGTCACTCTATTTCAAGAACTAATGCATGGATTTTCATGAAACTTCAGCTTCAGTCAGATGTTGACATAAGTTGTTTCAGATTAGGTCAGTAAAGAAGCCCTTTCAGTCTTCTTTCTGTGTTTGAGGTTGCTAAGGTTCAGGAGAAGATGATTTTCAAAACATTCCCAACATCTAATTAAAAAAGTTGAACTATCGATTATATGACGTCCCAGATGTGATTCACCAATGACAGTATTACGAGATAAAAATTTACTATCTCTTAAAAAAGCAGTTTTTTTTTTTTTTTTTTTTTTTTTTTTTTGCCACTTTGCCTATTGACTATTTTTAAATTAGTTGACTCTAAAAAAGTGTGTAGATATAGGTAGGAACTGAAGAAGGTGTTGGGAATTCATCCAAAAAAATTGGTGTGATGGTCTTACCCCCATATTTCTCGCAGAAGATAGATAAATAAAAGATTTAGATAGAGATGGATCAAAGCATATGTTATGTTTGGATAGAGATGGTTGAAAAAAAAAAGGGCCCGATATTTTTTCTTTTCATGTGCTTACTTTATCTGTGCAATGGTCAACTACTAATATTTCCTGAAGAACTTACCCCTTAATTTCGAGCAGAAATGAGCGTAAATCAAAAGTTGAATAAAATTGGTTAAAAAAAAAAAAAATCTCGGTCATAGTTTTATTATGTGTCTCGATCATCTGGGAAATATCTAACTACCCCAGACAGCCCTCATTAGAATTCTTATTCCGGATTCGATGTTCACATACACCGATGGTTATCCTGACGCTCCAGCCAGCATATATTACAACAAAATCATCCTCAGAATCTGAAGGCGATTAGAATTATAACTGTAGGTGAAACTTTGTCCCACCAACTTTGTGTTTAATGTGTTATAATGAGAATATTAAAAAAAGTGAGAGTTTATATCCATTTATAAGAAAGTAAGATGATGGAAGTCTTTAAATATCAAAAGAAAAAAGTAAATTGCTTATCAATAATTTTGCAATTTTCCATCTTGACCACTTATTAAAATATTTACCCCTATCAGTATAAAAGTAAATAACAGAAAATGATACAAGTTTTAAAATTGAAATCATTAAATTAAAATAATAAGAAAACTGTTTTTTATACCAATACTGATGTCTATTCACTTAATTTTTAAGCATTTGTAATGTTGAAATCATAAATTTAGATCAATAAAAAACTGTTTTATACCGTCAACCCTACTTTGGTTCGAGGAGGATATTACTCAAACTATACGGGACTATACATCACCTGAGAATTATAAGGTTTCATCTGTATTTCTGAAAAAATTGACTTATCGATATAGAAATGTTTTATTTGTATCTATGAAAGCATTTCTTTATTAAAATAATGTGATAATATAATTGTAATGCCATATGTAAATTATATATAGCATCATTTTGATGCAAAAACGCCTTCATGGATACAAATAGAATGTTTCTATATCAATAGGTCATTTTTTTTTCAAAAACACAGACAGAACTTTATTATTCTCAGGGGACGTAGGTAAAAATATTTTGTTTCATTAGTTTTTTATTTTATTTTAATATAATCATCGTTTCTTTATCCAGTGGCCTGTAGATCGTACAATTTCTCTACTTTCGGTGTAGAGTTCAGTAAGTCAAACCTTGGCCTAATGTCAGCAGCAAGTAAGGGCGCCCCACTTGTACCTCTGCCACCCAGATCCCGCTCCTGAACTTCAGTGGGAGAATTTTCTTTTTCAAATGGAGACCGAAAACTCTTTTACCACATTTGGCGAGTGATCGCTCCAGCTATGAAGGGAAAAGTTATTCCTTTGGATTTTTCTCTCCTTTGAGTAAGTACCATTGGGCAGTTGGTCTGGTCACCAATGAGAAATAATTTTAGTTAATTTGAATTTGTCTCTATAAACTAAACGCAATTGCCCAAGTAAAATTCATAAATTACTTCATATTTATGAGAAAATTCAACTCTAAGAGTAAAAGTTTTGGATTTTTTTCTTTTTTTATTTACCCATCATACCTAGTATAGATCTTGCAATCGTTTTGAAAATCGAAAAAAGAAAAAAAAATGGCAGATTTGCTCGTTTCAGACACTGGGGATTCCGATAAACATATTTTTAGAAAAAAAAAATTGCCGTCTGTGTGTCTGTAAACGCCTTATCTCCCGAACAAATTAAGACAGAAGCTTGAAATTCAGTGTGTTCTTAGTATATAATAACGGAAAGAAGCCTATTTAACGTTAATAACCTCGATTATCCGGAACTAGTTTTTTCGGACTCACGAAATATCTGATGAATAGGTTCATTCTAATGAAAAGTATATAAAAATTTTCACTTTTTTTTTTTTTTTTTTTTTTTTAAGGAGTGAAGCAAAAGGCAATAAAATACACAAATTTTTCATAGACAACGAAATCGATCGGATAACTAATTATCGAAATATTTGTAATCCTATTTTCCACACTCTTCTGTTTTTCACGATTCTGTGTTTCATTCAAACTTCAATTGAATGATATATTTAAATTGGGAATGAGACGTTAATCTGACGCAGTAAACTGTTATTATTTTTGGAGTTATAAGGATGTTTCTCTGACGCAATTCGGTACTACTTGAGTAGTTTGGCGTTTTCTATGATTTGTCGAAATTGGTTCATCAGCAATGCGTTAATAGAGCATTGCTATGCGTTAATTTTTTTTTTTTTAAATACATGTTTAAATTTTATTTTGGAATAGCGATGCATTTTATAAATAGTTTACCTGTGTTTTATTTCCATATTTTATGCTATGCATATTCGTTATGGGTAAGTATTACGGTGGTTCCCAACGACTAGTTTTATTTATTTATTTATTTATTTATTTATTTATTATCGTTTAACTGTTTAAGCGGCAAACAATGGTATTTCTGTAGTGTTGATTTTCTATCGAAAAATTGAAGAAAATGTTATTTTGAAAAATGAATACAGTTTTCCAACTTTCTTTCATTAAAGTTATAAAGTAAAATTGAATTAAAAGTTCCGTGCAAATCTTAATTAAAATTAAGTGGTGTATAATATACAACACGCCTTCGAGGGGTTAAACGTGCAAATTGTTGCCTAAAGTGGTTTAGTGGTATTCTTTACGGTCATTTTGGCTCGCTAAATGTAGCACTATCTTGAAACTTTAAACTTTTCTCTTTTTTTGGGGGGGGGGGGAGTTTTTTTCCAATTAGGCGACCACTTTTTTCCAGAACTGTTCGATAAATTTCATTCTATATATATTTATATATTTTTTAACTTAGTTAATCGTTTTTTGCTGGATCTTCCACCAGTAAAGAGTAAAATTTCTATTGATTAGTTATTATTTCGATCACGCAAAAGTTAAAAAATGGCGAAAAGTGACCTCTATTTTATCAAAAATGAATTTTCGAAAACTAAATGTAAATATAAGCTCAGCCAGAATTCAATACTCTTTCATAATTTGACGACCAAATTTGTTTTGTTTTTTTACATGTATATACTGACCAACGAAAACGATTGGTAGTTCGAATGCGCACCTGCACATATACCCCTTGTCCCACAGTTCGTATTATTTAATTTTTTTTATTAATTTAAACTGAACATTAACTTTTGACTTGTTGATGTTAATTATTTTTCCTTAACTTACTAAAACGGTATTACTTTTGTATTAGTCGCATGCTAGCGGTTAATTGCGAAAGAAATAGTCAAAGATTTCACTATGTATAGAAAGTTGTTTTTTTTCTAATTATTTTAGCATGTTTGATTACATATCTGTTAATCTTGTTATTTATTATTTTTTAGTGAAGTTTTGATTTTGTTATGGAATATTATTCAGAGACGAATGCTGAATAATTATCATTGTTTCAAGTGCAAAAGTGTTAATCTTCTTCTATCTCATTAAAAGGAATTTCTCGTTATCATCAACTCAGTTCCATTATTCTGAAAAATTCGCTAATAAAAAAATTGAATATGATGATGGATTTAAAAAAATCGATACACATTTAGATATTATTACTAACGTGTTGTAAAATTTCTGTAAACGTGTCAATAAAGAATAAATATCCATTACAATATTATGAATCTATTTTTTCATAGGTAATTATTAAATAATTCACTTCTATGAGTTCAGTCGTAAATATCTTGAAGTTATAATTGATCTTACTTAACAGACTGTTGTAAAATTCATGTGAATGTAAGCTAATCTAACTTTTTAATTATTTATTCATTTTGAATTTTATTTATTCATTGCAAAAATGTTTGACATTTTCCTTTTTTCTAACGTTGATAACAAAATCTTCACTATACTCAATATTGTGTGAAATGTTCATATAAATAAATTCATATTAATTTAGTGATTTTAATAATAACTCATTAAAATAGATAACCGACTAAAAAAAGATAATGTACTATTTTCAACAAAAGACCATGTTGTAAATGAAAAAAGAAAAAATTGGTTGGACGAAACATGATAACAATAAAAAAAAAAGTCAACCGTGCTTTTCCTAGAGATATATCTTACGATATCATGTGTAAATCTTTTCTCTTTCCCCCTAAAATGATAATGTTATGTATGCATTGAAATGCACTGTGTTTAGAAAATTTACACATGTGATATTTTATCTTTATATAAAGTTTTATGTGTAGTTTCAGAAATAGATATAGGTTAATAATAATTAATAATTAAGGATTTTAAAATTTAAGTTGCCTCTGCCAGCTTGAATATAATTTTGGACAATACAGCATATAAACTGTTTCATTCCAGTTTGTGTTTTTGAAATTTTTTTCTCCTGAAGATGGTTTTGATGATTAAACCGAAACGTTGAGTTTTATTTTATTCACGTGTTCTTATTTTTACACCATTTCAAAATTTATGAGTAGAGTATACGTTTTATTGCAAAATGTATTTTGTTTACTATTAGATATATGTTACATATAAATTCTTTTCTCTGTTGAAACTTCATGCATATTCTTCATTTTATCTGCAAAATGAAAATGCTTATTTTAATTAATAAGTATATAGGAATTTTTAAATATGTATCAATAGAGCAGTACTTTATACTAAATAAATGTCGAGTATTTTTACATGTGTATTTACCTGTACTTATACCGCATAAAGTTATGAAATACTTAAACAAATGTGCTAGCCACTATTTTTACACCTCATGACTCCCACTGTGACGAAATTTGAATATTGTCCAACGCACATGATATCGAAAGATATCCATATCTCTACGGGAAGGAGAAATCTTCTTTTCATAACGTTATCATTTTTTATTGAACCAAAATTTTCTCTTTTTATTTTTTACTTATTCTTTACATCAAACTAGTCTGTTATTTTTTTAGTCTTATTTATTTTTATGAAAATACAAATCTATACTAATAAAATCCGTGCGCCTCTGTCTGTCTGTCTGTCTGCTTGAAGCCGATTACAGTTCGCAACGCGGGCGAGTTGGAAGCCGCGAGAGGTGTCTTTCGATTCGAAAAATTCCGGGAAAGTCGTTTCGGGCATTTTCGAGACCGTGGGACCAAAATTAAAAAAAGTTATGAATTAAAAACCGGTCGGGAATCGGAACGGAAAACGTCTTATTTCCCAAACAGGTCTCAAACGGAGCTCTGAGGCAGAACACTGCGCTACCTTGCGGTGAAGAACAGGAACTTTTCCCCTTTGGCTAAAAGAAGAAGCAGCCGAAAACCTATTTTTCTCCCGTCATTTTGTCAAAGAATGTATAAGAGAAAAAGAAGTAATTGGTAAAAAATATTAAACACTGTTTAATAAGTACAACTATTTAAGCACAGCAAGATATGTTCACTAAGAGGTAATAGTGTTGCTAATTAATATTTTGAGGATCTCAGATGTAACTGGCTATTCATATATTTATTCTGTATGTGAGTATTAATCGTTGTAGCTCATTTTCATACTTTTTCTTTTTGGTAGCATACACGAATATTGTGTAACCTAAGATTTACGCGATTAATACTAATTTCTGTTAGTACAAACGGAAAACGAGCTGCCAAAATTATTTGTTAGTTATGTTCTTTGTGATATTATTGAAATTACTTTTATTTTTTTTTTAATAGCAGTCTTTTGCAGTTTTTAATAAACAAACTTTTTTTGCGCGTTTTTTCTTAAACCATTATGCAGACAGTTTTTAAAGTAGAAAAAAACTGATTACATATTCAGAATCTGCGTAAAAGTCTGCTTCTGATGATCCAAAAAATACGAGAAAATGTATTATGAGCGCGCAGCGCCAACCGTGCAAAACCAAATATTTTTAACGGGACGATGGCGACCATGGCGCGTACCGCCCACTGTGCAAAATTACATATTTTAACGGGATAATGGGCGCATAACAACCATAGCTCTTTAATTTACTTTTTTTTTGTGCTGAGGATTCGAACACCAAGACTTGCTTATTAAATGAATTTTTTTGTTTATTATATATTGCTTAATATCGAGGTTCGTTTGGAAAAAGTGGCCCAGCTAGCGGGCTTAGCTCGCTAGTCTATACTAATAAAATCCGTGCGCCTCTGTCTGTCTGCTTGAAGCCGATTACAGTTCGTAACGCGGGCGAGTTGGAAGTCGCGAGAGGTGTCTTTCGATTCGAAAAATTCCGGGAAAGTCATTTCGGGCATTTTCGAGACCGTGGGTCCAAAATTAAAAAAGTTATGAATTAAAAACCGGTCGGGAATCGGAACAGAAAACGTCACATTTCCCAAACGGAGCTCTGAGGCAGAACACTGCGCCACCTTGAGGTGATCGACTAGAACTTTTCCCCTTTGGCTAAAAGAAGAACCAGCCGAAAACCCCTTTTTCTCCCGTCATTTTGTCAAAGAATGTATAAGAGAAAAATAACTGATTGGTAAAAAATGTTAAACACGGTTTAATTAATATAATAAGTACAACTATTTAAGCACAGCAAGATATGTTCACTAATAGGTAATAGTGCTGCTAATTAATATTTTGAGAATCTCAGATGTAACTGGCTATTCATATATTTATTCTGTATGTGAGTATTAATCGTTGTAGCTCATTTTCATACTTTTTCTTTTTGGTAGCATACACGAATATTGTGTAACCTAAGATTTACGCGATTAATACTAATTTCTGTTAGTACAAACGGAAAGCGAGCTGCCAAAATTATTTGTTAGTTATGTTGTTTGTGATATTAATGAAATTATTTTTTTGCGCGTTTTTTCTTTAAACATCATGCAGACAGTTTTTAAAGTAGAAAAAAACTGATTACATATTCAAAATCTGCGTAAAAGTCTGTATCTGATGAACCAAAAAATACGAGAAAATGTCTTATGGGCGCGCAGCGCCAACCGTGCAAAACCAAATATTTTTAACGGGACGATGGCGACCATGGAGCGTAGCGCCGGTGGACGCGTAGCGCCCACTGTGCGAAATCACATATTTTTAACGGGATAATGGGCGCATAACAACCATAGCTCTTTAATTTCCTTTTTTTTTTGTGCTTGAGGATTCGAACACCAAGACTTGCTTATTAAACGATTTTTTTTGCTTATTATATACTGCTTAATATCGAGGTTCGTTTGGAAAAAGTGGCCCAGCTAGCGGGTGTAGCTCGCTAGTTTATTATTAAAATCATTAAATGACGATAAAATTATTTAATTCGAAAACATGGAATACTCCACCGTTTTTCATCCCTATTCTTCTCTCATGTGTGTATGCACATGGAATCCGCTTTTCGAGAAACTAAATACGAAGTATGTTCAAAATTATACTTCTTCTGCCCAGTGAAGAAAAGAAAAGTTGTCCACCAGTGTATTTATTTTATTTTATAAAATTTCTGGTTCTGCCTCTCTTCGCCATCTTTCGAGATAAAATGCAAGAAATTATCATTAGTATTGATTACAATATGGATGAAAAAGCTAATACTAAATATATTTAAAAAATAACTATTTCGTTTAAGTATTATTTGATATTAAGTTGTTTCCAGTGATGTTTTATTGGTTTTATTTGAATCATTACAATACGCGAATAATAAATGTATAACCATTGCTGCAAACCAAAAAAGAAAAAAAAATTGCAAAAATCAAAAGAATTTTTATACATTGATAACGATATCATCAGTGATAGGGGGGGGGGGGGGTTCAGGAATGGTGATGTAGTGCATCGTAAATGGGGTGGGGGGCCCAAAATTGCCCAAAAAGTTGATGTTATACAGGCACGGACTCCAAAGTGTTTTGCTATACAGCAAAGTTATTATAATAATATAATATGAGGAATATTGCATCTTATTTATCAATGTTATTTTTGAGAAAACGTTTATCGTATCATACTTAATAAAAATATTATATTGTCATTCCAAATTTAGCCATAGTAAAGGTCACCCTTGTCTTAAATCATATTTCTCTTTCTTACTTTTTGAGTAGACGGCGGCGGGCTTGTCATTTTGAAGCCTCGGTCTTTTAATTTCTATATTTAGGGGCCGTGTGTGTGTGTACAGACCCTTTAACCTCCCTCCCCCCTCTTCTCCAAAATCAGTACAGGTTTAAACTTTTCGAGGTCGTATATTTTACAACATTACTTTACAGTTGCATCCCGTCCCAGGATGTTTTGTGGGCTAGGTTGGCCAACACAATATACGTTTGGTGGAGATAAGAGTTTGATTTACGAAACATACGTGGAGGGGAGATGGCTCCTTTTTAAGTAGCCTGGCATCAAGGACGTGACGTGAAGATGGAAGATTGTGTGTGGGGGAGAAAGGTGTGCAAATAGATGAGACAATGGGAATCCAATTTTTAAATCTGAACCTACGACAGTTGCTTAAGGTTGCCAAAAGAAAGAAAGAGAGAGAAAAAAAAAGAAGAAGAAGAAAAGAAAAGAAAAATTTCTATTTTGGAACGCGAAACTTTTTTCCACAATTACGCTGTTATTTTAATGAAAATCTTTCATTATCTCGATCTACTACACGAAATTTTCTATCTATAAATTCATTCTGACACGTAAATTAAAAAAAATTGCTGATATTAGTATTTCCGATATTTTCGGTATTTAATAATGAAAGAGCATTTTTATTATTTTTCTATGAGGGGGAAATTGGATGGCTGAAAAAAAAAGCACCAATCCCAATAGTTAGCTACAGCAAGATAAAAGGTTTTATAAGTAATTTATTTTATTTCGAAATTAAATATTACAATTTATCTATGTGCAGCCATTTTACATAAGTCATGAATCATTAGAAGAAAACTGTTGATAACTTTTTGCATTATAAATACCTAATTTTTTTTCTAGTCTCAATAAAGAATACCGGGAGTGATATCTAAGCTCTACAGACACGGTTTCCCAGTCTGAAAATCCTTTCTCAGCCAGTCAATAACCGGACTCCTTTTAGCACTCTCGTTCACCAAATACAATCTTGGACTAAATATTAGATTAAATGCAATCTTGAACTAATATGGCTGCTCTTAGATGACGCGACTTAAGAAGATAATACAATATGATTCAAAACAATTAACTGTTCATTTTAACAAACAATCTTTCCAAAGTAAACTAAGATTGTAATCCATTTAATAAGTCAATAAACTTTTCTACCAAAAATTGAACCGACTTCAAAAGCTACTGCAAAGTGAAAAATATTTTTTTTACAGAATAGTATTAAGAAATTAAATTAAGAGCGTAGTATTTATCATGCGTATTATTATATTTATGTAGATTAATTTGATTTTTGAAGTCGGTGCCAGACAAGCCAAGTTACATGTAATTTTCCAATAGACACGCATCCAAGTATCTACGAGTTTTTTTACGATTTAATATTTAGTTAAAAATTTAACTTTATTCTTTTACGATTTGTTTAATTTTAATTTTGAACTTGGCTTGGCTGGCACCGACTTCAAAAAATCGAATTAATCTACATAAATATAATAATACGCATGATAAATACTACGCTCTTAATTTAATTTCTTAATACTATTCTGCAAAAAAATTATTTTTCACTTTGCAGTAGCTTTTGAAGTCGGTTCAATTTTTGGTAGAAAAGTTTATTTTTCTCTTTTTAGTTAAAAAATAACGATTTTTTGAAGTTAGTTAATAAAAATTATAATACGGGAAAAATCACTGTAAACCATACACGTATGTCAGGAGTGGGGTTAGAACCCACGATCCCTTTCAAGAACCAGAAATCAAATCTGCTGTTTTACACCGCTCAGCCACTGACTGCACTCCATTCGGCGAGCTTAGTCATCGTCCATGTTACTTTTAGTTTGCGAGAAATCACCAATTTTATTAGTTTTTACTTAATTACTAAACAAGTACTGAACCAATTTCAATGAAATGGAAGAAGTATCAATGGAAGAGTAGCCTCTTTCATTTAACACAAAAGACAAATTAACCGGTTGGATTGGATAGTTCCGGAGTAATCGGTGAACATACATAGAAAAAAAATACATTCGCGCCGAATTGATAACATCCTCTCCTTTTCTGAAGTCACTTAAAAAAATGTATAACACGGAAAATTTTTTTTGTATACTATACACAAAATGTCAGGAGTGAGGTTCGAACCGACACTCTCTTTCAAAACCAGAGGTTAAATCTGGTGCCTTAGCCCGCTCGGCTGCCCGGACTTCATTCTCTTCCGAGAACTTATTCAATGTCATGTTACTTTTTGCAAGTCTATTCTCCTTTTTGAGTACTCTTTCACTGATAAAGTATTGAGTTAATAAAAAATCTCTGATACTCTGTGGTAACGGTTAAATACAAAATATTTCTAATAGCATAATTAGTATTTAACTTTTTAAATACATATTTAAAAATTATAATACGGAAAAGATTATTGTATACACATACGTCAGGAATGGGGTTCGAACCCACGCTGCCTTTCGAAAACCAGATCTTAAATCAAGCGCCTTAGACCGCTCGGCCATCCTGGCATCGGTAAATCTATTCGACATCCATATTACTACTGATTTGCGAGAAATCACTAATTTTATTAGTTTTTGCCTAATTACTAAAAAAGTACTAAACCAATTTCTATGAAACGGAAGTGGTACCAATTCGAGAGCAAGCTCTCTCATTTAACACCAAAATCAAGTTAATTGGTTGGATAGTTTCGGAGTAATCGGTGAACATACATAAAAAAAAAAAAAAATTACATACGCGTCGAATTGATAACCTCCTCTCCTTTTTGGAAGTCGGTTAAAAATGCAGAATATCCGACTGGAGCTGTACCCAGAATTTTTTTCAGTGATGAAGATATTTTAACAGAATTTAAAGCTGAGTTACTTTCTTTTTTGTAAAATGCAATGATATCACATCTCCATCCACATCCACGTCTTGTTCGGAATATAGTATATTTTACACACTGTGTCACTTACCGAATTGCTGTTATTCCTTATTAATGCATTCATTTTCTGTAATGTAATCGCATTCCACTCAAAGAAATTGTGAAAAATTCTTTAAAATACTTCATTATAAACGAAAAATGCAAGTAAAATAAATGAATTGCAACTCGTGATTCCAGATTTATTGTCCTAATAAACTTTTCTACCAAAAATTGAACCGACTTCAAAAACTACTGCAAAGTGAAAAATAATTTTTTTACATAATAGTAATAAGAAATTGAATTAAGAGCGTAGTATTTACCATGCGTATTATTACATTTATGTACATTAATTTGATTTTTTGCAGTCGGTGCTAGCCAAGCCAAGTTACATGTAATTTTCCAATAGACACACATTCAAGTATCTACGAGTTTCTTTTTTTTTTTTTTTTTTTTTTACGATTTAATATTTAGTTTTAAAATGTCACTTTATTTATTTACGATTTGCATTGGATAATTAATTTTAATTTTAAACTTGGCTTGGCTGGCACCGACTCCAAAAAATCAAATTAATGTACATAAATGTAATAATACGCATGGTAAATACTACGCTCTTAATTCAATTTCTTATTACTATTATTTAAAAAAATTATTTTTCACTTTGCAGTAGTTTTTGAAGTCGGCTCAATTTTTGGTAGAAAAGTTTATTTTTCTCTTTTTAGTGAAAAGTTAACGATTTTTTGAAATCGGTTACTAAAAAATAAAATACGGAAAAAATTACAGTAAATTATACACGCATGTCAGAGGTCGGGTTCGAACCCACGCTTTCCTCCGAGAACGAGAGTTTAAATTTGGCGCCTTAGACCACTCAACAATCCTGATATGCTATGCTTGTAATTTAATTTCTTATTACTATTATATAAAAGAATATTTTTCACTTTGCAGTAGTTTTTAAAGTCGGATCAACTTTTGGTAGAAAAGTTTATTTTTCTTTTTTTAGTGAAAAGTTAACGATTTTTTGAAGTCGGTTAATAAAAAATAAAATACAGAAAAAATTACAGTAAATTATACAGCTCATATTCAAAATATTAGAATAATTACCTTTTTTTTAGAAATTGAAAATATCGTTTGGTAATTTAATGTCTTTTAATGAAAATATGCAAACGATATTTTTATTAACAACTTATTGTTGATTAAACTTACTTGCTATCTTAAATTTAATATCATTTTTGAAAAGATTAATTGCAAAAAAAATTATTTTGAAAAGTCAAAATATTAGAATATTTATTCAAGTGGTTCAAAATATTAGAATATTTCACATTAATTCTCCTTTAATTATTACCAATTCTTAACTGGTGGCATAATTGATTAAATTCAGACTATTTTATTTAAAATCAGTATTCTTTTTTGCAGTTTGTTTCTTTTTCGTCTTAAAATGGGCCGTGTGAG
Organism: Maratus speculifer; assembly: GCA_964019185.1. NCBI lineage: Eukaryota > Metazoa > Arthropoda > Arachnida > Araneae > Salticidae > Maratus > Maratus speculifer. The sequence continues at coordinate 98,506,921 of OZ025297.1, read as the reverse complement.
TGATATTCCTGAATCTACTAAACTTCGTATGGTTGATTTGTATCGGCACGGTAAAAATCAATGTTTTATAGCGAATTATTTACATTGTTCGCAATCGAGCGTTAGTAAAATACTAACACAATATTCAAAAATTGGAAAATTTCAAAATAATCGCCGAAATGGTGGCCGAAAACCAAAAACATCTGCTAGAGATGACAGGAAACTGAAGCGTATAGTTAAGAAAAATTGTTTTAAAAGTGTGCGATTCTTGCACCGAAAATGGAAAGCAGAAGGAGTTGAAGTTTCTACATCGACAACATTAAGACGTCCACATAAATTTAAATTTGAATCTCGTGTACCGAAAACAAAACCTCTCATGACTGCAAGACAAAAGCGTATAAGATTGAATTGGTGTAAATCAAGACGTTTATGGAGCAATGAAGATTGGAAAAATATATTATTTAGAGATGAAAGTATGTTTTGAGTTTCATATGGTAATCAAGGTATTCGAGTTTGGAGAATGAAGCAAGAAGCATTTGATAAAGAATGCCTTAAACGTTCCGTAAAATTTTCTGCTAGTGTCATGGTTTGGGGTTGTATGAGTGCAGAAGGACCTGGAAAGTTATGCATCGTCTACGAAAAGGTTAACTCTCTGATATATCAAGAAATTTTAGAATATTAGATGATTCAATCATCAGAAGATTTATTTGAAGATGATTTCATCTTTCAACAAGATTTAGCGTCCCCGCATACCTCGGTGTCAACTAAGAATTGGTTCCGCCAACGCAACATTAAGGTACTTCCTTGGCCACCAAATTCACCAGATCTTAATCCCATTGAAAACTTATGGTGTATAATGAAGAAAAAACTTCAAGAAAATCCTCATTCAAGTAAAACTGAGTTAGTGGCACGTATAAAGTCTATTTGGGCTAATATTGATAGAAATGTTTGTAAACACCTTGTATATAGTATGCAAGATCGATTGTACGCTGTTATGAAAGCTAAAGGGGATGCTACAAAATATTAACTACCATTTACTTCATATTCATAAGGTAATATTGTTGCGTAAAATAAAATATTCTAATATTTTGAACCAATCTAAATTTTATTCTAATATTCTGGTGTGTTTAAGGAAGCTGTATACCTAATTTATTGTGCTGTATTTTATATTTTATAAATGTTAAAATCTTATCTAAACATTCCAGATTTAATTTATAAGAAATTTAATTGCATTTACTTAGTATAAAAAATAAATAAATGACAAATAACTTTTTCTTATTACTTTTTCTCAATTATTCTAATATTTTGAATATGAGCTGTACACGCATGCATGTATGGTGTGGGGTTCGAACCCCCACTCTCTTCCTAGAACTAGAGTTTAAATCTGGCGCCTTATACCGCTCTGCCATCCTGACTGCACGCCATTCGCTGAGCTATTTCAACGTCCATGCTACTTTTAATTTGCGAGAAATCACTAATTTTATTAGTTTTTGACTATTTACTAAAAAAGTACTGAACCAATTTCAATGAAATGGAAGTGGTACTAATTCGAGTGTAGCCTGTTTCATTTAACACAAAACCAAATTATTCGGTTGGATTGTTTGGGAGTAATCGGTAGACATACATAAAAGAAATACATACGCGTCGATTTGATAACCTTCTCCTCCTTTTCTGAAGTCGATTAAAAATTTTAACACGGAAAAGGTTATCGTACACACGTATATCAGGAGTGGGGTTCGAACCCACGCTTTCTTTCGAAAACCACAGTTTAAATCAGTTGCTTTAGACTGCTCGGCCATGCTGACTGCATTCCAAACATATTCAACGTCCATGTTACTTTTAATTTGCTAGAAATCGCTAATTTTATTTGTTTTTACCTAATTACTAAAAAAGTACTTAACCAATTTCGATTAAATGGAAGTGTTACCAATTCGAATGTAGCTTCTTTCATTTAACACAAATACTAGTTTAATCGGTTGGATAGTTTCGATGTAATTCGTGAACATACATAAAAAAATAGATATGCGCGAATTGATGATAACTACCTCCTCTCCCTTTTTTTTTTTAAGTCGGTTTAAAAAATATATAATACGGGAAAAAATACTTTATATTATACACGTACGTCAGGAGTGGGGTTCGAACCCACGATTTCTTTCGAGAACCAGAGATTAAGTCAGATGCCTTAGACCGCGCGGCTATCCTGACTTCAAACTGTTTGGCGGAATTTATTCAACGTCATGTTACTCTTTTGCAAGTCTATTATTTTAGTACTCTTTCACTGAAAAAGTATTGAGTTGATAAAAGATCTCTGATACTCTGTGCTAACGGTTAAATAAAAAACATTCTGAATTGCATAATTAGTATTTAATTTGTAAAAAGTATATGTACAAACTATAATACGAAAAAATGTTATTGAATACACGTATGTCAGTAGCGGTGTTCGACCCCACTCTCTCTTTCGAGAACCAGAGATTAAATCAGGCGCTTTAGACTGCTCGGCCATCCTGAGTGTATTTCCTTTCCCGAACTTATTGAACAGTTTCAACTAGCGAGAAATCACTAATTTTATTAGTTTTTGCCTAATTATTAAAAAAGTACTGAACCAATTTCTATGAAACGGAAGTGGTACCAATTCGAGAGCAAGATCTTTCATTTAACACCAAAACCAATTTAATCCGTTGCATAGTTTCGGAGTAATCGGTGAACATACATAAAAAAAAAATACATACGCGTCGAATTGATAACCTCCTCTCCTTTTTGGAAGTCGGTTAAAAAGTGAAACAAAGAGACGAAAAAACAGGGCAGCGGCTTTTAACGCGGGACATATACATGTACAGCAAGGCCTATGAAAACGGTTAATGAATATAACAGGATCTTGCTTCATACGGAAAATGTTCATGGTCGGTACACTAGAAATACAATACAAATATACCTGCTAAAATAGAAATCTCTATAACAGGAAAGCTCTATTTGGTCTCTTTAGGTTCAGTCTTTTCTTATACGGTAAAATTTGTGAAAGTGAAATGCTGAAGAGGTTGAAATAAGATTTCATTTTCGAAAGGTTTCGAAAAAAGCCATTATTTGGTAATGCTTCTACTTGGACTTAATCCAAATAGAAGCATCACTTTTGACAGTGTTACCAAAAGATATTCGTTCTTTTTCAATTTGTTGACGGTCCCCTGTGCAGTTTTGGGAAAAAATTCCACATGGAAATGTATGACCTGTACTGTTCTATATACAAACTTAGAGTTTCATGATAATTTCTCGTGTACTTTTCTAAATATTTAACAAAATGTCTAAAATCGCAAGTGGCCGGTCAACTTTGGCCATATAGTGTACTCTGTAAAAAAAAAAAGGTCGATCTACTAAAAAAACTTTAGTGATCCTTGTAATTACTAAAAAATTTTTAGTAATCTTAGTCGTTTACTAGAAAATCTGTAAAAATTACTAGAAAAAAGTTAGCAACGAATAGAGTTAATAGTTTTATATTTTTAATAGCTCTTACTAAAACTCAGTTGGTGTGGCCTCGATAGCATAGTGGTTATAGTAACGGATTCCAGGCGAAAAGGTCCCGGGTTCGAAACTTGCCACCACCAAATACACCCCGAATGTCTGTAGTGTCTCGTTAATAAAGGGATTATGAAAATCCTGCCGGAGCAGTTAAGAATGTTTAGTGCTGCCATCTATTGCGGTTTTGCCGAAAATCTTCCGCTTCAGAAGTCTGGATGCAGCTCGAAAGACGCTCCTCCGCTTCGGATGCACGTAACGGTTATTAAAAGTAATTTTGGAGCTATTACTAAAATTTGCTTTGTGGCTCATACTAAAAATGTTTAAGTTAGTTATACAAAAAATTCTTTTGTTCAGTTTACAAAAGAAATGCTTGTTTCACTTGCAAAAAAAAAGTTTGTAATGGTTACTAAAAAATTCTGTGGAATACAAATTTACTAAGAAATTTTTAGTAACCTCTTGAATTTTTTTTTACAGTGTATATACTACTTTCATCTCTCACTTAATGTTGCTACGTATTGAAAAAATCATTATTAGTTGTTGCATACATTATCAGTCCTTATATACAGATTTGCATAGAAAATAATAATCAACACGCCACAATCTTTTATACAATGCCTATCCATTTAAATGTCATAAATGTGAAATTATTATTTAAAAGTAAATTGATGATTATCAAATTAAATTTTTTGACGGATATTTTAAAGTAATTATTAAAGTTAATAGTTTTTGTCTTAGTACGCACTTTTTTCAACATTTTTTACTCAACCCCTCCTGTAAGGATAGGTGCTATGGGACTCTATAAGCATCTGTTTCTGGCACCTTTAAATTTGTAAATAGGTTCCTACCATGCACAGATAATTCGAAATGTATGCTTGCACCTCACCTAATATTATTAAGTATTGGAAAATTTAATATTAGTTGTTTTATACTTTATCATTCCAGATATACAGACTAGAAAATAATAATCAAACCCACACAATTTATTATACATAATGTCTACTCATTTAAATTTCACAATTGTGGAATAATGAGCCAAAAGTAAATTAAGGATTATCAAATTTAATTTTTTAACGTATATTTTAAAGTAATTATTAAAGTAAACAATATTTGTCTTAGTATGCACTCTTTTCAATGTTTGTTTTTTATGCACATCCCCCCCCCCCCCTGTAAGCGTCGGTAAAAGAAGGCATCAGTTCCCGGAGTCCCCAAATTTGTAGATCGGTCCCAAGTCCCACGTGTGCAGATAAATTGAAGTATACATTTCCATCTCACCTACTGTTGCTACATTGTTACTCTCTTCGATGCGTCCTTGTTGATTGTTTTGATTGCGAGGTCAAATACCTTTGAACCCTTGTCCGACGGCTCTTTAGAGCATCGAACCGAACTGACTCAATGGAGAGAGAGTTACAAAGTAAGAGAAATACCCCAACAAAACCTACGCCAAAAAAAGGCTCAAGAGGTGTAATTGACATAAATCTTTCTACAACTAATGCTGCTTCTTTTTTTTTTTTAATCCGACTTAAATTGTAGAGTTTGCACAATTCGGCAATTTATACGTTTTTCAAGGAATGTCTTCGGTAAAATATATAATGTGGATTGTCAAGACATTCGGGTGATCTTAGCTCAAATTTTTAATTGACTCCTTACACGTTTTTTAATCTATTCAATTGTGAAAAATGTATAATTATCTTCAGAACCTATTTTCCCTTTTAAAGGGATCCGGACAATCCCGGTCAAGAGATTGGGCCGAGTAAACTGATTTTATCCAAACCCGACCGCGCGCGCAGTGTCCGAAATCGCGATCAAGGGACCAAAAATCATTTCTGGATTTCGTAGTGGCTGTATGTGATTGAATTTTGATTTATCAATATTCTAACTGACATAACAATGGAAATTTAAACTAAATTTAATTGGAGGTCCCTGAAGAGGGGTTTAGGGGAAAAGAGAGGGGAAGGGAATCTTTATTAAATTTTAACTTCCTTCTTTACAGACTTTTTAAAATTCTTTTTTTATTTTTTACAGAAAGAGGTACTTTAACTTTTGAATATGATTTATATACTATCCTTTTAAAGCAGATCATCTAATTCCGTCTCCCTAGAAATTTTAATTCCCCAACTCCCTTCCATCATCTCTCAAAATATATAGTTTGAAATCTTATTTTTTTTTTCTCTTTTTTTTTCTCAAGAAGTATCAATAAACGATATAAGCAATCAATGAAATGCATACATAATCAAAATAATTATTTATATTTTATCCGCCTCCCCCACATTTTTATAATTTTGCCCACCCCTCCACATTTACCCAAACTTGAAATCGCCCTATACCTCTACAGCACAGAAAATCTAAAAAGTGCATGACATTTTTTAAGTTATAGATACTTGTATTTCCTCTGAATTAATAATATATCATACAATTCATTAATTAGATTATTTCCAAAAATCCAAAAGAGACAAATCGCCTTCCTCCTTTTGTCTCTCTCTATATTACATACAGAATACCTTTGAAATTCCAATAAAAACTGAAGATCCCGCCTGTGATAATTTATTTTTCTAATATTAATTATATAATTAATCATCTCAATTTACAGTATATTTGAAATTTCCGCTCCTTTATCCTCCTCATATCCCCTCCCCCTCTCAGATATAAAATATCTGACATTCGTTAAAATTTTAAATTTTTTACAAACAAAATTTGCTATATTTTTAATATTTTATAACGTTTTATCAAAAAAATAAAAAAAAAACTTTTTATAATAACTTTTCAGAAATGCGGATTCACACATTTCAAGTAAAAGCAAAATTTTATCCCAACGGTTCAATATATATATGTATATATTTATATCTTTTTTTTTTTTTTTTTTAAGTAAATAAATACACATTCGGTTTAAAATATTACATTATTGCTTATTCACATTAATAATTCTTAGTAGTGCAAATAATTGCTTGCAATAATAACTATAGACATATAATAACTGAATTAAATTTAATTTGATGCAATATTTATATTATCATAAAATAACGAAATTTTCAATTAATTCAAAAATTATCCAATACAATATCCATACACTGTAAAAAAACAAAATTCAAGAGGTTACTAAAAATTTTTTAGTAAATTTGTATTCCACAGAGTTTTTTAGTAACCATTACAAACTTCTTTTTGCAAGTGAAACAAACATTTCTTTTGTAAACTGAACAAAAGAATTTTTTGTATAACTAACTTAAAACTTTTTAGTATGACCCACCAAGCAACTTTTAGTAATAGCTCCAAAATTATTTTAATAACCATTACGTGTTCCCGAAGGGCAGGAGCTTTCTTCGAGCTGCATCCAGTGAGTAAGAAGACAGACTTCTGAAGCGGAAGATTTTAGCCAAGGCCGCAATAGATGGCAGCACCAAACATTGCTACTTGCTTCGACAGGATTTTCATAATTCCTTTATTTAACGAGTACTTACATTGCATACATTTTGTGCGTATTTGGTGGTGTCCAGCATCGAACCCGGGACCTTTCAGCTGGAGTTCGGTGCTACGACCACAAGGCTATCACGGCCACACCAAATGAGTTTCAGTAATAGCTATTAAAAATATAAAACTATTAACTCTATTCGTTGCCAGCTTTTTTCTAGTAATTCTTATAGATTTTCTTGTAACCGAGTAAGATTACAAAATTTTTTTAGTAATTGCATGGATCACTAAATTTTTTTTAGTAGATCGACTCTTTTTTTTTATAGTGTAGCTATAGTTTTAATTTCGTATTGGTTAAAAGCTCTCATTCTAAAAAGTTAATTGGCAACAATGTAGGTTGTTGTAAAATCGTGTGTTTGTATGTTCTTATAACGACATTACTTTGACTTGAGAACTAGAATGACTTAATGACCCTAATATAATGGATTTCTTTTGAGTATTCCTGTAAATAAACTATTAACGCTTCACATTTCATATTCAATACCGAATATATCATGGTAAATCACATTAACCTACATCAAATGCACGGAAGTTCGAGTATATTTACGCGAGATAGAGTGTGAGACGTCAGGCGTACAGACGGACAGATAGCCATACAAATAAATTGATGAACAAATTCAACTATGTTGGAAAATGTAAAAAACAAATAATAAAAATAACAAAAAACATGATGAAAATATGAGTTTACATTATTTTTTTCTTAAAATGTATTTAGATATCCCTGATAAGGAAGGTCTCCATACGGGCGTACTCCGAAAAATCTGAAAAAATTACAGGATGCTCTTCTCGTAAAAATATGTATGTTTATAAAAAAAAAGTTTGGTGGAACAACGATAGAGCATCCATAAAAAAAATTTAAAACTTTGTCAAATTTTCTATCATTACCTGTTGTGCTCCCATGAAAATAATATTTAACGTCTAAACCAAACTTTTGGAGTTGTTTATAAATGATGTCACACTTTTATTCAATAATTTTGACATCCCTGCACCCCCCCCCCCTTTGTCACAAAGTGTCACACTTCACCATACCCCCTTCCCCCCTCTTTTGTCACATGTCACACTATATTACATAAACATGTACTTGAAATTCAGAAACAGAGTGTTATGTTATAGATCCTATTTCAAATTTGATTTTTAAATTTTAACTATGCCTTTAATGACATTTGTGAGCATAACAATAAAAATAATTTATGTATTTATTTTATATCAAATAAGATTAAGGTTCAGCAAAAAACCTAATTAATATACAATAGTAATAAAGTATAAATATTAAAGAAAAATTGAAAACAGTAGTACTTTGGAATTTGAAATGGAACTTAATATATTTGACATTAAGGGTGTATTTCGATTCAAACTGTTTATTTTCCGATTTATTTTTGAATGCGCTTTTGCTCTCAAACGCATCAAACTTGCAGATTCTCTTATTTAGAAAGTACACAAGCTGCCGTGATTGTCGACTCTTTTATAAATGTAAAAAATATTGTAAAATAAGCGATCAAAAACGGCATTTTGAACAGATTTTTCCGAAGCGGGAAATCAGGGAACAAAAAAAAAGGGTCATGCCGAGAAGGTAAATGTTTATAAATCAAATTCTAATGAACTGAGCGTAAAAAAATCACACAACACCTTATACGTCTCATTAAAAATCCCCTCAGCAAGTTTCATGTTTCTACTTTTAAAAATGTGTCTGAAATTGTATTGGAAAATTTCGAGCTGTTGAAGGTGAAAAAGCGTTTTTTCAAATACACCCTTAAATCTTACCTTTACTTTATGAATATAAAATACTATAATTTCAAAATAACTTCAAAATTTAATTTCCTGACTTTTAATGCTTTTATTTTAACCAAAATGTGTTATGTCACACTTCTTTTTACCCCTCCCCCTTCCAACCCCTCATCACAGTCACAATTTCATGAAGCTCCCCCCCCCCATCCCCCTTCCAAGCGTGACGTCATTTATGGACAGCCCTTTGTAACGGATGGGTTTTTTAACCTTTTCTGCTTCAAATTTCCATTCTTTTGTAAGAATCTTGTTTACTGCGTATTTTTAGTTTATAATGAAGAAATTTTGCGACAAACAAGTTCCAACACCAATTAAAGTCACTGGCTAACATCACTAAACCTGTTAACCTGTTACGGAGTAAATGGAGTTGAATGTTTTGCCCGAAAAAAATTAAATAACAAGTGAAATAAAACTAATAAATAAATAAAAATACCGCACACAGAGACAAACCTTGGGCTTGTAGTTTTTGGAGTGGCAATGACCTCGAAAGTAACTTCAACCACCTTTGTGTCAGAAGGTCTATAAAACTGTAGAATGTTAGGAGTATTGCAATTTAATCTGAAATGGTTAGTATAGATTATTCATAATAAAACAAAAAGGTGGAAAAAAGATTCATCAGAAACATTTTAAATTTTTAGCATGTCAGATATGCCAAAGACGTTAAATTATATTGATATTGCTGCATCATATGCAATTAATAAATTGCATTCAAAGTATGCCTAAGCAAGTTAACAGCTCACTTCACTCACGTAAAAACACCCTTTAAGCAATGTTAATCCTCCGGAAGAAGCTTTAAAATATCTCGTTTGCATTTCAATATTTTTCTTAATTCTTTTTTTTTTCATTGTATAGGGAGGTCGATCTCTACAAAGACAGTTTATTACTTTTTTGTTTGTATTTAGAGGTTTTCGTTACTAGTTTTCTGTCACTTTCAAAACCGGTTTCGAAAATCAAAGTATCCTCATTAAAAAAAAAAAAAAAAAAAAAAAAAAAAAAAAAAAAAAAAAAAACTGTAACCAAAAGTTTATAAAAGTCTTTGCTTATATCTCAGCTATTTAACGCACTTCATGTCGAACAACATGTTCGAATAACTTCATGTCAGAAGGTTTTTAAAACTTCGATAAGAATTGCCTCTTATTTTGAAATGTTTATTACATATTCTTCCTATTAAAAAAGATGTCACCAAAAGATTAAAAAAAAAAAAAATAAGTTACATTTTTATCGTTTCATTAATTTGTAAAATCGTAATTTAAGATGCCCTGCTTAGGGCCTGATTAAAGCATAGATAGCTGAGACGAGTAATGTTGGTGCTATCCAAGTTCTTTTTAACTAAGTTTTTGACATTGTGAGATTTTATGCATTAAAATTATTTCTGTTTAAACCTCCCTTTGTGCCTCTTCAGACACAAAGGGCTTTAAATTCTTAAAAATTGCCTGAATAATAATAATAATAAAAAAAATTAACTTAGTTTAGAAGACTCTTGAATAATGAGCTCGCCTGAATTATTTTCTTCATAAAACCATTTCAAGCAACCTGAGAAAAAATAAAATTTATTCCATTTTCTTCAAAAAAAAAGGGGGGGGGGTCGCTTATAGAGGGAGCTCAATAGCGATGATCTCTGAACGGAGGTAAAATTAGTATTGAGCCTATGAGAATAAATTAAGTTCCATGAAAAAAAAAAAAAAAAAAGGTCATTCAAGGAGGTGGCCGCATAATAGAGGTAATCGCACAGGGAGGTTTAACTGTATACATACATACATATACATTTGGAGTATTTAGTAATAATATACTAATCTGAAATTAAAATAGGGGCTTAATTTATTAGAAATTATGTTTGTGTGTATTATCCATTTGCATTTCATGATTTTGGTAATATGCCTTCTCTATCACTTCACGCTTCAATGATTTTAATAGGATGACTGTAAAAATACTGGATTCATTGGCTTTTTGTTATGTAATATCTGAGTTACTCTGTATATATATATATCATTATCATAATCATCCGTTTTCGAACCTTTGTTGGATGTAAGTCTCCCCCTAATTTCCCAATGTTTCCTGTCTAGTGCTTTCGTCATCCAATTTACACCGACCACTTTTCTGATTTCGTCACTCCACCTTACTTGGGATCGTCTTCTTGGTCGTTTTACATCTCTGGATATCACTGTAGTACATTTGTGCTCCATCTACTGTCGTGTCTTCTTGCAATGTGTACAGCCCATTTCCATTTTAGCTGTTTAATTCTTTCAATGATGTCAAAAAAACTTTTGTCTGATTTCTTATCCAGATTATCCTCTTTCTGTCTCTTCTAGTTATGCCTAGCGTCAATCTTTCCATACTTCTCTGTGTTACTTGTAATTTTTGTATTATCCATTTTGTATTCCCCCCCCCCCCCCATGTTTCAATGTGGTTATTTTGTATTAAATTCAGTGGTTCATATATTGTTTTACAATTAATGGTATTGTATATGTATATATACATATATTATCGATCGATACATTAAAGTGCAATTAAAGGCACCGAATCGCTAAGTTCACTTAATCTGTTAAGCAGCTATTGAATGAATGCAGTTCAAAATTTTGCTGGTAAGAAAGTAAATGTAAATGAAAGAATAGTAACACGATCGAATAATTGCATAAGTAATTAAAAATATTGGAATGCATTGAATTGTATTAGGCAAACACCACACACCGATACTAGCTCTATATACCTTTAAAATTATTTCCGTTTCTCTGTGACATTATCCGCATTCCTTAAAAACTTTAATTTTCTCCTTCCCATTTTTCTGTAATTTGATTTTGAAGACACGTATAGCATCCGCATTTTAAATGTTGTTAATAAATAATTAAAAAAAACAATAAAAAAAACTAATAAATGACCTCGAATATACATTTAAAATTATTTCAGTTTCTCTATGAAATTTACCGCATTCCTTAAAAATCTTAATTTCCTTCTTCTCCTTTTTCCGTAATTTTATTTTTGAGACACGTATTGCAGCCGCAATTATGCAGTTTAATACTTTGCTGGTATAAGAAAGTAAATACAAATAAATGAATAACAACAAAATCAAATAAGTACGTAACTTATTAAAAACATTGAAATACATTGCATTAAACAAATGACACAAGCCGAGACTAGTGCTTTAAAAAATAATAGTAATAAGGGGCAATGACCTCGAATGTACCTTTAAAATTATTTCCGTTTCTCTATGACCTTTTTTCCGCATTCCTTAAAAACTTTAATTTTTCCCTTCCCATTTTTCTGTAACATATAGCATCCGCATTTTAAATGTTGTTAATAAATGATAAATAATGAAAGCTATTTGTGTAGAACTGCGTTTTCAAGTCGAAAAAGTTGAAAAGCTAATAGATTTTTTGTAGTTCATTTTTTTTTTTTTGAAAAAAAAATATAAAACATACATATAAATATATATATATATATATATACCCCTCTTGTTTTGTTTTGGTTTGTTATTTTAATATGGGCTATCCTATATTTATTATATATATATATATTGTCGGAGTTTCCTCTTAGCCCGCACAACTTTGAAGAAATTCCGTATTATTTATTGCTTATATAATTTAGGTGATATCGGTCACGCACAGAGAGGATTGTTTAAATGAAAACCAACGCTTTCAATTAACTAAATTAACAGTTTATTTACACTCTAGGTACACAACATAAAATAATATTTACACTTAAAACTCGGATATAGGTGATCCGGTTCAACATTAAATTAAATACAATAAATGTTGGCTGCGTATTGTTAAAATTACGTATTATCACTATCACTCTATACACATTAACTTAACTTTACCGGAGATCAATTTCAAATCTCCCAACACATGGATTCAAAGCCTACGCTGTCTGACCAGAGCTCTACACATAGGGACAAACGTCCACTCTGCTCTCTCGGTCCCAGCTCACTATTTCTCAACAAAACATTGCCCCTTCTCAACTCCTTCTTCTCCCCAACGTAAACCCCCCTCCGGAGCTCCTACGTTGCTCGCATTCCACGGTGTTTACTTGATCCGTGAAATGTCCTTTATTTACCCATCTTCCACAGACATCTCTGAAGATCGAACACACCCCTCGGCAATCTTCTTTTTTCCTCTCACTACACCTGTACATGTTCACCTGCTCAATCCAGCTTTAGACAGAGAAATAATGTCACCTTGAAACTTCAGTACACAGCCCATACAATACATAATATATTAAGACAAAAATAACATAGAACTCCAGTTCTAATAGCAGATGTTTCTCAGAACCTGACACACACACACACACACATATATATACAGGGTGTCCGAAAAGTCTGGAAACGGCCGAATAACTCGAGAAATACATATGAGATTGAAAAACGTAAATATACGTGTTAAATATTTTTAAATAAGCTACTCTGTGATACCAAATTTGACCTTCGAAACCGACCCCCTGGGGGTCAGAGGGGGTCCAACTTTGAAATCTTAAATTATAACCCCCCTTTTTTATTGCAGATTCGGATTCTACGGACAAAAATACGTAACTTTTGTATTTGATGTTTTTTTCAAATCTTCGTTTATCACGATGTAATCGAGCATATTAAATCGATATATATTCCCGCTTTTCCAACGGGATTTTCCCTAATCGAAACTGATTGGGCAGAATTTTTGATGTCAAATGCCTTGTCTTTTGTAGAAATAGCGTTTCGTGAAAATCACCCGTGGCGATTATTTCAATTGTGCTACACTGTTAAAAATTTGGCCCATTTGCTGCGCGTCACTCCACAGCTATTATAGAATATCTCTTTTGTGACCAATGAGAATGCTCCATAACACAGTAAAGTAATCGTTTTCTATAAAAGCGGTGGAGTGACGATGCAGCAAAAAGGTATTTTTTTTTACAGTGTACTGCACTGTGTTATGGAACATTCTCATTGGTCATGAAAGAGATATTCTATAAAAGCTGGGGAGTGACGCTACAGCAAATGGATCAAATTTTTAACTGTGTAGCACTGCCGAAATAATCGGCACGGGTGATTTTCAGGAAACGCTATTATTGCAAAAGACGAGGAATTTGATGTCATAAATTCTCCCCAATTAGTTTCGATTAGGGAAAATCCCGTTGGAAAATCCGAAATATGTATCGATTTAATATGCTCAATTACACCGTGATAAACGAGGATTCGAAATAAACATCAAATACAAAAGTTACGTATTCTTGTCCGTAGAATCCGAATCTGCAATAAAAAATGGAGGTTATAATTTAAGATTTCAAAGTTGGACCCCCTCTGACCCCCAGGGGGTCGGTTACGAAGGTCAAATTTGGTATCACTGAGTAGCTTATTTAAAAATATTTAACACGTATATTTACGTTTTTCAATCTCATATGTATTTTTCGAATTATTCGACCGTTTCCAGACTTTTCGGACACCCTGTATATATATGTGACGATTTTAGGAGAAACTCGAATTATTTCCACTGGTTAAAAAAAAACACACAGTCATGGCAAGCGAGGGAAAAAACAAAATAAATAAATAAATGTAGAAGATCCGATAATTAGTCATTGGCTGCTGTAAGTTCATTTATTTTATTCGTAATAATGAGAACGGGAAAAGCTCCTTTTGCAAAAATTCCATCATTATTTCCGCGAGCCGTCCTCATCCAAGAAGCAACCCAAGAATCTTTTTTTCTCATCTCGAGACTTCCACCTTTTAAACTAAAAAGAAAGTTCTGGAATATTCTGTAACCTCAAACCACCATTCTTTTATGTAAACAGAATTCTTGTCCAGCTACGAGATTATTTTCCACAAACGATAAATTTATTTTAAAAAAACTAGTACACCGAACCCGAGGGGTTTCCGGGTCACAAAGTAAAGGTGCAAAACTTTTTTAAAATTTAAAATTGGAAAGTCTAATAAATTTTTTCTACTTAATAGGCTTTTTTAATAGCAAACTAATTCCAAATAGCAATTTTATATGAAACATATTATTTATGTAATCTTATACAGCTTTAAAAATTATCGGTACTTCCGTATTAGCAGGACCGTAGCTAAGGGGGCGCTACGGGCGGCTCAGCCCCCCCCCCCCTGGAAAAGATTCCAAGGTCACTCAATGAATTTCTGTTCCGAAAATTCAAATGAAATATTGTTTAAAAATCTAATTTAGTTTTGAAACCTTTTCACAGTTTTTCAGAGTTACTAAATTGTATCTAAAATAAGTGTTTCAACACTCCCTCATCCTATTTGTACATATGAAGCTAATATGATGGGCTATTTTGCACCAGTTATACACTCAAAACTTCATCATCATATACTTTTCTAAGCATAAAATGAAGTTATTTTAACAGTTTAATAAGAAACAGAGTACCTACAATATGAATATGCACTAATTTATCTTTCTGCGTCAGAGAGAGAGAAAAAAAAACTATGAGCCCCCCTACATTTTCTTGAGCCCTCCCTATTGTTCACTACGGCCCTGCTTATTAGACGCAAGACAGCAGTTATTAGCCAAAGATTTCGCCAAAGAATAAAATTGCATTCTCAGTTTTTAAAAACAACTAAGAAAATATGACACCCAGATATTCTTTAAAATACATTTTTGTAAAGGTTAATTGATGTATCTTTTGTAAAGTAAGGTTACTAACGAACTAAAAGTCACTAAATTCATAGATAAAAACGAAATAAAACCAACAACATTCACCGGATTTTATAGCCGACGATATATTGACATAACAGGATTTTAATTACTATTTTTTTCAGTTGCTATGAGAAAATGACAACTAAAATATAGTACAGTGATCTGTTATTTTCCATGGAGAAAAGAGATAGATGGAGGTGCAGTATGCGATTAAAGCGGTTTGATGGGCGTTATTCTTCCAATATAAGTCTCTCATTCGAGCCAAACAAAACAATCATATGGAACAGAGACCGAATTGTTTAACATCATTTTTTCTCTAAATGAAAAAGATCTGAATATATTTTAGCATTATAAAATAGCATTTCATTGCATTATGAATTAAAATTGCATCGCTAAACATTTTTCTTTTTTGTGAAAGCACGCCGTTGTGTTTGATGCAATGCAGCGAATTTTAAAGTTACATTTTTGGCGTCACCTCCAGCCACTAAACTACATCTCTATTTTTTTTTCTTTTTTACTCTATGGCTATTTTTTCTCTTTTTTCCACATACATGCGATACTCAAGTTGCCACCATTAGAGAAATTGAACCAAAAACTACAAAAAAATTAATATCTCAAAAACAAATTGAGATACAGTTTTCTAACAAACGGCATTTAAAAGTGCATTTTTTTCTCTAAACGATGGTATAAAGATTGAAAACGTGCAATGTTTAAAAGTTTAAAAATTTACAATAGCGAAAATTGCAAAACCGAAATTTCATCGGAAAGTGTTGCCATTCAAAACATGACGTATGCGTTACGCACAGATATGTTTGGCCTTTATTATATAGATATTATTTAACCAATTTATAATTGAATCGGGATTTTTTAGGCAGACGACTTTTATAAATGATTAATTTTAAGAGAAAAAGAAAAGAAATGAATTTATTAATATGCACACTATCGAAGGTTGACGGCGGAAAAATAAATAAATAGATAAAATAAAATAATGATATTTTTTGAAAGGTATGGGTTTGGAATAAATTTAATAAGACTTTCTTAAAAAGGGTTGATAAAAACATAGAAGAAATCAGTTTTATTTGGAATATTAAGAAATAAAGTTTTAATTGAGAATATTTTTAATTTAAAGCCATCTTTTTAAATTTACGCATACTGGAATAATGTTTTTTAGGGCAAATTAAGAATTTATATCGTCTGCATAAAGACTAACAGATTAGATTTAGAAACAAGATTTTAATTTAATAATTTGAAGTAAATACGGAAAATTAAGATAGTATAAAGGTTAGTTTTGGCGAAATTTTTTTAAATTTGTAATATATATATATATATATACATATATATATATATATACATATTACCCACATGTCAATAGTTAATAGCCTAAGACATCACTGAAATATTGGATTCTGGTAATTTTAGTGGTGTAAGCGTGTAGTTTGCTTTCATGTCTGTTAACGTTGTGTTTTACCCATATTATTTTATTTATTTATTGATGAAGATTTATTTTAGCTATGGCTATTAATCAGAAACAAATTCTGAAACATTTATACTGTTTCAGAGCAAAATGATTCATCTTTCATAATCAGGCTGCACGTTACAGAGATTTAAAAGAAAATTATGTAAAGAATTATTTTTAAAACAATAAAAAATCAGTAAATTGGGATATAGTTTTCAAACAAATTGAATTGGAAAGAATATTGTTTTTCTTATTCCACTATACAAAAATCGAATCTTTGAGATGCGTTTAAAAAATGTGCAGTAAACTAAAAAAAAGTTATAAATTTATAAGGTAAAAAAAATGCATAAAAATCGAAATTTATTGGTGTAGTGTTGCTGTTAACAGCGTTATTCAAGCACATGTTTGTACTTTATAATATAAATTTGTATAAATTAAGAAAAACCGCCTTAAAATTGAACTTATCGTTTTGCAACACTGAAAAATGGCTTTTTATTTATTTTTTAAATTATTCGTAAATATATATATTACTTTTTATTCCTTTTTTTTTTTTTTTTTTTTTTTTTTTTTTTAATAAGAAAATGTCTAAAATTGTTTCGAAAGAAACTTTACACACTTCTGGTTAGAAGCTGAATGAATTTTTAAGGATTGGCTTATCATTATTTATAACATACTGCGCATAAATTACTTTTTAAACTGTACAATTTAAAACAGTATAAATTACTTTTTAAATACCATTTAATTTAAATTTGACTGTTTTTAAGAGCTTTTGTTTTGAAAATCAAACAAAGTTGTATTTTTTGATTTGCTTGATTTTTTTATATGTTGAAGTAGGTCTTATTTAATGAATAGTGTGCAATTTTGAAGCCCTGAAAAAAATTTCCTCTTTCCTATAGAAAATATCAAAGTTCGAGGCCGTGAATGCCATTTTTATGAAAAATGAAATCCCACTATGTTTGGAGTGGTATATCTCTGGCAAGCAACAACATCCCAAAATTCTTTTGGCTTAAACTTAAAGTATAACACTACCTGCTTATTAAAATTTACTTGTTTCCATGGGGCATTGTTATTTTACATTGTTATGTTGCCACAAAGTATAGTCAAAATGACGTTTTTGTCATTTTCCGCTCTTAATATCTTATTTAAGCTATAATACCCCAAAATTTTTCTTATAGAATATGAAAGTGCACTACTAGGACAAGATAAATGCACGGAGATATTGTTGCTGTTAGTAGCTATAACCTGTTAAATATTCAAAATTTCCAAAATCTGCAATATTTAAAGTAGTTTATTTCAAAAAAGCGCCACAGTCGAATGAAAAACTATATGTCACGCAATAGTTAAACATATTTATACTAAAACATGGAAAAGAAAAAGAACTGGGGCCTCCTGATATTTCTTAGTAAAAAAATGACAAAATTTATAAGAAAAGCAATGTCCAACATCATATTTTTTCCCTAAGAGAAATGAAACATTCCGTTTTTCTTTCGTCTTTCTATGATTTTTCCCTATGAGTAAATGAAAATCCCTTTTTTGTCGCTTCTTCCGAAAGAGAAACGGAATGTTTCATTTTCTCAAAAATATTAAAGATTTTTTAAATTTTGTAAATGTATGCTTACTTATTGAATTATTTTGCTTAAATTTTGCTGGGTTTTTTTTAATTATTATTTTGCTTAACATTTATTTTCTTTCTACTTTTTTTTAATATGTTTTATTTTATTACAAATAGATAGCACCACAATATATTTTGGAATTTTTATTATTCAATAACAGATTGAATTTTTTTTAAAAATATCTTTAAATTATAAGAAATAATGTTTTAAAAATGAAAAATGCTAAATGAATACTTAAATGTGCTAACATTTTAGTTAAGGTAAGATAGTAAGATTTTTAATTGAGATTATTAAATTATAAATTATGAAACAAAAATTGCGAAAAGCAAATGCAGCGCGAATGGGTAATCGATCGCGAGACCACAAGTCATCGATAACACGCCATACCAACTGACCTATGATCAACCGTAACCTTTCTTTTCAAAGTTAGGATTTAAATTGTGTCATAATACTAGACCTCGCATGTTTCTCAAAAACTAAGGAGCGTTGTATAAAGTCCATTGAACCTGAGGCTAAGGGGGGGCTCTTTCCTACAATATACAGTCGACTCTCGTTAATTCGAACTCGTCGGGACCACAAGAAATGTTCGAATTATCCGAAGTTCGAATTATGGAAAATATGAAATGAAAACATGCTTGATATGGTAATATTACAAATTAATTAATGTTATAGTGTTTTTTAAATTTATTTCGTCTGTTATCATTAGAATATGACTTAAATTAGAATGTATCAATACATAAACTAATTAAAAGATTAGAAACAAGCACAATTGAAGAAAAATTTAAAGCGTTACTGGTGGATAGACGGGGCACTAAGAAAGTGAATATCAAATGCACTGGATTACATGTATACTTGTTCGGAACAATTTTCAGAAAAATCAAAGAAAGAAGGTTATTCAAATGATCTGAAATCCGTGAGAAAGAAGAGAAAAATGAAAAATCGTAATTCTCATTAGTTCGAATTAAGTCAAGAGAAAATGAGTTAGAATTAATGAAAATTTTTAACGTTATTCTGCCATTGAAAGTTTCGGGACTTTATATTTAGTTCGAATTAAGCGAAGATTCGAATTATCCGATTTCGAATTAACGAGAGACGACTGTATATTAAAATAACCAAATCCTGTGAATATCAAAGTTGGCCCTTTCCTTGTTAGTAAATTTTATCACATTAAAAAAGCTGGAGAAGTCCGAAAGTAGATTTTTTTAAAAGACAAACTTTGTACAGTTAATTAGAAATTGGACAGTATTTACGAGAAGTATATCAATTTCTGATTTTTGTAAAATTGTAAAAAATTACGTTTTAGTCAATAATTACAGTCGAGTCTCTCTATAACGAAATTCCATACCTCAAATTTCTCCATATAACGAATTTTTTGTAGGAACGGTCCCCTTTTTGCATGATTACATTAAAAACAATCTCTATATAGCGAAATATCTATCTCCATATAACGAATTTTTTCATAAATTGGTCTTAATTTATTCAGTTTTAAAAAAAGTTTCGAAATCATATGGAATCAAATTTCCATCATTTATTTTTGATTTGTCTAGCTGAGTTTTTTTTTCTTTTATTACTTCTCTCCTTGTTCTTAAAATCCAACGAATTCATCCCACCTCCCACACATCTTTCAACATCCTTCTCAAAACAGAGTCAATTAGATTGTGACACATATAAGAGAGGAATCAATGAGAGGCACATAAGAGAGGCCTTCAAATGGGGGAAAATGTTAACTGCAATTTTTCATTCCTTGCTAAAATTTGAGCATTTTTTTTTTTTTTTTTTGAGAGCGTAACAATTTTAAAATCAAAACAACAAAAAATTACAGACTTCCTCTTCTGAAATTAATGTAAGTCTTCCTTATTTGATTTTCATTAAACTTTCAAATAAATGTCGGTTCTCTTATTTGAAACTGCTTAAATAATTAAGAAATAAAATGTTAGGTTAATATTTGTTTTTAAACATTCCAAATACGTAATTATAACCATCAAAAATAATAATTGTTCAAAATTTACACATTAAATACGATTTTTAATATCATTTTCTATACATCGAATTTTTCTATATAACGAATTTTTTACTGGAACGATGAATTTCATTATATAGAGACTCGATTGTATTTTAGTTTTACGTTCTAAATTTTTTTATTATTTTTTACATTTTTAAAATGCTGTAGTCTAAAATCTGAGTCAATATTTTTCAAATCGAAGTTGTTGAACCACAAAGGGTTAAAAAAAAAATGCCACACAACAGACAAAGACACACCTTGGGTTTGAAGTTTTTGAAGTGGCAATGACCTCGAACATGACGTCGCTTAACTTTATGTTAGAAGGTTTATAAAACTTACAGATCCAGTTGGAACAGAGTGTTGTTATAAGTATTGCCTTTTAGTTTGAAATAACTACTACACATTCTTTATTAAACAAAAAAGAAAGAGGTCATCCAAAGAGTAATCGAAATAAAATTACATTTTTTAGCATGTCAGTGACATCTACAGTCTTAAATTATGTTATTCGGTCTCATCGCATAAGTTATTTTCAAGGCGTATCGTTTTTAGATAGATGCCCACAAGATAGTTTCAAAAACATATGTTTAAATACTCTGGTCAGCGTCTGTTTTATTTGTACACTAGTGTAGATGCCCATCATAGGACATTGGGTAAAAATTGTGTTTTTCATATAAATTTGAGAAAAAAAAATTGACAATATGGAGGCGTTTACATGAGCAAGATTCGGCTAGTTTATGTTCTAATAAACACTATTAGCATTTACAATATTTCTGGGTAAACTAGGCTTTATACCATAGCAAAATTAAGATTTCTTAATAAAGCAAAATTTTAACAAATATGCAATAAAACTGCGTAATTAAAAAAGTCTGCTGCAACTTTATAATAATTTTAATACTTAATAATTATTACTATTTCTAGCACTTTGGAATTGTATTTTTTTTTTCACCCACCTCCCCCCGGAAAAAAAGAGACTAACATTTTCCCCTTTTGTTGGCAAATTTCTGTTCCTGCTGTCAAGCTTCGGATGCACACATACGCTATACCATTCTCGGTGGGAATGTTAATTCCAATGACAGTTTTTGGAGGGAAAAACTGCTTTGGAGCGCTATGCGTTACATTGTGTTTTATTATATAGAGATATAAAAAATGGGTATTTTTATGTTAGTTCTATGCAAGTTATAAATCACCAAACATTTTTTTTTTATCGGCATCATTCGTATTGCATTTATTTCATTTAAAATGTAACCCTTTTATTCCTTTTATTTAAAATATAAACTTTTAAATAAGCGTCACAAAATGCATTATTAATTATTTGAAATGCACAAGTGTCATTTAAAATATATCATTTAAAGTACATGCATTACATAAGTTTAAAATACATATTTTTCACTCATTTCATTTAACAAAAATATTAATAAGGTGTAATAACATAAACCACAATGTTTTAATTTCATATCAAAGCAAAAATAAAAGCTGCTGTTCGCGAGGGAAAAAATGCTGTTGGTGATATTGGCGCCCTGCTAAAATAAAAGGACCAAAAAATGTCTATTTGACCCGAACCCGACATTTGTGCTTAAAATCAACCCGAAACTAGAACTGAACACGAAAAAAAAAATATTAATCCAAAACCGTACTCGAATCTAGTATACTTTAGTTCGAAACCGAATCGAACATAAAATATTCAAATTCAAGTATGAAATGAAAGAAAATTAATTCATATTTTAGTAAAATTAAGGTAAAATAATCTATAGTTACATCTCTAATACCAGTTTATCTTTTGTGTAAAAAAATGAACATATATACATTCATTAAATTCAAATATATAGTTCTTTTCGATTGAAAAATATTCAGGATTTGTTTTTGAACAATCAGACCGACCAAAAAATAACCAAAGACTAACCTCAAACCTAAACTAGGCGTTTTGAACCGCCCCTCGGGTAATGTCAATGAAACACTGAATTATCATACCGATGTATAGGAACCAGTCCTAGCCAAATTCAAACCCGAATTTTCACTTATTACTTTAACAATAATGCAGATAAGTTAACGAAATTTTCAAAAAAAACTTACCTTACTTTGTAACGTATGAAATACAACTATATCACGAGAAATAATCAGAATAATCATCATCCTCGTATTTCTATTATGCTGATTTATATTTAATATTAAGAGTGTATTCCAATCCAAACAGCTTATTTTCTGATTTATTTTTAAAAACATTTTTGCCCCCAAACACTTTCAAATGGCAAATTCTCTTATTTAGGAACTATTAAATGAGACATGCTTGTGGTTTCTTTGATAAATGCAGAAAATATTGCGAAAAAAAGCTGTCAAAGTTGGTGTTTTGAACCGAATTTTTCGAAGCGTGAGACCTAAGAACAGAAAAAAAAAATTCATACTGGGAAAGTAAATCAAATTCCAGTGAATTGAGCGAAAAATGAAGTTACATGGACTGTAATACATATTTTCAAAAATGATCCCAGCTAGCTTTATGTTTTTATTTTTAAAAATGAGTCTGATAATGTCTCAGAAAATTTTGCGCTGTTGTGAGACAAAAAAAACTTTTTCGAATACACCCTTATACCTCTCAGGGACGGCTAAAATATGGCACAAGTGTCAAAACTGGAGCGCAAAAGAATATGTTGGCATGTTGTTGCATGTAGTTCGAAATCAATATTTAGTATATTGCTAAAAAATACATAAACTTGGATTTAATTGGAAATTGAGGAAATTTAATTGTGGCTTTTTAAAATACCGTAAATTGCCGTATTAATAAAAGCATCTATGGTAAAATTATATAAAATTAATATTAAATCAGTATAATTAGTAAAGTGAAATTATAAAAGTTCTTCTTCTTCTTTTTTTTTTTTTTTTTTTGCCAACGAAAAGGTACAGTAATCTACTATTTACCCTTTAATTTCAACAGAAATGGAATATTTCTGACAAAAAAGTATGATGATAAAATGATGACAAAAAAAAAAAAAAAGTATTAAAAGCTACAACAAAAAATTATCAATTCAAAAACAAATTGAAATACATCTTTCAAACAAATTGTCTTTAAAAGTGTATTTTTTCCGTATAAAATTGTAAAGACTGTAAAAATTGAAAATGTGCGATGTTTAGAAGTTTAAAAATTCGCAGTGCCGAAAACTGTAAAACTGAAACTTCATTTAAAATTTGTTTATGGTGGATCCAGGAACATTAATGTTTAATTTATGTCATACGTAATATAGGACTTTGTTACTACGTAAGCCACGTTTTGAAAATCCTAAAAATAATGTTTATTATTATTATTATTTTAATTGTAGAATTTATTTGTGAGTCTAAAATTTTAGTGCTTAAAAAATAATTTTCCAAATGGTCATTGCTATTTGACAAATTACATTTCTTCATTTTATAATGTACAGATTAACCCTCTCGTCACGAAATTATTATAAATGTAAAGAGAGAAAAAAAATCTTTCTAATATTTAATGCTTCTAAAATACCACTATGAATCATGTGGATTTTTTTCAATATTGCTTCATCTATTTTTTTATTTTTATCTTTTTTTTTTTTTTTTTTTTAAACCTTATATGAAGCTCAAAACACTTCCTCACTTTTAAAGGCATCTGTTATGTTTAAAATTAATTGAAAGCATGTCCATATTAAGGGAAGGTTAAAAAAATATAAAATATTTTTTACCCCACAAAAATACTAAGTAGCTCAAAAAACTAGTCATTGGGGGCAACCGTAATACTTACCCATTATTGATATGCATAATATAATATATGAAAATAAAACATGTGAAAACTATTTACACAATGTTTAAAGATAGAAAACCAACGATTATAAATGCACAAATAAAGTACGAGAAAGCAGCAAATAGCTATTTCGAATCTACTGTCGAGGTTCTTCATCAGTGCAAAACTCAGCGAGCTAAAAAATAGCAAAACTGAGCAAAGAGACAAAGAGGCGCAGGCTTATATACCCGCTATGGGAACTTTAATCTTTATTATTATATTTATTATTATATATTTATTATATATAATTTTATATATTTTTTATTTAATATATATTATATTTATTTATTATTATTATATATATATATATATATATATATATATATATATTATTATATAATATTTATTATTATATCTTTAAACATTTGTGCACAAAGGCTTTATTTGCTAGTAAAATATTTACACAATGCATTGCAATTCCAAAACAAAATTTAAGCGTGTATCTAAATATTGTTAATATACATATTAATGCTCTATTAATGAATGATATTGATGAACCCATTTCGACAAACTATATAAAATGCGAAACTATTCCAGTAGTTCCGAACTGTGTAAAAGAAACATCCTTATAAATCCAAAAGTAATAATCATATTAACTAACAGATTACTGCGTCGGATTAAGCGTCTTATATCCAATTAAAATGTATATCTGAATTGAAATTCGAATGAAATACAGGGTCATGAAAAATCGAAGAATGTGGAAAACAGGATTACAAATATCTCGGCAACTAATAATCTGATCGATTTCGTTCTTTATGTAAAATTTGTGTTATTTTATTGCCTTTTACTTTCACTCCTTAAAAAAAAAAAAAAAAAAAAAAAAAATCGAAAATTTTTATATACTTTTCATTAGAACGAATTTTTCGAGAGTACGAAAAAAAATAGTTTCAGGTAATCGAGGTTACTGATATTAAATAGGGTTTGCCCCATTCTTACATACTAAGTACATGCAAAATTTCAAGTCTCTATCTCAATTTGTTCGTGAGATAGAAAGTTTACATATACACAGACAGACTGACGGACGACAATTTTTTTCTAAAAATATGTTTTTCGGAATCTTCAGTATCTGAAACGTGTAAATCCGTCAAAAAAATTTTTTCGATTTTCAAAACGATTGCAAGACTTACTCTATACTACGTATGATGGGTAAGTAATACAGCAGCTCAATAAATTAGTTCTTTTCTCTTCTAAGCCAATTAAGCAACAATTGTAAATAATGCTAGAAACTGTTTAGTACTGACATCTAAGTACGATTAATGCAATTATTTAGAAGCCTCATAGGTATTCTGAACGGGCAGACATGCAAAAGCATAAAAT
Organism: Maratus speculifer; assembly: GCA_964019185.1. Taxonomy (NCBI): domain Eukaryota; kingdom Metazoa; phylum Arthropoda; class Arachnida; order Araneae; family Salticidae; genus Maratus; species Maratus speculifer. Next base: position 98,481,405 of record OZ025297.1, on the reverse strand, counting down.
TGTAGTGTTGTTTTCACTGAATTTTTTTAAAAATGCTAATAAAGTATGATTTTTTTTTTTTTCAATTTTACATAAAAAATCTTAGTTACGAATATGAATATCCTTTTCCCACTGCCGCGACCGGATATATTCGTTCACTAGGCTGCAGGTTTCACTTCAGTTGAAGCTTTATTTAAATTAATATAACAAGGTAGAACCCATCAAATTTTGACGAAAGAAAATGTTTATGAAGGAATTGTTTCATTAACTTATAATAAACCTACAAAATTAGTTATAGTAAAAAATGCATTCTATATTGGTACGTCTAACTCTTTAACAAACGATAATTTATTGTCAAATTAACAAATTATTAATGTCTATAAAACACAGTTGTAGAAATTGTTAAATTAAACTTTAATCGTATATGTAAGCAGTAAAAAATAATAAAGATAGGTTATTATGATAAAGTTATCAATTAAAGTTCTTATGCTAGTATTCCAAAATGAAAAAAAACAAAATTTATTCAACTTTGATTCAATCATATAATTTTTTTTTTCCCGTGAAATCTAAACCCGGCATCATTTTCACCATATCAAAATTTACAAATGTACATTTCACGTCTGCATTCACGTTTTTAAAAAAATGGCATTTTAATTTGATAATTTTGATTCAAAACATGAAGTCTCAATGCTGTTAGCGGAAATAGATATTAAACTGTTGATATTCTTTTACGTGTAAATCAAATTTTGTAAATGAAGTCAAAATTCACCGGGTTTTAAAACAGAAAATATTTAATTTTCTATTTTTTCCCTTTTAATGAGAAAATGGCAACATTAAGATACAGCACTCAATTTTTTCCTTTGCTTTAAATAGAAATGGAGTACTCCTGTTGCCACGATTAGAAAAGATGTATTAAAAGCTACAAAAAAATTAATATTTCAAAAACAAATTAAGATACAGCTTTCAAACAAATTTCATTTAAAAGTACATTTTTTTTTGGGGGGGGGGGCTACACGATGGTGTAAAAATTGAAAATGTGCGACATTAAGAAGTTTTAAAACTTTTAGTAGCAAAAATTCCAACGCCGAAATTCATTTAAAATTTGAAAGTGTTGCCATGCGCAAAATGACGTATGCGTTACGCACAGATACGTTTGGCCTTTATAATATAGATTCTACAAATACAATCCAGTTTTAAGAAATTAAGTTATGATATATATTTTTAAGGTTTATAAGCATATACGTAAAAAAAAATTATACCGTGATGGAAAATTCCTTTTTTTATCAACATTTAAAATAAATAGAAAAAAAAAATTACAATTTTGCCCTTTTGGTCGGCAGTCAAGGCGTTAAGAATATTAGACTTTGTTTTATGTCCAAAAAATTTTATTAAATCAATATAATTTTATTACATTACAAGATGTTTATATTTCAGTTAGACCTAGAGATTACTAAATTTATTAAACACGGGCTTGTCAGTGATATGTTTAATGGTATTGTTAAACGGAAAAAACAAAAACAAAAATATGTCTTTTTACTTACCCATCATACGTAGCATAGAGTAAATCTTGCAATCGTTTTGAAAATCGATTTGATAATCGAAAATTGACAGATTTACAAGTTTCAGACACTGAAGATTCTCAAAAACATATTTTTAGAAAAAAAAATTGCCGTCCGTCTGTCTGTCTGTAAACGCTCTATATCCCGAAGAAATTGATATAGTGACTTGAAATTTTGTATGTGCTTAGTATGTAAAAGTGGGACGGAGCCTATTTAGTATCAGTAACCTCGATTAACCAGAATTAATTTTCTAAAACTACAAAAATTCGTTCTGGTGAAAGGTATATAAAAGTTTTATATTTTTTTTTATTTTAAGGAAAGGACGTAAAAGGCAATAAAATAAGAAAAAAATTGCATAAAGAGCGAAGTCGATCGGTCTATTAGTTGCCTCGTATATTCGTAATCTTGTTTTCCACATTCTTTGATTTTTCATGACCCTGTATTTCATTCAAATTTTAATTCAAAGATGTATTTTAATTAGAAATGAGACACTTAATCCAACGCAGTAAAATGTTAGTTAATATGATTATTATTTTTGGAGATATAAGGATGTTTGTTTGACGCGATTCGGTGCTACTTGAGTAGTTTGGCGTTTTATATAATTTTTCAAAATGGGTTCATCAGCAATTCATTAATAGAGCATTATACTATGCATATTAACAATATTTAAGTATACGTTTAAATTTTGTTTTGGAATTTCAATGCATTTTATAAATAGTTTAGGCACGTTTTATTTTCATATACAGTGGACTCTCGTTAATTCGAAATCGGATAATTTGAATCTTCACTTAATTCGAACAAAACATGAAGTCCCGAAATTTCCAACGGCAGAATAACGTTAAAAATTGTCCTTAATTTGAACTCATTTTCTCTGGACTTCGTTTAATTCAAACTAACGAGAATTCCGATTTTTCATTTTTCTTTTCTTTCACTCTGATTTCAGATCATTTGAATAACTTCCTTTCTTTGATTTTTGTGAAAATTTTTCCGAACGAGTATACATATAATCCCATGCATTTGATATCCACTTTCTTAGTGTCCCGTCTGTCCATCAGTGACGCTTCAAATTTTTCTTCCATTGAGCTTGTTTCTATCTTTGAATTAGTTAGTGTATTTATACATCCTAATTTAATATTAAGTCACATTCTAATAATAACGGAGGAAAGAAAATAAAAAATACACTATAACATTAATTCCTTTGTAATAGTACCATATTAAGCATGTTTTCATTTCATACTTTCCATAATTCGAACTTCGGATAGTTCGAATTTTTATTGTGGTCGAGTTCGAATTAACGAGAGCCGACTGTATATCCATGATGGGTAACTATTATGGTGGTCCCCAACGACTAGTTTTCTTTAAAATAATGCAGTTTGAAGTAGGAGCCGCATAGGAGGCTCAGAGTGACGAGAGGATTAAGTAAGATTATCTTTTTAAGCAGCAGCCATGGGCAGGCCACATACTCTCTTCTCCGTGACCTTATTGCTTCACGCCGAAGAGGATTTTGAGTGAAAAATCTCCGCGCGTGTTTCACAACTCTCTCGATGATCTCCTCCTCGTAATAAAAATTGATATTGCAGCCCTCTTCCATCATACGCGGAAGACAAGAGATAGGTCGTTCACATCTTCTCGAGCACGGTTTTTGCGGGGGGAAAACCGCCGAATTTGGAAGAACGAGTTGTGGGATTATTTTTTTAGGCAGGGAAAACCCTTCTTGACCCTTCGGAAAAGTGAAACGGAATGCGGGGGTTTGACATTTCTGCAAAGTGAAGAAATAATTTTCACTGAATCCGATTAGATTTCAATTAAGTTTTTTGTCCCAAACTAGGAATTCGTGAAAATTTTCACCTTCTGAAGCATTTTTCGTGATTTTTTATAATTTTTCTTCTCCATTCAGTATTCTATGGGATCTTAGCGGTATAATAAAGAGCAATCTATGTGCCCCTTGCGACCCACCCGTTCATTGAAAAATCATCACATATTACATTTTGTTCATCATCCTTGCTTCTCACTAACTGGCGCATTAATGTTATCCACATGTCGATATATAAAAGATCTTCTTCTGGTATTTTTATTTTATGCAATTAGTTTTTCATAAAATAAGATTATGAATGCAATGGTACTCACTTTAATTCCGTAGATAAGAATCAAGTGCCCATAACTCAAATACGTAGATAATGATATACAGATAAATGTAATAGAACAAGAAAATAAAACTGATTGACAGTATTTTTTGTATGGGAATAAAAAGGTTGGATGGTTCTGAACTCCAAATAAACTCGAAATTTTATAACACATTTACTGATTCATTTTTAAACGTAGAGGCTCAAAATTAACAGACCTGACAATGAAAGTGATTGGAAATCAAAACATGTTATCCATTTTTTGACAAATAAATAATTTATAGAGTTATAAGCGATTTTGGATCACGTGAAAACCGTTTTTTCTGCCTTCGCTGATGGTTTTTTTTTTTTTTTCTTCTTGAAATTCGGTTCACAACGCCAACTATAGTATTAATAGATTTTTGTATTTTTTAAAAATAAAATACTAATAATATTTTATAAAAAATCTTCATTTACAAGAAACAGGAAAAGTTTTTCGATCACATAGTTCCTAAAATAAAAAGACCTGCTATTTGCGTGCGTTTCCGAACAAAAATGAATTAGTTTGGCTCTTTATTACCCGTCCGTTCTCTAACTTTCGTAATATAAGCGGATATTTTTCTTACAATCAGAGCAAATTATGGCTACAAATTTTCCTAATTTTTAAGATTATCCAGGTTTTCCAGACGAATAGCCATCCTGATGACTGAGCTCTCTTTCTGAAATTAATAGTTTAGGGAACTGGTAATTTAGGTTCACAAATTTGGATCTAAAACGACTAGCACCTTAATATATCAATTTAATAACCTAAATTCCAGCAACCACAAATTTTAAATGAATGATGTAAAAATTCTCAAACTTTTTATAGCAAAGAATTAAGTTAAATAACTATGAAAATTACCTATTTTCTTGACCGCACTGTTTTGAAGGTACTTTGCTAACTCAGATAAAAATATTATGTATTTAAAGAGAAAACAAGTATAGGTACTGTCATTTATTAGTTTTGCTTCTAAGAAAAAAAAAATTCAGCTGCATAGAAGTGCAGTTAACCCTTCACTTCATCGTGTGCCACATCTGACACATATCTAATAACACTGTAATTCTCATTATGTACCATGAATTTGACCAATACTATCACTGTAAATGATAAAAAAAAAAAAAAAAAAAAAAAAAAAAAAAAAAAAAAAAAACGGTTTAAAGAATAGAAAAATACTTATTTTGTCCATGTCAGATGTCTGTATTTGACAAAAAGTTAGAATTTGTTTTTCGAAAGAAAAAGAATCAAGCGCTGTTAAGGCAAAATTTACTTTTACTATTTCTACTGAATACTTAAAACTGTTAAATATAAAGAAAATTGCAAAGTGTTAAGCAGATAAAATTAATTAATTTAAGTTCATTTAATTTCAAAATAATGCAATACAAGATTTAAAAACCTTAACAGTACATAAAAGGTACACGCCAAACATATAAAATTTTAGCTAAAAATTTGAAATTTAATTTTCGGTAATGTTAAATCTATGGGCATTTCATGCATTCTTATATTTAAAATAATGCCCTGGGAAATATTTACCCCCAATATTTTTAATTTATTTTAACTGTGTTCTTTTCTTTAAAGATGTCTCTTTTTTCTTAGCTCTTAAAATATTTCCAAAACCTGTGATTAATTTTATGTGAAGTGTTTAAATTTTCTCCCAGTTCGTACGCTTTTAACACATAAAATATTAAATTAAGGATAGATTTTAGAAACATTTTGACAACTAAGAAAAGGAGGGGGGGGGGGGGAATATTGTGTAATAAAAGTACACAGAGAAAACATGTTAGAAGTATTTTTTTTCCAATGCGATATTTTAAATCTACGAAAGCATCAAATGCCCATAAACTTAACATTAATGACGGAATTTCGGAAGTTGAGGAATCAGCAGCTTTATGTTCCATGGGCTCTATCCGTTTTTTATACCCCCGTACAAACACTACCAAAATTTTGTTTCATTTGGAACTTTAGTAGTATCATCAAAGAATTTTGAATAAAAAGTTCAGTCCAAAAACATCTTTTTGTGAGTTAATCGTGTCTTTTATTCGTCTTTTAAAAAAGCGGTCTCACCGACCGCTTCACAATAGCTATGTGATCATTTCTCTCACGTCAGATAAAAGTTAAAATCGGGTCTCTCTGAACTCTATTTCCCCTTACAGATTAACGCCAACCTCCCAATTTCATGGAACTAAAATTATAAATCACTTCACCCTAAGTATCATAATTATAAACTTTGTTTTTCGGAATAAGAAAAGTTGCGGTTCTAAAATTAATTTATTATTCCCATTTCGACTTCCCCTTCTTAATTTTCTTTTTTTGGGGTGTTGAAAGATTCTACGAATCGGGTCTTACATAATATAAGAGAGCGCTAAAGTGACTTTATGAAGTTGCCGCCAAGTAATCACCACAAAGTCTAAAAACCACCGGAAACACAGTCCCTGATTTTAGACCCGGTGCTAATTAACTTTGGGTTTTATTTTGCCCAACTTAACTCACACTTTTGAAACACTTTCATGCGAATTCCAAAGATCTAGTTCTAAGATGTATATTTTTTTAGAATCATTTGCATTCGGTTTATGCAATCCTGAAATCGCCAGAAATTGCGGTATTCGAGAGCATTATTGATTAACCATAGAAATCTTTGAGGACCGTAAGTTTAAGGCCCAGGCACGACCTGGTTTGTAAGAAAACTATCGTAGTTCACCCTAGTGTAACAGCTAAAAATTCGACCCGGATCCGGCCAAGCCCGATTCGCTTTCCATACAAACCATGCCAGAATTTTTTAACCTACAATTAAGATTAAAAATAAATAAATAAATGCAGTATGTAAATACATTCATGAGAAATTTTTACAGTACATTTCGGATTATATGCCCCAATTCATGAATACAGGATAGATATATTTAATAATCACTTGGGCGACTTTCCAAGGTGTAACGACTAAAAGTTCGTTCCGAGTCCGGACTGGTCCAATCCAATATCTACAAAATATGACGATATTTCCCAACCTATAATTAAGATTTGAAATAATGTACAACATGTATATTCGTGAGAAATTTTGACAGTACATCTCGGGTTAAATCTTTACACTCCACAAGCCATGAATGCAGATGAATAAGATGGCGTTATTTATTGGAAGGATAAGGCGTAAGGATTGTGAGAATAAGCGTTATTTATTGTAGGGATCGTATGAGTAATCACTTAGAGGGACCCACCAATGTTTAGTTCTCCACTGCAGAGTGTTGCCAATTGGCAACAAACTAAATCTTTTTTCCTCGTTGTTTATTTATATTGTCTTTTAGTACCTTTATGCTTTACATATTAATTTTGACCTTATATTTAGATTTAATTCATTAAAAATAACATAGGGGATAAAATTTGTTTATCACTTACAGTAAGAAAATAGCTTTTGAAGTCTTCCATTTTCCTAGTCATAGATCGATTTCTAACAAAAATAAAAAATATACTTAAAATGCAAAACTTCATTTTAAAAAATTGCTTTTTTTTTCAAAATAATGTGCTTTTAAAAGTTATTTTAAATAATTTATATCAAATTTTTTGGAAAAAATATTGTATTCATGTAATTAATGCATGATGTTGCAATTTGACAATCATTTTAAAAAAATCGAAAATACCGAAAAATATTTTTTCTTTAACGTATGCTCATTAAGGAACCAAATGTGCTTTTTTAAAGAGAAAAATGAAAAAGTATGTACTGAAGGATTAAAGGCAAAAAGTTAAACTGGAGGATTAAAGGCCATAATCGACCGTTCTCAACCATGCCCGAACTATTTTCTGCAAATCATAACAATATTTTTTAACCAACAACTAAAAAAATATTCATAAAGTACTTCATCGAATGACTTTTCATTTGACGTTTTGAGAAAAATTTACTGAAAAATCCAAATGCTATGGCAAAATAAGGTATTAGTCTTGAAATTTTTAACGTTCGTTACAATTTTAAAATGCAGACGACCCTCTAATCAAAATTTAAATAGAGCATCTTTATATGATGATTTGCAGAATTAGTTAGTAGTAAAGTATTTATTACTTTTATTATTATTTATTTATTCGACTTTATTTTATTTTATTTTACTTTAATGACTGGACATACATTCTATGGTATACAAAACATATTCTGAAAATAGAATATGTTAACCCCTGTGGTTGAATGGAAAAATACAAAGAGCCACAATAACACAATTTATGCCGATTTTTTGTTTTCATTATAAACAGGTTAATAAAGCTTTAATATGCAAAAGTATACTTTTCTCAACGAAAGTTTGCGAAATATTTTTTCTCTCTCATTGTATGCTTAAATAATCAATCAAGTGCTGTGTTACTCGCGCACAAGATTCCATACAATAAATAACACCGCCTCATTCTGTGTCTGCTTTTCCGGAGAGATTTTTAATTAACATTTATTGACACGAGTGACATACTGAAAGAGCCACTGAACCAAACTAGTAGCGAATCGCAAAGTAATTAATGGTTAATTCTAATTAAATTAGTCTGTTTTTATTAGACGCTTATTGGTTTCTATATTACTGAGCGTTGCATTAAACAAATATATCATTTAAAGTTGTTATTTAGGTTTTAAAAGCCAGTGGCGCATAGAGTACACAGCCCGTCTCTTTATTTATGTCCAAACCGTCTGTGTTTTTAAAGGTTAATATCTCGGCTAAATCCCGAGAATTTATTTCGAAAATCAATATCAACAATCCTTTTGTATTTCAGCGACTATAGGTCCGTCGAGGGCCCTTCAACGCCACTGCTGAGTGCCCGCAAAGTGAAATAAATATGTGTATAAAAGGAAAATGCGATTTTCTCAAAAATTAACTGCGACCTAGGGTAATTACTACGTTTTTTCCTTTATGAATGAACCTAATTTTTTTCATTATTTTAATTTCAATAGATTCGGAATAAAAGAATAAGGCATAATTTTGCATTACATTTTCGACAATACCTCTGAAAATATAATATCTAAAATTAAATGTATAATAATTTAAATGTTTTGACACAATTTTTATGAAAAAATATTTTTATTTTCAAATAATTTAACTAGCCCCCTATATTTTCCCCTAAATATACTTGTGAATGATTAATAATCCGTAAATATGTGGGTCAATAGCCTTTATTACTTCTGCCAAATTTGAACTTCACACGTTTCATAGATTACGAGAAGAAAGGCTGTTTCAGACGGACAGACAGGCACACACGAGAGATCTTATAATGGTTCTTTTTTAACTTTTTAAATACAAAATCCTGAAAAACAAACAAACAAGAAAGTATGTATACCTCTACACGATACTTCTACTGATTAAAACAAGATACTTCAAATTTGAAATTAATTAATTACACAGGTCTGTCAATTAATGAATCTTAAAAAAAAAAAAATCAATGAATAAGAACCATACCATAGAACTAACATTGGGTAGATGTGCCAGTAATGGACCCCCTTAAGGAATTTCTCTAAAAAATAATTTTTTATTAATAGTTATAACTATTGTATTCCAATTTTTTTCATATTATATTAATCTTTCAACAATATTTAACTAATCCCATAGTTACATTTCCCAATAGAAATAAAAATTTAATTTTAAATAATAGAAATATGTCTTAACACCCAAAAGCCCAGTAATGGACCACCTATGTTCCAGTAATGGGCCACCCTACAAAAATACCAGATAATTGTTTTTAGGTGCGTTCCTAATTATGTAAATACGTAGCACCTATTGTTGTCGTTCAGTCCGTCCATCTGTCTGTCTGTTCATCTGTCTGTCCATCTGTCTGTCCGTCTATCTGTCTGTCTGTCCGTCTGTCTGTCTGTCCGCATATAACAACGCAAAAACTATCCAACCGAATCGTTTGAAATTTGAAATACATAATTATTACATAATTTTGTCGAGTCATTTCAAATTTTATGAAAATCGGATGAATACATCAATTACAGGGAAAATCAAAAGGATTCCGTTACATTACAGTCAATGGGGAAAAAAGTTTAAAATGCATTTTAATCGTTTGAAATTTAAAACATATAATTATTACATAATTTTTTCGAGTTATTTGAGATCTTATGGTAATCAGATTCATAGATCAATTACAGGGACTATCAAAAGTATTTCGTTACATTACAGTCAATGGGGAAAAAAGTTGCAAATGCATTTTAATGGTGTTACATTCATTCGAACATAATAAAATTGACATGAACTTATGACGTATATATATACTAAAATATAAATTCTGTACAATCTGAGATGCAAAGAATATTTATTATTAAATTACAGGGCCACACAAAAGTATTCCACTACATAATGCTATACAGGGAAACATTGTTTGTGACACGTTTTAATTATATTAAACTGTGCCACATTTTATGAATATGATACACGTTGCTGAGGTGTAATGAAAATTATTTCCTGTATGTTTATAGGAACACAAAGAGTTCAACCACTGTACTGTATCCGAAGTATTGTCTACTATATCTGGAAGATCTGTATATTTTTAAAACTTCGTTATCGTACGAACGCACTTCATTTGCTACGCTTCACGTGCAATTTCCAACTTGTTTCAATTGTATATTGCTCCAGAACTTAATGAAAGCATACTAACAAAACAAAATATTAAAACTTAAGTTAGAAATTCATTACATTAAAGGATTTATAATGAAAAAACGTAAAACAAAATATTTAAACTTAAGTTATGAATTTATTATAATCAAGGATTTATAATGTGGATATAAAACAAAATATTAATTATATTATTAACTGTTTATTATTAACTAACATTAAAGGATTTATATTGTAAAGATATAAAACAAAATATTTAAATTTAAAGGATTTATAAGATAAAGGCAATGTTTTACTGAAATCAAGTTTAGGTAAAATAAGGCATTAAAAAAAAGTTTCCAGTCTTCATTCATATCATTATCTAAATGATGTGCTGTGCAACTATGAAATATAAATAACAGATCTTCAATTTTATCATTCCTTTCCGATAGTCCAAGCTATTCAATGTGGAATTTTAGAATGCATTTAAAATGATAAATGATCTTACACTATCCAACCATTTTCAGATAATCATATAGCCCATCAATTTGGCACAGATTTATTCTACAATTTCACTTCAAAGATGCTTATATGGATATATTATCACAAATGGAACAATCTCATTATTTGCTGAAAAACATCCCACAACAGTGATTTGTTCTTTTTCGTTATTTGGTACTACATAATACACATCTTTAACTGATTTTGATCCCAAAATTTTCCTTGTTTTAAGAGCACAAAAGAAACCTTGTTTTAACCTTATTGAAAATTCTCTCTGAATGCTTTAGAATTCGGAAGAAAATATTAATAATATCTTCTTCCAAATATGATTTTACATTTCTGAACCAACTTAAAACAACAACTTTTGTAACGGCACATCTAGATTTTGTCAAACGTTCTGCTTGTTTTTTGTTCTAATTTTGGATAACTTTTTAAAAACAATTATTTATAAAGAAATTGCCTTTATTATACTCTAATAGGTAAAATTTAAGTATTATATTTGATTATTTAGCTTTTCAGTTAAATCAAAATATTTTATCTCTACTGAAATTACACTTTTTTTATTGGTCACTTAGGTGGTCCATTACTGGAAAATCACGAAATAAGCAATCCAGTAATGGACCACCCCTCCTAAAATCTTAAAAATAAATAAAATTTTGTAAATGGTCATTGGTATATTAAATTCAATGTTTTAAATTGCTAACCAAACAAAAACATTCAATTTTTACGGAAAAATAAAAAAGATATAAACTAAGTAGGTAAAGTCAGCTCTTAGCATGTTCATTAAGATTTTCAGTGAAAAACAGAAAAACTGTGAAACTTTGTTTTCTGTTTCCTAATTGTTTTAACAAAAAGTGTAAAAAATTAATCCAGCTTATAAATCATGCAAAGTGGAGTTCAGAAAAAAATAATAAAAGCTTAACTATTATTTATTATTTTTTTATAAACCAAAAAGTGCGAGGTGGCCCATTACTGCACTGTTAAAAATTTTGTGCTACTTTGAACCGAAATTTGGTGCTTATTAACTGCCACCATAAGATGGTGAAATCTTGTTCCAAGATTTGGAACTTGGGTTGTACCATAGTACCATTTTTTCAAATAATATAGTGTAAACTCGTTCCAAGATTTGGAGCTTCGATTGAACCATCCTATGGTGGCAGCTGGTAATAGCTGCGAGCACCAAATCTTGGTTCAAAGTTCAAAGTAGCACGAAATTTTTAACAATGTAGAAGGTGGTCCATTACTGGCACATCTACCCTATCCCTTTTTTTTTTTTTTTCTTCAGGCGTTCGACTAATCGTCCTCTGAGAATAATAAGGTTCTATCTGTGTTTTTGAAAAAATTGACTTATCTATATAGAAAGATTCTATTTGTATCTGTGAATGCATTTTTGCATCAAAATGATGTTTGTTATATATAATTTACATGTGACATTACAATTATATTATGACATTATTTTAATCCAGAAATGCCTTCATAGATACAAATAGAGCCTTTCTATATTGATAAGACATTTTTTTTCAGAAACACAGATAGAACTTTATTATTCTCAGGTGACGTAATGTTTATATAGCCCAATTTACGATAAGAAAGTCATACGTAATCCATGGTGCGTCCTAATTTAGCTCTTTAGCTGCCGCATCTTCTCGTCTGGTACCGTACGGGTAACGGAGACAATAATGACCGCTTCCAATATCAGCTACCATAACCCACTTTTGTAATCTCGTTACTCTCAGACGATGATTTCATTGTTTTTATTTCTTGCTCTTTTTTATGTGCTCCGACTGTTAGTGTCGTGGTGAAAGTTTATTATCTCTGTATGTTTGTGTGCTATTTAGCTGTAACTTCCGCAATAAACTCGAGAGGCTGTTGCGTTTCTTACATATACATAGGAATGTGGATGTGTTCCTAACAGTGTAACTACTGTTTAGATCTGTATCAGAAAATTTTTATATCTATCTGATAAGTGTTCATCGTGAGAATGAGTAAAAAAAAAATGTGTGAGCTTCTATCTACTATTATTATTATTGGATGAAGAAAACTACGCGGTTAGAGTATTTTTAAAGTGACAAAGTTGCTCGTCGCTTTCAATTGCCAGAAAAACTATGATATCGCTATCATCAAGACCGTAGCCAGAAAAATATTTTTTTCGAGAAGGGGAGGGGGAAGTTGTGTTTCAGAATTCTATCATAGTCATGTTTTCTTTACACAAATAACTACAAAAAAGGCGTTACAAATACATAAAGATATTATTTATTTAATATATCCCTGAGATCTTTCGGAAGCACATGCATCCATTTTCAAAGGGGAAAAAAGATAATTGACTAGAAATGGAAAACATAGATAACAAGTAGGGCATTGCACATCAAATTTAGCGAATGAGTGCGTTCGTCTATATCGTAGTTTTAAAAATATTCAGTCTTGATGTAATAGTAAATAGTACTTCCGTACAGTATATAGTGGCCGAAATCTTTTGTGTCTCCCTGTAAATAATATCTGCTTTCTATCATTACAGAAAGTAACTTGTAGCAAACCTTAATCATGTACATCAATTTCATTAAAATAAAATAATTTAATATGAATAACAAATATTCTTTGCATCACGGACTGTACAGAATATATATTTTAGCACATGCTTCATAGATGCATATAAATTTTATTATGTTCAAAAGAGCGTATTTCATTAAAATGCATTTTAAACTATTTTTTCCCCATTAGCCGTTATATAACAGAATATTTTTGATTGCCCCTGTTATTGAACTATGCATTCGATTTTCATAAATTTTGAAAGGGCTCGACAAAATTATGTAACAATTATATATTTTATATTTCAAACGATTCAGGTTGTTAGTTTTTACTCTGATACATACGGACAGATGGACAAGCGGACGGACTGAGCGACGACTATAGGTGCTACGTATTTGTATAATTACGAACGCATCAAAAAGCAAAACGAAAATAGTACACATATGCAAGCAAAAATCAATACACTGCTCAAAAGAGGGGTTAAAAGATCAATTCTGAATCAATTTTATTCGGCCGCTTTTATCAGATCTTGTTGCCAAGGGCGGATCCAGCCCAACCTCCAGGAGGGGGTCACAACTTATGACAGATGATTAATGAAGTAATTTTAAAATACAGTAAATCTTGTGAAAACGGAATTACGATAAAAAATAGCAAATTTCGCCGATCGGGCATGAAAAAATCGCGAATTTTGTCGATTATGCACGGAAAAATCACGAATTTTGTCGATCGGACGCGAAAAATCTCAGATTTCGTTTATCGGGCAAGGAAAAAAAGGTCTAAATTTTTTTTATAATACTTGAAAAAATTGCAAATTTTGTTCATAGGTTGCAGAAAAGTCGCCTGTTTTGTCTGTTTACAGACGCAACGAGTCGCGTTAAAAAACGCGAATTTCGTTGATCGAGCGCGAAAAAATCGAATATCGTCAACTGTTCATTGATAAATCGCGAGTTTTGTCTATCGGCCTTCGAAAAATCTCGAATTTTGTCTGTATGTCTCAGAAAAATCGCGAATTTTGTCGATCTGGAACGAAAAAATCGCAAATTTTTTTAATAAGGCACGAAAGAATCCCAATTTTGTCGATCGGCTTCGTAAAAAGCGCGAATTTATTCGATCGGGAACGGAAAAATCGCAAATTTTGTTGATTGGGAATAAAAAATCGCGAATTTCGAGATGATATGGAACGCAAAAGTTGCCGATTTCGTGAATCGGGAAAGAAATTATCGCGAATGTAGTCGATTGTTTTCGTAAAAAGAGCGATACGGGCGATTGCGTACGAAAAACTCGCGAATTTTGTCGAATCGGTACAAAAAAATCGCTAATTTCGTTGGTAGGGCAAGGAAAAATCGAAGATTTTGTCGATGATGCGCGGAAAAATCGAAAATTTTTTTGAGCGGCTGCAGAACAATAGCGTGTTTTATCAGTTTATCGCGAGAAAAAAATTACAGATTTCATCACTTTACGGCGGGGAAAAAATGCAGATTTCATCAGTCAGTTAAGAATCGCGAATTTTATTGTTCGGTGCGGTATTTCAGGGACCAAGAACGGATAAAGGCGCGAATCTCGTCGATTGGGCACGGAAAAATCCCGAATATGGTCGATGGCTTTCGTAAAAAGCCCGAATTTATTCGATCAGGAACAACAAAATCGGTTTTGGTAGGGCACGGAAAAATTGCGAATTTTGTCGATCGGGAACGAAAAAGTCGCAAATATGGTCGATCAGTTTCGTAAAAAGCGCAAATACAGTCGATCGGGAATGAAAAAAATCGAGAATTACATTGATATGGCGAACAAAAATTGACAATTCCATCGATCGGGAAAGAAATTATCGCGAATATGGTCGATCGGCTTCGTAAAAAGCACGGATTCGGGCGATTGAGTACAAAAAACTCGCGAACTTTGTCGATTCGGGACGAAAAAATCGCTAATTTTGTCGATGATGTGCGGAAAAATTAAAAAAATCTTTGAGCGGTTGAAGAAATTTCATCGGACAAGAACGGAAAAATGTGCTAGTTTCGTGGATTGGGCACGGAAAAATCGTGAATTTTGTCAATCAAGTGAAGAAAAATCGCAAATTTCGCAGGCCATTCGTGGAAAAATTGTGAATTTCGTGGATCGGCTTCACAAAAATCGGGAATTTCACTATCGAGTGCGAAAAAATCGTGAATTTTGCTAATCAAGTGAAGAAAAATCGCAAATTTCGCAGACCATTCGTGGAAAATTTTCAAATTTCGTCGATCACACCCAAAAAATTTTGCGCTCCTGTTTTAGCACTTTTTACTTACACTGTACATCCCTCTTTGAATAGCTCCAGGGGGGGGTCATGACCCCCATGACCCCCCCCTTGGATCCGCCACTGCTTGTTGCAATAGTTGTTGCACTCTCTTATGCACAAATACATGAATACAAAATTTATTGCGATATTAAATTCCATTATGTGGTAATAATAGTACTCCATATTAAATAAAATGTCATGACCATGACAACGTAGCATCATAACTTTTCATGGGGTATCACTGAATTAATTATGAATAACCATTTAAATATTTAATAAAATGAAAATAAATATTATTATTAATATTAATATTTGAAAGCTTTGATAAAATTTGGCACAATTCTGCGACTGCATATTGCATGCATTAAATTTCAAATAATCGACTGGATTAGCTTTTGCACTGTTATATGCGAACAGACGGGCGGCGCATCGGACGACGACTACGTATTTATATTTTACGAATTCGCTTAACCTCTTCAGATTTCAGGGTTTCTTTGAGTATTTTTAAAATTTTAGTTATGGATTTCTATTATTAACAAACCGATAACTAAGAAAAAATGATCAGCGAGATTTTCTGGCACATAAAATTAAATGATACATGAAGACTCAAAAAGTACATTTTTTGACAATTTCTTAGGATTTTTTTATTATTTTATTTTACCTTTCTTGCATTGCAAAACATTAAAAAAACATAAAATATATTTAATACTTTTTTATTACTAATGGACCTTACAAATGATATCTTAACGCACGGTAAAATTACTTACGTTTTAATTTTTGTATATTTCGTACATTTCTGTTGTAAGCCAATTTTGATATAATACGTAGCTCTCTAAAAAAAAGTACTTTAAGAAACAAATTGCGATTTTCTTTAGTTCTGTTATCTACAAGGCTCCATTCATTCCCATTTCTCTCATTTTTTTAACATTATTTATAAACGTGTAAAAAAAAAAAAAAAAAAAAAAAAAAAACTGTCAGCTTGGCCTACAGGCGGAGGTAGATTTCAAAGTTAAATGCTCATTTCAACTACGAAAAATAAAATATGATTAGAAATAAACCCAATTTAGCAACTTTATTCGGCCGCTTTTGAAGAATTTTTAATTTTATTTTTCTGTAAGAGCTTGTTTTATCAAAATCATCTTAAACGAAGTTCGGCTGAAATGCGCACTTTAACAGCATTTTTAAAAATATATTCTGACCTTATGAAAAAATCGACCAATACGGCACAGTATATAATTCCTATATAAGAGAAAATTGTCAATTAAATGCGTTTGAGAGCAAAATTGAATTTAAAAATGAGTCATAAAAGAAGTAGTTTGTTATTTGAATACTTGCTCAATCCTTCACTCAAGATCGCTTCGGAAAATTTTGTTCAAAATGCCACTTTGACAGCATTTTTCGAAATATATTCTGCTTTTATCAAAAAAGCTCACGGCATATACCTCAGTACGGCACATTATGCAGTTCCTAAATAAGAGACCATGCCAAATGGATGCGTTTGAGAGCAAAAAATGGATTTAAAAATGAGTCAGAAAATATGCAATTTGTTATTTGAATACTTCCTCAATTTTTCAAACACAGTTGTTTCGGGAAATTCTGTTCAAAATGCCTATTTTGACTGCATTTAAAAAAAAATATATTCTACCTGTATCAAAGATTGGAAAATACGTCACATTATATACTTCCTAAATAAGAGAATCTGTTATTTGGATACGTTTAAAATCAAAAATGAATTTAAAAATCAGTCAGAATATAAGCAGTTTGGATTTGAGATTTTTTCTTCAATTCCTATTTTTGTTTAATTTATTTTTACTATAAGAATTGATTTTATAAAAATGAACTTGTCGATATAAAAGTTGTAGCTATTGTTGAGAAGATTGAACATAAATTTAATCGGATTTGATACCTTAAGAATTGACGAAGTTGTGGATTTTTTTCTTTTTCCACTCCCCCCCCCCACCCCCACTTTTTTTTTTTTTTTTTTTTCTTAATTTTCTTTTTTTTTCCGGTAAGAGTTGGTCCTGTCAAAAACTTGTAAATACAAAGTTTTAGATAATACTAAGAACATTTATAAAAAAAAAAAATAATAATTGGATTTGATAGCTTGAGAATTGACGAAGTTATATATTTTTTTTTTCTCTCAAAACCTATTTTTTTCGCCCTTTGAGCTCATTTCTAAATTTATCAAAAGTCTGTCATACATAAATATTTGGCCTATTTTTTAGAAGTATTATAAACTTTAAACTGATTCCATATCAATTTCAATTAAGAAGTTATGAGGTTTTTTTCTGTTTTCACAAAAATCCTCGAGATTTTATGTCCCCTGATTTTATATATTAGTTTGGAAGAGATTTTGAGTAGAATTATAGAAGTTATCGTGTCCATAAAAAAATGATATAGATAGATAAAACTTTTTATTGATGGTAATTTTCAAGGAGTCATGATCGGTGTAGATCTGCAAAAAAATTTCAGAAATTCCAACGTAGGAGCGACCGCAATAGGTAGTATTTCATACGAAATCTACCTAAAATGTTAAATGTGTGTACCCTATAGGATACATCAGGTCTGCAAAGGTTAAAAAGTGACATCCTTCAAGAAGAGTACATACACAAAGAAAATTTAAAATATTAATTTCCTGAGGAGATATTTTAAATATACGAAAGCATTCTACATCCATATGTCTAACACCGGAGAGATAATCGCGGAGCTGACGGATCAGCATCTCCGAGGTGAGAATCATTTCTCCAATTCATCCTCTCCTTCATCACTATCACTCATTCACCCACAAGTTGGCGCGATTTCCTCTGGCAACCATCGCCCCTTCGTCGCCAAGTCGAGACTCCTGCTTTCGGAAACTCCGCGCTCTCTTCTCCGACTCGATGATCGCATCACAACACTTCATGCCTCGAGAGCGTTCGATCGCTCTCTTCTCGCTCCTCCAAAAAAGACTCCTACGACCACCTTGCACACGGCCTGTCAGTTTGTTGCTGAAAGTGCGTCAAACAGGTTTCAAGTTGGATTTTTAGCAGTCAAGCAGCCCCTCTCTTATTATCTCACAGGTCAGTCACACACTTCCGGTTTGTGATTTTTTTTTCTTTTTCTATCTCTCTTTCTCTGTTGCTTGTTTCTTCTGAGACAGTGAAAAAGAAAGGAAGATAATAAGAAACTGTTTTTGTCGTGCATAGTTTTCTTCCTTATTATTTAGTATTTTTTTTTTTTTTTTTCGTTGCCGCCAAAAGCAGATAATAGTGTAATTTATTCGCTTTCGCTGTTGAGTTTCGGGTTTTATTAGAAAGGATAATTTAATTGTCGGATTCTGCTTTCTTCTTTTTTCTTTTTCCTCTCTTATTTAAATCTTTCGCTCGGCGGTATTTTATTTCTTAGTTATTATGGGTCCTTTTTCCGTATTATCTTCGTCTTGACGGAAAGATTGAAATTATTGATAATCTTTGAATATCGAATGAAGTGTATACTAGAGATGAATTAAAAGCCGGCACAACAATCCTCGTACAGGACGTCTAAGGGCTACCCCGGGCACCACACCAATTAGGTCTAGATAAGTGCCTCAAAGCTTTCTGTACAATTCGAAATAACATTTCATTTGTATAAAATAATATTTTTGTTCTAGTTATGCTTTTAAATGTTTTACCATGGAGACATGAAAAAAAGTTTTAAAAAAATATATTAACTTTGTTTCTAGATATAATTGTAGAAAAGTAACCATAAATGCAAAAAACAAATATTTAAAATATTGTAAAGGATAGATTTTGTAACAGAATTGAAAATAATTATGCATGTTAAATGTGGAAACAGAGGTATTTTTCATAAATTTTAGTATTTATACTGTACAATATTCTATGACATATGCAAATTTAAAAATAAATTTTATTACTCCAGTATTATCGCATACATTGGCGCCCATTGTTTTGCCAGGGAAATGTCCACCGGCACTGCCTTTGTAACTTGCAATGTTGAATTCAGACACTTTTCTCCGGGAGGAATTTCTGTAGCTCCAGGAGAGATATGATAGAGCTTCGGGGGAGAAATTGCACTTTTTGATCATTGAAAACACAAAATCTCAAAATTTTCAGGGGGATGTCCCCCCAGGGCCACCCCCCTGAATTCAACACTGGTAAATCGCGATCACCGTAGTTAAATAATCGCTGCATGCGATGATTCTTGTTTCGCTAATTACGATCAATTTTGCGAACTCAACTCCTTTGTCAAACTTCATTCAAATTTAGAATTTATTCGAAAGGCATGTAGTCTCATGAAAAATTAAACATTTTCGATGACATAGATAATATGAGCATACGTAAGCATTTTTTCAAGTAATTTTTTTTAATCTATTTCCTGCTGTAAAAATACAATATATTAATTGCAATTAATTTGCTTTAGAAAGAAAAAATGGATTTAAAACATAAGCTTTGCGAAATGTACATACCAACAGAACTCAATTACCGCGGTGCAACTGTCCCGGTCAAAAAATAGCAGCAGTTCCTAATAGTAATCTAGAAATTATTTTTTCGTCACTTTATTTTACCACAGAATATTTGTAAATAATCAGACGAAAATTACTGTTCGAAAACAGTGCCTATTCCTGGTTAAGGGTGTATTCCGATCCAAACTGCCTTTTTTCAGATTTATTCTTAGAATCATTTTTGCTCTTAAATGCACCAAACTTTCAAATTCTCTTATTTCGAAACTACACAAGGTGACGTGATTGTCGATTCTTTCATAAATGCAGGAAAGGTTGCAAAAAAATGCTGTCAAAAACGGCGTTTTGCACCAAATTTTCCGAAGTGGGAGATCTGCGAACGAAAAAAAGTTCACGCTGAGAAAATAATTGCTTTTAAATCAAATTCTAATTAATTCAGAGAAAAATTACTTCACACGGCATCTTCTGCATCACTTCAAAAATCTCCTGAGCAAGTTTCATGTTTCTATTTTCAAAAGTGGGTCTGAAAATGTATCGGAAATTTTTGAGCTGTTGAACGTAGAAAATCATTTTTTCGAACACACCCTTAAGGTTACCCATAAATGTTGTCATAATTTTTTCAATATTTTTGACTACCTCCCCTTTTTTATCACAAGATGTCACACCTCACCATACTCCTTCTCTCCCCTCTTGTTACCTGTCTCTATTCATAAACATATACAAGAGGCTGAGAAACAAAGCACTAAATTATAGATCATGCTTCAAATTACGTTTTTAAACTTTAGCTATGTGTTTTAATGACATTTGTGAGCATACCAATAAAAATTATTCGTACATTTATTTTGTATGAAATAAAATTAAGGTTTACAGCAAAAATTTTTTTAAAATAATTATGCAAAATTTATAAAATATTAAAATGAAACAGCAATTAAAAGCAGTAGTATTTTGGAATTTAATATGTTTGGCATTAAATCGTTATGAAAAGAAATCTTTATGAAAACAAAGTACTTTAATTTCAAAATAACTTTGAATGGATTTTTAATGCTTTTATTTTAACCAAATTCTGTCATGTCACATTTTTTTCTTACCCCCTCCCACCCCTTGTCACACAATTTCACAAACCCACCCTCCTTTCACCAAGCGAGACATCATTTGTGGACGGCTCCTGTAATCATAGTGGCTGCTCACTAGAGGTCTGCATGGCCTAAAGCCTGTACCCGGCCCGGCGGAATGATTCCGAATTTTTAACGGGCCGGGCCGATAAAAAATTATCGAGCCTGCCAGTTCGGTATAAATATTTATGCAGAAACGTTAAAATATGAGATATTTTTAATGAATAAACTTTAAGGAGAATAGATATAAATGTGTGTCAGAAGGCGATACTAGTTTGACAACATCAATACAGAAATGTAACTAGTATAGAGATCAGCATCGGACAGTTACATTCTGTTTAATCCGGGCTTAGTATTTTTTTAGCAAACTCGTGCCGGGACGAGATCAGGCTTGCATTGTTTTTCTATAGATAGTCGAAACTACATTTAATTGTTCTATGAGGCAGACAACATGATTTGTAAAATTATTAATGGCGATAAAGAATTTACGTCAAAGTAATCTTTAAAAATATATTTCTTGGTGGTTCCTCAATTCACTTTTCAACCAAATGTTTAACACATTTTCTGACTAATTTTTAACTGTAAACGTATAAAATTGACAAGCATGACTATTAAAGGGATTTGGAATCAAATAGCGTTTTTCATTTTTGTCAAATAAGATAGTTGTATAACTTTGTTGAGTTATAAGAAATTATTGTCACATGGTTTCAGTTTTTTCTTCCTTCCCATGCTGTCGCTTTCGGAAATCTTATTCAAAACGCTGATTTTGACAGTATTTTCTTAAATTGCTTATATAGTAAAATGGATAACGCAATTCGATTACATAGTTTCTGAATATAAATACCTGCTAATCTTATGCGTTTCCGAAAAAGAAATGAATTTAGAAATGTATCAGAAAGTGGCTCTTTTGGATTTGAGAATGAATTTGGATTTGGAATCTTTAATAAAATGATGTAGAAATAAATCCATAAATCTACTTTTATTATTCAACTTCAAAAGTTATGATGTTTTTAACTTTCTTTTATTCTAAACCATATTATTTTTTTTTATGAATCTTTGTTTGAATGTTGAAGATCTAAGTATTTAAGTTATCATTAATGTTACTATTGGGTATTTTTTGTAAAATGTACTGCAAAATCATCCCATAAA
Organism: Maratus speculifer; assembly: GCA_964019185.1. Classification (NCBI taxonomy): domain Eukaryota; kingdom Metazoa; phylum Arthropoda; class Arachnida; order Araneae; family Salticidae; genus Maratus; species Maratus speculifer. Next base: position 98,459,188 of record OZ025297.1, on the reverse strand, counting down.
TCTGTATGCAGTATTCTTTAAAGAAATCTTAATTATATGACAAAAAATCTTATTTTTTAGGAATAGTAGAAATTATGTCAGGCCAGATCGTGCAGAACCGGGCCTAGAAATGTAAAAATATAAACAGGCCGGGTCGAGCTCGGGTCGAACTTTTTAGTTTTACCCGAGCGAGGCCGACCAAAATAACTTTCCTTCAGGCAGTCCCGGGCCCGGGCCTGAAAATTCTGGCCTTGCAGATCTCTATACTGCTCGTTATTGTAGCGTCGCGTATCGTAGAATGATTACTAGCTGCCTTAAAAGTTAATTTATTACAAACTGTTGAGAGATTTTACCTAAGAAGAATCTTTACTTATTTGTTCCTTTAAAAGTGTGTTTATAGATACATTGTTTTTCATATGTAATGTATACGTCATTGAATTCAATAGGTGGACGAGGGTACGCTCGGAGCATTGAAATTTCTGCCCTGTATCATGTATACAATCCCCATACTGTTTAACGAACAAATTGTGAGTCGCACAAATACATAGACTATTTTCCCAAAAGTGCACAATGTAAATACAAAATTTACCCGGAAAAAATTCTGTTTTTCAAGACAAATATTATATTTTTTTAGACTTACAACTTTTTGAAATGCAAGTAAAAAACAGGAATGGCCCTTCAATTTTTCTTTTTGTAATTTTTAAAACTATATCGTTTTTAATTTAAAGGCATTGAAAATTCTGCCAAGTATTTTTCTGTCATTCTGTCTCATCTCATTCTATCAAGTAGCTGTTGCGTTAGACTTGAGAAAATAAGTGACTATAACATGGCTTAATCCCTTGGGGACAAGCGACACGTATACGTGCCGCAAAAAGGCTTAAGAATCTTTGTTTATCTTCACCAGTAAAACCTTACTGTGAAATTTGCCTTTTTTTACTCGGAGCAGTTTTTCGATTTAATATGGCACAAATTTCTGGTTTTAAAAACCGGTGACAAAACATTAAAAAATTCGTTAAAAGCTCCCGTCGCGAAGGGGTTAAAATTTCTTTTCCAGCTTGCAATCGCATGCATGTTACTTTGAATGTAGTTTTTCGGATTCTATCCCTTCTCAGGGAATTATTTTCATCTTCTACAATCATGTTTTTCAGATAAACATGATAAATTAACGGTATGAATATTAACATTAACATTAGTTTGTTACATTTGTATGTATAAATTAAGTTATACAGCAGAAAATGTTTCATTGAGAATAGCTAGCATCCTAAAAAACTACATTTTGATTTGGGAAAAGTGATAAATAGGCTTAAAAACTACTCGGGAAGGAGATCTACTAAGGAATCGAATAGCTTTTCTCATTCTTTGATAAATCTAAATTTTCTTTCATAAAACAATATCAAATTGGGCGTTTTAAGTGGATTTTAAAATCAGGAAACTCGTTAAATGTGGGCCATGTGACAGCAATCGATTAGGATGCATTGATATTTTCAAAAACTGAAAAACACTCTTCGATTTCAAATTGCTTCAACTTCCATGCCAGAAAGTTTCATCCTTCTATGTATAAAAATGATTCTGTGAATTTGTTAGCATTGTTGATCGGATGAAGACATTTTTGTTTTAGAGCTTGCCTTTATGAATCTTTATTTATATTCATAGAAATTATTTTTTTTTTTTTTTTTTTTTTTTTTGTAAGATGGCTCATGTTAAAGGCAACCTTGAAAACAACTCACTAATGGCTTATCTAATTAAGATAAAACCTAAGATATAACCCCCGCTGATGCGGAAAAAACTCTTAACTAAAAAAATCATCGTTTTTTTTTTTTTTTTTTTTTTTTTTTTTGTAAAGGCGGAATAAGTGTTTTTTTGCAAAGACCTTGGCCTTGGACTTGAAGGATGCGGAAATAGCTTCGCCGACGAATCGAGTGTCCTCATGATCACTCAAGACTAAATAAGCTTTTAATCGTAGAGATTAACGCAGGTTTTTAATTGACTCGTGACTGTGATGTGCAACAATTACAGGCATTGGCAAAATCAATAAAACTATTTTTTTTGTTGTTGTTGTTTAGCGAATCTTAGTATGTATTTTTGGATTTTAAATTTTTCTTCATTAAACATATGGTATCTTAATGAAATATTGTTATTTTTTACTTAAAAAAATCTAGTAGTCATAAAAGCCTTAAAATTTTTACTTTTTTCATATAAACATCGGCTATACCAATGAATACATTTTTTTTTATTCGGGGGATCTATTATTTTTAAAAGCTTTAAAAATGTTACTTTTTATTGAACATCGGCTGTCTAAATAAATTTTTTTGCTGTTGTTTGCTTGTTTAGGGAATCTAGCATTTTCAAAGGCTTTAAATTTTTGCTTTTATCTTTCTGAGCATCGGTTACATTGATGATTTTTTGTTTTGTTTTGTGTTGTTTAGGGAATCTAGTATTTTTAAAGGCTTTCAATTTTTTACCTGTTTTCTTTTCTTTTTCTCTCGCTTTCTCTCCCCCCCCCCCCTCTCTCTCTCTCTCTCTCTCTTTTTTTTTTTTTTTTTTTTTTTTTTTTTTTTTTTTTTTTTTTTTGAGCGTTGGCTATATAAATGAATATGTGGTTTATCTTTTTTTTTTTTTCGTACAAGGAATTAAGTACTTTTAAAGCCTTTAAAATTTTTACTTTTTCTTTATTGAACATTCGGTTTTTTCAATGAAAATATTATTTTTTGTCTCTGAAATCTAGTACTTTATAAAGGCTTTGAAGATTTTACTTTATTGAACTCGGCTAATTCAATGAAATATTGTTGTATTTTTGTTCAATAGATCTAGTATTTTTAAAAGCTTTATTAAAAATTTTATTTTTGTCTGTATTGAGCAGCATCGGTAATATCAATGAAAATATTATTTTTTGTTTAGAGAATCTAGTTTTTTTAAATGCTTTGAAATGTTTACTTTTGTCTTTATTGAATCTAATGTATACCAGGGTTGGCTAGTTTTTTACAGTGTGCAGTTTTATCCGGTTTAAACCGTCATGTCAAAAACCTCGTCAGAGTTGGAGATCCGAGCATTGTAAATCAGGATTTATCCAGGTCTTCGATTGCTTCACACTGTTGGTCTTCCGGTCATCATTTTAATTTTTCCATGGCCAGAATTATTTCTAATCCTGCCTCTCCTTCTCACTTAGATGTTCACGAAGCTTATTTTATTTGTAAAAATTCTAATACTCTTGTCAACGATCTCTCTTCATCCTCCTACCTTTCACCCGCTTCCTAATATTAAACCAATAGACAGGTTGTTTTCGAATTTCTTGTTTAAATTTGAATATTTTTAAAGAATTTCTCGTTTAAATTTAAATATTTTTAAACTTTTTTTGTATAAGCTAGTTGAGATGGATAATATGGCTATTTTTTACTTTTTCTATTTCAGAGGAGGTTTTTATTTTTCTGAGGTATTTTCACTTTCGGAAACTAAAATTACTTTTATCCCAAAAAAAAAAAAAAAAAAAAAAAAAAAAAAAAAAATGAAATGAAAAAAAATTGCCAAAATTGAAAGGTAAAAAATAGCCGTATTAAAGATCAACCTCATCTATCTTATGAAAAAAAAAAAAAAAAAAAAAAAAAAAAAATGTTTAGAAAATATTCGAATTTAACTGAGAAATACAAAAAACAACCTGTCCATTGGTTTAACGTTACAGAGCGGGTGTTTTCAAGGGAGTGAAGACTCCCCTTAAATGGTTATAAAATATTTCTCCCGATACATTCTAAACGGAACATTTATGGATGTAATGCTGATGTGTAATCAGCGTAAGACCTCTGTCTCCGGCTCTATCTTTTTCTCTCTAAAACGATTGTAATTCGAGAAACCGAAGTGTTAGCGTGGCCTTGAAAGACAGGACATTCGATCAAGTCCAGACTGCGGATTAAGGGTAAACAATTAATCAGAATCACACGCTTAATCTGATAGAGTGTTTATTTCGGAAACCTTATCCTCTTTTGACTCTGATCTCAAGATGTTTCGGGCATTTTTTTTTTTTTTTTTTCTGTTTCTGTGAAATTATGATTTGACATTTGTCAGTAACAGATAATTCAGCGCTGAAACTAGTCTTTTTCGCACCCCGGGCAAACGTGGATTTTGGCACTCCTCTCCCCCCCTCCTACGCAGATTAAATTTGCAAAAATAATTTTATTAAGTTTGAAACAGCTGACTTATTTCAAATATATAATCGTAAATTATATTATACTGAACTAAGTGATAAGCTTTTTCAAATATAGATTCATTAAAACCTTGAAAATAAAATCGAAAAAAAAGGAGGAGGGGGAAATCCACAAATAAAATATTTATTTGGCGTCCCATTTGCATGACTCCCCAGGCACTTGCCCCCTCTGCCCCACTTAGTTTCGGCATTGAAATAATTTTTCGAAGACTGAGGAGGGGAGGGGGGTATACAAGCTGTTCAAAAATACTCTCTTTTTCTGACATATTTTCATCCGCAAATGTATGAAATTGGAAAATACTCTTCTTACCGATATTTCGTAATCGTTCTCTTTTTCCTATAAAAGTAAAGAATAGATCGGAAAATAGTGTTAACGTTGCCAATTTAAGCAGATAAAACAGTAGGCAAACAAATGTATCATCGCCGAATGGTCGAAAAAAAAACGCACTTCGGAGTAACTAACGATTCTGAAAGGCTTTCCATTACTTTCAGAAATCGTAACCGAGTTGTTCAGAAACGTTTCTGAACCAATAGGGCTCTTTTCCTGCCAATTTTTATCAAAATTACTGTATGGCATGGGTATGCCATAAGATTATTTCTCAAAAGATGGTGTAAACAGAATTTAAAAAAGTCTACTACAATGCATGTCCGGAGCCGTAATAAAAGTGTTAATCTATATCTATACACACTGTAAAAAAAGGGGCAATTTTACATAATTTGTGTTGGCAATCGGAACTTGTAAATACAATCTTTGCAAAATTGTCCTTTTATTTATTATTATTTTACTGTGTATTTTGGATATTTTCTTTCTTTCTCTCTCTCTCTCTCTCTTTTTTATTGTTTGTTTATTCTACCTAATCCTCTTCCCCGCAAATAAAATTGAAAAAAAAAAAGAAGAAGAAAATAGAAAAAAAACCCATCTTTAACTATGTGAAATTTTCTAACACTTTCGAAAAATGTTTTATACAAAATCACTAACTTTACATACATTATCTTTAAATTAAGGCGAAACAAAAGAAAAAAAAAAGTGTTTTTTATTTTTTCATTGCTTCTGGTAAATCTTGGATATAATTAACCGTTTGCTCCCTCCCTGGGGACAAACTTTCCTGAACTCTCGTGTCTCACAAATCGGTTCAAGATAATATATCCTTCGTCTTTATAGAAAAAAACCAAAACGCTGTTTCGTAATGTCGTAGAATGTTTTTTTAAATAAAATTTTATGCGCGTACGAATAATTGTTTTAGAACACTTATGTACTAACGCACTGTGATATTAGACTTTTAATTTCAGTACAGCGTTAAATAAAAAAATACAAACAAGTCGGATATTTCATCTCAAGCATAGCAAATGAGGTGCGTTCCTACTATAACGAAATTTTAAAAATTATTCCGATCTTGGTGTAATAGTATACAATACTTCGGATCCAGTATAGCAGCCGAAATCTTTTATGTATCCCTATAAATACTATGCGCTTTTTATTATACAAGAAGTAACTTGTAGTAATCCTCAGCAATGTATACCAATTTCATAAAATGTGAAATAGTTTAATATAACTAAAACACGCTTCAAACAGTGTTCCCCTTATATTATTATATAATGGAATACTTTTCTGTGGTCCTGTAAATTAATAACAAATATTCTTTTCATCACAGACTATACAGAATATAGATTTTAGTATAGACTTCACCTATGCATATCAATTGTATTATAATCGAAAAAGTGTAACATCATTAAAATGCGTTTGAAACTATTTTTTCCCATTGGCTGTAATATGACGGAATAATTTTGATTGCCCCTGTAATTGAACTAACATTCGATTTTCATAAAATTTGAAATGACTCGATAAAATTATGCCACAATTATGCATACGGACGCACTGAACGACGACTTTAGGTGCTGTTCGTAATTATTAATAATTACGAACGCACCTAAAAAAGACTATATTTCTTTTAAGTCTTGAGTTGGATAAAATACACTACAAAGCTAATGTATGTGTCTGCATCTCGTACATACAGCTGAGAAAACATTGGCGAATTTGCTTTTTTCTATCTATCTATTTAGGCAGCCCGTATGTTCCCTTCTTTCTTTCTTTTTTTTTTTTTTTTCTGGGCCATTTCTGAGCCTGCTTTCATCACGTGACCCATTTCGTAGGCTAGTTACAAAATTATAACCTCGTTTTTAATGTCAATTGCCTGTGGGCGATATCTTTTTTTTCTTTCACTTTCGTAGTCAGAACAGATGATCAGAAAATGGATCTTCGACGCGTTTTTTGTATGATAAGGAACAGCACAGCAATAGTGTTTGATTACATCCATGAATAAGCCCAGTGTCTTAGGACATATTTTTTAATGCCACACTCCACTTAAAAAAAAAAAGTAAAAAATAAATAAAAAATCGTAATATCAGTTATCTTTCACGCTTGTACCTACATGATTTTCATGAAGAAGTGGAGAATTGGTTTGGAAATATAGACTTCTGCTCTGACAAATAAGTAAAACTTTCTTCATGGCTGATTTTATTTATGTTCCAGACAGTCAAGTATGGGGCTTTGCAAATATAATGATATCATTTTAGGGGGTAAGGTGTGGGGGGATGTGGGAGGGGATCTGGCAAATGATATCGTAAGATATCTCTAGGGGGAGGAGGGTTTTGTCTTTTGATATCGATATCATTTTTGATCCAACCAAAATTTTATTTTTTAATTTTAACATGGTTTTCAAAATAGTATATTATCGTTTTTCAGTATGTTAACTATTTTTATGAAAATACAAAGTTTCTATTAAAATTACTAAATTATAAAAATATTTAATGCTAAAATATGAAGTAATCCAATATTTGACATCCTTTTTCTTCTTCATATATGTATGTATATGCAATCACTGTTCGAGAAACTCTGCGTGAAGTATATATTTGAAATGAAGTTTATGTTTCCTAATAAATAATAGAGAAAGAGAAAGAATGTTGCCCACTTGTTTTGTTGATGAAAATTTTTATCTCTTCACCATTACCTTATTCGTGCAGGGCTAGTGCAACAAGACATTATTACTGTTGAATACGTTATTTAACAGAAAGCTATTATAAAATACTTTTAAATAATAATAATAATTTCTTTGAAGTGCTTTATGATATAAAGGGATATTTTATTGACTTCTCTTAATTTGATTCAATAAAGTATGTAACCAGTTTTTATATCACTCCAAATAAAAGACAAATTCTAAAGATAAAGAAAAAAAAATAGGCATTGATAACGATATCATTACCAGAGGGGGTCGATGAATGATAACGTATGATATTAGATGGGGGGAGGGGGGTGAGGAGTCCAAAATTACCAAAATGTTGATACCGTTATTTATGCACAGCCCCTATCTAGACTTATCATTCGGAGTAAAAATTTAAAAGATGGAACGCAAGAAATCGAAAAATTCCTCTTTAAACAGATCTTTATAGTAGTAGGTAAAGCATCTATTGTACAATCAAACTTGTTACGATGGGTTGGGAGAAATTTCGTTTTCAGCAGGTTTTGGTCTTAACAAGCATTATTCCATAGTTATACCGCATTTTTTTTTAAACAGTCTACTGAAATTTATCTGCTAAATGCATCTCCAATAAACAATTAACGAAACAGTTGTATAACGGAAATTTGGCTGAAATTAAAAATGTCATGGTTTGTGTGAAATAACACACTTTCTAAGATACCTGTCTTTTGCTAAACTTCCATAATTAAACTTGACATTTTCTTTTAATTTTGGAGTAGGCTGTAATTTTTGAGGATAATAATCAAATGTTAAGAGTGTATTCGAAAAAATATTTTTTCTCTATCAACAGCTCGAAATTTTCTGATATATATTCAGACTCACTTTTAAAAGTAAAAACACGGAACTTGCTGAAGTGATTTTTGAAGAGACGTAAAAGAGGCCTTGTGATTTCATTTTTCACTTGATTAGTTAGAATTTGATTTATGAACAATTATTTTCTCAGTAAAAAAAATCGTTTTTGTTCCCAGATCTTTCGTTTTGAAAAATTCGGTTCGAAATTCCAATTTTTACAGCATTTTTCTGCAGTATTTCCGGCATTTATCAAAAGATCGACAAGCACGACATATTATGTAATTTCTAAATAAGATAATTTGCCAGTTTATGGCGTTTGAGAGCAAAAATGAATTTAAAAATAAATCAGAGAAAAGCAGTTTGGATTGGAATACACCTTTAATTAATTAAATTAATACATTTTGTAAAAATCACCATAAATGACAATGTCTGACATTGTCCCCTTATGCACACGTGTTGGTTCAGCTGATGACGAGCTGTTACTATTTTAGCTCGAAACGCGTCCTGCTTTGGTTTTTCATTTATGGTGATTTAGTGTATTATTTTAGTTATTAATTATTGAAAGTGTTTTCGGTGTTTTTTCACCTTTAAATAAGTTACGAAACAAGACATTACATTATTGAGAAACACCGACCCTGTTAATCCAGATCTCCGGATAATCCGGATCGGTTTGGTTATTATTACTATTATTATTATTATTATTATTACATTAATCATTTACATTACATTAATCATTTAGTCTCTGCACTGCTTTGCATTTCTCAAGATGATTTTGCTGAAAGAAAAAAAAAGGATGAAATTCGTCAAGATGACCACAGGGTTGGTTTGCAGACCTGTAATACAATATTCTGCGAACCATCGTGCAAGAAATTCAGCAAAATGGCTCGAAATATACATTCTTTTCCTTAATTATCTCTGCGTCGCCAAAAAAGAGTGCCCCCGAAACCGTAAAACACACATGCAGTAAAGGGTAAGGGTAATCGTGAAACACTACTTGGAAAAGATCTACAGGTGGTTGGAGAACCTATGACATTGCAAGCTCTTTCCAGATAAAATCTGGCGCCTGGGTACATTGCCAAAACCGACGTTGGACTTTTGGCACTTTACGGGGTGTTTCTAAAGTTATGTTTTTCTGGAACAAAGAACAAAAATTGACAGCTTTTTTGGAAACTGTGGAAAACATTTCCGTGGAAACGTTAAGATTAAATCTAGATTTCCCCCAACTTTGATAACGTAGATGAGCACTGGTATAATAACTTGCTGAGTTTGTGCTAAAATGTTAGAATGAAACTGTTATTTGTGTGCCAGTGATTCTAATTTATTTGGTTAATGCATTTAATTAGAGCGTTAAGGTTGTTAGGTAAATCTTTATATAATCTAACTAGTTGAATTCGCCTTCAAATTAGTTTTGTGCCTCATTATTAGAAAAATAAAAATATTCTTCAGTTCTGTTAAAGTCTATTATTGGAAAGAAGTTGTTTTCTTCTAACATCATGAGACAATCAAAGGTATGTTTTCTTTATGTAATTAAGGTGATTTCTCCTGAAGGTATTATCAACTAAATATAACTCGAATATCATGATTGTTAAGTTTGTAATTTTTTAAAAGCCGTGGGCTTTGATAAAGTGGATGGTATAATTAGCTGATTACGTGCTTAAAATGTTAGGCAAAAACAAGATTTGTGTTCGACGATTCTTATTAGTTATGTTCAGTATGTCTTTAAATATTCTTTGTCGGCTTATTTAACGTATCAAGAGTCGATAGGAGTTGTTTTTTGCTTGGGGTTTATTTTGGGAAAATAAAGTTATTTTTGTGAAATTTATTACATTTTTGTGGAAATAACATTTTGTAATGAAAGATGAAATTCTGTTATTCAAATTCGAACCAAATATTTATTAATAACTTCCTTAAGTCTTCTTGTTAGAGTTTTCCTTTTTGGTGAACTTGTTTTGTGTGCAAATTACACATTTTAAAATCTTACAAAATTAAAGTAATTGATGAAGAATACGTTTTTAATGTACAGTAGAAACCGGCTAATTCGGACCCTGTTAATCCAGATCTCCGGATAATCCGGATCGGTTTGGTTATTATTACTATTATTATTATTATTATTATTATTATTTTTCTTTCACGTTTGAGAAACGATGAGCTAATTTCCATAACATTAACTTGCTTCATCGTCGTTTTCTGAATTAAAAAGAAACTTTTTATGAAATCTTTTCGGAAGAACACCTTAAGCTTTCTTATTTAAACTACACCCAACGAACTACTTATGCTCAAGCGGATGTGTGACCGTACGGCTCGCAAAAGTTATAGAAAACTGGCATAGCAGAAAATTACAAACTTTTTATTACAATGTAAACATTTTTACTGACGGTAAATATTCAAAAACTTTAACATAAAGGTGATTTTCTGTAAGTATGTTTTATTTTATTTCATTTTTTTCTAATTCTCCGGATAATCCGGATTTTCGATAATCCGGATTAGGTCTGAACCCAATTAATCTGAATTATCGGGGTTTTACTGTAATGAAATTTTGTGAAGGGGCGTGTTTAGTAAAAAGTAATTTTGTGAAGGGGCCTGTTGTATAAAAAAGAGTTTAATGAAGAAGCCTGTATTATAAAATATAATTTTGTGAAGGTCGTGTTTTACGAAAAGTATTTTAGGAGGGAGACCTGTTTTATGGAAAGAATTTTATGAAGAAGCCTGTTTTATAAAAGGAATTTTTATAGAGGGGCCCTATATAGACCCCAAAATTTGTTTGGATCGGCTTTTAATCAGATTATTTAAAAAATATATTTTTTAAATAAGTGAATAAAGCTTTGAAGTTTCAAAAATTGCTTTTTAAATTATTATGTTATTGGTTTGTTACATTTTTATTCTCTAAAGAAGATATCATATGACAATCGAGACTGTGTTTCCTTTCATAAGTGTTTTTTAATAGCTCCAAATTCTTTAGATTTCTTTTTCTTTTTTCTTTGGTAAGTTATGTACAGGGATAATATGGTCTTTAATTAAAGTAAGTCATTTTAATCTAATATCGATAAAAGAAACAATTTTCATAATATTTTTATTGAAATGAAATGTTAAAGTCAATCTATTTTCTTAAAAAATTAGGAAATGTAATGTATGAAAAATTAAAAGTAAGATAATTCTTGTGTTATCAAAGTAAAAATGCAAATTTTATTTAAAAAAAAAAAAAATCTCTTTAAAATGGAGAGAATTTTCATCTTTTTTTTTTCTTGTCTCAAAATTTAACTTGATGAATTTTTATATGCATAATGATTATTAATTTTTTTGTATGTATAATTCTATGTATAATTAAGCTTTTTTTCAATCTGCCTGTATACTAAATAAAAATTTCCGAATTTTATGGAAATGCTTGCCTGTTTAAATAAGAAGTTTCTATATCCTAATTCCCTTTATTAAAAGGCAGTAACCAAGATAGAAATCTAGCAATATTTAAACTTAGTATATAGTTTAAGGTAATCCTATGATAGCAGTTTTTAAACAAAAGTTAAATTAATTCTAAAATAAAATAAAATAAAATTCTTTCAGAAGTGACTTAAATAATTAATTTATATTAAAATATTAATAAAATTAAAAGCGTATTATTTTAATGAATACACGGTTTTTGTTTTTCAATCATATTTTATTTTCTTCTTTTTAGAGTTTAAAATATTTCATTATTGCAACTTCGTACCCATTTCGTCTGCTTTTATGAGTGAGGTTGGGAGTATCTATCTATAATTTCCATAATAAGGATTTCTAACCTACAAACACTTTTAGAGAATAATATATACAGTCGGCTCTCGTTAATTCGAACTCGTCGGGACCGCAAGAAATGTTCGAATTATCCGAAATTCGAATTATGGAAAATATGAAATGAAAACATGCTTAATATGGTTCTGTTACAAAATAATTAATATTATAGTGTTTTTTTTAATTTATTTCGTAATGTTATCATTAGAATATGACTTAATATTAAATTAGAATGCATAAATACATAAACTAATTAAAAGATTAGAAACAAGCACAATGGAAGAAAAATTTAAAGCGTCAGTGATGGACAGACGGGCACTAAAAATTCGGATATCAAATGCATGGAAATATATGTATACTTGTTCGGAACATATTTCACAAATATCAAAGGAAGAAAGTTATTCAAATGATCTGAAATCCGTGAGAAAGTAGAGAAAAATGAAAAATCGGAATTCTCATTTATTCGAATTAAACGATGTCAAGAGAAAATGAGTTCGAATTAATGAAAAATTTTAACGTTATTCTACCATTGAAGATTTCGGGACTTCATTTTTAGTTCGAATTAAGCGAAGATTCGAATTATCCGATTTCGAATTAACGAGAGTCGACTGTATAACATTGATAATGCATTCAGTTATTTCAAAATGTAAAAAAAAAAAAAAAATTGAAGTGGGGATTTTTTGATGCCATCTATGACGGACAATCCTGAATTTTCATCCCAGTCACAAAAATGCTCGAATTTTATTTTGTGGCACATACATTATCAACCTACAATCTTTGATTGTACATCTATCCGACACTAGACTATTTGTGCCTTACTGCCTTGTTTAGTGCTGTCCCATATACGCCTGTAAATTGGAAGATATGGGACACATTTTGAAACTCACACTTTCTTTAATTATAAAATAGCTTTTATATGCAATACAAATTGTTCAGAGAGATAGTGTTTCACCTTGCTCTCTATAAATTGAAATTTTTGTTTTTGTAAATCTTAAAATCAATGAGTCAAATCACTGCATTCATATCAGTGTCTTGATGGAGTGTACTCCTTTTTATTAATGTAAATCTTAAAATATACAAATTTTAAAGGCGTTGAAAAATCGATATTATTTATTTATTATATACCTTAGATCTTTCGGATGCACTCGCATCCATTTTCAAAGGACGAAAAAAGATTGTCTTTTGTTATTCGTTTAGTTATTGGTTATTGGTATTATTTAGTCATTTGCTTTAGTTATTAGTTGATGAATATCCTTGGTGTTTCGGTGGGCTCCTTGTAACTTTGTTGGCGCACGCGGACTGTTTTTGTTTTTGTCTCAAACAAAGTTTATTCTCTTACTTTTGTAAAAAATGTCCCAGACCAGCATATAATATAATAGGTACATATATGTATATATAACACTGGCGTCCGGCTAATCGAAAAGTATCAAAAAATTCATTATTTATAAGAAATATTAATTAATCTCGCAGTATTAAAATCTTTAATTTAGCTATCGCCGATCTCTTCGAACAGTTGCTTCCGGAGTAACTACCGAACCAATAAGAGTTTCCTCGCTCAAATACTACAATAGGTGTCGTGTCATAATTTCGCCTAACTTGTGCCTGTCAGCTGTCGTCATCTAATTTTCTAGGTCAAAGATGAACCTAGAAAACGCTACACTCCCACTACTCTGCTGGCAGACTGATGCAACAGTTGGTCCAACGCGGAAGATTCCTCCGCGTTTTTCCTGTTACGCCTGCTTTTCCCCCGCTACACTCTACAAATGTTTGCTTCTCCTACGTACGCGTGCGGTCAGTAGGAATATTTTGCACATGTACCGTGTAGTTGCTGGTTTTTACTACATTTCCTCTGGAATTATAGAAAGGGAAAAGCGTCGCACAGTGTTTCGCTTTCCGATTGTTTGAGGAAGTACTTTTATATCAGTGCTTTTTGTCTAGACGCCCACGATGCTAAATGTTATTGCAACAGTTAATTTGTTTAAAAGTAAACTTTTTTTTTTTAGTCTGTTCTTAAATGAAAAAGGGCAATTTGATGACACAAGTTTTAATTTACTTTTGTTCGGTAAATGATGCATGAAATGATCAGGTGTTATTGTTAGAAACTATCAAACCGCATTTATTCCCCCTTAAAAAAGAAAAAAAATAGATTTTTTAGAAAATAGTGTCGAAATTGACATTTAGAACAAAATTTCCTCACGGAAGAAGATTAATTATTCATACTGGGGTGAAAAAATTTTTTGTCACGTGATCGATACCTCTTATAACATAATAAGTAATTTATTCATAAAAAATAGAAAACTCAGTTAGGTATCAAATCGCTTTCGCAGTCAAGTTTTCCAGTATTACATCTTTCTGTTGACAAACGAATTTGTAAATGTGTCAAAACATCTTACGCTTGTTGAGCAGAGCAGTTGAGATTAGCCTTAAATACGAAAGATGTTCAAATATGCGCGGGGTCGGGTTTTTGGCCTTCATTCAATAATATATTAAACCCTTTATGGCCCTATGATATTGTTAAAAAAATTAATTTAATACATCGATTACTAGTACTACAGCTTAGAATGAGTTATAAATAACTTACTTTATCTTGTAAAGCACTATTGGTATCACAAAACAAAAATATTTTTAGAAGGATGATTTCTTTTTCATTTGCATTTTTTCAGCTTTCTCAACGTAAAAGTTGTAGAGGAAAAATTTCAGTTAAGAAATATTTATTTATTTCTATTGTAAGAGTATTATATTTGTAGATTTCCTGATTTTATAAAATACTTAAATAAATAAATAAATAAATAAAATATGCTAGTGGAATTATAAATATTGCACAAAATACCTAAACATACAAATTTAACTAATTAATTGATAAAATCCTTCTAAAATGTATTAAATGGCAGTATAAAAATTTCTAATGTAGTTTCAAAAATTCGCAAAAAATATTTTAGAAGATAAAACTTTTTTAAATTCATGATTTGTGATAAAAAGAGTTAAGTATATACTACTCTACGTACGCCAGTCTGATATCCATATTTTGAAAGTTAGAAATGAAAGAGTTCTTTATTGAAAATAATTGTTTTAAATTTAATTAGAAAATATTGAACATATTTTTATTTTTTAAAAAAAGCCTTTTATTAAAAACTGAAAATTAAATACAGCCTACTTTTAAAATAGAATTTAGTTAATTAATGTTCATCAAACATTACATATTCATTTCTCAACAAAAAATGTCTACCTTAAATGTTTTTTTTTTTTAATTTTATTTATTTTAAGACATATTTTTAAAAATAGAAATAAGAAAATTTTATTTATAATTTGAAAGTTTATAGTTTTATATAGTGTTCGCTTTCGAATTGTCGAAAAAGTACTTTTGACTTTGTTGTTAGAAAAACACAGGCTGTTTATTAAAATGGGAAATGATTGAAACGAAACATAAATAAATAAAATTGCTAAAGAAAAGCAATGCAAGAAAACTAGTATAAAATTAACACTTAAATATGTTTTTCTTATTGCCCTAAAATTAAATCAGATGTTTTTTCTCTTTTTGAAATAAATAATTTTCTACTTAAAAAAAGTTCACATTTTTTTAATGCAGAAATTCAATAAAATAAAAGAAATTACCTTTTTTTTAAAAAATTTCCTTATATATTCTTAAAAATCAAATTGAAATATTTTTTTAATAGATATAAAATTTGAAGTTTTAATCAATTTGAAATAAAGGGATTTTTTCTATTATTGTTTCAGAAAACAAATTAAAATTTTTTATTTATAGTTATTATTACAATTTCATTACTATTAATCTTTTTTTAAAAAGAAAATATGTATGTTAAAAAAAACTTGCATTGTTTAAAAGCTTTATAAGGATAAAGATAATTTTTCTTTGGTTATTCAAAAAATTATACAATGTTTTGCTTAAATAAAATGTAGTGATTTTTTTTTTTTTTTTTTCAGAAAGAGTTAATTTATCAATTTTTAATTTATAGCAGTATTCTTTTTATTATTTTTACAAATTAAAAAACAGATATCATTAAAATAAATATTGTTTTTATCATTTAAAAAATAATAGAAAGCAATATTTTTCATTTTACAAATGAAATAAAACATAATTTGTTATTAAATTAAAGAAAACTTGAGTGAAATAATAACGTATGTCTAAGAAATAAAATAAAATATTTGTAAGATTTTTTTCCTTTGTCATATTAATATGGGATTCTCTTTATTTTTTTTTCTCTTTTCCCCTATCCTTCTCTTTATTTTTTATTTTTTTATTTTTTAATTTTAATGCAAAATTTAATGTAACGTGTGTTTATAAATAGCTGTTAAACATGTAAAAAAAAAAATAAAGTACAGTAATAAATATATCTTTAATATAAATAGGAATATCTTTTAATGATTTATGTATAATTAAAATAATAATAGCAATATGCGTATAGTAAGTAGTATTAAGATAGTGAGTTGGATTAGGAGAAAAATTTAGTAATCTACATTTAGATACAATATAAGTAAATGTCTCATAAATTTTATCGCATATAGAGCGAGATTAAACTATAGCAATGGTTTTGAACCATTGTTGTGCTGTGGTGAAATTTGAGATTTAATATTAAAAAAAAATCTATTATTTCGAAGTTTATGGTTTTTTTACATGCTCTCCATAAGAATATCCAAGGAAATTATAAAAAGGTCTCATATCATCAGATTAATTTAATTCTTGTATAATTTTTTTAATCGAATCTTAAAAAATTAATGTATATATGTTTTTAAAAAAACATTTTTTTAAAAGTAAAAGTTGAGGTACATAAGTTTATAAGAATTTTAACATTATTCAGTCTTTGAAAATAAAAGTAAATATAAGTTTTTAAGAATTTTGACATTCTTTGAAACGTAAATTCAAGGTATATAATTTTTTAATAATTTTAACATTTTTGGGAATTTAAGAGTTAATAGAAAATAAATTTATAAAAAATTTAAAATTCTTCGAAAATAAAAGGTAACGTATTTAAGCTTTTAAGAATTTTAATGTTCTTTAAAATGTAAAAGTTAAGGTATACAATTTTAAAAAAATTTTAAGATTCTTCGGAATGTAAAAGTTAATGCAAAAAAGAATTTATAAAATTCTTAACATTCACGTTGAAAATAAAAATTAATGTGTAAAAGTTTCCAAGAAATTTAAAATTTTTTGAAACGTAAAAATTAAATATAATCGCATGTGAGTTCATAAGAATTTTAGCATTATTTTTCTTACAAAATATAATAAGCCATTTTGACCCATTTTTTTTAATACAGAGGATTTTGTATGTTAACAAAAAAATTAATAATTGACACATTTTTAATACATGTAATTTCCTCATCATAACGCGTCGTAGATGTTTGACCATAGGTTAAGCCATCTAATTTACGTTAAATTAAAAAAACTAATGTGACAAGAAAAAGAAAGGAAAAGAGTCCTTTAGAATAAGGCCATTAGTTTTCAGAAGGCCTTCTTATTAAGACTTATATTTATTTCAAGGCTGTTTCCACAGACTCTGACCTTCTATATATGATTAATATTTTCTGCTCATTATTTCCGGTTTTTTTTTTATGATTGTCATTCATAATGTTTTGTATAAGGCAGCTGGCACACTTATATAATATGCTAAAAATAGGTGTAAATTGTTAAACATTTTTAGTTTTAAATAAATCGGATACCGAGTGTAAGTTTTCCTTTTTTACATTAGTATCTATGTATTTAAAACACAATACTGTTTCATTTAGTCATCTGGCCTGAACTTTCTACTGCACCAATTAGGATTATTATTATTGTTGTTGTTATTATTATTATTAGTTAAATTAGTTTATTACTTACTCATCATATGTAGTATAGGATAAGTCTTGCAATCATTTTCAAAATCGAAAAAACATTTTTAACGGGTTTACACGTTTTAAACATTGGAGATTCCAAAAAACATTATTTTTAGAAAAAAAAATGTCGTCTGTCTGTCTGTAAACGCTCTATCTCCGAACAAATTGAGATAGAGGCTGGAAATTTGGTGTGTATTTAGTATATAATAATGGAAAGATGACTATTTAATATCTTTAACTTCGATTATCCAATTTTTTTTTTTTTTTTTTTTTTTTTTTTTTTTTTTTGGATTCTCGAAATATTCGTTCTGATGAAAGGTACTTAAAAATTTTAGATTCTTTTTATTTTAAGAAGTTAATGTAAAACACAATGAAAAAACATAAATTTTGCATAAAGAACGGATTTCATTGAATAATTAGTTGCCGAGATATTTGTAATTCTATTTTCCGCATTCTTCGAATTAAAAGTGAAAATTTTATATTTTTAAGAATATTAATGCGATTCGTTTGCATTTTCGAATGAAAATGATTTCCGGAATTGATTGAAAAAGCAGCCATTTTGGATATGATAATAGACTTCAATATAGAAATTGCTTGTGACCCCCCCCCCCCCAAAAAAAAAGAGCCCTGACTGCCCTCTAAATAAAGGACTGGATCCGCTCTTGAATCTGCACCTATAGTATTTATATTCTTACGAACGTACCTAAAAAAATTGCTGTTAAACGCATATATTACAAAAATCTTAACTTTGCATCCAAAATATTGCAATAAAGCAGAGAAATATTTCTGGACAATATTAATGCAATAATATTGGATCATCAATATTGGAGCACTATTCATTCCCATATTAGCCAAGATACTAATATCGTATACTTGGAGATGAAAATAATCGACAGAAAAGTATTTATTCTGAAGCTTGAATTATTTCTCTTTTTTTATTATATTTTAGTGTTCCATCGTCGCGATCTCGAATGTCGCTGCTCGTATGCGTGTTCTTCCCTTTTAATTTCCTGTCAAAACAAAACTCACTTCCGCCATCTAAAAAAAAAATAAAAAATAAAAAGGAAGAAGAATGTATCGTATTCATTACTCATACTTTTTGTAAAACAAGAACAAAAAGTGTTTTGTCATTCACTTAATTTTATGTCAAAAATAAGATGAATAACAACATCGAAATTGAAATAATTTATCCTATTATATATAATTGGGGCTACTTTTCTGTTTATTTACGAAATAGAATAAGTCGCTTTTTTTAAAGAAAATAATAGTGAAAATAATAATATAGCATACATTTCCTTCTGAATTACTTGCTACTGTGTTTAAATGATTCATATTTACCAGTTTATTTATTTATTTATTTATTTTAATAAAATTGCATATTTAATTTAGAACTTCGAACATTGGAAAAATTAAGTAGCTTTTTCATATTATCATTTCATTTACTTGTATTAGTTGTATTAATTTATCCTTTATTATTAATTATTATTATCACTAGCGAAGATCGAGAAATGCAGGGGGGACGAAGTTTAAGGGATCTTTTATTGTTATAATACAAACAAGTATAGTTCAAATGGGAAAAAAGACCCTTCATTTATTTATTTATTTATTTATTTTAATAAAATTGCATATTTAATTTAGAACTTCGAACATTGGAAAAATTAAGTAGCTTTTTCATATTATCATTTCATTTACTTGTATTAGTTGTATTAATTTATCCTTTATTATTAATTATTATTATCACTAGCGAAGATCGAGAAATGCAGGGGGGACGAAGTTTAAGGGATCTTTTATTGTTATAATACAAACAAGTATAGTTCAAATGGGAAAAAAGACCCTTCAAAACTAATCAGGAAAGCGCCTTATCAGAATAAACCAGTATACCACATTTGAAGCGAATCCGATATTTTTGCAAGAAAAACTACTTACCTATTAAGGGAGGGATTAACCCCCCATTTCCCCCTTTTATACTTAACCAATAAATCTCCAAAGATAAGCAAGAAAACGTCATATCAAAATAAACCGGTGCAGCAAATCTGAAGCAAATTGGATAATTCTGTATGAAAAAGCCATTTATCTAAATTAAGAAGGTTTAAGCCCCCGTTTAAGGTGAAAACACACGTACATACAAATTCTCGTCTATTGGCGGCTTTTTTTTACTGTGACGACACAGTATTTTTGATTTCTAATGACATTTACAGTAAGCGGACTAGTGTCCTGCAAATTGGAATCTTTCCTTCAAATAGGTCGAACTCTTTATATCTTGATCCATTGTTCATCTCCTTGCTTTTTATGGTGACTAAACCGCAGAAGGGAGAAATACAAAAGAATTCTCCTAATTCATTTGACTGATCTAAAATTAATATGTGCCCGAAGCCTACCGAACCAATGAACCTCTAAAACCAATCTGGGAAGCGCCTTATCCGGACGAACTTATTTATAAAATTTAAAACAAATCGGATATTTCTGTCAAGAGTTATCAAGTTATGCACATACAAAACTTGCGGTACATTAATTCCCAGGCTTTGATAGATTGTGAGCTAAGGGGAAAAAAGTAAAAAGAAGAAATCTCGAAAAAGGTTTTTAAAAAATGTGGCAACAAGAAAAAATTAATTCATAAATGCTTCTTTAAATGTTGAAAATATTTTAGTTTCCAACATTTCTGAAAATGAACAATGTTTTCCGGAATCGTGGGTAATGCTGAAGGGATTTATTTATAACTTTGTAGATTAAAAAAAGTTTGCCTTTTTCTTAAAACATGGGAACCACAGAAGTAAATGTGTTAAAAAGTGCCCTTGCTTATTATCAAATTTACATAAAACAAATGAAATATGTAAGTGAAAATGAATTTAATTCTACCTGAATCCTACATCACTCTCATCTTATGCGGATGATGTGATTCGATAATGAAACCTCGCTCAGTTCAAAGTGGAAAAGTTTCACTTAATAGTGTTCTATTTCGACTACGTTCCATTTCTTACGGCCTATTGATCCATTTTTTTTTGTCCGTCTATTGTTCTGTTATTAGAATGTCATGGATCTATGATTTAAACGTTTTCACTTGTCGTTTATTTAATGCTCTAGTTGTGATATTCAATAATTATGCATAAAATCTGAATTTAAATGATGTTATAATATGAAAATAATTATTGGAAAGTTTCTTTTTTTTTTTCGATTTGGTGATATCAAATGTTAGTTCTTTACGTTTGTCATCATTAGTGTCACTTTTTGAATGGTTAAAAGCTGATTTCGTGACGTAATACATATTCAGTTTTATTATTATTATTTCTTTTTCCCGCGAGAAAGGCTGTATCTATTAATATCATATATTTAGGACAGAAAAGATGCCATAACCTCTGATTGAATTCGCAATATCTATATTAATTTGGTGAAATTATAATATATAAGTAATTATTTATAAAATCTTCATTTTAATGATGTTATAATATGCAAATAATTATTTTTCTTCAATGTAGAATTATCAAATGTTATTTTCCTTTTTCTTTTTTGTTTTTCATCATTAGTACCACTTGTAGAAGAGGTTAAAACCGTTTTCATGACATAATGAAAATCCAGTTTTTCATCAAGTCTGTATAATAATATATATTTAGGAAAGAAAAGACACGATAAAAATATGATCAAATTCGCAATGTTTAGATTTCTTTGGTAAAATTATAGTATAAAAAGGATTATTATATACATATATTTTTTTTTTTCAGTTAGTTTTACCGAATGTTGGTTTTTCACTTTTACTGTCTTACAAAAATTAGTATCTCGTATATATGTGATTTAAGTTTTTCATCTGTAGTTCAATACTCTAGTTAAATTACTCGATAATTATGAATAAAATCTTGGTTTTAATGATACTATAATAATATGAAAATGAATACTGCATTTTTTTTTTTTAAAGTTCAGAAATGTTGGATTTTTAATTAGATTTTATAACAAATACTATATATTCCAGTCGTTAACATGGGGCGACTTTTGAAAAAATCTTTCATAACTTTCCATTATAGGACCTCAGGAACCGAAATCACCCCCGCTTAAAAAATTCATATATGTACTAAGTTTACTCCGCACGATAATAGTTGTAATCATGCACGGATCGTCTTCAAACTCGTCAAAATTTTTGAGATAGCTAATATCTCAGAGGGGATGGAAATGGGCAAAATCGGCTCAAGGGGGTAGAAATGGGGAGGGCACAAAATTTTGAATGCCGCCTTAACATGATTCTGATAAAAACAGGTCTAACAGAAAAGTGACAGGAAATAATAAACATTTTTCGTGACAGCAGTTGCAATAACTAAAAAAAACACAATAAAATTATTACCACAAGAAAGATTTTCTATTGCAGTATTTTCACGTGAAAATGAAATAAATAGTTCGACAAAAAAAAGAATACTACATCATAACTTTTCTATAGGAAGATTTTCACGTGAAAAATGAAAATTAAATAACCATTTTAATTATTTTTTTTAAATTAATATTACTTCGTATTGTAAATATAAAGAGCGTCAGCAGGTGAATATGTGGTTATGTGGATTTGAAAAAAACGTATTGAGATATGGTAAAAACCCGGCTATGGAAATATTGGCATATTTTAACATTTTGAGGTTCTCTGAATTGTTTTCGCCCTTTTAAAATCGATTATATATATATATATATATATATATATATATATGTAATGATTCGACGAGATCGATGTTCCATAACAATGTACAAGTTCCAGTGGCACACCATCTATGAGGCAGAACAGATTACTACTACCAAGAATCAACAGTGGGACGAGCTGAGCAGTCGCTCCGGCAATTTGACCAGCAGTGGATGAGTTTATTGGGCTATTTCCCCATAAGAAAGTTCAATCAAGCAGTCTTTAAATTAATTTTATTAGAACTCATAAATAAGTTAAGTTCTTTCACGCAATCACCTTGGCACTCTCATCAAATTCTAATTCAGCGGAGCAAATAAAACGCGCGTCTTGATAGTTTAAAGAAAAGGTGCATTCTCCTCTCCTGAAAAGCCAAATGAAAAAATCATTTTCACGACAAAACTAGCGCCCTCCTACTCCGCGTCAATCATTTTTAAAAATCCAATCAGGATGGACTCGCGCCTCTAACGGACAAAATGATCAATTCTAATTGGCCGTAATAGGCGGTCTACTGGCAAGAACTATATTTTTTCCTCGGAACACTAAACCCTTTAGCAACGCGTAGTAACACTTGTCACGCGATGTTAAAAAATAAAAAATAAAATTAAAATCGCAGGAATATGCCAGAAAGTAAAAAGCTTACGAAATACTTCCCGCCTTTTTGAGAAGCAAGAAATAATTTATTAATAACTAAAGTAAGAAAAAGAATTTTAGCTGTTACAAGACGAAACTAAGATTGAAATATGTTCCACAAATTTAGAATTGAAGCTAAGAGAGAATAAAAAAAAAATGGCGCATATTTTTTTTTTTTTTTTTTTTTTTATTACAAATCCCCCCTCCCAGAAAGACGGGTGAAAAAGTAGGTCTGAGACCTGCAATTTCACAGAAAGGGAGATGATGCAGACTTAGCTCACGAAGTTGTTGATATAAGTAATAATAATTAGATACTGAATAAAAAAAAAAAAAATTAAATTAATTTCTCTTTTTTATATAAATATAGAATTCAAATTTAAAAACACCAAGGTGATGCGTGGAATAACTTCAAATTTAAATACAATAAAATAGGCTTCAATACAAATACAAGATATAATCTTGTTTAAAGTACACATCAAAAAGTAATTTGAAAATATAAGTAATTACCCATAGTAATAACATAAAAATGAAACATAAAAATGAAAAACAATAACGTTAAATTCTTTTTTAACAATGTCAAATCTAGAAATCAATTTTTAAAAGTTTATTTCAAAAATCTTCTTAAAGTCATATTTGGAATGGCATAGTTCATTACCTCATTTTAAGGATGTCTAATTCATTTAACTGTCCAAATTCATCAGCTAACATTATAATATTAGTTCAGTTTTTGTGTGAGTAAGTCCTTGAACATTCATAACAGTTCCATTTTGGAATCTTTGTGAAAATACTTTTATAATTGTATTTTTAATTAATAACACATTTTATAATATAGTAATAATAAAATTTAACAATGTAAATAATAAACAATATAATTAAGAAACATAATAAGGAAAAATATCAATAATAATAAATATCATAAGTGTAAGTAAATCTCATAATGGGTATAAGTAAATCTCTTAATAAGTAATAATAAATATCACAAAAGACATTCTTTAAATACTTAATCTCGTTTATCTCATCTCATATTTTTGGGATGAAATATAGAGAGAAGTGGAATAAAATAAAAAATGCAATCAACTATGAAATCATTTACTTAATCTGGTAATCCGAGTACAGGATTAAGTAGGAATATGTACAAAAAAAAAAATTAAAATATAATATGATAAATTAAAATAAAATAAAGATAAATAAAAATTTTGTTCATGTTTGAGAATGCACGTGACCTTTAAACTACTAAGATTCTTAAAAAGAAATATTAATAAATGATAAAAATAAAAAACAAGATCTATTCATGTCAAATAATTACGCAATAAATATTCTCTCGGTGTGATAAAACATTGCAAGATACAAGTAGAAAAGAGAAAAAGAAACAAAATTATATTATAATTGACATGTACTTGGACTGGAATGCAGAAGCAAAGAAAGAGAGAAAGAAAAAAAAAATATATTAAAATAAAGTGATAAAAATTTTGTTACTTGGCAAATAATTAATTTAATAATTGATAGATTAAATTTAATATTACAAATAGGTTCAGTTGAAAGAAAAAAAAAATATTCTAAGTAGAGTAATTCAGTACAGAATAAGAAATTTCCACTTTGTTCGTCTACGCCGGCATAAATAAACAAATATAAAAATTTCCAGACAAGTGACACTCTCGCTGCAGTCAAGAGATATCATTGCCATTCTGTAAGAATTACAGGATATTATCTGAATTAAAATATGAAAAGAAATTTACTGTTTAAGAGAAAAAATGATAAAATGATAAACTAGAGATATAGTTTAAGCTAAAGTTTTTACCTGAGTTTGTTGTTGTTGATTAGGGGGTTGTTGCTCATGACTTAATTTAAATTTATCAGGGGAATAATAAGGCCTTAATTTAGATACATGTACTATTTCTGAACTTTTGAACTGGTTTTGCCTATCAATTTCAAAATTTACTTCGGATAATTTGTTAAGAATTTTATAAGGGCCACTAAATACTTGTGACAACTTTCTAGTATTAGGGTACTGAAATTCTTCATAGATAACTAGATCTCCTATTTTAAATTTTGGTTCGATATAATCTTTATCATAATATCTTTTATTTTTTAAATGAAATTCATCAGTTCTTGTTTTAGCAATTTTAAGTGCTTCATGAACAGGGGGATAATAATTTTGTTGTAAGGGGGAGTCATAGGGTAATTGGCCAAAAAGTAAGTACGCAGGTGGAAATTTGGTAATAGAATGGGGTGTATTATTATATTCATTAATTACCTCAGTTAAAAGCTTAGTCCAGGGAATTTTAGAGGTAGTGGAGTTTACTTTACATTTTAATCTAGTTACTATTGTCTGATTTACTCTTTCACATTTCCCATTCGTTTGTGGATGATGGGCAGTGGTCAAACGTTGTTTAATATTATGATTTCGCAGGAATTTTTTGAATCTTGAAGAAGTAAAAGCAGCATTCCTGTCACTAAGTATTTTTTGAGGGGACTGTACACTTGAAATCTTACTAAAACAGAATAATTGTTGAGGGATTTTGATATTGAAAATTTGTTTCAGACAATTTGTATAAGTTTCTGTAGTGACACTTTTGGAAGGAAATGCCCAAACATATCTTGTGGCATGGTCTATTATAATATGGAGATATTTTTTTGTAGAATTATAATACTTGAACCCTCCTACAGTATCAACAGACAGACAGTCAAAAGGTTGATCTGTAGTGGGCATAGCTTGTAATAAGCCAAATTTTTTCTGTCTAGGTTTTTTATTTTTCTGGCAAATATCACAGTATTTAACAAAGTTAGTAATGTCTTGGGTCATATCTGGCCAATAATAGTTAGGAGAAATTAAATTTTGCATTTTTTGAACACCAGGGTGACCAAACTGTTCATGAGCAACATTAAGCAATTTTTTTCTTAGGGACATGGGAACTACCACTTTACGAAAACCTTTTCTTTTAACTATAATCAGTCCATTGTCATTAATATAATTTGATCCACACACATTTTCTTTTTCTTGCATCTCAATAATCTCTTTAACGTCAAGAAGAAAAGTAAGGGGTTTACAAAAATGAGAAATAGGGTTTCGGGACAACATGTCGGCTTCGACATTTGTAGATCCCTTTAAGTACTCTATTTTGTAATCGAACATACTTAACTTCAATGACCACCTAAATAATCGACCTCTTAAATGTTTGACATTTTTTAACCAAACAAGAGATGCATGATCAGTATGGATGGTAAATTGTACACCGTGAAAGTAATGATAAAATTTATCTAAAGTATCAATGATAGCAAGACACTCTAGTTCGGTAATGAAATAATTTTTCTCATAACTTCTCAATCCTCTAGAAAAATAAGCAATTGGATGTAAAAAGTTATTATGGTCGGGTTGTTTAAGAACTGCACCTACCGCTACCTGAGAAGCGTCAACAAACATGTGTAGGGGTAATTTTGGGTCATAAATCTTTAAAATTGGTTTAGCAATGAGGGCATCTTTTAATTTTTGAAAAGAGTTTTGACATTCAGTATTCCATTCCCAAATAGTATCTTTCTTAAGTAATTTATTTAGGGGGTGTCTAATTTCAGCATATTTGTCAATAAATTTATGATACACATTTATAGAACCAAGAAATCTTTGTAATTCTTTAGTGTTAGTAGGAGGTTTTAATTTTTTAATCGTTTCTATATTAGTATTAGCTGGAGTTAAAGTTCCATTTTGGATTTCATACCCTAGAAAATTGATTTGTTTTTGAGCAAAAGTACATTTAGATAATTTTAATTTAATATTTTCTATTCGGCATAAATCAAAAATTTGGATGAGATGCTGTATATGTTCATCTATTGATTTAGAAAAAATAATTATATCATCAAAATAATAACAAGCAAAGTCTATTTTATATTTTGTAAGAATTCTTCTAATTGTCCTGTTGAAAATTGGGGGGCCTACCTTTACACCAAAGGGGAGAACATTCCATTCCCAGAGCCCACAATTAGTAGTAAAGGCTAACTTTTCGGAATCGGCTGGGTGAATAGGTATGTGCCAATAGCCTGAGGCTAAATCTAGTGTAGAGAAATATTGGGCACCACTTAATTTGTCTAAAATTTCATCTATTCGGGGTAAAGGTTCAGCGTCATTTTTCATGATAGAATTTAATTTTCGGTAGTCAACACACATTCGGGTTTTTTTACCTTCATCTCGTTTATTTACTAACGTAACTGGAGAAGAGTATGGGCTATAACTTTCTTTAATTAACCCAGCAGCTAATAATGATTGGATTTGCTGAGATATTTCTTTTTCATCAGCAGTGGATGTACGATAAGGCCTCAAAGATATTGGTAGGTCAGATTTAAGATAAATACGCTGAGGTTCAATATTAATTCTCCCTACATCATATTTATTTTTTGCAAAAATATCTAAATAATCCCTTAAAAGTTCCCTTACATTTTTATTTTGAATAGCATTCAGATCCCCCAATAGATTATAATCATCATTATTAGTTCGCGACAAGGATTGAGGAGTTATGGTATTTCCATAATCGGGTTGCACAGTAGTATCATTTTTTATAATATCAAAATGAAGCAATTCTAAGTTATCACTGGATATGTTGACATATGGGTTTAACGAAATATTGTCTTGTAACACCTGGCTTTTTGCACAATCAATTTTTAATTTAAATTTGGCACAATCAGGTAAACCTAAAATAGCATAGTCCAAATCAAGTTGACTTACTAAAAAATTAACATATCTCTTTATATTACCAAATTTAATACATAATCGACAAGATTTATTAATTGTAAGAGTTCCTTGTGCCTGTCTGATAGTAATAGGGGTAACATTATGTAAATTACCATTTAAATATCGAACAAATTTGAGGGGTAAAATTGAGACAGTTGATCCACTATCCACCACACAATACACTTTGTTATTGCCCACATATCCAGGGATGATTAATTGTCAAATATTATTAGTAGGGGGTGGTTGAATATGAGCAGGAGTTTGAGCTTGAAAGGAATTTGTGTTAAATATACAACTCCTCTCCCAATGATATGCATTTTCTATGCCTCTGTTTAAACATATTCTGCACGGACGACTTGGGTAATTGTTTTGATAATGAGTTGCAGGCATTCTAGGAGTGAAAAACCTAGGATTAAAATTTTGGAATGGATTGTTTAGAGTAGGTCGAGTCCAATGTCTGGGCTGAGGATTGGGATTGTGCATTGGTCTAGTTTGTTGAAAATTTCTATTGCCGTTATTAGAGGTATGATTTGGAATCGCTGCTAATTGTTTAGCAATGCGAAACCATTCACGAGTATTGGAAGGAGGGTTAACCATCAAACAATTTTGATACTCCGGCTGAAGGCCATCAATTAATCCCTGTATAATTAAATTTTCCTCAAGCTGAAGTTGCCTTCCAATCTCAACTTTCTTTCTAAAATAAGAATCCAAATCACTTAGATCATTTAACTTTAAGGAAGTAAATTCAGAAAATTTTGGAACTCTAACTTGAATGAATTTTTCACTTAAAATCTCGACAATTTCTTCATAAGTAGCACAATCCAAACAATCATTTATATAAGTTTTTAGCGCTTCCCCCTTTAAATATTTTGAAATATTTTGGTGTTTCCACTCATTATCTTTCTTTTCTACCGAACATTCTCGATCAAAATGTTTAAACCATTTAAATATATCCATGCCCAACCCAAATTCAAAAGGGACAATATCAAGTTTATTTTCTGACATTTTTTCTTCTTTTACTAATCCTGATCTTAATAGCATATAAGAAGGATAATTCATATGGAAAATATTTAAATGCTATACTTCAATTATTAAAATTCAATTACTATACTTCAAATACCTCAATAAATAATAATAAAAATAAATAAATAATAAATAAATAAGTAATAAAATAATAAATATCGGGTTTCCATACATGGGAAATAACAAATAATTTTAAAAACAAAAATACTTTTCTTTACGTATGGAAAATAAATTTTGCAACAGAGTATTTTTTTTTAACAACAAATTAATCCATCTTTCGATTTAAAAAAAAAAAATAACACCTTTAAAACTAAATAAAATTTCTATGAGCAGAAAATTTTAACTAATT
Source organism: Maratus speculifer (assembly GCA_964019185.1). Classification (NCBI taxonomy): domain Eukaryota; kingdom Metazoa; phylum Arthropoda; class Arachnida; order Araneae; family Salticidae; genus Maratus; species Maratus speculifer. Next base: position 98,430,226 of record OZ025297.1, on the reverse strand, counting down.
ATAAATTAAGAACACATTTATTTTTTAATATCTGTAATAAAAGAGAGAGAAAAAAAATCAAGAATTTAAACAAAGAAATTATCATTAAATTTCTTAATCAATAAAACAATAAAATAATAAATAATAACTTACAGACATGTTCGATGTGGCCTTGTTCAAATACCTAATTTTTTATTAAACTAAACAAAAATAAAGAACTTCGTAGATACGACTCACAGGTGTAAATTTCAATTATCTTGTATTACTGATGGAATCTACCGTAGTTTCGCAACCACACAGCAGGTGTTCATTTATTATGAAATGAAAATTTATCAAAATATTTATGCACTTTTACCTAGAAAATACAGTAAATAAATAAATAAAAGAAAATGATGTCGAATTGATTTCATGCAGGTGATCTTTTGTAATTTTTATTTTGCATATCTCACAGTTTGGTTGCATATCTCACAGTTGAAAAGTTTCTCACTAGAATGCGAGGTATATTTCACACTTAAAATATTTGTAGATGTAGATACCACACATAATTACAAACAAAACTTTATAAGACGATCTTTTCTCAGCTGAAAGGTTTATCATTTATGCACATGAAGATGTTTTTCCATGCAGGCCATCTCGTCGTAACATGGGTGGAAGTAGACGCAGATGAGGTTAAAGATGCGTGCAGCTAACATCTCAAAAACTCTGACTGTTAGTAACACACATTGAGTCTTATTGCAGGAAACGAAATTACAATATTAGTATTAACACACAGCAGCTGATCCCATCCATCTTCAGTCTTGGACATACCATTTAGATGGAAGATATCATAGTTATTTTTTTCTGTATTAAATGTTAAGATGAAAGCAATACCAGGAAAAATGTAGGAACAACTGTAAGTGTATGAAGAGCATGCAGCTTATTCTCAAAAGTTTTACGCCGGTTCATTTTTCATCCTACCGGCTAATATGTAATGATTCGACGAGATCGATGTTCCATAACAATGTACAAGTTCCAGTGGCACACCATCTATGAGGCAGAACAGATTACTACTACCAAGAATCAACAGTGGGACGAGCTGAGCAGTCGCTCCGGCAATTTGACCAGCAGTGGATGAGTTTATTGGGCTATTTCCCCATAAGAAAGTTCAATCAAGCAGTCTTTAAATTAATTTTATTAGAACTCATAAATAAGTTAAGTTCTTTCACGCAATCACCTTGGCACTCTCATCAAATTCTAATTCAGCGGAGCAAATAAAACGCGCGTCTTGATAGTTTAAAGAAAAGGTGCATTCTCCTCTCCTGAAAAGCCAAATGAAAAAATCATTTTCACGACAAAACTAGCGCCCTCCTACTCCGCGTCAATCATTTTTAAAAATCCAATCAGGATGGACTCGCGCCTCTAACGGACAAAATGATCAATTCTAATTGGCCGTAATAGGCGGTCTACTGGCAAGAACTATATTTTTTCCTCGGAACACTAAACCCTTTAGCAACGCGTAGTAACACTTGTCACGCGATGTTAAAAAATAAAAAATAAAATTAAAATCGCAGGAATATGCCAGAAAGTAAAAAGCTTACGAAATACTTCCCGCCTTTTTGAGAAGCAAGAAATAATTTAAAAGTAAGAAAAAGAATTTTAGCTGTTACAAGACGAAACTAAGATTGAAATATGTTCCACAAATTTAGAATTGAAGCTAAGAGAGAATAAAAAAAAAAATGGCGCAAAATTTTTTTTTTTTTTTTTTTTTTTTTTTTTTTTTTTTTTTTTTATTACATATATATATATATATAATATATGAATGCACGCATAATAATATAAATATAAGCTTTTTACTTTTACCATTTACAAATATTAGTATTTCATATATTCCTGATTCAAATGTTTTCAATTGTAGATTAATTAATTCTGTTTATGATACTCCAGAACTATGTATAAAATCTTTATTTTAATGATTTTTTTTAAATTTGGAATTATCAGTTTTTTTTTAATTTGGAATTATCAGTTTTTTATTTGGAATTATCAGTTTTTTTTTTGGTTTTTTTTTTTTTTTTAAATTGGGAATTATCAGTTTTTTTATTTATCATGATTAGCATTATTTTTAAAAATAGTGACATTTTCTCTATTATTGCTATGAATACTATATATTTTGGACAAAAGAGACGACGTGATTGTATTCGCAATATTCAGATTTCTTTTGTGAAATTATAATACGAAAATAGCTATTCATAAAATCTTTATTTAAATCATGTTATAACACAAGAATAATTATTGGAATTTTTTTTTTTCTTTTTTAACTAAGATTTCTCAAAAATTAGGTTTTTTTCCATCATTAATTTCGCTTTTTGAATGCGTAAAAACTTATTTCGTGACATAATAAAAATATTTTGTTGATTTTTCCCCCCATAAAGGCTATATCTGTATTTTATATATATATAAAAATCCCATAACCTGCTACTGAATTCGCAATATTTAGATTTCTTTCATGAGATTATAATGTGAAAATAATAATTTTTATTATTTTTCCCAATCGAAATTATCAAATGTTAGGTTTTTTTCTTTTATTTTCTTATCTTTCTTTTCTTTTCTTTTCTTTCTTTCTTTTCTTTTCTTTCTTTTTTTTTTTTTTTTTTTTTTTTTTTTACAAAGGACATTTATTAATATACCTCTGCATATTTAGTACAGAATATGTCGTACACTGCGATCAAATTTGCCCTACTTAGATATATTTAGTGAAATTATAGTGTGAAAATAAATATTAATTTTCTGTTTTTACTTTTATTTTTATCTACTTATTTATTTGTTTTTGCTTATTTCAAATAGTTCTTACTTTTATCAAAGTAGTATCACTTTCAGATCGATTAAAAAAAAAAAAAAAAATCGGTAGAAATCGATTTTATGACACAATAATAATAAAAATTATAATAATTACATAAATTTTTTAATATCTTATATTTAGAACAAAAAAAGTCATAAAGCGTAATTAAATTCACAATATTTACATTTCTTTAATGAACTTATAATATAAAAATAATTATAAATTTTCTTTTTATCTTTTAGTTTCAATTAGAGTTAAAGAAATGTTATATTCTTTCATTTGCCAACATTATTACCACTTTTGGAATAGCTAAACACAGATTTCGTGACGTAATAATAATAATAAATAATAATAGCACATTTAGCATGAAAAAGCACATTTTACATTAAATAGCCCATTTAGAGCTTGAAAAAAAAAAATATATATATAAATAAATAAAGTAAATAAAATCTTCCAATGCAAGAAACAATGTACAATGCATTTGAATCTTGATACAGGCTATTTTTAATCTTTATTTAACTAGTAAAAATTAGAGCATAAACATCTTGTCAGTCTCAGACAAAAATACTGAATCAAGATTGTTTCAGCTAAGTGTAATCCTTTTGTTTTCAACTCACCTGTTACAAGGCATTCATAGTAGTTATTATTACTACTTTCCTTTACAGTTTTTTTTTCTTCTAATTATTTACATAAAGAATTTGTCTAAAGTTGTTCCTCATACTTGAACAAAGATGTTTTGAAAATTCCTTCACTAAAGATACATTCTTTCAGAGTCATTGTTCTAAAATCAAAGATCATATGATCAGATTTTCGGTAGCTTTTTTCCGTATTTTCTTTGCTATTTTATACTATTTATTTCATTTATTTATTTTTTAAGAAAATTTTCTACGATTGTATGCTTTTGCCCAAAAAATGAATTTTCACATTTTTTCCCTTTATGATGGAACAAAACAATATATATCTGAGATTTCAATCGCTGGTTTTTCATTGCAATAGAAAAAAAAATGTTTTGCGTACATTTTATCTATTATTATTTATTCAATATTAATAAAAAATACTATTTTATTGAAAATAATCACAGGTACGTACATCATTAATATTGGTAAAATAATCAAATTGAAATATATCTAAACGCATACTTTTATTTTTGAGTAATTCATATTAAATTTTAAATATATATTTTTTTTATTTTAATACTTTTGTTTGTATACTTTTAATGTAGTGTTCTGTAATTTAATGTATGGATAAATACTAATAAAATAATACAATGTAAAGTGATTAAATTGAATACAGAGCAAATATATATACATATATGTATATCGAAGTATTGCCTTTGAAAAGGAGTTTCGCATCATAAGATTCATTTTTATTTGTGAAACGTTCTGCTTTTTGTAATTTTTCTTATTGAATTTATATATTTCCCAATATTTACACTGCATTTCGGACGATGGATAATATTACTATGGAATCGTGCTATCAATGATAATTTTTTCTAGTCTTTTTCCATTTGTTAAAATGTTTAAGTTACGAATAGTTTGACAAAATATGTCAAATATTTCTATTTTCCAATATATATATATATATATATATATATATATATTGTATTTTGCAATATATTTTCAATTTCCAGTTTATATTAATCTTTTACCGAATTTAAAAGCTATAATGTTTGAATTGTATTTCATACTTCATTTATAAGTGCTTAGATACAGGTTAAAACTTCATTATTAATTACTTCATTTAATAATTGTTGTCCCAAATTTAAAATGTATAATACTCGTAGTATGTCTTAATACTCAATTTTATTTATAATTTCTATTTAAAATCGATGATAATTTGTAATATTCTGTGCAAAAAAAGGCCGGAATTTATCTTTTTTTTTTTTTTTTTTTTTTTTTTTTTAAGTTGGTTTTACTGTACCGAATTACAATGCAGTTTGACTATCATCTGTGACTGTTGACAGCAACTGTTTTGTGTGTTTTTGTCATACATTTGACTGATTTGCAACTATTGACAATCAGTGGAAAAATCAGTTAAACGAAGAGTTTGCCTTAAATTTTGTGTTTCAAACGAAATTTCGTGTGCGGAACATCTTGAAAAATCGCCGAAATTTCGTCTAGCTTTTGCAGCATGATAATGCACCATCGCACTAAACTACTGTTGTTGTGAAAGAGTTTTTGGCCAAAAATGCTCCGATAGTTGCTATCTACCAAGACTCACCTGATATGACCATGTGTGACTTTGTTTGCTTCTCTAAACTAAAACTATCACTTCGCGAGGAAGTTGTTTTGAGTCTGTTGAGGTCATAAAAGAAAAATCACTGAAGTAGCTAAAGGGCTCAATCAACCTACAAAAAATGCTCGGAGAATCGGGTCAGGGCTGGCATAGTTGTTGTATTGGTCTTGATAACTTTGAAGGGATTGAAATAAATTTTTATGAATATTTTTTTTATGTTTTATTTAACAATTGCGGGTATTATTTACACATAATACATGCCACCACTTCCTCACATTTACATAAATTATAATAACTTTATTTTTCATAAATCTCATAATTGTTTAAGGAGGTTACATAAGTAAAAATTGCAGAAAATACTTTTTTTTTTTTTTTTTTTTTTTTTTTTTTTTTTTTTTACAACATGAGTAGAATATTTTTCAAGATTTTCAATTCAATCTGAGTAAAAGTCAAAGGGAGAATGTTTGTAAATTCCCCTCATTATTGCAGACCGACCGGAAGCGACGTAGGTAGATCACTTTTCTCTAAAGACACTACTTTAAAAGTCAGTGGACACAATTTCTCAATAACTAACGAATCAATCTTATTTAGACTTTGCGTGCTTCTTCAAAATAGAATTAACAAGTGATCGAACGAAAGATTTTTTTTTTCAATTACAACTAATTTTACAAAGCTATACATAATGTAAATTATACCAAAAATTGCACTTTTTTGCATACAACTCTAACAAAAAATCTATTTTCTATTTTTATTTAAATCATTCGTTCCATCATAAGCTATACTTGTCTACTAACAAAAAAATGTTGGTTATCTAATTTCCGATAAATGTATCATGAATTATCATAAGAATCACGAAAGCGCTTTTTTTAGGGGTCTCAGGAAATAGGTCAAACCAGATGAATTTTCCAATTTTTTAAATGAAAATTTTATAAAATTTGTTCAAACATTGATCTTCTATATCCTTAAAATTTTTAATAAAATAATTTCTTTAAAATTATGCCTTAAAATAAATAAATAAATAAATAAATAAAACCTCCGAATTCCATGTAACCTCATAAATAACATAAATATCGGTCCACCCTATTGCTTCAAAACCAAATTTTTTTCCCTTTATTATTATTTTTTTAATTGTTGAATTTAATATTAGTTGGTTTTTAATGTATTTATATTGGTATTTTTAATTGCAGGAGCTGCCTCTCATCTCATCACGATGAACAGCCCGTGTTCCACCACGAAGAATTTCTCTAAGTTATCTGCAAAATTTTTTTGTAAGTCAAAATATATTTATTTTAAAAATATTACAGTGAAATCTCAGGTTAACGAATGCCTCTGTTAACAAGTGTAAAAAAATGTCTTTTTCACTATTAACAAATTTTACTGTTACTGAAGTTGTCGCACAATAAGACTAAAATTTCTTCGCATGCGATTGCTGTACAAAAAAGAAAACATTCTCAAGCACTATTATTATTATTTTAAATAGAAACTGATGAAAAATTCATTAACCATGCAAATTAATAGTAGTCCAAGTATCTGGGCTATATTTTACTTTAGTATTAAAAAATAAAAAATATTACAACCATTAAAAAAAAAAAAAAAAAAAAAAAAAAAAAAAAAAATAGTTTGTAGTATTTAAGTCATTATTTCGAATCATTACGAGTATTAAAAATAACAAAGAATATTGTCCAGTTAAACTGATGGCATAGAACTCACAGCCTATACTTGAACGAAATCTGATAATTCTGCATGAAAAATCCATTTACATAAATTAAGAGGCGGGGCATTAGCCCCCGTTCCCCATCTTGATACTTATCTAATGACCACCCAATATTAAGTATGGAGGTGCCTCTTCAGAATGGTCCTATACCTAAGATTTGAGCGAAAACAGACAATTCTGCAAGAAAATCCCATTTATATCAACTAAGGGGAGAAGCATGAGCCCCCGTTCCTTTTCTTATACTTATCGGATGAACTCTCAAAACTAATCAGGGAAGCGCCTTATCATAATAAGTCTATATCCAAAATTTCAAGTAAATCTGATATTTTTATCACGAGTTATCGCGTTACGTACGCACGTACATACATACAGAACGGGCGGGCACATAAGCTCTCAGGCTTTGAATGCCTGTGAGCTAATAAATAAATAATTTAAAAAATACATATGCTTTTTATGTGTATTTGTTGATTTTAAGAAATCATCCTTTATTTTTGAAAAACTATATTACAAGAAATGAAAAAATTAAAATTGGACCTATGGATTCCATATGTATCTTTTAAGAATATAGTTCTTTAAGTTTGAACTTGTATTCTGCAATCAATTAGGCAAAATATATCCGAATTCTACATTCTGAAATAATTCTATCATTTATGATTACCTGCAGATTTATAGACTGAATGTTTCTCACGAAATACTGGGAAAAGCGTTCTTTTCTTTTTCTTCAATTTTTTTTTTCTTTTTCTTGTTCTTTCTTTAAATGTATATATATATATGAAGTACCAGTTACGAATGATAGAGATTACGACTATTGCAGATGTCAAACATTAATAATATTTAAGTTGTCACAGAGTAACTGTTAAAAATCACCTAACTTTTAATCGCCTTGTATAGATTTTTTCTTTTCCCGCACGCGATTTCCTTATGAACATAGAGCAAAAATTTCTCAAGGATACAGGAAAAATCCCCCCCCCCCCTAGACCCATTGACTAACAGTAGCCCAGTGTCTGGACAGTATTTCTGTTTCGTATTAAAAAAAATGTATATAAAATAAAATAAAAAATAAAATCACGAAAAACGCACAATAGACCGCAGGAAATCACAGGTGATTTTTTCTGGCCCGAAGAGAACAACAAATTTTGTCGTTTGCTGCCCCCTCCCCCCCTCTTGAGGAGGAGGAGGAGACTGGGAAGCCCAGCAGTTTTTGATCTTGGGTGCTATTTTTAGTCAGTGTGCATCATGAGGGAAATGGTTGTCCAGGGACTGCCTCCCATGTTTATTTCCCTGATGCCAGGTGGACAGCGTTTTTTTTTTCAGAAAGGGAATCGACGCCAAGCTGTTTTTGGAGAAAGGAAGGTGTTTCTCTCCTGCGATGCATTGTACTATGTTTAGCGTATAAAAATATAATGTCGTAGTCTAAGCGGATATTTAATCCAGCAAAAATTGCTTCTCTTTATTTCCGTATGCCCAAAATACTGTTATTTTATTTTATTTTATTTATTTATTTTTTAATAGGATAATCTTTATGTAAATTGCATGAATAGTTTCTCTACGAGACATAACAATGTCTTTAAGGCTGCTAGTCTCTCATCGTCTGACTTTCCCTTGCTAATAATTTGCAAATAAATTGCATCAAAAATTTCTCCACTAGACATAAGTCATTTTAAGGCTGCTACTCAATAAGCTTCCGAATTTCCCTCGCAAATAAATTGCTTTTAAAATTTCTCTACGAGACATAACAGTAATGAATCACGGAAAAAAGCGTACCGGAAAAAAGCGCACCGGAAAAAAGCGCCCCGGAAAAAAGCGTCCCCGGAAAAAAGCGCCCCGGAAAAAAGCGTCCCTTTTTACAAATCACATATTTAAATAAGTCTGATAATAGTACACATGGTTAATCTTAGAATATAAACACTAGATTGAGACGGTTTTATGAAATTTAAGTCTTTGCTCTATCGAGACTCAGATGGGCGGGGGGGGGGGGGGGGGGGGCTTTAAAAGTTATCTCAAAACCGGTCATTGCTTTAATGAAAAAAAAATTGTAAGGTACGAAGAATTAGATAATAAACACTAGGTACTTAAATGATTTTTTAAAATTCAGTCTCCCTTGTTCTCCTGTGGAGTGGGGGGGGGGGAGGGTGCCTACAAACTTTTGAATATATCTCTTATATTTATTTTTTTTATATTATTTATAATTTGGTTATTTTTTATTATAAAATTACATATTAATATTTTATTATATTTTATATTACATTTATATATTTACATTTATATAATATATAACATAATATATAATAATAAATATATTAATATAATATAATAATAATACAGAATAAATAATTTATAATAAATAAGTAATAAATTAATAATACATAAATATAAATTAAATATAAAATTAAAAATAAATGTAATTAAATATTAAAAATTATACTTATTAACAAAAGTTTATTTAAAAATGATAATATTTTATTAACTCATAGTAAATCAATAAAAATAAATGTATTAATAAATAAAATTAAACATTAAAAAATCTAGTTTCATCAACAAGAATTAATTTTAAAAATGATAATATTTTATTAACTTACAGGACATAATAAAAATAAGTGTATAAATATATAAAATTAAATATTAAAAAATCTACACATTAACAAGAATTTATTTAAAAAATGATATTTTATCACCCGCCATTACTGATACTATCGTCATATACCTCCAGCAATCTCGCTACGTATCCCCAAGGGTACGCGTATCAAAGGTTGGGAACCGCTGTCCTACGAGAATGATATAAATGAGACATTTGTTGCCACTTTAGTTTTTATTATTTATTTATCCACAAGTTCAATATTTATCAATTCCTTGTCACTTTTTTCTGATCACTTTTTGCGCTCTTGTTTTTCCAGTCACTTTTTTCCCCTAAATTCTAAAAAACATTCCGAAAAAATTATCGTCTAAAGCAGTGATAGATTTGGAGTTTGTAGGCTCACCCCCCCCCCCCCCCCCCGCCTCCACAGCAGAACAAAGGTGGCTGAATGAAATATATATATATATATATGAGTTGATATTATTATGTGTTAATAAAATATTATCATTTTTAAATAAATTTTTGTTAATGAGTATAATATTTAATAATATTTATTTGTACGTTTTTTTATTTTTTTTTAAATTTAATTTTAGATTTAATTTATAATTATGTATTATTTATTTATTATAAATTATTTATTATTAATTATTATTATTAATAGTAATAATCTATTAATTATATTATTAATTATTTACAATTAATATATTATATTAATATATTGATAATTAATATGTATTATATAAGTATAAATATATAATATAAAATGTAATAAAATATTAATATGCAATTTGATAATAATAATAAGAATAATAATCATATAATATATAAATTAATTATGTATAATTTAAATTATAAATAATCAAATTATAAATAATATAAAAAAATATTGTAAGAGTTTGAGTAAATTCAGAGTTTGTAGACAATCGCCCTCTCCCCCTCCCCCCCCCCCCCCAACCACCACCACAGAAGAACAAGGGAGACTGAATTTAAAAAAAATCATTTAAGTACCTAGTGTTTATTATCTTATTTTTCGTATCCTACAATTTTTTTTTTCATTGAGGCAATAACAGGTTTTGAGATAACTTTTAAAGCCCCCCCCCCCACCTTCGCCCATCTCAGTTCCGAGAAAGCAAGGATGCTCAAATTTCATAAAACCGTCTCACTCTAGTGTTTATATTCTAAGATTAATCATGTGTACTATTATCAGACTTATTTAAATATGTGATTTGTAAAAAGGGACGCTTTTTTCCGATGCGCTTTTTTCCAGGGACGCTTTTTTCCGGGGACGCTTTTTTTCCGGGGCGCTTTTTTCCGTGCGCTTTTTCCGGTGCGCTTTTTTCCGCCTACCAACAGTAATTTGCTTCCGAATTCCCCTTGCTAATACACATAACACGGCAAATTGCATTAGCAATTTCTCTACGAGATATAACAATGGCTTTAAGGCTGCTAGTCGCCCCGCTTTCGAATTTCCCTTGCTAATAAATTGCTTTAATAACTTCTCTACGAAGCATAACAATGACTTTAAGGCTGCTAGTCATTCCGCTTCCAAATTTCCCCTGCTAATAAATTGCATTAATAATTTTTCTACGAGGTACAGTAATGACTTTAAGGCTGCTAGTCGCCCCGCTTCCGAATTTCCCTTGCTAATAAATTGCTTTAATAATTTCTCTACGAAGCATAACAATGACTTTAAGGCTGCTAGTCATTCCGCTTCCAAATTTCCCCTGCTAATAAATTGCATTAATAATTTTTCTACGAGGTACAGTAATGACTTTAAGGCTGCTAGTCGCCCCGCTTCCGAATTTCCCTTGCTAATAAATTGCTTTAATAATTTCTCTACGAAGCATAACAATGACTTTAAGGCTGCTAGTCATTCCGCTTCCAAATTTCCCTTGCTAATAAATTGCATTAATAATTTCTCTACGAGATATAGTAATGAGTTTAAGGCTGCTAGTCACTAAGCTTTGGAATTTTCCTCATTAATTAATTGCATTAATAATTTCTCTACGAGATATACCAGTGATTTTAAAGCTGTTAGTCACTCAGCTTCGGAATTTCCCTCGCTAATGCTAAGTTTGTGAATGCAGAATGCGTTCGTATATTTAAAATATCTTCCCGGGAAATGATTATTTTTAACTTCCTTTTTCTGTGTGCTCTTCCTAAAGGATGTTCTTTTCTTTCTTCTTGGTTCTCAAAATGTTTCTAAAATCTAGGCTTAATTTAATATTTTATGTATTAAAAACTAACGAACTGCAAGTAAGATTTTAACACTATATATAAAATTAAGCATTTTAGAAATATTTTAAGAACTAAAAAAAGGTGACATCCTTTAAGAAGAGTATACATAAAAAATGAGTTAAAATTATAAAGAGTTAAAAGGAATTATATTAATTTTGCCAGAGAGATATTTTGAATACACGAATTCATGAAACGTCTAACCGAGAAACTTTTTAAATTGACAAATTACATGTAAAAGTAACTCTAACGATTCAAGAAAAGAAAAATGCTCTTTTATGAAACCTTTAAAACACATAAAAGTTAAATTTAATACGGTTGTTTATGCTTTTCATTACGTGGATCTTTGCATGTCATATATTTACTAAGCATTACTCAATGAACATATAACACAGCAAAATTATAAGAGATGTAATTTTTCCAAGTTGGTGAAAATAGTCCGGGCCAGGGTTCGAACCAGAGATGTATTCGCTGAAACCTCCAATGCTCTTCCATCTGAGCCATCCCGGACGAGCCACCAATGCATTTCCAACCGATCAATCCTGGACGAATCGTCGAATCGGACGAACCGATCAATCCTGGATGGCTCAGTGTGAAGAGCATTGGCGGCTTCAGCCAATACATCCCTGGTTCGAATCCTGGCCCGGACTATTTTTCATCCACCTGGAAAATTTACATCTCTCATTTACCGATTAAATAATCATGTTATATATTAATCTAACACAGCAAAATTGTCCATTTTATTAGTAACAATCGTTCGAACCCCCTCCCCCTTTCATGAGAATCCTGATTACGTCACTGATAAACAGGTTACTATTTTTTAAAATAAATATGAAAATCTGGGTGAAACAAGGAATCATACTGTAAGACAATTGCCTAATGTTGGAAAATGCAAAACCTCCGTTTAAAAAAACATAGCTTCTTCGCGCTTTACTGATTTTGGCAATAAACATCGCAATATGGTAAAATGTTCTACCCCCGCCTCTTTATTTTGGTACCACGAGTAACTACCGCCTTCTTGAAGGTCACTGTACCAATCTCATCCACCACCCTCCTCTGACATCACCTGTTTCTTTCTTTTTCCGACGTTATTTCCTGCACAACCGTCGCCGGATATAGTACGCAACAATTAAATCCACATCAATTTCGGAAGAAATGTACCATGGCAATTCTCGTGTTCTCCCACATCTAAAATTGGAAGAAAACGTGGGGGGAAGTTCAGACTTCAGATATGTATATGTATGTGTGCAACAGATTGTAATATACCGTTTTTCTCGCACTGCAATGTAGCTAAAAATATCTGTACATTGTCAACAAGTCACGATCATTTTGGGTCAATGTTCTGTGTGTCACTATGACAAGGTGGCAGAAACTTGGCAGCTGATCTGTTATTTTTTTTAGATGTTTACGGAAACGTTTGTTGAAAAGCATGATTTTGATTCGGGTTCGAAATAGTTCTCGAAAAAAAACCCTTGTCATTTATATCTTAATAAACCTGAAGCACGTTTGGAACAAACCCGCGTCTAGTCTTTGCAACGATTAAATTATATGAATTTCGAAAAATATAAATAAATAAATATTCCACAGGAACAAAAACTCTCAACAGTTAAATCCACACCAATTTCGCAAAAGTAGGTTCCATGGCAAAAAAAGGGACAATTCTTAGCAGTTAAACCCACATTATTTTTTTTTAAATGTACTATGGCCAAAGAAAAAAAAAATCACAATTTGTGGCATTTAAACCCAAATTAATTTCGAAAAAAAATGTTCCCAGGGCAAAAAAGACAAAATTCGCGATAATTAACTCGACATTAACTTGAAAGAAAATTTCCATGGCAAATAAGACGATATCCATACCGATTAAAAAATATTTTATATTTCATGGCAGAAAAAGTGCAATTCAAGACAGTTGAATCCACATTAATTTTTTAAAATGTTCCGTGAGAGAAAAAACACAATTCGTGACAATTAACTCCACATCAATTCCGAAAGAAAATTTCCATAACAAAACAGAGGATATCCGTAATAATTAAATTCGCATCAGTTTTGGAAGCAATATACCATGGCAATTCTAGTGTTGTTCCTCTTCTAAGATTAGAAGAAACGTGAGAAATTTTAGATATGATGCGTATTACGTATATTACACTGTAATACTCAAGTTTTCTTGCATTTTACAGTAGCTATAGTATATGGAAATTATATGCTTCGATCCGTTTTGGGTCAATGTTGTGTGTTTCACTATGACAAGGTGGCACAAACTTGGCAGAAATGGATGATGCTGTCAAGGAATGATGGGTTATTTAGGTGTTTGTGGATGAGTGAAATTTCCCTAGATCATATTTTAAGATAGCTCTATAAATAATCCTTGATTTATAAGTGTTTAAAATTTAAAACTATGTGTACCAGTGATAGAAAAATTACTTAAATGAATAAGAACAATCAAAATCTTTAATGTACGAAATTGTTGCTTAAGGTTACGAAAAGTTGCTTAGATAAATCAAAAAGTTAATAACTTTTTATTTAGCTGTATTTATCTTTTTTTTTTTTTTTTTTTTTTTTTTTTTTTGGAGTTTACTTTTTGGAAAAAACTGAAAAACTGAAAATAACTGAATGATAAAGCTTATTTTTAATTGAAATTATTGCAAATAAATTAAGTTAAATTGACGCTCAGTTACATGTAAGTATTAATAAGATTATTGAAGTTTGATTGTGACTTTGCAAAATAGCCTCAGCAGATTAATCATAATTATTCGAGAAAATGTTCTGCGATTCAATTCTTTCTAAAAGAGCGGAATGTTCTAATTAACCTTCTCAATACGGTAAATATAGTTAAAACTTTCATAACTCAGGAGGAAATAGCCATGACCTTCTTTTTTGACTTGAGGACAAACTTAAATCAATTCTAATGATTTTCATACTGAATACTCTCTTTGTACAAACCAAGATAAGTGATGTTTTTCAGTATATTTTTTCTTTTCGTCTGACTTATCTTTAAAAAAAAAAAAAAAAAAAAAAAAAAGAATAATGCAGCCTCTTCTTTCTGCCCTGGTCCCCTATCGAATATCAGCAGGAATTTGTTTTGACTTGGATGGGAACGAAACCAGAGAACTACATAACCCTCAACCCACATCCGAACGCCCCCCTATGTCCCCAGATAAATCGCAAGAGAGAGGCAGTATAGGTCACAGAATGTCTGTCTGTCTGGGCCAAGGTCACATTTCGGCCAAGGTCAATTGACTCCTGACCGGATGTTGTTTTGACGACCCCTCTCTCTTTTCGCGTCGTCCAGTTTCGTGGGATGTGGAGGAGAGAGAGGATGTAGAGGGACTTTCTCTTTTCCTTCGCTCCATAAAAACAAATGGGGGGGGGGGGCTTAGGAAACATCTGCTACTTTCACTGTTTATCCATTAAAAATAACAAAACACCTGGTCTTTGTTGTTTAGAAGTGAAAGCAATGGGGAGTGGGGAATTCGGCAGTAAATTAGAACTGCTGGTATCGAACAGTCTTCCATATTTCTTCACTTAAATATGAAGATATGTATGCACGTTCCATTGCAATGTTTTCATCCCTATACACGAATGATTCAATAATTATTTATGAATCTAGAAAAAAAAAAGAGCATTTTTATGCCTTTCATTATCATACAAATAGCGTCGATTCCAACATAATAACATTACTTATCCATCATACAAACTATAAAGCAGTGGCGCCAACTTATATAGGCCCATAGGGCGCGAGCCCACCCAATAATTTGATATGTCTATCCACCCATTATTATTTGAGCCCACCCAATATTTATGTATTTGTTCAAAAAAATTTTGAGCCCACCCACCCAATATTTTTCAAAAGTTGGCATCACTGAGGGTAAGTCTTGTAGTCGTTTTAAAAATAGAAAAAGAAAACATTCTTGACGGATTTACACTTTTCAGATGCTGAAGATTCCGAAAAACATTTTTTTAGAAAAGAAATTGGCTGTCCGTCTGTCTCTCTGTGTGTATCTGTCTGTAAACGCTCTATCTCTCGAACAAATTGAGATAGAGACTTGAAATTTGGAGTGTACTTAGTATGTAACAATGGAAAGAAGCCATTAAATATCAGTAACCTCGATTATCTTGAACTATTGTTTTCAGACTCTCAAAATATACGCCCTGATAAAAGATACATAAAAATTTTCGAAACTGCTTTTTTCAAGGAGTGAATATAAAATACAATAAAAAAAATGAAATAAATTTTGGTAAAGAATGAAATTAATCGGACATATAGGTGTCGAGATATTTGTGATCCTATTTTCCACTCTTCGATTTTTTATGACCGTGTATTTCATTCAAATTTCAATTCAAAGATACATTTTAATTGGATATGAGACGCTTAATACGACGCAGTAAACTGTTAGTTAATATGATTATATATATTTTTTGAGTCATAAGGATGTTTCTTTTACGCAATTCGGTACTACTTGATTATCCCGTCAACCAAAAAACTACCGCCATATTGCAAGATTAAATGCCAACAATGGCTCATCGTAAATGTCATATTCACTAGGCATTAAACACGTTACACGTAGATTAATTTATAACACGAAAATTTACACCCGTTACACGTGTTTGTTACGTCATCAAGTGATTTTTAATTCGACATTTTATTTTTATGAATCTTTTACTAATTTATTTCTTCCTTGGTTATCTAAAATAAAAATTATGCCAATTTGCATAATTTACGAGTAGTTTGGGGATTTATATAATTTGTTGAAACTGGTGGACGGAATAATAAAATGGTACCCTCAATTCAGTAATACAGATTACTATCCTTCTATAAATCATGGCTATCTGAATTCCCGTAGACTCCCATTGTGATCCAATAGGGTTCCGTTTTATTAAAAATATTTAAATATACGTTTAAATTTTATTTTTGAATTGCAATACATTTTGTAATTAATTTACACATGTCTTATTTTCATGTTTTATACCATAATTGGATGATATTATACCATGATGGATAAAAATTACGGTGGCCTTCAACGAGTTGTTGTACTAGATTTAATGTATTTTATTAGAGCTGTTCTTAAATCAAAACGGGCAGCTTTAAGACGTAAGTTTCAATTTACTTTTGTTCGGAAATGCATGAAATTAGCAGATGTTGCTGTTCAAAAACTATGAATTTCTTTCTTTCTTTCTTTTTTTTTTAAGCTATTGCATAGCTTTTATCGCGGGCTTTGAGCGTGGCGACCGATTCCAAAAATACCGTAACGAGAAAAATTCCTAACACATCCGTAACGAAAAAACCTAACACTCGGCTAACGTCGTTTCACTTCGGCAGACTTCGGCATGGTATCCTTCGGTAGACTTCGGCAGACATTGACGCGGTATTTTTCCGATATTTAGAGGATATCAAGTCTCAAACTTACATATCTTATTTCAGTTACTATAAATCTACAGTTTCAATAATAAAAATTCCTGATAGAATGTGTATAGAAAAGAATCGTTTTAAGATAAAACAAGGTAGGATAATGTAGCTTTTGGTGAGTGGAGACCCGCCCAATGGGAAGGATCGAAAAATTTAAAATGCTTATAACTCGCGATCTAATTTTCGTAGCGCGACCAAAATTTGTTTGGTAATTTATTATGAGACAGTGTTAATTTTTGGTGACAGGAGACCCCCACGGTGAGGGTCGAAAAATTTAAAATGCTTATAACTCGCGATCTAATTTTCGTATCGCGGCCAAATTTTGTTTGGTAAATTATTATGAGACAGTGTTAATTTTTGGTGAAAGGAGACCCCCCCCCTTGACCCCCCTTCTTGTTGAGGGTCGAAAAATTTAAAATGCTTATAACTCGCGATCTAATTTTCGTAGCGGGGCCAAATTTTGTTTGGTAATTTATTATGAGAGAGTGTTACTTTTCGTGACAGGAGATCCCCCATGGTGAGGGTCGAAAAATTTAAAATGCTTATAACTCGCGATCTAATTTTCGTATCGCGGCCAAATTTTGATTGGTAATTTATTATGAGACAGTGATAATTTTTGGTGAAAGGAGACCTTTGGTGCGGGTCGAAAATTTTAAAATGCTTATAACTCGCGATCAGTTTTCGTAGCGCGGCCAAATTTCGTTTGGTAATTTATTATGAGACAATGTTACTTTTGATGACAGGAGACCCCCCCTCCCCACGATGAGGGTCGAAAAATTTAAAATGCTTATAACTCGCGATCTAATTTTCGTAGCGCGGCCAAATTTTGTTTGGTAATTTATTATGAGACAGTGTTACTTTTCGTGACAGGAGATCCCCCATGGTGAGGGTCGAAAAATTTAAAATGCTTATAACTCGCGATCTAATTTTCGCAGCGCGGCCAAATTTTGTTTGGTTATTTATTATGAGACAATGTTACTTTTGATGACAGGAGCCCCCTCACGGTGAGGGTCGAAAAATTTAAAATGCTTATAACTCGCTATCTAATTTTCGTAGCGCGGCCAAATTTTGTTTGGTAATTTATTATGAGACAATGTTAGTTTTGGTGACGGGAGACCCCCCACGGTGGGGGTCGAAATATTTAAAATGTTTATAACTCGCGATCAATTTTCGTAGTGCGGCCAAATTTTTTTGGTAATTTATTAACGTATTGCATAGCTTTTATCGCGGGCTTTGAGCGTGGGGAAAGAGTCTAGAAATTCCGTAACGAGAAAAAAAACCTAACACTCCGGCTACCGTCGCTTTAGTTTGGCAAACTTCGGCACGGTATTTTTCGGTAGACATTGACGCGGTATTTTTTAGATATTTTGAGAATATCAAGTCTTAAACTTATGTTTTTTATTTCAGCTACCATAAACGTATAGTTTCAATGATAAAAATTCCTGATTAACCTACATGTATTGTAAGATAATAAAAATATTTTAAACGATATTAACTTCTCATTTGTTCAATACAAGAAAAAAATTGTTATCGGTCATCACGCTCAAAATGTTTAACTTGAATTAATATCAAAGACAAAAAAACTGCATAAATAAAGAATAAATAAATAATTATAATTGCATAAGTTGATAAAAAAATGCTATGCAATAGCTTTACCGCGGCAGTCCCCGAGTGCCACACGTATTTTTTTTTTGTAAACAAAATAGATTTTTCAGAAAATTGTGTCAAAGTAAGTGTTTAGAACTGAATTTCCGCATGGAAAAAGAATAACCACTCATACTGGGATCAAAAACGTTTTTTTTCATGTGATCGATTTAACTTAGAACTCAATAAGTAATTTATGGATTTAAAACATGGAAAATTCAGTTAGATTCCCAATCGCTTCAATAGTAAGGCTTCCCAGTTTTATATCTTTCCATTAAAAAATGAATTTGTAAATGTATCAAAGCGTTTTGTGTGGTTGAGCAGAGCCGTTGTGACCAGCCTTATTGTTTCTTTAAAATAGTACCAAACAATTAAGTCCATTTTGTTACACTATGCTGACAATGTTGAATGTTCGTAAAATATGTCACTGTTAAAAATTTTGCTCTAGTTTGCACCAAATTTTGGTGCTCTGTAGGTGCCACTATACGATGGTGAAATCTAATAACCAACATTTGGAGCTTCCTACTTCAACCTCGTTCCAACAATTGGAACTATGCTTCAACAGGAGCTCCAAATATTGGTTCAAGATCTCACTATCTCATAGTGGCAGCTATTGGGAACCAAAATTTGGTTCAAACTACAGCAAAATTTTTAACAGTGTAGAATAATAATTTTCTTTCCGTTAGCTTGATCGGATCCATATTTTAGACGCATAAAAGATGTGAATCTGTAAGAATCTCTTCTGTAAGAATTTTTTCTAAATTTTAGCTGTTATGTTATTTTTAGTAATTTATGGAATCATGGAAACATTCTTATTAATATTTTTTCCTTACATAAAATATCAGAACTTTTAGGATGAATACCGTTCACATACCATCCGTCCTGGATTATTTTAGGTTCTCCCTCGCAGATGTTGGGCTTAGAATTTTTCTTGCCCGCACCTTTGAGGTTGAATTCCGTCCAGGTGTTTTTTTCATTAGCTATACTGGGACGACAATCTTTACAATTCCTCCCTTCTATCAAAGAGAAGAACGGTCTCCTTATACAGAAGGCAGGGAGCTCCCCCCCCCCCTCGTTTAATTTTAGATCTAGGCACCACTTGCAGGGTATTAGCCCTGTCGATTTACTTATATCCCCCTGTTGCATATACATAGGCAGTCATCAGTTTGTTGGAGAACATTTCATAACTGTACTTTGGTCGAGAACGGAATACATGCAACAACACTTCCTGATCTGTGAACTAACGGATAAATACGGGATTACTTAAAAGAAAATGACGAATTTTTCCGATAGTACAACGAAGATGGCCACTGACATAGATCTAGGTATATAATTTATGCTTGCTATATTTAATTCGAGAAGAAGATGTATTGTTGAATTTGTTCGATAAATACTATTTTGATTTTTGTAATTCTTGTAATAAAAAAAAAGAAAGAAAAGAAAAAGAAAAACCGTAACATTTATAATAATAAAAAATACTGATTTGATCAATACTGCTTTGAAGGTCTCATAATAAAATGTTAATTTTTTAATTATCATTAATTTTTTTTCAAACTTTAATTTTTTCACGGTTTCCAAGGTAACCATTTCCATGCTATTAGATTGATTCCAGTTGAAACTGAAATTAACTGAATTTGAAATGTTGAATTTATACGATTAATACCAGTTTTATTTTCATAGGATAAAATAACTAATATTTATTATTATTATTATTTAAATATTGATGTTTTATTAATACTGTTTTGTCGTGTAATTAAAAGGAAAAAGGAATGACCCAACAAAGGGATAATGAAAAGAGGACGTTTGTCCTTGAAAAGCCAATTTTTCCTACAGGGAGTATAACAAATTATTCTAAAACAACGAACTTAAGAATTGTCCATTAAAAAGTAGAAAACTGGCGAACTGCAGGGATTCTTTTTTTTTTTTTTTCAGAAGTTTTACTTGAAATAAAATATTTTCTGTATTGAGGAGCACCGAAATCACTGGCGATAAATTTATAAATAAGCTTAAAAAAAAAAAAAAAAAAAAAAAAAAAATTGTAAAATCATCATAAAAAGAAAATTAAACAGGACGCGTTTCGAGCTTCAAAAATACAGCTCGTCATCAGCTAATCCTAAGATTTTTTTTTTTTTTTTTTTTTTTTTTAGCTTAAAATATTTTCTGTTATAAATTTATTTCTTTAACATTGGTTTTGCACTTATTTAACTTTTTTTTCTTTTATGCTTTATATTTTATTGTATTTTCAAATTTTCCTTTTCTTTGATAAAATATTTAAATGATATTGAGTGTATGGATAACTTTTTCCCTATAATATTTGATATTCATTGAAACATGTTAGCAGGCAGAAGCGACATAGAAATTTGTTAATGATGTTAACGATAATTATTTCATCAAATACAGTTTTTGTTGTTCTTTTTATCCAAATAATAATAATTACAATTATAAAAAAGCAACATAAAAAAACTACTCTGTAATTTTTACATACTCAATAATAGTAATTATGTATAATTATTATGTATTATTATTGAGATATTTAAATAATATTACAATCCATTTTTATTCCTATTATTTTATTTTCATTTCTTTCGGTAAAAGGCAGAAGTGGCATAGAAAAGTGTTAATTATGTTAATGATAATTGTTTAGGAATTGCAATTTTTGTTGATATTTTTATCCAAGTAGAAAAAAAGCAACAAGATTTTTTTTTTTAAAGTAGAACTTTAGCATTTAATTTTCAAATAATCTTGTTTTTACAAAATGTAATTTGCCGTGTAGTTATATTTTGACTTGAACATGTGTAGATATAATAGGCAAAATGCTTAGTGATTTATTTATTTATTTATCTTTGAACTATTAAATTTCATTTTATGTTTGATTGTATGGTTTTTAATAGCTAAATAAAAATACACGAATATAATGTCGGTGTTTAAAAACTTCTTTTTTAATAAGTTCGTAATTTTTCTTAAATGCAATTAGTAAGTCTTTCAAAATCTAAAAAAGGCATTTTTTTTTATGCTAAATAATCCTATTTATAGCATACATATCAGGATTAATTTCTTAATTTTAGAAACAAAATTTTTTAATTAATATTATTTTTCAATTTCATGCTAATTATTCAATTGTTGATTCTGATGGATGGGTACAATTACAAAGCCTAGAAAATTAAAAAGCTAGCTTGTAATTAATGTTTTAAAATCGATTATTTTCTGAAAATCTTCGAAAAAATAGACTTTGTTTATTTATTTTTAATTGTGTTAAAAATAATACCGTGGTAATAATCGGTGTTGAATTTTGTTAATGATTTCTATATTTATATTTATAATTCCTATTTTTCTTAAAATTTTGCTTAACATTT
Organism: Maratus speculifer; assembly: GCA_964019185.1. Taxonomy (NCBI): domain Eukaryota; kingdom Metazoa; phylum Arthropoda; class Arachnida; order Araneae; family Salticidae; genus Maratus; species Maratus speculifer. Next base: position 98,408,272 of record OZ025297.1, on the reverse strand, counting down.
GACTCTTTAAAAAATCAAAGACAAATAATTGTGCATCTGTAATGTTGAAGAATTAAAAATAATTAAAAATAGAATTAATTAAAAGATAGAATTAAAAATAATTAGATAAATATATAAATAAAAATAAAAAATAAGGAAATATTTTACAGCTTTTTCCCCCGCAAAGCAGGAAAAATTTTGTTTAAAAACTCTGGTTCGAATCTGGAGTGTAACTAGTGGTGATATAAAATTCTGTAATTCTACTATTGTCAAATAGCAGTTCCATATACATTTTTTAATTATTTTCCATTATTTAAAAAAGGAAATAATAATAAACTACAAAAGTTTTATTAATAACTATAAATCAAAACAATTTATATCAATTTATAAAAGAAAATATAAAGTAAATAAACAGTTTATTAATAAATAAACAACAATGACAGGGTTACCATATGAGGCATAAAATTGCCATTTTGTTGCACTCGCGCTAATGTGGTGCGTATATGACATCTGTACCATTTATCTTTTTTAAATATTGATCAGTTAACTTGTTAAACGGGAAGAAATTTATCCACCAGAGCTCAAAGGGTTCTTAATTCGGTGAATTGGAAATTCCGATTTGAATACCGAAATATCATTCTCAAAACCGCCCGTATTAACCGGTAGTGATATTAGCTAATATAATCTGTCATGTGAAGTTGTCAGGTATTAAGAAAGAAAGAAAAAAAAAGTGAACCCCGTCAATCGAGTTGGCCGTTTCTTTTTGTCTTGTAGTGAAGTGAAGAAAGTGGAACCGGCAGTGGATCTGTATGGAGATCAGGTTTCCAGGAATGCCTCGAGCCATCATCTTCCTGGCAGAACGTACACACCATGCCATGGGAAAACATAATCTATGAGCCGCATAGACGCGTCAATAACCTCGGAGTGCAGTGATCGGACGCGCTGCTGTGTTTTTTGCGGGCTGTTTTGAGATTCATCCTTCTTTTATGATTATTATTTTTATGACAGGTCCATCGTAAAAAAAAAAAAAGATCCGTTGTTTTGAAAGTAAAAATGTCGTTCAACTATCAAAATGGTTACAATGGAAAAATGTTATTCTGTAATCCTCCAATTCTCATAAGATCTTCCGGTACAATTTTAATGATTTTATTTGTTTTTGTTTGGTTTGTTACAGCGCTGCATAAATCGGTGTGCACTAAGTGCGAATAGATAATTCCTCGACAATTTTCATATTCAGGATTCCTAAAACTGTTATTTTAATAGTAAATCTTGGAAAGAAAAAAGTCTGAACGCGCCTCTTACAGGGGTCATGATAAATACAAAACAAAAGCAATCTTGAAACATTTCCAGCCAAAATAGAATGAGGAAGTTTTAAAGCTATAAAAAGCATCTAGTTATAACAGCAAGTGTTGATCAAATATGAACATTTTTGTTGATTTCCATGAAACAATAAAATGGTACTAAATATCCTTGTACCGATTTTTTTTTTCAAGAATTATGATGCAAAAAAATTCACTTGTGGAGATTACTGGGCACAGCCCATACACCACAACCGTCCTTCGTACATCCTACAACGATCCTAGGTATCCTGCCTGCAGTTTTCCCATCCTATGAGATTTATCCAGCAGGTATCCAGGGGATAATGAGATCACAGGGATTCTAACATCTATATCTTAAAATAGAAATTTTTATTTCGTACTACCATGCTGACAAAACTATTGATTTTAGTGTTATCCTTTTTTTTTTTTTTTTTAAATAAATTATATTTTTGATACGGGACGACAGTCTTTTCTCCTCTACCATATTGTCGTGTAGGAAAATATAGTTCAGGCATCCATTTTGACAATATCTTCAGAACGATCTTTTGTCCAAACTAAGATAATTGATAAAAATGATTTTAAAAAAATACTTAAAAGATCTGTCTTTAAAGTGTTATTACTTTTAGTGATTATTTGGATACTTTTAAGTGATTTTTATACATTTTTTATATACATTTTACCTTTAAAAAATATAAATGCTATTCGATTATTTAGTTCCTGAATAAAACCCCGGCCAATTTCGTACATTTGAGGGGGGGGGGGGATCAGAAATGTGTTAAAGTAGCCGTTTCGAATTGAAAGAAAGTCCTTAAAATAAAAGTTTTTATTTCGTTACTATAAAGCTGACAAAATTATTGATTATGACAACAAAATCCACTTTTTGAATCTATATTTTTTTAGTTTAGAATAGACTGTATTATCTCCAAGGTATGTACTGGACTCCAAGGACTGTATTATCTCTGTATTTATCTCCAGGGTTTAAGGCACATTGTGCAGTCAAAAGTTAAAATTAAAGTTTAAGGGGTGTGTGAATTAGGCAATTATTATTTTTTTATTTATTTAATTTATTTATTTATTATTTATTTATTTATTTATTTATTTATTTTTGTAGAAATAAAGATGCGTGTAATGTGATATCCTGGGAATGAACATTGTATTTTTATGAAATTACTTTATTAAAAATCTAAATTTGTAAAGTTTATGAATATACGGTAAACTATTGTGAAATATGGAGGGATCAAGTAAGAGTTCAATTATCCATTGTTGCTTCACTTCTGTAAAATTTGTAATTCACGTTTCTTGAATTTTCCATGATTTATTTATAAAATACCAGTAACGTAAATTCTGAATTATATCCGTCACTTTCTTAAATTAATATTTGCGTCTCGCCTAGCATCTGCATTACAATCCTTTTTGTCACTTTAATTACTGGAACTTCCATATGTCACCACCTCACTCTTATTTCTTTATTTTCTACAAAATAAAAATTTTGATTGTAAATATAAAATTAGTGACTCCTGTTTCGCAAAAATTGCATGAATTTGCTAACAAAATACCAGCAAACGCGAAATCTGAATCATATTTCCTTCACTTTTTTAAATTAATATTCGCGTCTTACCTAGCATATGGCAACCTAATCCTTTTTGTCACTCCAATTCTCCAGCTTCCATCTCTCACCTTCTAACTGCTATTTCTTTATTTTCTCCAAAATAATAATAATGAAAAATGTTGGAAGAAAATGTAAAATTTGTGACTTACATTTCGTGAAAGTGCGTGGATTTACTAGCAAAATACTAACAAACACGAATTCTGAATCATATATGATTTCTTTTATTTTCTTAAATTAATATTTGCATCTTTCGAAGCATCTGAAAATCCAACTCTTTTTGTCATTGCAATTCTCCAACTTCCATCTCTCACTTTCTCACTCTTATTTGTTTACTTTCTCCAAAATAAAAGTGTTGGAGAAAATATAAAAATTTTGACTCACATTTTGTGAAATTGCATGGATTTACTAGCAAAATACTAACAAACACGAATTCTGAATCATATATAATATCTTTCGTTTTCTTAAATTAATATTTGCATCTTTCCAAGCATCTGACAATCCAACTCTTTTTGTCACGGCAATTCTCCAACTTCCATCCCTCACTTTCTCACTCTTATTTGTTTACTTTCTCCAAAACAAAAGTGTTGGATAAAATATAAAATTTTTGACTCACATTTCGTGAAATTGCATGGATTTACTAGCAAAATACTAACAAACACGAATTCTGAATCATATATAATAGCTTTCATTTTCTTAAATTAATATTTGCATCTTTCCAAGCATCAGACAATCCAACTCTTTTTGTCACTGCAATTCTCCAACTTCCATCTCTCACTTTCTCACTCTTATTTGTTTACTTTCTCCAAAATAAAAAGAGAAATGACCAGGTGGTTTGTTTGTTTGTTGGGTCGTCGAACTTACCTCTTGCAGCAGACTGCCTCCAGACTTTCCCGCTGGACAATGGGTATCCCTTTTTTCCAGACTGCATCCGGCTCCTTCAGAAGTGGACACAGGGTGTTGTTGCTCCTTGCAGAATTTCATGGTGCATAAGGGTGGTGATCCGTCTGCCATATGGCTGGTGATTTTCTGGTGATTTTGCATCTGCTGTCGGCATTTAGTTTAGAATGTCAGTAGTGTTTGTTATGGAACTGTGCAGTCTTTCTATATATACTTGCTAGAACTTTTTGATTAAAAGAAAGTTTAAAATTTATGAATACTTTCTGCTGGAAAACTTTTATATCGTCATGATTCTGTGTCATCATTATCCACATGATGTCGGAAAATGGAATATTTAAAAATAGTGAGTGAAATGACATTATATCATTCTTATCATTTTTTTATTTCATTTTAGTTTTTAATATTTCATTTTACCTTTTAATATTTCAGCAGAAGTAAAAAGTTAGATATGAAGACGGCAGTTTAATTGCTTTTGTTTATTTCTTTTCTGTCTGCTTATTTAAAGTTTGATTTTCTCTTAATTTTCCTTTGTTGTTAGTTTATATTTACCCATCAGAATTTAGTTTCGAATTTTTATAATGTAATATTTTATTCAAATCATTATTATTTGACATGATAATTATTATTCAAACATTATTATTTGTATTTGCGTTTGATTTAAATAAATCTGTATTATTATTTCTCTCTGCAGTGTTTACCAGCTGAGACTAGTTGAGTTATTGTTGAAAGTATCAAAGTAGTTTAGTACAAATTGCGAACTTTAAATTGAAATATGCAACCTGGCTTTTGAATCGTCATATATAAGTTTTTTCCATTTTTACGTTATAAGAAAAACAACAGAATATTTTTCTAGTGTATTACATTGGAAAAACCAGCTGTAAAACAAATCATCTCTATCATTGTACGCTTAACCTTTGAGCTCTGATGGTAGAATTTTCTACCACTTGATTTTAATTCCAAAATGTCACAATGGCACCGGAATATTCAATCAAATTTATTTGAAAAAAGTTTAATTATTTTTTTTTTTTCGTGTGAAAGGTATACAGGTTTTTATCTTTGCAAAATACTGGTGCGAATGTGACGCTTGGGATTTTGAAGAAATTTACCCACCAGAGCTCAAAGGGTTAAACACTGATAATCTCTACTGCATTTTTTTAAACTTGTAAGCATCGCACATTTTTCAATGTTTACATCTTCGTATAGCGGAAAAAAAAATACATTCAACTGCAACTTATTTGAAAACGGAATCGTATTTTATTTTAGAGATACTATTAATAATTTTTTTTTGTGGTTTTTCAGTGCAATTTCTTTGGTATTCCATTTCTTCAGAAATTAAAGGAAAGTTTGGTAGGTTAATATATTTTTTTGTTTCCACTTTATCATAACAGCTAGAAGAAAAAATTAATTTAAAAAAATGGGGTTTTGAAAAAACATAAATGAATGATTTTTGATGTAACATGGAGCTATTATAAACTATATTTAATTTTCAGAATCCATATTAATGTTACAAACAAATAAAGATATTGTAATCATTAGATAGATGACTTTTTGTCAAATCTTGTATGACGACAATGCTTTTTCCTGGGTTTGCATATTATTCCGCGATAATGACATTCTTATGCTACTTTTTTGTAGATATTATTTAAGACTTTTGATGATAAATATGGAATTCTTCAATGGATGCAAATTATGTTCTTTTATGCCAACTGAAAGCATGTATTTTAAGTCAAAACTGAAATAGGTTTTGTATTATCTATATGTTTTTTTTTTTTTTTTTCATCGTGTGCGAGATTAAATTCTGTAGAAGCAGAATTCCTGTTTCTTGATTATTTTATTGAACATATTATATATATATATATATGTAACTCATTATTTTTGCTTATCCTTTTCGTGTCCGATTTTTTTTTTTTTTTTTTTTTTCCATTTTGCGAACAAAATTGCTTTTATTTTTATAACGTTAATCGTAGCTACCCAAATAGACTCACTGAAGTTTAAAGTTTCTTTCATTGTCTTAAATATAATAAATTTATTTATTTTGTGCATTATTTAATTCATATTTGTATGATAATAGGCTTAGGAAGAGTTTTTGAGGACGTTTGGAAAATAATTTATCACAACAGGATTTGAGAAAGTATTACAGCTTTCTTATGTTTTTTGCGTTTTATCGTACATTGTTGGTTCATAAAAGTAACTTGTACTTTAAATTTAAAAGCTGAAATATATGCATAAAATAAAGGAATTGCCAAGGGTGCAAAGAGAATTAAGCAAACTTTTATTATTGCTGTTATTACTAAATGTTAAAACATAAATGAAGTCATAATAATAAAAGCATAGCCATATATTATCATTTCTATGTGTAGAAAGTAACTAAGTAAGTGTTACGGCAAAATAAAAGGCTCGATTAAAGGACATGTACTATTAATAATACACCAGACCTGGGAGGGTTAAGTATGAAAATATCTATTGTTTTTTCATCACTGGTACTTAAATAAGCATTTAAATTTATTGTTATTCATTCTCTATTATAAATAAATTTAATCTCAGGATAGGAAGGGGGAGGCTTAAATTCAGTTGTTTTGCATGGACATTCTTTAGTTATGCATTTGCTTGACTAAAGTTAAGTAAATCCTTTCAAATATTTATCAATGTTACTACTGATTAGCATTTCTGATGATTAAAATTTCGAAAGTTCGGCTTACTCAGCGATAAGTTTGCCCTTGAAATCTAATCAAAAGGATCGTTGATAAATTTTTTCCCCCTCACTGAAATTTGTTTATGAAGTAGAAACTTTTTAAATAAAATTAAAAAAATTGTAGTCACAGCTATCAATATTTTAACAGATAAGGCCTTAAAAATAGATTAATTACTGGGAAATACTGGGAAATTACTGGGGTTAGTAACTGAAAAAAAATAAAAGTACGAAACCAATGTCCATTAAAGCTCTTTGGGTGCGTTTATAATTATATAATTATGTAGCACATATCGATGTCGTCTGGTCCGACGATCTGTTTGTCCGTATATAACTGCACAAAAACGACCCAACGGAATCGTTTGAAATTTAATATATATATCTGTTGCAGAATTTTCTCAAATTTAATATTTTATGAAAATCGAATCAAAACTTAAACATATTAATAAAAATTTTCTTCATTCTATTAAATCCTATCATTAGTATTTAATACAATATCCCTAATAGGTAATGATTCAGGGTTGCCATGGTGATTGCGTCCCATTTAAGATAGAATCCGATTGCTTCCATATTATTGAATTTAATGTATATGATCGTAATAAATTTTATATTCGTGCATTTTTGCATAAGAGTGTAACAGCTATTGCAACAAGATATGAATATTTATAAAACAAATTATAGTACGAACGCACCTCATTTGCCACGTTTGACGTACAATTTCCGATTTGTTTTTATTTCTGTTTTATGGGGCTACGTTTTATTCAGTCACGCGAAAACACCGGGAAATTTATGTCAAACCTATGACAACTTTCTTTTGTATCTTCTCGTTTGCATTTGGATATTGTTTCTTTTTTTTTTTTCTTTCTCTTTTTTTTTCCAGAAAGAAAATTGAGATCTGTAATCGGGTTAATTTTTACTTTTTAAATTTTTATTGCATTTTTTCTCGATAATTCATTTTTTTAAAACTTCTTCAATAATAATAATAATAATAAAAACTGTAAACAAAATGGAAAAATCGCAAACTTTCTACATTATTCAATACATCAATCTCCCGTATCCTACGCAAATAAAAACAATAATAATAATAATAAAATATAAATAAAAAATGTAATGTAACAAATTATAACGACCATTTGGAAAATGATTCTTTTTAACTAATCGTTTTTTTCCTTTGGTCTACGAAAAGAATCTAAATTGCTAAGAAAAAAAAATACATATAACGTGAAAAATTACCTCTGTTTTTAAAGACTATCTAGTCTCTAACCAATCAGAATGCTCCATAGACGTTTATATGGCGTTCTCACTTATCAGAAAATTGATAGTCTTTAAAATCACAGCAATTTTTTAATGATATTTTTAACTGCACTAATTTTTATATACAAAAGGAAAACAATTTTTAATCACATGTAACTTGCCCCCCAATAAATTAAATTAGTTCATTGAGTTTAGAAAATAAATCTATAAAATATAGAATATGATAAAATAAATAAATTGTGCGCATCTATTGCCCAAAACAAGTGTATCCCATTGAGCTAATAAAAATCAAAACGTGGCTTATGTAATAGCAGTCATACATTACGTACGCCGTGGATTAAGCATTTTATATTCCTGGACCAATCAGAAAACGAATAAATTGCGGACATCACAGGGATTCAGATATGCCTCAGATATCTCTATTCTCGACCTAGTACAACAGCTATTTTCAAAATAGTTAATAAATATAATAAATAAATATATATATAAAATAAAAGAATAGTTTAGAAATATTAAAATGCAAGCGAAAAGTCTTAAATTAAATCATTAATACTGTAATTTTCTCGAATTACCTGAATAAATACCAACAAATATTAGTATCTTCACTAATAATTTAATAATGAGACACTTGCCTTTCTCTGTTAATTATATTTTCCCCCAATTACCTATCCGAAAATAAATCACGTGTTTATTATAAAATAAATAAATAAATAAATAAATAAATAATCAATCGTCAATTTTGGGCGTTTTCCGAAGCCTTTCTGAACTGAATATTCAACGAGTTTACTTTACATTGAGAGGGGGGAAATAAAAAAGTAAATAAGTAGACGCTTTGACCCGCTTTCTTTTCTGAACCCTTTTGGGGAAAAAAATAACCTGTCCTCTACATTGAAATTTGGCGAGATGCGTTAACTTTCACCGTCAGTGTCGGCAAAATTGGGTGAAATCTATTTTGCCATTCACTATTAACCCCGATGTTCAGCCATTTAATTATTGGAGGATTATGAGTCACGTGTTTGAAAAGTACCCCGCCTCTACTTCGAGAGAATATCGGTGTTTATTCTTTATTTTGTTAAGTCTAAAGAATATTAGATGCTAAAAATCATTGAAATATTAGTAACAACAACGAACAACAATAAAAAGAGTGAATCTTTAATAAATCGTCGTTATTGAATGTTTAACTACAACAACAACAACAATAATAATAATAATAAAATCTGAAGTGACTCCATTTGAATTTTTCATTAGTTGGTTTATATCCCCATAAAAGAATAACAATATCACTAAATAAATAAATAATAAAAATAATAATAGATAAATAATAATTAATAAAATAATTAATTAATTAAATAATAATAATAATAAATAAGTAATAATAACGATACAATTTAGGTAACTACACTAATGATCAAAGTACTGTTTCTAATTCACACACAAAAATAAAAGCTCCCATTGGCGAGATTTGTAGAAAACATGGCCTCATAGCATTTCGACGGGGGGGGGGGGGGGGTAAGGAAAGGTATCATTCGAGTGTGACAACCTGTGTGACAAAAAACAATGAAATTTTCGTGACATATTGCGAAAATGTATATTTTTGTCCGTTAATACTTTACAACGCACTTTTCCACGTTTGCTGTGTTAGTGCCGTAAAAGTAGATTTACAGGCATTTATCAATAAGGATTGTAAATAAGAGCAGCAATTGGCAGAATTTTTGGCGATCTTGGCGACCAATTTAAGTTCCAAGCATTTGGGTCCAGAAAATTCCTCAGCAATCGAAGTTAAACAATAAGCTAAAAATCCAGAATCAGAGTTGAATAGACAGTGGAGATCCATAAGGTTTATTGTACTTCTAAAATTACAAAGTATCGAATCCATTCCTCTTCCAGGGAGAGGGGGGGGGGGTGGATTTCATTTCGGTGCTCTATGTAGAGAAAGAGATTTCACCCCCCCCCCCTGGTCACTTTTAATAGGTTTCAAAAAACGAGGATAAAGTTATCCCATTTTATTTAACATCGCTTTAATAGCCGATACATCAAATTACAACAAACAAAATAATAATTGAAACAAGAGTTGCAATTTTTTTTATATACAAGGTACATTGTTCTAAGCCAAATCCAGATAATAATTAAGAACAATTCAAACAATATTACGGTATTTTCAAAGACTTATCTATGTGTAAAATGTAATGATATACACAGTAGGAGTAGCAACTTTCCGCGTCCAAACAACTCTGAGGATGGTCTCTAAATTTATTTGACATTACTTTTTTAATTATTATTTCATGGCCTTTTATGTGGAATCTGCTGTTAATTTGGCTAAAATAGCGTCATTTCTGAAGAAGTTCCGAACGAAAATCGAAGTTTGGATTGCGTTGTACCCTGTATTTTTTGACTGAATACGTTGATTGCGACCCTAGACAAAAGTTTTTTTTTTTCCTACCATCTCTGAAAGTGTGTTTACTTTCTCAAACACCCTGCATTGTTCAAAACCGCCTCTTTTTTTAAGGATGAACTAAAGTTAAGCATTTTAGAGCATTCTTTATTTTCCTCTTTTATGTTTTTATTTTTCGGAGGAGATTTTGGAAGCTGCTTTCATTTTACTCCAGGTGTATGTAAGTGCGTGGGTGAAATGCATATGGTAAATGCGTCAAATTGGGGGGAAAGACCTTCTTTTTTTCAACCCATTCGCCTCTTCGCTATAGAATTCAATCGTGTCTGAACCGACACGCTATGTATTTATATCCAAGGAAATCCAAGATGAATTCCATCATTGCAATCTCGTAAACTAAAGCTGTTCGCCTGGGGTGATTTTTTGTCTGTATTTGCATCTTTCTTCGAAACTAAAACGGTTATGGGGTGAAATGGTGAGAAAAATAATCTGAATGCTTATTCTCTGAGGTTTCTGACCGCTCTAGTGCGTTTAATAAGCTATTGCTTAGCGGGGAAATGTTCCTATGTATATCTCGTTGGCTTGAAAAAAGCATTCTAATAATGAAAAAAAAAAAAAAAATAAAAATAACAAAATTGTAGCTTAACAAATTACAATGACTATTTTGAAAATGATATTTTCACAGATTAAAATTTTAAAGACTTATAAATAAATTCTATATTTAAATTAATAATAAAAATAAACACAATTTTTAGGATGATCATAACGAGTCATATATTAAGTGCATTAAACATTAATATTCCTAGACCAATGTTAAAAAAATCAGTAGTTTATAGATAGACAACTTTAACTGTTTACGATGTGCATTTTTATTGGATGGAGTAAATCAGACTGACTTCTGAATGCCTCATATTACGTATGACATGGATTAAACATTAATAATTGTTTTAATTGTTTTCAAATCATTTTTTTTTTATTTTTTATTTTTTTTTTTTTAGTCTTTATTACTTTTTTTCATCGTGGCAACAGAAGTATTCCATTTTTGGACATTAAACATTGACCAATCGGAAAACGAATAAAATACAAAAACAGAAGTATTTCATAAATATATATAGGACAGTTGCACCATAAAATTTAACTAATAATAACACATTGCTCAGTGGTGCACAAAACAGGAATTTTAATATACATTTATACAATCATATTTTCCTGAAGACGCCCACAGAAGACGGCGCGAAACGTTGAAAGTTTTATTTTATTTTAATTGTACAAATGTATATTAAAATTCCTGTTTTGTGCACCACTGAGCAATGTGTTATTATTAGAAGTATTTTATTTTTGGTCATTAACATGGACCAATCAGAAAACGAATAAAATAAAAAAGTTGCGGAATTCAACCAATGAAAAGATTCAGATATACTTCAGATTTTGCAGTTCAGACCAATCAGAAAACGAATAAAATAAAAAAGTTGCGGAATTCAACCAATGAAAAGATTCAGATATACTTCAGATTTTGCAGTTCTCTACCGAGAACAACAACTATTTTTCAAATACTTAATAATAAAAAGAATAATGCGTATTAAATAATAAGCTGATTCAATATCGCTCAAGCATCTAAAATATTGTGAAAGTTGTAAAATTCGTGTTATATTTTTCAAGGTGAGTAGATGTTTTATGTTATTTTAATAAATTCTTTTTTGCTTTCTATATCCGCTCGATTTTAGCGGTTGACTCGTAGGTTTACCATTGTGTTTTCTTGTAGTCAAAAATATGAAAACACGGAGGACTGAAAGCAAGAAAACAGAATGGCAACCACTAAAATCGAGTTTTTAAATGTTTTCCACCAAGATATAACTTGGCAGATCGATTGCATTTTAATATACTAATCAAGATTTAGCCAATCCTAGAATTTCATGCGTAATTTTGATGAAGGGATTGTATGTTGCTGCCACCTCTCTGTCTATAAGATTCTGCCGCCATGGTATAGATGGAAATCTCTTTCCACCTATTTCCTTTTTCTATTCCTTATTTTCATGCCTGAAATGCCTGTTTTAATTAAAATTATTCAATTAAAATAAGTTTCTAGCCCGGTATTCATTATTCGCTTACACGGGAACTGCCGATAAAGCAATTATTTTTCATTATTTATGTTATTCCCAAAAGAAATCCCTGTAATAAGCGTTTTGTACCACCAGTTCATTTAGCATTAAAATAATAAGAATAATAATTTGCGAAAATTTTTGAACCTTTAAAAGCTTTTAATTATTTATTTTTAACCTTTATAAAAATGCCCCTGTGCTTACAAATTTTTTAAATAATTTTTTTATTGTTTTCTTATTTAAAAATATTTTATTAGCAAATAGTAATTTAACTTAAATAAAAAAAAAATTAAAAAAAAAATTAAAAAAAAAACTGATACAAAAATTGAATTCTCAGAAAGAAAGAAATAAATTCACATATTAATATTAGAGGAAACATATATTTTACATATTTTTTTTTTTTTGAAAAATAAATAATAGAAGAGCAAAAAATCATATTTTTATCACTTTTTTTGTTAGTTTGAAAGTCTGCAGTCTCTTTGAGATAAGGCATGAGTGTGAAAAATAAAGGAGGAAGGGGGTATTCGACGTTTAAAAGAAATGCTATATTTTTGACTCTGCGGAAATCTAAAACTAATTCCACTACGAACTCGTGAAACAGTAACATTTTTGTCTGTGTTTAAATCTGTGTGTGCGTGTGTGGGAGAGGGGAGGGGGATGCACAGTTACCAGGTGAAATTGTGAGAAAGTAATGGGAATGTATCTGATATTTCCTTGGATATTAACAACAAGAAAAAAAATTGCTAAATGAGTTTTTGCACCAATATATTTCAGTTGCTTTTGTTATCTCTGAATCTGAAGAAAAACAGTTCTTGACTAAAAATAAAATACTAAAACAGAGAGAACTATTTTTTTTCTCTCTGGGAGGCTATGTCCCATATCCCCTGTAGAACCCAACTTTTAATTTTTGTTTCTACATTTATGCGATTAAAATTTGTGTGAACATTAGAAATTCAGTTATCTTTGAACCTTATCTCCTACCAGGCGGAGGGAAAAATGTACTGTTTCAATTCTGTTCTTTAAGAAATACTGACAGAAATTATTTTTGAATAATGTTTCCTCCTAAATTTCTGTTATGCTTTTGATGTTGCTATGTTTAAAAAATTGTCTTCCACGATGAATTTTGACAGAAAATTTCATAGTTTAGCGTACTTTATGTTTATATTCTCCAAAAAAAGGGGGGGGGTGGGGAATGCAACAAAAATTACAAACCACAGGAACCTCTCATACTAAAATTTGCTTTTGCCTATATTTTGTTTATTTGACGCCCATATAAGTTAAAGTTTTTAAAATCGGATAAAGTATGAATTTAAAAAAGGGGATATCTGACTTTATTTAGAAATTTTATAAAAAACGGAGGAGGTATTTAAAAAAAGGGGAAAGTTCTGACCCCCCCCCCCCCCCACACCAAAAAAAAAAAAAAAAAAATCGTAGTTTAGTATACTTTATGTTTAAGGTATTTAAAAGAGGGGAGAGTTTTTGACAAAAAAAATTCATAGTTAAGCATATTTTATGTTTATACCTTCCAAAAAAGAAGGAGGGTGGGAGGGCAGCAAAAGTTACAGACCACAGGCACATCTGATACTAAGATTTTTTTCCTGGATTTTCGTTTATTTGACGGCCATATAAGCTAAAGTTTTTAAAATCGGATAAAGTATGAATTTCAAAAAAGGGAGTATTTGACCTCTGTAGAGATGTTATATTTAATTCTCCGGAAATCTAAAGAGGAATTCCACCAAAATCGCGAAAAATAAAAAAATAAAATCTCCCTTTGTCTGCTTTCAAGCATTCTGGGAAAAAACAGTTATGGGATGAAATGGTGAGAAAACAATCGGAACGCTTCTCTCGGAGGTTTTTGACCGCTCCGTTGCGTTTATAAACAATTACTGAGCGAGGAAATGTACTTTTTTATATCCCCTTGGCTATAAGAAAACACTCACATGATCGAACAAAAATGTGCGTAAAATTACGACAGGTTGTTTTTTCACAGCAATCTTCAACCACAAGAAAAATATTTCGCTATTCTTCATGATTGAACACACAGTGCGTTGAACTTGACTTTTTTTTTGGCTGTCGATTGGTTGGTTGGCCAGTAGATGGTTACTGTAAACTAGTTCTAACCTAACCTAACGGAAAAATAACTTGTTATTTTTTCTTTTATGATCCTGTGACAGTGTTTTTAACTTTCTTCTCTTGTTAGATTATGGTTAGAAATTTTTCCAGTGAAAGTTTCTCTACTTCCGTTTCCGCATTCTCCAAAGATTTTTTTTTTTCAGCTTGCGAAAGTTTTTGTTTTGGTTTCTGCCGAGCGTGCAAAACTGGACACTGGCTAATAAAACGAATTAGAAGAAAGAATATTCGTGAAAGACTTGACTTTCTATAATTGGGATTTGTAATTTTAATGTGCTGGTTTGTGTAGATTCATTGCGAGTTCACTGAAAGGTCACAGTAGTTAAAGTATTATTTTTTTGCACTTTTAAGATATCTTCCATTAATGCTGTTGAAGTTGGAAAATGAATAATAAAGCTAGTTAAAGAAAAAGACGACATTTTCTACTTCTTCCTTTAAAAACAAAGTTTTCTACAATTGGAGTTCATAGTTTTTAACTGCCGGTTTACATACATTGCTTGAAAGTTCATTTGAAGGTCAGAATAGTTATTGAAGTATGTATACGTTTAAAATTTCTTGAATATAGCTTGTAAATAAATCTTGAAAGTATTGCAAACTAAACGGAGCCTAAAACCGGACACTGGCTAATAAAGCAAATTAGAAAAGAAAGAATGTGTAGAATGTGTAGATTCACTGCGAGTTCATTGAAAGGTCAAAGTAGTTAAAGAATTTTAAGCATTTAAGATCTCTTCCATTAATGTTATTAAAATTGAAAACTGAGTAAATAAAGCAAGTTAAAGAAAAGGAAGACATTTACTATTTCTTTCTTTGAAAACAAAATGTCCAACAATTGCGGTGCACAGTTTTTAACTGATGGTTTGCATACATTCCTTGAAAGTTCATTTAAAGGTCAAAATAGTTATTGAAGTATGTATACATTTAAAATTTTTTGTATATAGCTTGTGGAGATTGAGAAACTGGACAATGTCTCTCACTAATTAGAAAGTTCTTGGTTTGGTTTCTGCCGAGAGTGTAAAACCGGACACTGGCTAATGAAGCCAATTAGAAGAAAGAATATTCCTAGAAAACGTATGACTCCCTACAATTGTGATTTATAATTTTAATGTACTGGTTTGTGTAGTTTCACAGCAAGTTCATTGAAAGGTCAAAGTAGTTAAAGTATTTTTTTACACTTGAAAGATCTCTTTTATTATTGTTGTTGAAATTAGACACTGACTAATAAAGCCAATGAAAGAAAAAAAAAAAACATTTTTTATTTCTTCCTTTAAAAAACAAATTTTTCTACGATTGCAATTCATAGTTTTTAATTACACGTTTGTATACATTCCCGGAAAGTTCATTTAAAGGTCAAAATAGTTATTGTATTATCTACACGTTTAAAATTTCTTGAATATAGCTTGTGTGAGATTGAGAAACTGGATAACGTCTCTCGCGAAACAGAAAGTTCTTGTTTTGGTTTCTGCCAAGAGTGTAAAACTGGACACTGGTTAATAAAGCCAATTAGAAGAAAGAATATGCGTAGAAAACACATGACTTCCTACAATTATGATTTATAATTTTAATAAACTGGTTTGTGTAGATTCATTGCGAGTTCATTGAAAGATCAAGGTAGTTAAAGTATTCTTTTATTTCTTTAAGATATCTTTCCTTAATGCTGCTGAAATTGGAAAATGAGTAATAAAGCTAGTTAAAGAAAAGGACGACATTTTCTACTTCTTTTTTTAAAAATAGAGTTCTCTACAATGTGCGGTTCACAGTTTTTAAATTCTGGTTTACATACATTCCTTGAAAATTCATTTAAAGGTCAAAATAGTTATTGTATTATCTATACGTTTAAAATTTCTTGAATTAATATAGCTTTGTGTGAGATTGAGTATCTGTGGTCTCTCACGAAAAGAACAGTTCTTGTTTTGATTTCTACCAAGCGTGTAAAACCGGACATTGGCTAATTAAGCAAATTAGAAGAAAGAAAATGTATGGAAAACATGACTTTCTACAATTTTGACTTATAGTTTTAATATGCTTGTTTGTGTAGATTCTCAGTAAGTTCATTAAAAGGTCAAAATAGTTAGTTTTTTTTTTTTTTTTTTTTTTTTTTTTACTTTAAAGATTTTTTTTATTGGTGTTGTTGAAATTGGACACTGACTAATAAAGCCAATGAAAGAAAAAATAATTTTTACTTCTTACTTTGGAAAACAAAATTTTTGTACGATTGCGATTCATACTTTTTAACTGCTGGTTTGCATACATTCATTGAAAGTTCATTTAAAGGTCAAAGTAGTTATTGTATTATTTACACGTTTAAAATTTCTTGAATTAATATAGCTTTGTGTGAAATCGAAAAACTGGACAATGTCTGACAAAACGAATTAGATGGTAGAATGGACGAGAAAATGTTGCAATTGCGGTTCATAATGCTGCTTTGTTTAGATCCACAACTGTTTCATTGAAATAACAAAGTGGTTAAATTATTTGTTTACACGCTAAAATTTTCTTGGATTTGTAAAACTGGACATTTAAAACATTTGAAAGGAAGGAAGTATTTTTATTTATTTATTTACTTATTTTCTACGATTGATGTTTATTTTAAGTTATGGTTCGTGTAGATTCACAGAGTTCATTTAACGGTCAAATTGGTTAATATATTCTTTACCGATTTAAAAATTCCAAAATTAGGCACTCACTAACGGAAGTCTATAGAAAGAAAGAAAATGACAAACTTTTTTCAGGTTGAAGATAGTAGTAAAAAATATTTTTTTGTGAGTCCAGACTTTCATTGAAATGTTAAATTGTTCAATATTATTTACACATTTATGATACCTTAAATAACTCTTGCAAGATTATAAAACTAAACATTCTATAGCAATAATAGAGAAGAATCGGCTTATAATTTTTCTTTCATTATTCCGTTTAATCATTTTTTAGGGTTTCGTTCACCTGACAAACCCTATTCGTCTCTGTCCTCTGCCTGTCTGTCCCAGAATCCGTACACAAAAGTTGTATAAGAGAGTTCAAATTTTGTATACATACAGCTGAATGCCCCTTGTCACACAATAAATCATAAAATTTTGAAAAAGTTTTTAATTAAAATATTATTTTTTTAGTTATTTATTAAATTCTTATTCATTTAAATTACTTGCCGCCTCTGGTGACCAGTTTTGTCTCTCTTAAATTTATGTTAAACTTTGCAATATATTTTATATACTTGCTTACCTTTACTAAATCTACAGATTCTGATAGAGAAATCAACAAATCTATGCGATCAAGGGCGTGTTCAGCACAACTTACCGGTCATTTACCAATTGTAGACAAGTACGAAATGAAAATCAAGACAAAGTGTGACGTCAACCACAATTCAACAGGATAGATTTCATTGGTGCCACAATTCGCTTTCGTACTGCCCTACAATCGGTCTGTAACATTGGTTACTTTGGTAAGTTGCGCTGAACACGCCCCAAGACAGCATTTAGGGGAAGAATTCAATATTCTGTTGTGGTTCTTAGAAATATCAAAATAACGCCAAAAAAACCGTTGTCCGAATAGTTAAGTCTTTTTGGGTCTGGTATACTGTTAATTGTACATGTTTTTTAATTGAGTATTATTCGTCTTTAATAAATACTTTTGTTTCTGTTTACTTATAGTGATGTTAGTATGTGCATTTACCATATGACTTCATTAATGTTTGGGCAGTTAGTAATAAGAAAAATATATATTTGCTCTATTCTGTTTGCACCGTTTGTGATTCTTTTATTTTAAACATATATTTCAATCTGTAAATTTAGAATAAAGGTTATTTTCCAGAAAGAATCGTTTGTAATAAAGCGCGAAAAGTATTAGAAATTTGTAGTTGTAATATATTTCCTAAAACATCATCAAAAACTCTTCCTTAACCTATTGTCTCATGAATATAAATTGAATAGTACGCAAAACAACATTCGTTATATTTCAGACAGTAAAATATACGTTAAACTCTAATTAATCTATTTGGATAACTAGTGTAAATATTATTAACGTAAAAAATATTTTTTTTTTAAATTGAAAATAAAAAAAGAAAAATATATCGGACCCGAAAGAATTAGAAACACCCTGTATGTTTATTACCTACTGATATTGCAGAACGTTTTCACTCGTAACCAGCAACAAAGCGCTCCAAAAATATGACAATCTTATTTTTCGTCTAAGAGAAAACACGAAAGCAATACGCCTTGCTTTTTTTTATTTAACAAGCAGAAGCAAATCCACTCATCTTCGCCTTTGTTTTCATTATCATCTCCAAGAGCACTTTTAAAAATAACGACACTAGAAAGCGGCTTTTGAGAAAGAAATTCTTTTCGAGCGGTTTTTCAGAAGGGAAAAAAAAAAACTACGACTACAGTAGAAGCTAAGAGATTAGATAATTTAAAGAATGGTTTCTTTTAGCTGTTAACTAATCTGTGAAAGTAAGTAATTGGTGTACTTTGTTTAAAAGCCTGTTTAATTCCTCGCGATGCAAAGGAAATTTTAGTTAACATTGTGACACGTAAGTTGTGATGAAATGTTTTGAGTCATCGCGTTTGACATTTGCCATTGGGATATTTCTGAAGCTCTTAAGATATTATGAAATACGAAAAGTAGGAATGTGTGTGTAGTTCTGTACTATATAAGCTGAAAATAACATACAAAATCCAGGTAGGATATTTAAATGTTTCGGGCAGGGGAGGTTTCTTTACCTGTTTCCTGGATTATTCCGTGTCTTTTAAGTTAACATAACAGTTTTAAATCAAACGAATTAAAATGTATTTTACAGCACTGCAAATGAACCGACAACTTTTAAAAGTCCAATGTTAGTTGAAAGATGACCATAAACAATATAGATTTAAAATATACAGTTTATTTAACCTCCGAGTACTTTTGGTTTGCATCCGCAGTATTCATCAGGGTGAAAATTG
Organism: Maratus speculifer; assembly: GCA_964019185.1. Classification (NCBI taxonomy): domain Eukaryota; kingdom Metazoa; phylum Arthropoda; class Arachnida; order Araneae; family Salticidae; genus Maratus; species Maratus speculifer. The sequence continues at coordinate 98,388,979 of OZ025297.1, read as the reverse complement.
TCATCAACTGCAGCCCTATAGTCATCAAAATGCGTCTCCTTGTTTGAGGTGGAATAGTCTATTAGTCTTAGAATGTTGCCTTAAGTACTGTTTAGGATATATATAGAGAGGGTAAATATTGGTTGTCTTAACTTTTTTGGGGAGATTTAACATTATGATAATATATGATAATGTGTTGTTATGTACCTAATTGCCTTTACAGAGAATTCCCTGCGTCATGGAAAGTCATGGAATTCCATAGTAGTCATGGGAAGTCAGGGAAATTTCAAAATATGTATGAAAAGTCAGGGAATTTACAAATATTTTCTAAAAAGTTATGGAAAATTCTTGGAGAAAAAATGTAAAATGATACAAAATTAATCAAATAACCTTGAAAAAAAATTACAAAATTGATCAAATAATCAGGGAAAAGAAAATTTAGAAATTTGAAAAACCATTGCAGAAAAAAGAATCATTAATTTTGACAAAGAATTCTGGAAATAAGTAGCAAATTTCATTGTATACCTGCTTGTTCAGGGAATTTTTTGAGATTTGGTCAGGGAGAGTCATGGAATTTTTCGAGATTAGGTCATGGAAAGTCAGGGATTTTGCCATTCATGTTTTGCTGGGAATCCTGTATAATGGATTTACGATAATTAGATGTTGCATATATTAGTATCAGAAATGAACTAAAACTCTTTACCTTTTAGTTCATTTGAGATTTTGTCTGCTTAAATCTCCTGTCCGTACAAGCAAAGGCACTGGCGAGCTAATGCCATTCCTATGGGGAGGAATTTTCCTATTATCCAATTTTTTAAAACACGTTTGCATTTTGACATTTTAAAATATATACATCTTTTCTCACATTGGATAGCTGAGGTTCCCCTCACCATCGCTTCTTTTTTACTTTTTCGATTTTGGTTGAAGATATTCTTTTAAATGACACTTTCATTTTCGGAATTGATTTCAAGAAGTCAATAATATATATATATATATACACGAAGCAAATTTGTATTAAATTACATCTAAAAGTGTTAGTTACTATTTAAAAATATTTAATAGTAGCTTATTGTTACATAATGCATCCAACAGTAATATTGTCTTCTTGCAATCGCCCTCTGTCCGGGAAGTAAAAGCAGAACTTATCAGCAAAACAGTGGGTAACATTATTGTTCTTTCTTTACTGATAAACGCAAGTATCATTTCCAAAATATTACATTCCTGGTTTCGTTAGCAGCGAATTACATGCAAACTTGGCGGAAGAACAGGAATTTCAAACGTTGGAGTATTCAAATTTTGGAATGAAATGATTTTATAAAAAATTTAATAGCTTTAATAATAGCTTGGTGTGTTCATAAAAACATGCAAAAAATAAAAATAAATAAAAAAAACAGCATATTCGTATAAGTTTGACTGGATCAAAAATAATAACGATATCAAAAGGCAAACCCTCCTACCCCCCTCGAGATATCTAACGATATCAAGTGTCATTCCCCCCTCCCCTTTTAACCTTTTCCGGCGCGGTGTCCCTTAAAAAGGACACCTAATTTTAATTTTACTGGCACCAAGAATATTTAATTAAAATTTTCCTTTGATAAAATGCCTGAAAATAAGCAAGTTCGTATTCTCTAAAAAACTCGTTTATAAATTCTGGTAGCAGCTAATTATTTCAATTAAATTTACTCCGCGCCGGAAAGGGTTAAGGTAATAACGTTATATAAGCACAGCCTCCTTGTGTTATTTGGAAATTTCAATGAGTTAACGTTTCACATACCACTCTGCTACTGCATCGTAACGGAAATTATTGGGAAAGAAGATGAAATGCAGTTATGGAATAATATTTCCAAGATAAACATAGAAAACATATAAAATAATATTTTAAAAAAAACTGTTTTTATTTTTGTATTTATTCTTTACATGCAACTTAACAATCAACCATAACATTTGATTATGAAAAAGAAGAAAAAATTGCCTTATTAACATTTACCCGCGCCTTGCAAATGCATAAACTCGAGGAGTTGTTGTTGGGTATAACAATAATAGCTTTAAATTTTAGCTCCAACACAAAAGCGATACCGCGCGTATGGGACGGACTTCCAGTCAAGGTTGTTCCAGTGGTTTCAAGTTCTAACCTTGATAAAAATGGCCGTTTAATAGGCATTTTTTATTCCCCTCACCCCCCCCCCCTCCACCACCCAGGTATATTGTAGAGGAGCCAAACAAATGCATGATGTGCATATGCGGGCATCGCGTAATGATAGACATCGAGAAACTCGAATCGTTCTTTTTGCTGTTTTGACTATTCCAGTTTTTAATAAATTCTCTCGTTGATTACGGAGGTTTTACGTTTATTTTGAATGCCATGCCAGAACCATGCTTATTTTTTAAAATAACTCTAAAATTATATGTAAGCTACCTATAATCAGCGACGTTCGTACTGACATTGTGGGATTTTTATTTATTTGTTTATTTTTATGCAAATGACGTCATTATAATAAGGGCCATTTTCACCATTCACTTGCATTTCAGAATTTATTTTTATTTTTCAAACTTGATAATTTCTTTTAAAAATGGAGATAGGTGTTAAAGTAAATGTTTAAGGTACATTAAAAAAATTGGTTATGCAATTTGCCCTATAATATAAAATGTAAATGCTATTTAAAGTTGGCTTGTAAGGCAATTGTCAAGTCTGTTACCATTCAAAATTACTGAAAATACTCGGCTTTAAATTTATTAAATTTCTTAAAATGAACTTACTTTGAAGTGATTTATGTCCCTAAATTTCAAAACATGATATTTATCAATAATACTTAAATTAAACTGAAATGCGAGACAGTTTTAGCCACAAGATTTTGATCACATAGAAATTATACAAGAACTTTTTCTAATAATTACAATATATGTTCATGTAAATTATTAAATTTTAAGGAAATTGCATATTTGTTTCTTAGTTGAATGAAAAATAAAAGTAGAATGGTGAAAAAATGATAATCATTAAAAAAAATCGTGCGTTAACAGACTTGATATGTTCAAGCCTATTTTTTTATGCATTTTTGTAACGTATAAAATGTAAGTAGCTCGATATAAATGTGTAACTATTTTTATTAGTCATTTAAGGGTCCAAGCATTCGAAGGTCATACACTTAATATTAAATAGGTGGATTTGCAGTCTCGCTCTTCAGGATTCTTAAAAGTTTTTAAAATATCTTGTCCAGTAAAGAAAAAAAATCTGAAAGAAAATTATATGGAAGAAAAGAAGTTGTATATTTTAATTTTCTAAAGAGAACTTAGAAAAATACGGATTCATTCCAAGATCATAGATTTAACATTAGACAGAGTTTGGGTTGGGCTGCGGGTTGAGGAATTTTTTTGTCTGATTCGGAGATTTTTTCACAGGTTGATTTCAAATGGAATTTTTGTGTCGGTTATTATCCGACCCGCGTCTGACTCTAATTCCAAGCACATAAGTTTGACAATCAGTTAAAAAAATATGTTTTGCATTTTTTGTTTGTTCTATTTTGAAAATCCAGATCATAACTCCACTTTCATGCAGTTAATATAATATAGCTGATTGAACCGCCTTCACCCCTCCCTTCCTCATATAATACAAAAGTTATCAAGCTTTTGCTAAACATTTTGTTTCAACTGAAAATTCCCAGAATTCTGTAAATAGTTATCCCAGACCCCCCCCCCCTCCCACTAGCAAAAGAATCCGCAGACGAAATATGATTAATAACATAAAGCTGGAGAGAATAGGATAAGCTATCATCATAGTAATCATATTTCTACGATACGATCTATCGCCTGCAGCGCAGATGTTAACCAGACCCCCATAACTATAGAGGGTAATTAATCACTTTGTGAGTAACTCCTGTATATTAAATTCATATTACAATGTACGGCTCCAGCGTTTTACCACTTAAATGACTATGGTCTCTTGTTAATTTTTGTTAGTAATAGGCGCTAGATTAAATCTTTACATATTTTTGAAAATAAGCTGGGACGTAATGTCTAGTTTAGAACATATTGGATTGCCGTTTCACTTATTATTATTATTATTATTATTATTATTATTATTATTATTATTTTTAATTATTATTATTATTATTATCATCATCATCATCATTATTATTATTATACAGTAAATTCCTTCAAACCGCATTACTTGTAAACACAAGTGTATGGATTTTAGAATTTTGTGGATTTCTGATTGCTTTGTTTGCATTTTTCAAACAGTAATTTGAATATAATAATGCAGTCAAAATTGTAATGATAATGAATGCTTGCAATATATTAAAGTATTAAAATAATTAAATAAATTAAAAAACTAAAATCATAAAACGTAAGATAGTTTAAAAAAAAGATTAAATTAATAAAAGCAAAGGACAGGTAAATAATTAATAATGTATAATTAAATATGCATAATCATGATGCGATACATTTTTCATGAATTATTGAATGCAACTTGCCTCATAAAATGTACCCTGCTTATTCATACCAAAATCCTAAAATAAGGAAGTTTTATTTCAAGTTTAACGAAACTTAATATCCAACAAAGCTTGATTAATTTATAAATATCTTCCTAAAAAGACTTCAGTGATGTCAGCAATATCTTGATTTTTTTCACAAATAAATTTATGCTTCCTTCATGAAAAACCACGAGTTGACACATATTATAGATAATTACACATTAAAATACATACGGAATGATATAAAAAAAAAAGGCGGGGGTCTGTAATTTTGTGTCTTACATCTAAACAGGAAGAGTCATTTTTTATATCTTCGATGATTTGCGGATTTTAGTCATTTATGGACTTAAGGATTATGATTTGAGAGAGTCTACTGTAATAGATTACAATTTATTAAAATGCTTTTATTTGTTATAAACTTCTTTTTTCATTTTGCTATACATGAAATGCAGCTTCTGTTTTAAAGCTATTACTGTCCCAAGACGGCATTTTCTTTTTTTGCCTTTCCTGCACTAATGCGACCGGGACCGGGAACTCAATTCAAAATGCTCACTTTGACAACATTTTTTGAAAAATCTTTTGCTTTTACCGAAGCCTAGTGTCGTAGTAGTCAGTGCATCTGACTGGGGCGCCGCAGGTCGAGAGTTCGACTCCCGACTGGGCACGGTTCGTTGTGCCCTTCATCATCCCTTCGGGGTCGACAAAATGAGTACCAAGCTTACTTCAGCTGCTATCAGATTCTCCAACATTTCGAACAACTTTTGATTTCCTCCAACTTTTCGTGAAATATCCTAACAACACCCAGTGTGATAGCAAACAACAATGTCCTCCAACTTTTTTCCGCAGTTCCAGAAAAGTCTCCACTAACCGAGACTTTTCATCCAACATCGAACATTTCAACGAATCAGAGGTAAGCGATTGATACGAATAGGCGATAAATATTAACGGCTGGTTCTGGTAGTACTGGTTTTCCTGCTTTTCCTCCGACTTTCCCCAAGACAATTGTAATCTTTTTCTCTCTTTGAGCGAGAAAAAGTTTGGGTTAAAATCGGCTGAAAAGTTTGTTGCTCGTAAAGTTTGTGAATCTGATAGCCGCTTAGGAACTACACAGACACCGAAGGTTTCGCATTAGACTGATCACCTGGCCAGAACGCATGCTGCATGATATCTGAGGACCCAAGTTCTAGTAAACAGGGGTGGGCACTGTCGGCTCTGGTCCTCTATGGATTGTAATGCCACAGAACTTTGCTTTTAACAAAAAAACTTTTTTAAAATATTGGTTGCTTAATTTCTTGATACATAAGTTTGGTTGTATAATTTTTTGATAAAAACATCTGTCGATTTGATATTTGTTTACTTACAAAAATAAATTAACGTATGACCGAAAATAAGCCTGTTTGAATTTGAGAACAGCCATAAGAGTGTTTACTTATTTGTTTCTCTACTCATACATACGCGAAACTTGTTAATATACTGTTCACAAATATACTTTTACAGCTACTGCACTTTTTGACCATATAAAACATAAAATCTCAAATCTTCTGGGAGGGGAAGAACATCTCATTGGTCCGGGGGGGGGGAGGGGATGTAGCCCTCTTCCAGTTAGAGTTGCAAAAAGTCGGTTTATTCCCGGGTTTATTTCCAATAGACCAGGTTTATTCCCAGGTTTATTCCCAAAAAACCGAATTATTCCAAAAAATCCCGGGTTTTTTCCAGGTTTATTCCTAAAAACCCGGTTTATTCCCAGGTTTAAACCGGGTTTTTTCTAACCTTTGCAACGCTACTTTCAGTCCACCACTTGAATTCAACATTGATCTTTCCCTGAATTCCATGTTACAAAATCGACCTGTGCGATTTCCTTGTTTTGAATAAGAAGAGTCTAAATTTTCTGTATTCAACTTCGTGAATGTAAGAAATTTGGAGATTCGACAACAAACAGTATTAATAATTATTTTTCATGCACGAATTTTTCTTTTTTCTTCTAATTGTTACACAAAATTTACATATCAAATATAGGGCTGCATAAAAGTATTGGAATACTTTACCGGCTATGGACTTTAATCGCTGGTATCGGTTTTCCAAAAATGTTTACTTTGGTATCATATTTCCCTAAACAGCAAAATCTTGTTAAAGTATTCTAGAAGTGTCGGAAACTATTTCATAAGCTATGCTTGACGCGTGATTTTTTTTTTCTTTTTCTGAAATAAGAGAGACTTGAAATTCGGCATGAAATATTTAGGCTGCTGGAGTTGGACCTTAAAAGTTGCAGGATCCTTAGGACCTATTCTGTCTATTTTGCAATCCAGCTCTGATGTCATCTAATGGAAAAGAAAAATTATCCTTCTGCTCAGTGGAATATTCAGGGGGTGGGCTGATAAAGCTGGAGCTCTCTCTGAAAGTTGTAAAAAAATTTAAAATGTAATTACAAAAGTTTATCAAAATGTAATGAAATTTGCTAAAAAAAGAATGTATAGAGAGCAAGCACAATGACATTCCGTTTTAGGTAAGTTTTCATTAAAAATGTATCTCTCAGAGACAAAAAAAATATAACTATTTGCAGCCAATTTTTCGTTATACACAGGCTCTCTTTACACTCCATAAAAAATATACTACTTTAGACAAAAACCTGCTTAAAAAGAAATTTTTTGCAGTCATGCGATTTAATGTTAGCAGGTGGGTTCTGTATAATATATGCATTACCCACTATGATAAAAATCTGTTTAAAGCGGTAAAATTAGCTTTTTTATGATTCCCTCTTAAAAACTTTTATCATATCTCAGCCCCCTCCTAAATGGTAATTCTAGATACGCCACTGCCTCCGCTACTGAATTATCCCAAACCACTGCTTTAAATGTTGCTGCATAGTAATAACGAAGCACTTAATCGTCGCATTATTCACTTACTACTATTTAAAAAACAAAAAAATAAAATTAAAATCTAAATATCCCACCGTTTTTTTAATGGACTCGCGACGCGTGCTGCCACGCTTGGGCAGCCAGTGAAAGCGACGCAACAACACCACAAATAACCTTGGCCCTGGCGTAAGGAACCTATTTACAAAACGAGGTCAAGTTCAGCGGCAGAGACGCAGCCAAATCGATACAGGAGCATTTCGCCAAGCGCAATTTCGTCGCCAAATGGATTCAGTGTTTTCCCCATATCGATTATCTTTTATTTTAACTCAAAGGCTGTATTTTTAGTTGTTGCTTTTCGAAAATAGTATCGTTAAAAGAAAATATCTTTTTTGCATTTTCAGATGAATTAGAACAGTTAAAATACTGAAATAAATTTCAGTTTTAAATTTTTCAAATCCCACATAAAATATACTGGAATAATTGGAATTTTTTAAAAATGTTTTTAATTATTTAGCCTCCAAATAAGACAATATTCTTTATTATTAAGTATCGTTTGCATTTTTATTAAGTACCGCTATGCCTTACTGTATCAAAGAGTAATATAAAGAGTTAAATTACTTTTTATTTTTAAACATTCTTCAAAATCTTTCCTTTGTAGTTATCTACTTTATAAATATCATTTATATATATATTGTTTATCATGTCAGGTTACAACGCAATACAATAGTTATAATAACTATTTTATGCAATCAAGTTAAGTATTTCTTGCAATATGGCATTACGGTATTATCGCATTAAGTATTTGGTATTTCTTACTTTGCAAACACTGGTTGGCATCGGAACAGACATTCCTTAACAGTTTTCAATACATCTAAAATATTGATAATAACCATAAATCATGCAAATATATCCTTATTCACATTTTACAAGTCGCGAAAAAATATACAACTTAGTAAAGTCTAAGTGTCGAAATGAAAAAGGGCAAAAACATCTGATTATAGCAAAAAATGTTAGGTTTCAATAAGTCAGTATATAAGCCTAATTTTGTTTCAGGCGATTTTTTTCAAGAATTAAATCATAAAACAGACGTACATATTGGAGGACGTGTCAAAAACTGGAAGGTTAAATTACTTTTAGCTTTAAATCTTCTTCAAAATCTTTCGTTTGTAGTTTACTGTTTTATAAATATATAGGACTTGAAAGAGTTCATTTCTTATGTTAAGATGACAGAAAATAAACATCTTATCCTTCTTTTAAAAGTTAATTCTAAAAACAACAAAAATATACATACATATATATATATATATATACAGTTGTATACGTTTTGGGGTAAAGGCAAAAGATTTTTCAGTAAATATTGTCAATTGTTATTATATCAGTTGTTATTATAAAAACATGATGTTGCAAGCGTATTTATTTAAAGGATTTGTAATTGAACAATTTTTTATTTTTTCATTGAATTAACTTCATTTTGAAACATAATCGTTTATTGCCTCAGTACGACAGTTGTTTTCCTTTCGTACGTTCTTGTGTCCAGACATTCAATTCAAAATACTCACTTTGACAATATTTACTGAAAAATCTTTTGCCTTTACCCCTCCCCCTCCCTCAAATAAATAAATAATTCAATAAAATAAAATAATAATACGAAAGAATATTTCCATTACACAATTTTTTTAACAAGTGTATCTGCCAACTTTATACGTTTCCAAACAAAACTGATTTTTAAAAAAGTCAAAGTATGCAGTTCTAATAGGAGTTTTCACTCACTCGAAAACTCCCTCTCTATAATGTTTAACCAATGGGGAGGTTAATTTCGAATTATTATTCGTTTAAATTTAATTATTATTATTATTATTTTTCATAAGATAGCTGAGTTTGATTTATACTCTCGATCTCGAGTATAATTATTTTTTACTTTTTCAATTTTGTTTGCAGATTTACATATTTATTTATTTATTTTAAAAGATATTTTCAGTTTTAAAATCGGTTCCGAAAGTGAAAGTACCTTTGTAAAAAAATAATCTGCAACCAAAATCGGAAAATTAAAAAAATAGTCATACTAAAGATCGAGCTCAGCTATCTTATGCACAAAAAATCGTCTTAAAATCAAATTTAAATGAGAAATCCGAAATTAACCTTCCCATTTGTTTAACGCTACAGATCGGAAGTTTTCAAGTGAGTGAAGACTCCGTTTCTGCACCATCAAACAGCAGGACTTGAAATGTACCTGTAATTTTCAAATTTTTTCTTCGAAAATTAAATTTTTTTTTTTTTCTGCATGTTTTTCTTGAAAACTTTCTTTTTATTTTTTACTCGATAAAATATTTTTAAAAAGATGGTTTTATTGTGAGTGTTGTCTTATTTACAATTTGTTTGATCAGTAAGAATTAAACGCATAACATATGAAATTAATTGTATATTTTAGAAATATTTTGCATAATAAAAATGAAATCCTTCCAGAAGAGCATACAGAAAAAAATGGTTATAGATTTTAATTTTCCAAGGAGAAATTTTAAAAATACAGATGTATTCCAAATCTATATTTGATATTAGAGAGAGATATTTACGATGTTACCAATCAGGAATCTTAAACATTTTAGATAGAAACATTTTTGTCAAATAAAAAAGAAAAAAAAAAAAGAAAGAAAATGTTTTTCAAAAAGATCACACACACACAAAAAAAAAAGAGTTAAAAATTTTAATATTCAAGGAGAAATTTGAAAAATACGAATACATTTTAAACATACAGGTTTAACATTAGAAGAGAAAAAACTCTTTTTCATATGTAAAAATAAAAGAAACATTCTTCAAGAAGAGCATATAGAAAAAAGAAGATAGAAATTTTAATTTTCCGTGTAGAGATTTGAATTATACGAATGCATTCCAAGCGCGCTGGTTTAACCTTGAGGGGGTTGGTCATTCAACTTCCGAATTCTCATCATTAATGTAAAGTTTATGGGCGTTTGATGCATTCGTATATTTAAAATATATCCTCGAGAAATTGATATTTTTAACTTCTATTTTTATATACACTTATTAAAAGATGTCTCTGTTATTTTTTTAGTTTTCAAAATTTTCCTACAGTACATATATTTTTAATTTATGTGAAGTGTTAAAATTTAACTCACAGTTCATCAGCTTTTAACATATAAAATATTAAATTCAGCATAGATTTTAGAAGTAATTTAAAATCTAAGAAAAAAATTTATATCTTTTAAGAATAGTATACAGCAAATGAAGGCAAAAATATCCCGAGGAGATATTTTGAATATACAAATGCATCAAACGCCTATAGACTTAACATACGGAGGAGAATTATCAAGCTGATACAGTATCAGACAGCTCTGATACAGTCTACAGCTGAGTGAACAGGCCCCTTAAGGGTGTATTTCGATCCAAACTGCCTTTTTTCAGATTTATTTTTAGATTCCTTTTTGCTCTCAAATGCACCAAACTTCCGAATTCTCTTATTTAGAAACTATACAAGGTTCTGTGATTATCAATTCCTTGATAAATGCAGAAAATGTTGTAAAAAATGCTGTCAAAAACGGCGTTTTGGACCAAATTTTTTGAAGCGGGAGGTCTGCGAACGAAAAAAAAGGTCACGCTGAGAAAATAATTGCTTATAAATCAAATTCTAATTAAATCAGCGAAAAATTACATCACACGGCACCTTGTACGTCACTTCAAAAATAACCTCAGCAAGTTTCATGCTTCTACTTTTAAAAATGTGTCCAAAATTGTATCTGAAAATTTCGATCTGTTGAAGGTGGAAAATCCTTTTTTCGAATACACCCTTAAACAGGGGAATTAGAGGTCTGACTGATCAGGAGTCTTAAATATTTTTAAATCATTTTTCCAAATAAAAAATATACAAACAGCCTCCAAGAAAAACGAAGATACTTTGAATTTTTTAAGGAGAAAGTGGAAAAATTACGGATGGATGCCTTCCAAACTCATACGTTTAACACCAAGAGAGGAGAATTTGCGGTCTGTCTGATCAGACATCATGTGTCCTTTTTATGCCTATGATTGAATGAATGACAGATATTCAGATATCGATACCCAAGCGTCACTGTCGAAAAACAGAAAGTGAAGCGGCCTTCTGTTTCAACTTCTCTTCTAAAACAATGGCTTCCGTTCATGCAGAACGCAACAGGTTTGGTTTTTTTTTTTTTTTAAACAGCCCTGTCATCGCTCTCAAGATTTAAGCCTGATGTGAATGCTAACTTTCTCGTGAATAACAAATCAGCAAGGCTGTTCTCAAATTCAAAACGGCTGTGCTTTTTGACACATCCCGACAATCGTTTTTATTCGTTAAGTGGCAGGTGTTTTAATTCAGATACCAAAGAATTGCAATAGTTTTTCATTTTTCGATAAAGGCATAAAGTTATTGCTTCAGGGAATGCTATCAGAATTAGCTGTCGGTAATCGCTGTCAAAGTTTTATACCAAAAATCAGGACACGACAGTCGGTGAAAGGTCGTTATGATAGACAGCAATCGTTTATAATTCGGGAACAATAGCATAGGTAGATTTGACTCAATACCACAATTTTTGCTTAAGTTTATTCCGAAGTATTTAAATCTGAACCTGAAGTAAAAGAAAATTATATTCTAATACAATTATAAAGAAGCAGTCGGCTATTATATCTCCACTAAGAATTTTACCTATTTTACAGAATAATACATAAAATTAAACTTATTATTATTCAAATGTACAGTTTTTTTCTTTTTCTTTTTATTTGAAAAATATTCAAGGCTTTCTTTTGAAAAGTTGGATCAATGGAATCCGAACAGAAAGAGTCAAATTATAACACAAAACCCGAACAGCGATTCACGTAGGATCGGTTTCGTCTAAAACTGAGCTATTTGATCCGTCCTTACTGGAATCACTTGCAGCGACTAATCGGCAAATTTATCAGTGATTTCCTCCTCTCAAAGACACGAAAACATATAGGACTGAAAGCAGGAAAACAGAATGGTAAACCTACCAGTCGACCATTAATATCGCGTTTTCAAGTGTTTTCCACCAAAATATAACTTAGCAGAACCGTTGCATTTTAATGAGCGAATAACTATTAATTCTAGAATTTCTGCCATCATTCTGGATGAGATGATGGTTTGTACAAGGCCTTCCCCCTCCCTAGTCTGTAAGGTAAATTTTACTGAAGAATTCAAATATGAAACTAAAACTGGATGTAGTATTGGAATTTTAAAATTGCCCCCCCCCCCCAACCCTTGTGTCCCATTTTTCTTTTAACCAAATGAAATCCCTCTCAAATTGATGCGGCAAATATTTTCTGAAATTGCTTTGTGTTCCGAGATAGAGAGTGGTGGGTTGGACTTTTGGAATACCTCGTATATGCATTTCCAGTAAAACATTTTTCGCAGACTTTGATAACTTAGACACAGTCGAGAATTTTCAGAAAGAGCTTTCCTTTCTTAGAAATCAGCTTTATTATCTCTTTAATCTGTCATTAGTTGCTGATAATTGAAAGTTGGCTGTTTTAGTAATATTTCACGCGATAAAAAAGCAGAAATGTAAACTATATCTTGTGACGGTTTTTGAAATTGATTAAAGGGCAGTTTCAATTTATTTATAAAGTAGAATGGAAAAACGAAGAAAATAACAACTGTAACACTGAAACTTCTATTTTAAAAAGCCTCATCGTTACACTTAAACACTTCGTTTTGAAGATAATTTGTTAAACAGAAATCAATTTAAATTCGTGTAATTTGCGTAATAAAATCCACATATATAGTATAAAAAATACACAGAAAATGAAAATAGGAAAAATGTATTTTAATTTGAGAAATAACTTTTCTAAACAATGTAGACATATGAGAAAAATTAATTTAGAAAAATGTCTAAAAAAAAAAAAAACAAAAAAAAAAGGAATAAAAAAAGGTAAACAAAAACTGGCACGTAGCAAACTTATCCTCTTTTTTCTCAGTATACCAAATCCTTAACTTTAAAAAAGTCTGTAATATTACTTTTTTCAAGTTTCTTACAAAAAAAAAAAAAAAAAAACATTTTATAGAAATTGTTGCATTGTATTCAGTATCAGAAATATCCATCTAACATTTTTCATGAAATTGGAATTCCCTTCTTATTGTATTGAAAACTTGTAGTATATTTTCTTTTGAACTTCTTTCAATTTCTTCTTCCTTATCATCATCTTCTTCATCGCTCGCTGTAGTTTCTTCATACATTTGAATACATTTTGCAATATTGCATCCTCAGTAGGATATTCAATTGCGTTAAGTGAAATAAACTTCGCTATATAGAATATATTTTTTGTAATATGGAGATTAAGGTACATATTAATAGTGTTCAAAGTTCTGTAGAAAATCTTATTAATTAGAATACTTCGTTGAAATGAAGTCCCCCCCCCCTTTTTTTTTCACTACAAAATATTGTGAACTTTATATAAAATACTTTGAAAACTTTTCTTTTCAAGCATTTGAAAACGCGTAAAAAATGTAGAGATAGGATTTGTAATATTTATTTAAACTTAAACAAGAACGAAAAAATCATCCATAGTCTAAATGAAATCCATAAAGCATTTTCCAACATTAACAGAATATAATTAAGAAATATTATTTTCTTTTCATGCAATGCAATGTGATATACAAATAAGAAATTTAAATTAAATTCACCGCAAACGTTTTTTTTTTCTTTTTTTTTCCCCTTTTTACTTTCTTCTATCTTCAATAGAAGAAAGTATTGTAATCGAATTTTTTTTCGACTTCCGGTTTTCGACGGATTTACACGTTTTAGGGGTCAGAGATTCCAAAAAACATGTTTTTACAAAATGTCTGTCTGTCTGTCCGTGTGTGTGTGTCTGTATGTCGCCATTCTACCATCAAAAAGTGTATGAAGTTATGCATAGAATTGAACGAAATTTTTTGTGAATGCTTTTGGCTGTAGCAAGCAGGTCCTCCTACAGTTTTGAAATATTCCGCCGGAAGGGGGCGCTGCTATCGTGATTTTTGTGCCATTTTCAATATTGTACCGACCAAAAGTATATGAAGTTACGCATCGAATTGAACCAATTTTTTTGTGTATGTGTATGGCTATAGCTAGTTGGTCCTCCCTGAATTTGAATAAAATCTGCCGGAAGGGGGCGCTGCAATCGCCATTTTTGTGCCATTTTCAATATTGTACCGACCAAAAGTATATGAAGTTATGCATCGAATTGAACCAAATTTTTTATGTATGTGTATGACTATAGCTAGTTAGTTCTCCCTGAATTAAAAAAAAATCCGCCAGAAGGGGGCGCAGCAATCGCGATTTATGTGCCATTTTCAATATTGTACCGACCAAAAGTATATGAAGTTATGTATCGAATTGAACCAAATTTTTTGTGTATGTGTATGACTATGGCTAGTTGGTCCTCCCTGAATTTGAAAAAAATCCGTCGGAAGGGCGCGCTGCAATCGCGATTTTTGTGCCATTTTCAATATTGTACCGACCAAAAGTACATGAAGTTATGCATCGAATTGAACGAAATTTTTTGTGTAAGTGTATGGCAATGGCTAGTTGGATCGCCCTGAATCTGAAAAAAATCCGCCGGAAGGGGGCGCTGAATTTTATGCCATTTTGAATATTGCACCACATAAAAGTGTATGAAGTTAGTTCTAGAACTGAACTAAACATTTTGTATATGATTATTTTTTGGTAAGGCAAGTAGGTCCTCCCTGAATTTGAAAAAAAATCTGCTTATCATTCTATTGTCCATCGGCTCGTGCAGAGATAGAAATTCGTTTTTACTCCGATTAATTGATTGAAGCAGAAATTTAAGATGAAAATCAAAGTTGGTAAGGTATTGAATTAAAATTATTAAAGCATTAAAATGAGTGACTATTTTTTTTTATATTAAAATGTATGTATGAGATAGAAGAAAGTTTTGGGATTGGCACATCCAACTAGTTTTTATGAATAGTAATGTAACTGAATTCTTTTTGCATGACCCTGTAAATGAACTAACTGTGAATGTTCAAATCGATTTTCAGTAGCAAACATTCTATAGTGAATCTGATTAACATATAAAAATTAGGCGCCTATCCAAAAATATTTACGCGAAGGAGACATAAAAAAAAAGCGGCCAAACAGATGCCATCCGGATTCATTTTTTTTCCCTTTGAATATTTTGATTGCATGAGTATCGGATCGGTGTATCAAGGTTCGGGTTTAAATATATCTGATTCGTTGGTTTTGGGTTTATGTATGTCGGGTTTGGTATTTGTATATTTCGTATTAGTAGGTTTCCGATTTCTGTGTGTCGAATTCATGCCAAATATCAAATTGACGATTTTTTTATTTCCACCAGCTTTGGTTTAGGTTAGCTTTAAGCTGAATTATTGGGTTCGAGTTTGGTATAACGCATCCGAACTCTTAATTCATATTATAACTAGATGTAATAAACGTAAATATAATACAACTCCGTTTTACTGCGTTTATTTAAATGAAATCATTCAAGACACAATTTTGCTATTAAAGAAGGTAATAAATAAATTGTCTAGACACTTGCGCAAATAATTTATTGATCACATTTATCCTTTTAATTTGAATACTTAAATAAATGTAAACACTCCTATGCAAAAAAAAAAAAAAAAATATGTGTCAAATCCATTTAAACAGGACCTTGAAGTCCTTTGGATTGAATCACTGGAATCTTTTACAGTCATTTACACAAATATCTCACACCAATAAAACTGTCAAAATGCAAATGGATGAGTTGCACGCGCAGTGAAATTTTTTTTCCGAATTATTTTTTTTCACAGTTCCGGAAGAAGAATCTTTATAGACACTTGCTAGACGTCTAGTATTTGTGTTAGGAAGTAAGTAAGAAGGTGGAAGGATTTCTGCTTCCCCAAAACTGTCTGGACTGTAACCAATCAATACTTCAGTCCCGAGTATTTTATACGAGAAATTTAATACTTACGTCTGGGGAAGATCAAACAATTCAGTCTATTTTCAGTCTAGACTCTGTAATAGATGTTCTACTTGCGAGTAATTATGTTAGAAGGTTTATGTATTTATAATATTTCGGCGAAGTCCCTGGAGTGTTTTGTTTACTTTTCCTGGTCTTTGAAGGAAAATATTATCTGTCATATTTTCCCGGCAATGGTTTAGAAATCGATAACAAATGACTGGTATTCAAGTTATTAATTCTCAAAATAAACCATGATTAAGTGGAATAGTTTTAAAATAAAACGAGCATATATTTTCTAAATGTACGTATAAATTACTTTAGAAAACTTTTCATAAACAAATTGACTAGAATTGTTCGGTCAAGATCTTAAAATAAAATAAATATATGTGATAATAATAATGTGTGTATAAAAATGATTACAACACATTCTAAAAAAAAAGCATAAAAACTTTTATTAAACAAATCGACTAGTTTCATAACGCTCAATAACGGCGACATTCTGAAGGTCTTAAGATAAAATACATATATATATATGCTAAAAAAGATTAAAATACAAACAAACAAACAAAAAAAAAAATTAACAAACCGACTAATTTCGTAAGTCCGAGATTTTAATCCTTTCGGGTCTGGTGTATTATGAATAGTACATGTCTTTTAATGTACTATTTTGTTTTAAGAAATACTTTTGATACTATTTACATGCAGTCGTGTTATTATATATCCATATTGTCCATGCATTTACTATATGACTTCATTTATATTTAGGCATTTAGTTAATGGTATGAATTATTATTATTTGCTTAATTTTCTTTGCGCCGTTTGCGATTCTTCTATTTTAAATAAATATTTCACCCTTTAAATTTAAAATAAAAGTTATTTTTCTGACAGAATCCTGTGTAATAAAGCGCAAAAAGTATTAGAATGTCGCAATATAAGTTAAATCTTATTGTAATACAATATTTTCTAAACATGTTCAAAAATTTCAACATTAGTGTTATCTTTCAGACAATTCATTAAACATTTATTAATCTATTTGGATAACTACAGTTAAAATTATTATAGTAAAAGTCATTTTTTTCTAAAAATTGAAAAAAAAAAAAATTCAAAACCAAAGGGGTTAAAATTAAAATACATATATATGCTAAAAATTATTACAGTGCATTAAAAAATGTTTAAAAAAATGGACTAGCTTCGTACTCTTAATAATGCTGACATCCTCAAAGTCTTAAAATACATATATACGCTAAAAATGGTTACAATAGATAATAAGGATGAAAAATCATGCATCAATCATAGATTGTGAAACATTTCCAACAACTCCAGATAATTTAACAAAACTTCAACGTTTATTAAGGTAAAAGACTATGTCAAAGTAAACAAGAAAGGGTTTAAAAACGCACTTCCGTCATTTATTATTAACATATGCTACTATAACAGAATACTTTTGTGCCTTTAAGTGAAAGAACAATAAATGCTATGAAAATCTTATTGTATAGTTAGCTTTTTGATTTGGACACACATCATATATATATAAATTTCAATGTACTTGAAATGGCAGCATAAAATCATTAAAATACACAGCAAACGATCTTTTTCCATAAACCGTAATGTTAAAAAATATTTTGAATGTCTCTGTAAATTAAACCTAGATATAAAAGACTTCATTTTCAATATCAAACACTATTATACATCTAATTTACAGATATCAAATGCATATCAATCAGAGTATATTTATGCGAATTAGAACACGGACAGACTAATAGACAAATTGAAATCATAAGCAGTTTTCAACAATGGTGGAAAATCTTAATAAAGCATTTTAATAAGCAAACCTACTATTTTCGTATATTCGATAATGGTGATGTTTTCAGGGTCTCTAATGATAAGTAAATTACTTTCGAATAAAATAACTTGCTCAATATATACCATCATAAGTGTTTTATTTTAATTTTTTTTCGATATAATGGAATGAAATGTTAAAAAATGAACATTGGTTGTATATTGATTCAACATTAGTATATTTATCGTAAGTATGCCCAGTAAAATATCGGCATTTTATTTTTGTTTAAACTATTTTCTTTACATTGGAATATTAACAAAGGAATGATACAGAAATATTTGCAATCAATGAAACATCAATGTTACAGAAATATTGATCTTTCTTTAAACAAAGCCGACGAAAAGGCAAAATTATTTCAAGCCAATATTGTGATAATATTGTAAAAGCATTAAAATCCAAATATTAATACAATATTTCACGCCAATTTTGGTATAATACATGATACTAATATGACGCTATTTCATTATCATAAAACATTTATTAAGGAAAAATAATAGGTGTCTATTAGCAATAAAAAAATAATAAATTGAGATTTTCTTTGTATTTGTATTATTTATACGGAATATTTGCAAGCAATGAAACATCAATGTTACAGAAATAAATATTGATCTTTTTTTAAATAAAGCCGATGAAATGGCAAAATTATTTCAAGCCAATATTAATGTAATATTGTAAAAATGTTAAAATCCAAATACGAGTGATTATAGGGATGATGACTGATATATAATTAAAGTTCAACCAGAAAGGAAATTTTTTCAATTAAAGCTACCTGTTGCTGCGATTCTCCCATCTGTAAAACTAGTTTTTCCTTACGAATAACATTTATCCTGGAAAGTAAACAGGTTGTTGTCCTCAAACACTAAACTTTGTGATGCATTTGCAAAATCATTTTCGTCCCTATATGCATACATTTTTCTTATTTCTGTTTACATTCATGCACGTACCGTATATTCTGACCCTTTCTTTAATATTAATTGATTTAATTTTGCAATAATTTACACTAACTTAATAATAAATTTATTTTCATCTTTTTCTACATGCTGGGAATTGAAATAATTAGTAAAATTATGGTGTTGATATTAAACTTTAAACTGTTGGATTTCATTTTAATATGCAGACTATCCTTTATCTTAAAATGTTATACACATAGTATATAATGTTTAATGTATATGTAGTACAATATATATAATGTGTACATATAATATATACATAAATATATATATATATATATATATATATATATATATTACATATTACATATATATATATTACATTATATGTACATATAGTTATGTAATAATGTACAAAAATTTAATGTACATAATGTACAACAACGCACATTTATAAATAACTTTTTGCAGAATTTGTACTTGTGCACTTTATACAGAAAATTGTGTGCAGTAAAACACTTTTCTTTGTTTTGTTTGTTTTCATTTTTTTTTTTTTTTTTCAATAAAATGTGCTTGGAATTTTTTTTATATGTATTGTGAATTTCATATCTCTGCATACTTAGATAAATAAATTTTAAATGTATCCGAGTATAATTTTTTAAAGATTTAAATTCAGGTTCATTAGAATTTCAAGCATTTATTTTTGTTTGTCATCTGTACTGATTCATAACTCAATCAATAAACAAAGCAAAAAAAAAAAAAAAAAAAAATTATGCGAAATAAATCTATTCAACAAACATTTTTTTTTTCATTAATTATTTAATATATTTAATTCAGTTTTTTTAATATAGCCTCACAATTTATCCACTAACAAAGAATTACATTTAAAACCGTTCGTTATTTATAAAAAACAATTTAAAACTCTTTTCAGTTCACTTTATTATTTCGAAACCTTCATTTTTAAAATATATCAAAAACAAAACAAATGCGTTTAAAAATCCATTCTTATGACTGAATTCAAACAAGTTATCGAAAAAAAAAAAAAAAAAAAAAAGGATTTATAATTTTGAATCGGCAACTTAAAAAAAAAAAACTGAAACTGAAACTTTTAAAATGTCTTGTTACTATGGCAGCAGACATCGAAATTATTTCTTTGAAAAATGAAGCTTGTAAAATGAAAATGAAGCCATACTCTTTATTTAAACAATTTTGAAAGAGTTTCTTTAAAAAAAAAAAAAAAATTCCCCCTTTTTAAAAGCGATTTTGAGCATTCTAAGAATTGACGCAAGAATGCAAAGAAAATATTGGAAGCATATATGAAGGGGGAGGGGGGGAAGCTGTGTCTGGAAAATTTCATTATTAGACATTTTCTCTACTCAAATCCCAGGAGTGTGTTTTTGAATTGCTGTGCGAAAGAGAAATATTTTCAAAGTTGAGCTTCTATTATATATAAGCAACTGAAAGCTGTGTAAATTAAGCAAGGACGAAAAAAGCCTTTTGTGCACTTTGGGTAAACATGCATTTTGGCGTCAATGCGTAATGTAAACCCCATTAATCTGAAACCTATGATATTAGAAGACATTTTTTACTTTTTCATCATGTAGTTTAGAAATACGTGGAATCTGATACAGCATATCGTTTACAGGTTTATCATTAATTTTAATACCCTACTCTTAGGTTTAGAATACGTA
The DNA here is from genome assembly GCA_964019185.1 of Maratus speculifer. Classification (NCBI taxonomy): domain Eukaryota; kingdom Metazoa; phylum Arthropoda; class Arachnida; order Araneae; family Salticidae; genus Maratus; species Maratus speculifer. The sequence continues at coordinate 98,368,312 of OZ025297.1, read as the reverse complement.
AAATACTGGAGTTATGTACAAAGTTTTGAAGACATTGAAAATGTGAAGTTTTTGAGGATCCACTTGCAGTTTTTTTGTATACTTCAGTAGTAGTACTAATATGGCAAAATTGAATTTTCCATTTCTTTATAATTTTGCCTTCTTGTTAAAAAAAAAAAAAAAAAAAAAAAACTAAAAATATCATTACGGCTAAATTTATTTGTATGACCGGGAAGTTTCGTTCCTATTCACCCCATTTAACGATACTGTTCAGTTATTTTTCTATATTTTTAAAATTAAACAATAAACATAATGAACTTCTGAATTAGATTTCAAAATAAGTCATTCATTTTGAAATATAAACCGCTTAATTTGATAATAGATTTTTACTTTGTTTTCATGCAAATCTTATCAGTTATTTTTCTTTCCTAATTTATCCCGTGATTTCTTGTATAAGGCTCGTGCTTATTTCATGGTATTAAGACGGTTTCTTCAGAAATATGTGTCTAAATTTGTCTTCTATGAGAAAAAACACTCTCGACTCTTATCTCTTGGAAAGGCAGGATGTTTACCCTAACTTCAGTTGGGAAAAAAATAGCATTTGCTGAAAAAAAATCTCTTAACTTTGTTAGGTCAAGGTTAGAATTAAAAAAATAAATACATATCCATAGTTTGTGATTTGGTTCTATGTTTGTGTCTTAACATTTTGATACTTCTACGGAAAATTTAAACTGAATTTTAAAATTACTTGTAGAACAGCTAATTAAAAATATCATTATAATATATTAATATAAAAACACACTACTTACATTATATCAAATTATGTATCCAATTTTTCATTATAGCAAATCAGTTAATTCATACAAGTTTGACTCTATGTTTATTGAAAATATCTTTACAATATCTTAATTATTTTAAAAAGTATAAACAAAAAATCTCGGTAGACTTCATTGTATTTCTAACCGTATACTTCATTGTATTTCTCACGACTAAGTTCTGCAACAAAAATTATTCGTCTAAATTATAACAATAGGCCCTCAAGCGCCTTAATGTTTGAGTTCCGACCACATATTTTCTGACTAAATACTTCGTTTCGGCTACTGTATATCGTTCTCCAAAATGATGTATAAAATAGTTGTTTTACAAATTCTGTCATAAGGACAAAAAAATTAACCATAAGTGTTTGAGGGGAAAAAAATAGATAAATAAGAAAACAGCAAAAGTTTGTATTTCCATACTTTTTTTAATTTCCTTTTTGTTTAACCTATTTATTACCAGGATAACCTTGATGTCTAAACCCGTATTTAACAGAGAGAAAAAAAAAAGTAAGTGACACACGTAATACTAGTTTATATCTGTTTACCTTGAACACATATCGCCTTTAAACCTGATTTAAAAGCAAGTGTCTTCAAAACCTAATTTACGCGGGTTAAAACTCTATTATTATTATTATTAATGATTTACACCGACATTGATGGATTCTTAGATTTCACTGACACAGTGAAAAAAGAAAAACACAAAAATACTTTGTTGTGCATGCATTATGGCATACTTTCCTACTGTATGCGTTGTATGTTGCACTGCAAATGTGAAATATTTTTACAAGACTAACTGAACATAAAAATCAATATTTCTAATTAAAATCATGTTCGATTGTGTCGTGAATGTGTTGCGAATGCGTTGTACAAAATAAAAAAGAAATGTTCAAAAATGTTGTCAATAATTACAAGAGGAGAAAATATGCTTTCTAAATATTCATTTTTAAAATTGTGTAATTTTAAAGGCGCCATGTAGAAAATATTTTGAAATTAAGAATATGTCCCTCCAGACCTTCTATTTCCAAATCTATTGAAACTAAATTTATGCGGGGAAAAAAAGGGTGTATGTGCAGTAGACGTAATTTAAGCCTTGCAGGAAAACTATAGCAATGACACGAATTGATTATTTCCAGCTGAGCGAAAAATTGCCCAGGCCGGGAATCGAACCCGGATACTTGGCTTACAAGGCCAATGCTTTTACCTGTTAAGCTAACCGGGCGATAACCGGCTGGGATTTTTCGCTCAGATAACCTTATTGGTCGTAACATCTGGTCTGTTATTTGAAACAGCTCGCAGAATAAACCGCAGGTAATGGAACTCCATATAATGATGGATACGTAGATATACTATTATTTTTAACACAATCAAACTGATTGGTGAAGTTATCATACGAATCGATTATTTCCAGCTGAGCGAAAAATCCCAGCCGGCTATCGCCCAGATAGCTTAACAGGTAAAGCATTGGCCTTGTAAGCCAAGTATCCGGGTTCGATTCCCGGCCTGGGCAATTTTTCGCTCAGCTGGAAATAATCAATTCGTATGAAAACTTTACCAATCAGTTTGATTGTGTTAAAAATAATAGTATAGCAATGACAATAAGGTTACCTAATTTTTTTAAAAAGCTCATTTTCTCGTTACACACAAATTTGAATTTACGGGCGTTCAGCAAACGAGTTAATTAATTAATGTTTTACATGTGTTGTTTTATAGTATTTTAAATATGTTGTTAACTTTGGGACAAAGTGTTGTGCTACTACGACACTATTTTAAGAAACTATTTTCATCAACGCTATTTACAAGACTATTTCAACACAATTCACAATATAATTTTTTGAACACAATTCTAGATAGCAATATTTTTGCAACATATTAAGAACACATTTTTAGAGGGCAACACTATTTGCAATATATTAAGAACACAATCACAACACAAAAAAAGTTTCACAACATATTAATGTGTTGTGAATTTGGGGACAAAAAGTGTTTAGAAATGTGTTTATTTTTGTGTTTCAGAATTTACAGTGTGTTTGTGTCATAAAACCAAGTCGATGTTTGTTCATTAAGTGTTTAAGGGGTCAAAGATTATTATTGAGAGGCAATGGCAAAATAAAGAGTATACATCAGAATTTAAGCGTCAGGATTTTTCTAGCTACCGAATACATATGCATTTCCTTTGCTTAAATGTTGATTTTACAGAAGAAAACTGTCAGTCAGAAAGCCATTAAAAATTTGGTAATTTTACGGAAATAATATGTATGGACTGTGAGCCAAGACGACAGTAAAAAACTGTTGATTTTACAGAAATAGTTTGTATCTATTATGAGCTTAATGGAAAAATCTATTAAAATAAGAGAAAATTAGTTGTAAATAGAGACTATTTTCGTAAAATCAGCAGTTTTTTACTTTACTAAAAACTTTACTTAAAAGGATAACTTTATTAAAAAGGAATAGATTTTTGAAAAAAGCAAACTGATGAGACATAGCCAATTATAATAGTAATGCCAAATAAACAAAAATAAATAAATAAAAATATTGAAATTGTTTTTATAGTTCCCGAGAAAAAGATACGTCCGTATCAGTTTTCTTTTCGTTTATTTATTTTTTTATGTTTTCGTTCTTAAAAAGTAAAAACGAAGTCATTATATAAGATCACCTCTGTATCTGTCTGTCTGTCACAGCCTTTTATTCATAAATTATGGAACATAGAAAGTTCAAATTGGGGGAAGTAATAAACTCTATTGACCCACATAATTTATAGATTGTTAATATATTTAGTGGAAATGTACAGAGATTAATAAATAACTTGAAAAAAATATTTATATATAGTGCCGGATATCGTGTGAAAATTTCCATAACGTCGAATCAAAAAATACCTTTCTTTTAATTTTATGTATTATATATCCAGAGGTATCGTCGAAAAATGCAGTGCAAATATATGTCCCCCTCCCCTCCCTTCTATTTACGAATCTATTGAAACTAAAAATATGAAGAAAAAAAAAATACGGAGTGGTAGAAGTTAATTTACACCTTGCAGGAAAACTGCAGCGATGGCCATATGTCACCTAGTTTTTGAGAAAAACGCTTTTCCCCCATTGCACACAATTTTAGAATTGTGGGCGTTCAGCAAAGCAGTTGAGGAGCATGGGAAGTACCTATCGACATAGAAGTATTAAAAAATTGTTGATTTTCGAAAAAAATTGTTGGTCATTAGCGAATATATTTATTTTTAAAGACAAGGGCGATTTGGACACACATAAAGAAACGGAAGGCGTACTTTAAGCACCATGGGCTTCTAAAGAGTAAATTAAATCTTTTTCATGATGTTTGTATAATACAAAGCCAGTTACTAATCCATCTATTTACTGTAGAGCATCCCTATATGTGAGTAATATTTGCACTTGACTGATTTTTGCCATAGGTTTTCCCAACAGTTGCAATCCCTTTAAAAAACAAAAGCTACTTCTTCGTAGTAAAATCAGCCCTTTTTTTAAAACCATAAACATGTCTTTTTTGATTTGCCTAACGTAATTTGTTCCATTCTACAGAACGAATTACGTTCGACACTTCCCGTACATCGCTGTCATTCTTTGTAACACAGTAAACCCATTCATAACATTTTATTAAAGCGACCTAAATTCAGGGGATGATAAGTTACAAATTAGGAAATGATAAACGCCGCGAGCTCTAGTTTTCACGATGAATTAAAATGAAGCCCTTTGCTAGACCGATCTCATAATATTAAGTTGAGAAAAATGGTTGCTGACGCCTTCTTAACAGGTCGATTTTACAAGCTTTTATTTATTTAATTTTATTCATAAGTTAACTTGCTTTGTCTGTTCGTTTGGTTTAAATTTTACAGCCCTACTTTAACACCCTTCTTGCACTACCATTAACCTAATTTTTCCGCTAGTGCACGAAAAAAAAAAAAAAAAAAAAAAAAAACTTTTGTTGAAACAACTAAATTTTAATTAATATAGCTCCAACCCAAAAAATTTTTGGGGATAGCCAAATTGTGGTTGGATGGCCAAATAATTTTGTTAATTCAACAAAATTTAGTTTAAAGTTTTTTTTTATTCCAACCGAAATTTTTGTTTGGAGCTATATTAACTAAAATTTAGTTGTTTCAATAAAACAGTTTTTACCGTGAACGTATTTCCGGTTGCAATGTAATATTCTACAATAAAATTCACCTCCACCACTCATCAGGAGACTAAAACTTTGTTGAATAAGGGTGTCATCATGCATGTGATCATTTAAGTGTCATTGATTTTCAAATTTCATATGTATCGCACGTTTGCTACAAAAGGGTCACAATTCAAGATTTGGACTTTCTGAGTTATGGCCAGTATATGGGTTTGTGGGGATCGAGCCCACCTAATAATTTAGTCTCTTTACCTTCCCCGTTTCAGTTGATTTAATTCGCTATTTAATTATTTAATAGCTGAAATAAAATTTGATTGACATTCCCAGAATAATTTTGTCTTAAAATATAAGACATTAGTTAGCATTACAAGAGCACTAAAAAGCTTTACCAGCGGATATGTAATTAAATTTCTCTCCAGGACAAATTTCTTGCTTATTTTGCATCTGATTTAATATCTTAAATTGATATAGCTTTTATATTACTAAATTGCATGTTTTCCGGGAAGTATAGTTTTTTTTTACACTTATAATAATTAGCAATATTTGTGTTATTTTTTATAAATTCTACTGAGAATATAATTCTAAGAATATGATTTAATAAAATGCTCTATTAAATTATAAAAGTTTTATAATTTGCTTAGTAAAAAACATAAATTTAACTTAATCTTATATTACTGAATTATAATATTTTGTCATTCGCCCTTTTTCTACCTATCCCCCCCCCCCCCACACACACACAAACACAGACATGCTCATTAAGGTAGGGGGTAGGATGAGTATTTTAAATATTATTTCATTCAAAAACTTTTGAACCTTCCCCAAATTTTTGACAAATTGCCGCTACTGGTTATGACTGCCATTCTATGTGGTTTACACTTCTCTACATAAATCGCATAAAGTAGAAGATAGAGCAGTTAAAATGCAGAAACCAGATGGCAGTTGTATTTGCAAAATGGCCATTGAGCCTATCACAGTCTGAAACAGTTTTTTGAGTTAGGACACTTATGTAGAAAAGGTGCAATATACTGATTGTTTTCGATTACAGCATGATTCAGTTACCAATGTAGCAGTGTTATTATTATTTTTTTTAAGTAGATATGTACTTCCTATTGAGCTATAATTGCAGAGTTGTTGGATTAAGTAATATTTCGCGCGATTGCCTTTCGATTCTTTATATAATCATAAAAAATGTAGCTAAAAACCTAATGACTATAACACAAAATCAACTTACAAATTAAAATTGTGTGCATATACTATATAATTGAAGATTTAAAAAAAATTAAACTCGCTGCTTAGCAGGGGCTTAAAAAATAACATACCTCTTTATTATAACCAACCGCGTAAGTCAGATTTTTATTTTGCGGATCTCAAACTTGAACTAAATTTATTTACAATAAACTTAAATTTACTTTCTGATATGGAAACAGACTTTTTTTTTTTTTTTTAATCACTAAAATACTCTAAACATGAGACTGTTTAGTGAACTACAGGTGAAAATCCCTCTCCCAGAGCTGCAGAATTTTCTCCCTGGAAATTTTTTTTTAATACAGTACTGATATACCTGCTACAGAAAAATAAATAAATGAGAAATTAGAAGGATTCACGTAATTTTTCAAAACTTAAACTTGTCTAAGATCAACACTGATGCACCCCCTCTTTCACACAAAAATAAATAAATAAATAAATAAGAAAGCAGAAGAGTGTCAAAATTGAAACATATTTGAATTCAGTGTACTGTTATACCCTCTCTTTCCCAATAAATAAACAAGTAAAGAAAAAGAAAAAGGAAAAAAGTGTGTGATTTTCTAAAATTAAAACTGGTATAGTTATATACTCACTCTCTCACAATAAATAAACAAATAAAAATGAAAGACGATCGCATATGATTTTTCAAAATATGAACTAGTCTGAGTAAATTCAATTTTGATATACGCAATAAATAAATAAATAAATAAAGCAAAAAGATGAGTACATCTGATTTTTCAAAATTTAATTTTGTCTGAATTTAATACTGATATACCCCTTCTTCCACTATAAATAAATAAACAAATAAGAAAGAAGTGCGAGTGTGATTTTTCAAAGCAAAACTTGTTTGAATTCAGTATTGATCTATCCCTTCTTCACAAAATAAATAAAGAAAAAAGACCGAGTGTGATTTTTCAAAATTAAAACTTCGCTGAATTCGATACTGATATGTACCGATTAGAGTCCCTCGCGCTATCGATATTGTTCCTCTCGCTGCACATCTCTATCGACTTTAAACTATCCCGGAAGAGTGCAGGTGCTCACCTTTAAAAATGAAATAAAAAAAGGTGGATGTTGACATTGAATTTTGAGGTGCGTCGTTCCTCTGTAATCCGCCTTTCCCAAAGAATCTTCCCACTCCCGGAATGAATCTTTAAAAAAAAAAAAGAAAGAAAGAAAAAAGAACCAGGAAGAAGAAGACGATGGTCGTGAAAAGAGAGTGTGTGGTCACGTGAACGCGAACGAGTGTGTCCCAGTTCGGAAGATCGAGAGCGGAAATTTTAAACAGGGCCGGATCCGATGATCGAGAGCGAGATTTAGAATGACGTAACAAGTAAATGAAAAGAGAGCGAACGAACAGCGCATTTGTTATGCATCAATTTCGATAATTAGATTGGCTCATTTCATCTTTCTCGGGATGGTTTATCAATTAACCTTTCTACTGGTATAATTTGATTCTTTTTATAAAAATTTAATTCTTTTATAAACCAAAACCGAAGTTAAAGATGCTCTCAATTTTTATTATTATTATTATTATTATTATTATATTATTTCTAGGTCAACAGCGCGGAAAATATTGTTAAATTCACGAAATTCGTTTTTGCAGATCATTGTGAATTTAGGGTCAAATAGTATTTTTCATTTTTCAATAGAAATATTAAAATTCAAACATTCAGAATCCACCGACTGTAAGATCTTCATTGTGACCGCGCGGTACTTTTCACGTTTTGTAACTTTCATCGGATATCCAGAGGTTAGAAGCCATCGGTGAACATAGTTGACCGTCCAATCTTCGTCTACCTTTCAGTAAACCCCCCCCCCCTTTTTTTTTTTTTTTTTTTTTTTTTTTTTTTAATAAGATCACTGAATGCTTGAAAAAGAAAGACCAATTGACATATATATGACTTTCGTAGGAGAGTTTTAAAAAAAAATTACTAAACATACTATAATATTTTGAGTCATTAACTTTTGCTCAACGATTTTGCTGTTCGCTTATATATAGCTTTCGATTCCGAAGTTTTTAATTTGTAAACATTATCTTTTCGTTTCAAGTGATTTATATAAATTGTGTGTCTGTAAAATCATGATGCACTTTTGAGCAATCATAGGATATCGACGAAATAAGATGGAAATGTGAAATCTTCATCCAATAAACGAAAAACTGTCCAAGTTTCATCCTGTTCGATTTGGTCTCCATTTGAAACAGCGAATCGCAGAACTTATTCACTCTTTCATATCAGACATCCTTAGATGCGAGTGGGAAGTACTTGAATATTATTTAGAAGAGCAACAAATAGAATCCACATCGAACTGTACACGGAAAAAACTGTTTATTTTGATTAATACAGCCCCAACCAAATATTTTGGTTGGAATGACCAAATTGTAGTTAGACTAATCAAAATGATTTTGTTAATTCAATAAAATTTTGATTAAGATTTGATCGTTCCAACCAAAATTTTTGGTTGGGGCTATATCAACCAAAATTTAGTAGTTTCAACAAAACAGTTTTTTCTGTGTACAGAATAGGTGTCAAATTTGGGGAATTTTTCTTTTACTAGATAGATTTCACATTTCCATTCTATTTCGTCAAGCCCTTATTACCGCATGGGCAAATAGGAACATTGTCCATGGTCCCCGGACCTTAAGGGGCCCCCAAATCCATACACTAAATTGTAAAATATTTACTTTTTTTTTTTTTTTTTTTTTTTTTTTTTTTTTCATTTCCAACTCTTCCACATGTTGAAATTACACTGTAAAAAATGTCAGATGTTTATGAATGTATAAAAATGCACTGTAATCAAAAACGAAAATATACAGTAACCTCTTCTAACTCACCTAAGGTTTCTAAAACCGTTCTTTTACCTTTAAAAATCCTAAAAAGCTATTTCTTTTCGAAATTTAAAGAAAAATTTATAAAAAGAAATTTTTATTAGCTGCCCGTCCATTTCGGAAACGTTTCTAAGTAGCTTTTACAGTACAATAATCACTTTTCTCAAATCAAAATATCACTTTTTCGGATGTTACCAATTCATACGAAACTATTTTGATATTCAGAGAGCACGTTTAATAGACAATCATACAATATTAACAGTATTAACATTAATATGAAAATTGAGATTATTTTGCTACAATTGCATGCACAAAATCAGTTATGCAGCTGAAAATGTTTACTTGAGAATTGATGGAATCCGGAAAAGTGATATTTTGATTTGAGAAAAGTGATTATTGCACTGTAAAAGCTACTTAGAAACGTTTCCGAAATGGACGGGCAGCTAATAAAAATTAATTTTTATAAATTCTTATTTAAATTTCGAAAACAAATAACTGTCTGGGATTTTTAGAGGTAAAGGAACATTTTTCGAAACCTTAGGTGAGTTAGAAGAAGTCACTGTATATTTTCGTTTTTGATTACAGTACATTTTTACATATTCAGAAACATCTGACATTTTTTACAGTGCAATAAATTCATCTTAAAGTAATATAACAAATTGTTAAAGTTATATAAAATGAGTTTTGTTCTGTACTAAAGAAAAAAAAAGGTAAAATTTTAAGGTAATTTTATTAAGGTATTTAAATGAGAATTGGCGGAGCTAAGAATTTTCTTCTGTTTTATGTCCAAGGTGCGAAAATATGTTTATGCATTACACATACACGTATGAATGACTATCAGTTTTATTTGAATAATGTTGCAATGATTCAAAAAAGGCCCCCTAATTTATCTTTGGCCCAGGGTCCCAATTAGTCATAACTGGGGCCTGAAATAAAGGGAGGTGAGTATTTTCATAGCGGATTTTTGACATTGCCAGATTTACGAATATCGTATTTTCAAGGTCACACTGTAACCAGAAAAATTGAGAAATCTTGCTTTTGATCTACTATCCTGATTAATTGAATATCTACATCAGTCACGAAATCGGAGCACTCCAAACTGCATCGAACAAAATGCTTCTTCTGTCGCATTTTTAAAATAAATTTCTTCCAAATATTTTGACAAGCGTAAAACAAAAACAGAAGTTATACGGTTCGCAAAATATGACATTGAAAAATAGGGTAGTCGTAGAATCGACTCATTTGGAAAACGTTTTTAAGCTCCATTGCTCGGTGGGATGTAGGTAACACGATGAAAGTTTGCAGTGTAGAAAATTCTTTTCACTTTTCCAGTCAAAACATGGTAGTTATTATTAAGATTTTAAACTGTTTTAGGATTTTGTTTTACTATTTTTATTATTAATCGCTGAAGTATAAAAATAAAGTTGTAAAAAAATTCAAAACCGTAGAAAGAGTGGTATTTTTAAAAAATTGTAGATTTTTCTAAAAATTAACAATTGTAAATGCGTAAAAAATGCAACTATTTTAAAATGTAATTCCTTCTTTATTAAGTTATTTTTCGTTCAATAATTGTACGTCAAAAAGATATGAAAAAGCAAACAACTCGGAAATTGCACGCCAAATGTAGCAAATGAGATGGGTTCGTACTTCGGATGCAGTATAAATATCCGAAATATTTTGTGTGTCCCGGTAAATATTATTTGCTTTCAATTATACAGGAAGTAACCTTTAGTAAACCTCAGCAACGTATATCAATTTCCTAAAATGTGAAATAGTTTAATGAAATTAAAACGCGCCTCAAACTATGTTTCCTCCTGTACTATTATGCAATAAAATACTTTTGAGTGGAAATCTAAATTAATAAAAAATATTCTTTGCATCGCAAATTGCATAAAATGAATATTTTAATACATACTTCATAGATGCATATCCATTTTATCATGTTCGAAAGAGTGTAACATCTTTAAAATGCACTTGAAACTTATTTTTTTTTTCCATTGGACGTCTTGTAACAGAATACTTTTGATTGTCCCTGTAATTGAACTGTGCAATAATTGTATATTTTACGATTCGGTTGGGTACTTTTTGCGTTGCTACACGCGGACAGACAGACAGACAAACGGATGGACGGACTGAGCTACGTATCTATGTATTTACAAAGCACTCTTTAAAAATGTAATTTAACAAATTACAACGATTACTTGCAAAATTATATTTTCAAAGACTAAAATTTTAAAGACTTGTAAATAAATTCTATAATAATAATAATAACAATAATAATAATAATAATAATAATAATAATAATAATAATAAACATCATTTTTATGATGGTTAAAACGGGGTTTACGTAATAACAGAGTCCTAGATTACGTACTCCATGGATTAAAAATTAATATTCCCGTACCAATCATACACCAATTTATATAAAATTTTAGTTTTACAATTTTTGGTACTGCATATTTTTAAACTTCTAAACATCATACATTTTCAATTTTTACACCGTCGTATAGAGAAAAAAATTTACCTTTTAAATGCAGTTCGATCAGAAAACGGATAAAATAAAAAACAGAAGTAATCCATTTTTGGACATTAAACATAAACCAATCAGAAAACGAATAAAATAAAACAAGTTTCGGAATCCAACCAATAAAAAGATTCAGATATACTTCAGGTTCCCTGTTGGTGAAACTTAAGTCCTCATACATTTATTATAGACCAGAAAATGTTAAAAATTTGACACTATAAAGGAAATATACGCATCAGTACACTTTTCTATACTTTGTATAATCAAAACGACAAAAAGAAGAGAAATAAAAAAAGAAAAACATCGTCCTACATGTAACAGAAGCGCCACTATCCTAAATAGTTTCGCGATGAGGTTTTCCCCAGATTAAGGAGGTAAGGTTATATAGGAACTAGATCACGGATAGCTGAGGTTTTAAACTAGTAGTCCGATATCGGAAGAAAAAAAGGAAATTTTTGAAACTAGAAGGTCAAGAATAAAAGCCGATTGATCCGATATATGACAATCGTGTTCTATTAAAAATTTAAAAATGTAATATTTTTCCATTCGAATTTTATTATTATTATTATTATTATTATTATTATTATTATTATTTTTACAACGCGATTTTAGCTGAAGGAAGCTTTAAAACCCCGACTAAAAACTTTTTTTGTTATTCGAAAATAGTGGTATTCACTGGATAAGGACTGTTGCCCATTTCTTAATCTGGTCTTTAGAATGGAATAGTTTTCTATGATCTAATATGCATTTTTTTTTTTTTTCTAACGACAAAATGATTTTAAATGTAGATTTAAGGTTCTGTAGATAGATGTATTGTTCTCAAATCCAAACTGGTTACCTTCTGACACATTTTTATAATTCATTTTTCTCCGAAGATCCTTGTACAATGAACCTTTTAGAATTCACGACATCCCGAGCTCTGTCTTTCAGTTTAGCGTATAAAAAGACGATTGATTTTTGAAGCTGTATTTTTTATGCTTTTGTTGATCTATGTGTTCTGACAATTAGGGTCCCCATAAATCTTCTCTGTTTATATAGTTTCTTGTTACATTTTTAGTGTGGTTGGTATTCTTATAAATCAGTGTTGATTTCTTGGAGGTGGCAGTCCTCCCCAAAGTATTCAGGTCCCCCCCCCCCCCGAAGATTTGAGATTTTGTGTTTTCAGTAGTAAAACAGCTCAATTTCTGACACCCCCCACCCCCCTTTCCCAGAGCCACATAAATTCCTGGCGGAGAAAATTATATGAACTCAACACTGCCTATAATCAAAGTCAGATGGCATACAACTAGGGAAAAAGGCTGCTTTAAGTTTTAGTGCTGCCATCTGTGGTATGAATCTAAAGCTAAATGTAAACTGTTTGTACATCGCTGTTGATAGATCCAATAAAATGAGAGACGATTTTATTTACACAGTTACGATGAAATTAATTCATATTTAAAATAAATAATTCAGTACATCAAATTGGCGATCAAATGATAGTTTTAAAATAACAATGTGCTGTTGAAAAGGGAAAAGTATTTTATGAACCGTCTGAATTCTGCCTTTAATGACGTAATACTTGTAATAATGACATAACTTGTAGAAACATTAAAACAAAGGATTAATCAAATTAAATTTTTATTTATTTTCAAAAAAAAATCTAGCGACAGAAACCATTAAAAAAAGCGATAGAAAATATGTTAAGAACTCTAATCAGAGCCTATAAACAGATTTTGAGAGTAAAATAGAGTTCAACAGCGAAATGCCTTCTACTATAACTTTTATTTATGTTTCTAACAATTTTTGTCGTCCTAAAAATTAAACGGATGGACCAAGTCTCATTACACCCCCCCCCCCCTCTTTTTCTCTTGAAAATATTGCTAAACGAGAGGAGGGGGTTAAGATCACCAGCAAATTGCTGCAATTGGCAACTATTTTTTATATACTATTCACACCACTATATATATGTATATATATTTTTTATAAATCATTTAGTATATTTATCTAGTGAATTTGTCAAAGTGTATATGAAATATTTTCGTTTTACGAAGGACGCGGGAGATAAATTTATATAATAGTCGTCAGTACCCTGCAACAGAATCGTTACTCGGTGTACACTCGTATGAGCATAGCTTAAATTTAGGTTTTTCCACCCCTTTTGTGTACATTTTAATAAAATTACAAATTATGCGTATATATTGTTATTATTATTATTATTATTTTGATTCATTTTCCCAACCTTGAAAAATCACCCACCAGTGACCGCGGTCTCAAAATTGGTAGATGGCAGGTGCTGGTTTCGAACCCAATCGCGCCCGTGGGCCTAATCGTTCGGAGTTTTCCGTGATTTTCTTCGAAATTTGAATTTTCTTGCATCAATACGGGTTAGATTCCCTTAGAAAGCCCCCACTCTTAAGGCTATATCGCTCGTGTTGGTAATCAGCCGTCGTAAAAAACACACAAACACCCCTCAAAAATCATTTTTTTTTCTTGTATTATTTTCATTCGTCTTTAAACGAATGAAACCGGAACAGTCGTTCTCTGTCTGATTTAATTTTTTCTTCTTCTGAATTGCGTAACGTTTTGTTTATCCTGAAATCCACGTGATTCCGCGCTCATGCGGCATTTCTGCTTCACTGTCGGCCGAACAATGATGACCTCAATGGAATCTTTCGTTGGTCCAATTAGATAGCGTTACCTGCCATCTCATTTGCCTAAATTATCCATATCTACTTGATTGAGAAAATTAAAATAAATAAATAAATGTGATTTAACAAATTTCAACAACCATTTCAAAAATTATCTTTTCAAAGACTAAAATTTTAAAAGTCATAAATAAATTCCACATTTTAAATAATATTAGTAATAAATACCATTTTTATAGAATGATCAAAACGTGGCTTACGTAATAACAGAGTTCTCTATTACGTACGCCATTCATATTCCTGGAATCATCATAAACAAATTTTAAAGGAAATTTCAGTTTTATAATTTTCGGTACTGTAAATTTTTAAACTTCTAAACATCATACAATTTCAATTTTTACACCGTCGTATATGGGGGGGGGAGGATGTAATAAAATGCTATTTGTTTGGAAGCTGTATCGCTATTTGTTTTTGAGTTATTAATTTTCGTAGTTTTTAATACTTTTATTTTTATTTATTTATTTATTTTTATTTATTTATTTATTTATTTATTTTTGTCAGCGTAGCAACAGAAGTATTCCATTTCTAGACATTAAAAATGGACCAATCAGAAAACAAAAAAATCCGGACATCACAAGCATTCAGATATATCTCAGATATCTCTAGAGCGAAAGAAATAACCATTTTCAAACGATTAATAAATAAATAAACTTAGATAGTGGAAGATATTTTATTATAAGATTGAGATTATAAATCCTCTAACATTTGTTAATTTCAATATTTTTACTGGTACTTTTATGTTAAACAGGCACAAGTGATAAATCGCCAAATGTGTTCCCATCGCAATCATTCTCATTCCTTCCATCGAATAAAGTTTTCGATTTTTTTTTTTATAAATAAACTACTCATCCAGCTATAAGGGATTTCTTTTACATGACCATAAGTTTTCCCCTTTCCCACTTTGCCATATCGAGAATTCGGTTCAAAACGCTTGCTTTGACAGTATTTTCTGATAGATTTTTCGCCTTTATAAAGAAATGGAAAATGCTACCGATTGCATACTTTTTGAATGAGAACTTTTTGAATAAGAAAACTTGACAATTGCATGTGTTTCCGAAGAAAAATTAAATCAGAAATTTTAGGTAGCTTTTTAGGAATTTTAAATAGATTTCTCAATTTATAATGATAAATTAATCGATATTAAACTATTAATTGTTAAAAGCGGAATTTTTTTTTAATATGTCTTACTTTTTTATATATAATTTTTACTCTAATTTTTTATTTGTTTTATTATTGCAGTTTCACCCAGCTGTTTGTCAAATTTTGTCAGATGTTTATAAAGAAATCCTTAAATCCATTCTTGTTTGAACTTGTACACAGTTACACAAGTTTCATAATACTTGTTCACGAGTTTCGGACATACAGACAGTGTCATATCCAAATTTAATTCACAGAAATTTCACGCGCCTCA
Source organism: Maratus speculifer (assembly GCA_964019185.1). Classification (NCBI taxonomy): domain Eukaryota; kingdom Metazoa; phylum Arthropoda; class Arachnida; order Araneae; family Salticidae; genus Maratus; species Maratus speculifer. The sequence continues at coordinate 98,352,678 of OZ025297.1, read as the reverse complement.
ATTTATAAAAACATTACGAAGTTTCATCTTGACACACAAAAATCCTGGTTGAATGTACTGTAATTTCCGGCGTAAAATCCGCGGATCAAACAATTCTTTTTCGACCCAGAAATTTTATTTAGTTATTGAAGTCAAATATTTACCGCGATCTAAAAAGTTACATTTTATTTTAAAAAAATTCTGTGTTGATAAAGAATTGTTTGATCCGCGGATTATACGCCGGAAATTACAGTAATCAGAGAATTGGACATACAGTGTCATCGCCGAATTTAAAGCGCAGAAATTTTACTGACTGTTCCACACCTCGGCTTAAAAATAGATTACAAAATTCCACTTTTACACACAAATATCAAATTGTATGTAATCAGATGGATAGACATACAGACGGTGTCATCGCCAAGTGCTAAAGCGTAAGAAATTTCACAGACTCTCCCGTGCTTCAAGATAAAAATTGTTTGCAAATTTCTCCCTTTACATACAAAAACGAGATTGAGTAAAGTAAAAATGTAAAAACTACAATGCGGATGTACGGACAGACAGTGTGGCGTAGAAATTTCACCGACACTTCCGCGCCTGCTCGATCGAAACCACTTCCCTTTTTGAATTCAGCTTCTAACTTTTACTGACCCAGCCCCGACGGGTCAGGAAAAGCTCACCAGCGACAATCGGAAAGAAACATCGGTGCGTTTAGCCATGCACGTCGCATGTTCCGCCAGTATTCCCGAATTTTAACGAGGCTCCTTTAAAACAATAAAAAAGGAACGTTCATGAAAGTGTCCCGCTAACCCTGGCCTCGACCATCTCTCTGACCCAGGTACTGTAACACGATCCAGCATATTGGGTCATGTCTGCTCTAATTGCCTTGCTTGACCATTCTTGTGCCACACTGACATACTTTCTCAAGACACCGCGTTCTTTTCTCTTCACTTAGTGAAGGGATTTCTTCTTTTTTCTTCTCTTCGTTCTTATTTATGATTTTCATATTGTAGCCACATTCAAGGGGACGGGGATATTGAAATTCAAATCTTTTAAATTTCAACAGATTCGTTTGAAGATTGGTAGAATTGTTAATAGTAAGTTTAAGCCAGTTAAATTCAAAATTAGATCTTTAGAAAACAAAATTAAAAAATAAACAAATGTTTTTGAATTATTAAATTTTCAAAACGATTGAAAGACTTAACCTGTACTATGTATGATGGGTAAGTAAAAAATGTGAAAATATTGTGACAATGTTATCCAGTATTAATACCGTAGAAATAGCGCCTGCAATTTCAAAACGGGAGGTACAGCGTTTGAAGCTAACCGATTCTAATGTAAGCTAAAACCTTTCCGCTAGGCCGCCCTATTTAGTTGAATGTTTCAGAAATTTATGAAAAATTATAATGTCTAATTTTGATTACGATACTTTGCAATTCCGTTTTGACCGGTTTTACTGTAATTTTTCTTACTACTTTTATTATCTGTCACACTGAGAAAAAAGTATAGTTCTGACACCTAGAATCTAAATTGTAGTTTTATAAAAAATAGTTCTACATAATTCTTATAAATTCTAATCCCCTGTGCTAGAGAGTTGTAATGTCTTTTCTTAGAATTCAAGAGCTTTTTTTTTTTCATCTTCTCTTGATCAAACTTGCTTAAAAATCTCTGCAAATAGATGCGAACACAAGAGGTTAGTTTTAGTAACTATAATTCTAGTTTATGAAACCATTCCTGAAATCAAGCGATAATTTCTTGCTACTAAAACGATTCAATATCGTTTCATCACCTAGAATACAAGTGACTAGAAATTATCGATGATTTCGTCTATTCAACTTAGTTATTTACCCCATTCGCACAGTTCGGTCAACTGTATTTCAAGTTTAGGTATTCGGAAAGTGACTAACTATTCATTCTAGGTGAAGGCAGTACATTTTTTTTTCTCAGTGCAACATATATATATATATATATATATATATATATATATTAGCATTTAAACAAAGTATAGTATAACCTGTGAGAATGGAAACTTTCTATACCGAAATCCTGTCTTAAACTGGAAAATCTGGTAGAAGAAATACTAAAGATGTTTACCTGCCGACGTAGAACTTTTTCAGAAGTCCCAAACTATATCGTTTATTCGGGATTTACTGTACAGTACAATACCTACTAATTCTAAAACCTGCTTAAAACAGATAGTTTTCCATTTTTAAATAATTCCAACTTCGTAGGTTTTACTGTATAAATTTCTAAATCACAAAAGGAAAGTAAAACAATCCATATTACATAATGTTTCATTTTATTGAACAAAAGTATGATAAAGTATCTAGATTATAAGTATTCTTTAATATTGTAGACTCTTTTTTAAGCTGATTTCATGTCAAACAATACTTTTCTTTTCTGAATGAATTATAGTAAAACCTGAGAAAACGGAACCTTTCTACATAACGGAATATTGACTTAACCTTTACCACACGATTTTCTTCTATTTTCATTATTTAAAAAAAATGAAATCTATATATCGACCTAATAATAGGAAAAATAGCAAAAAATAAAATAAAATAAAATAAAATAAAATAAAATAATAATAATAATAATAATAATTAAATTTTCAGCTAAAAATTGGTATTTTACGATGTGTGCCATATGTACACAATGAGGGTTTTTAATTATTATTATTTTAAATAGTGTATTGCCATATATTGCGACTCAATGAGCTTAAATTAATTTTATCTGCTTAATATCCTGTAACTTTTTTTATATCAATATTTTTAAGTATTCGATAAAAAAAAAAAGAAAAACAAAATTGTAATTTAACAAATTACAACGTCTATTTGGAAAAGGATACTTTCAAAGGCTCAAATTTTAAAGACTTGTAAATAAATTCTATATTTAAATTAATAATAATTATAAACATCATTTTTTACGATGGTTAGATTATAATGAGTCAGATATTATGTACGTCGTGCCTTAAACGTTAATATTCCTAGACCAGTGATTAAAAAAAAAAAAAAAAAACATTAGATTAAAGATAGATATTTTTAACGTTTTAAAATGTGCATTTTTATTGGATGGAGTTAATCAGACTGACTTCTGAACGCCTCCTATTACGTACGACATGGATTAAACATTCATATTCCTGGACCCATCACAAACAAATTTTAAATGAAATTTCAGCTATACAATTTTTGGAACTGCAAATTTTTCAACTTCTTAACATCGCACATTTAAAATTTTTACACCATTGCGCAGAGAACAGTGATGGTACAGTACAGTTTTTTTACAGTGATGGTACAGTAAAATCCCGATAATTCGGATTAATTGGGACCAGACCCCATCCGGATTATCGAAAATTCGGATTATCCGAAGAATGAGAAAAAAAGGAAATAAAACACACTTAGAGAAAATCAACTTTATATTAAATATACTGAATATTTACAGACAGTAAAAATGTTTATTTTGCAATTATAAAATCTACTGCTGTGCCAGTTTTGTATAATTTTTGCGGGCCGCAGGGTCACGCATCCGCTTGAGCATAGTTAGTTTGTTGGATGTAGTCTCCACCTGACGTTCAAAATAAACCATTAGTTGTTGTAAATGATTTGTTGCTTGATTATGGTTAGTAACTTTTGGTTAACCATCATCATTAATTGATTATCATTAATCATCGTCATTTAATTATCATTAATAATTTTTTTGTCTGAATTATCTTCAACTTCTTCAGTTGTGCATAAAGTGATTATTTCATCATCTGTAAGTTAGGTGAAAATTTAATTTTTTGCTTCATTCAATTGCTAATGTCGGTGATACATGTCAATAACCATCATTTTTTTTTTTTTTTTTTTTTTTTTTTTTTTTTTTTTTATGAAATGAATTAATGTATCGAAATTTTGCCGACCGCTTCTCAAATAGTGCTCGCGATAGGATACGTATAGCAGGTATACGATTAAACGATATACGTATATCCGTATAATACGTTTTTCTGCTATACGGATACTTTCGAATATACGTTTAAACGTATCCGGATACGTATAAGGCGTATCAACTAAACGTATATTTAAGAATACGTATATTTAATGTATACGTATATTCGCCGTATCGTATCTAATTTAAATAGCGGACTTCACCAGTCTTATGTCGCTGAATGGAGAATAATTTGGAAATCGGTAGCGTTACGACAGAAATCCGCATAGTATGCAGGCCCGTAGCTAAGGGGGCGCTATGGGCGGCTCAGCCCCCCGTAGAATATTTTGAGCCCCCCCCCCCTGGAAAAGATTCCAAGGTCACTCAGTTAATTTCTGTTCCAAAAATTCAAATGAAATTCTGTTCAAAAATCTAATTTAGTTTTGAGACCCTTTCACAGTTTTGCAGAGTTACTAAATTGTATCTAAAATAAGTGTGTCAACACTCCCTCATTTTATATGTACATATGAAGTTAACATGATGTTTCATTTTGCACCAGTTATACAATCAAAATTTTCATCATCCTATACTTTTCTTAGCATAAAATGAAGTTAGTACAACAGTTTAATTAGAAACATAATACCTACAATGTGAATAGTTATTAATTTATCTTTCTGCGTCAGAAAGAGAAAAAAAAATTATGAGCCCCCCCCCCCTACATTCTCTCGAGCCCCCCCCCCCCCCCCTATGGTTCACTTCTAGCTACGGCCCTGATAGTATGTCTTATACATACGAGATCAAGCAATGAAAAGCGTATATTTTTTAAAACAGTTTGCAAAAAGTTCACAAAAGATCAGACTCCTGATTGGCTAATCTCGCTTCACTAACAGTGAAATATCTACTATCTGGATTCCAACCAAGATCTTGGTATTTTCCTTTATCTTATACTATAATGCGAGCAAAAATTGTGTGTGTGTGTGTGTGTGGGTAAATTTTATCTCAAAAACGGCTCTAACGATTTTCGCAAAAATTTGGATTTTACCATTTTCGGGCACGAGAAGAACATTGGGCTAGGTCACATGTTCGAGAAAATTCGGTTATTGGGTCATTTTGGGTCATAATGGGTCAGGATCAAGCTATTTTTATATAGAGAACAGCTGGATCGATTTTAAGGAAATTTTGTATCCAATCGTTTTTTGGCACGAGAAAACAATTGAGCTGGGTCACATGTTGAAAAAATTTTGATTAGTGGGTCATTTTTGGGTCATTGTGGGTCAAGCCATTTTTATTTAAAAAACGGCTCTAACGATTTCGACCAAATTTTATATTTTATCGTTTTGGATTACAAGAAGACCATTGGATTAGGTAACATGTTCGAGAAAATTCGGTTAGTGGGTCATTTTTGGGGTCATCGTGGGTCATGCTATTTTTATCTAGAGATTTTCTCACGCAATTTTGACTAAAAATTGCATTCTATGGTTTTCGGGCACGAGAAAAACATTGAGCTAGGTTACATGTTCGAGAAAAAATTTTAATGGGTCATATTGGGTCATTAAGAGTCTGGGTCAAGCTATTTATGTTTAAAGAACAGCGTGATGGATTATAACGAAATTTTGTATGTAACAGTTTTTTGACATGAGAAAACTAATGGGCTAAATCACATGTTTGAGAGATTTCGACTATGAGGGTCATTTGTGGGTCATGGTGGGTCATAATGGGTCGTGGTCAAGCTATATCTAAAGAACAGGTGGATCGATTTTAACGAAATTTTGTATGCAACATTTTTTTGGCACGATAAAATCACTGGACTAGGTTACATGTTCGAAAAATTTCGATTAATGGATCATTTTGCGTCATTAAGAGTCTGGGTTAAGCTATTTATACTCGTATTTAAAGAACGGCGTGATGGATTATAACGAAATTTTGTATGTAACAGTTTTTTGACATGAGAAAACTAATGGGCTAAATCACATGTTTGAGAGATTTTGACTATGAGGGTCATTTGTGGGTCATAATGGGTCATGGTCAAGCTATATCTAAAGAACAGGTGGATCAATTTTAATGAAATTTTGTATGCAGCATTTTTTTGGCACGATAAAATCATTGGACTACGTTACATGTTCGAAAAATTTCGATTAATGGGTCATTTTGGATCATAAAGGGTCTGGGTCAAGCTATATATAATTAAAGAACGGCAGGATCAATTTTAACGAAATTCTGTATGTAACAATTTTTAGAAACGAGAAAACTAATGGACTAAGTCACATATTCGAGAGCTTTCGATTATAAGGGTCATTTGTGGGTCATAATGGGTCAAGGTCAAGCTATATCTAAAGAATGGGTGGGTCGATTTTAACGAAATTTTGTATACAACATATTTTTGGCATGAGAAAATCATTGGGGTAGGTCACATGTTCGAGAAATTTCGATTAATGGGCCACTTTTGGGTCATTCTAATTTTATCTAGACAACGTTTCGCGCAATTTTGACTAAATTTTGTATTTTATCATTTTCGGGCACAAGAAAATCATTGGGTTATGACAGATTTTTGAGAAAATTCGATGAATGGGTCATTTTGGATCATAAGGGGTCCGGGTCAAACTAACTCTATCTAAAAAACGGCTCAATTGATTTTATCTAAATTTTGTATCTAATGTTTTTCGGCATGCTAAAACTAATGAGCTAGGCCACACGTTCGAGAGATTTCGATTATAAGGGTCATTTGTTGGTCATGATGGGTCATGCTAATTTTATATAGAAAATGGTACTCACCATTTTGACTATACTTTGCATTATATCGTTTTTGAGCAAGAGAAAACCATTTGGCTTGGACACATGCTTGCGAAAATTCGATTAGTGAGTCATTTTGGATCTTAATGAGCTAGGGTCATTCTAATTATATATAACAACGACTCAATCAATTTTACCTAAATTTTAAAACAAAATGTTTTTTGTCACGAGAAGACTATTGGGCTGAGTCGCATGTTAAACAAAATTATATTAGTGGGTCATTTCGCTTCATTGCTGAATACTGCCAAGCTAATTTTACCTAAAAATGGCTTAAACGATTTTGATTCAATTTTATATTCTACTGTTTTTGATTACCTGAAGACGATTGAGCTGTGTCACATGCTTGATCAAATTTGATTAGTGGCTCATTTTGGGTAATACGGGTCAGGGTCACGAGAATATGGCAAAAGCCAATAACTTGGTGATATTTGACAAAATATTGGCGACATATGGCCAAAAAATCGACTATAAAAATTATGAAAACCAAAACAAGTATTTGGAGCCAAATGAAAGAATGCCTCCAAATTAGGTATCTAGCAAAAAATATTGTCTTTCAGAATGTAAAGAATTTTTTTATACATTCTTAAGAGGATTCGAGATGCATGGTTAAACCAATCAGAGTCAAGCTAAAAAAGTGATTTAGATCGATGTCCTTTCATTGTAAATTTTAAAATAAAGTAAAATTTATAAACATGCGCATAAAAACATAGTTTTCTTATTGATTGTTTTTCTAAATAATATTATTATAAACATGTTTTACAGTAATAATACAGAGTTAATGATACAGTGAAAATACTTTATCGAGTTGAACACAAAGTTAATTTTGACCGAGCTAAGCTCGGTCTGCCCTGCTAGTAAATATTTTAATCAACATACATGTTCAGTGCAATTTACCGAAGTGACCCATGTTACCTATCGATTGTAGGGCAGTACGAAACCGAAATGTGGCACCAATGAAAACTATCCTGTTGAACTGTAGCTGACGTCACAATTCGCCTTGATTTTCATTTCATACTACCCTACAATCGGTTGGTAACATTGGTCACTTCGGTAAGTGACCGGTAAGTTACTCTAAACATACTCAATGTTTAATTATGTTTCTTCTAATTTTCATTAAATAAGTCATAAAATATTCTGGGAGGACAAAATAATTAAATCCTTCTATAGTAAAAAAAAACTAGCCTTAAAAGGAATGACTCCTGGAATGATGCTGATGTGTAAGATTTCCGGAACTAACGAATCCGGGTAGACCACTCCTTCCATGAGTCGAATAGACCAATCAGGAAAGGGCTCAGTCTATGCATCGCGAAGCGTTTCCAACCGGTATTGCAAAGCAATATCGCAGCAGAGTGTTACATGCTTCCCCGCTTATTCGAGTATTACAGAAATACTACATTTATGTGCTTTCCCGCTTAATAGAATATTGCTGAAATACTTCATTTATATGCTTGCCCGCTTAATAGAATATTACCGAAATACGACATTTATATGCTTGCCCGCTTAATCGAATGTTACCGAAATACGACATTTATATGCTTGCCCGCTTAATCGAATATTACCGAAATACGACATTTATATGCTTGCCCGCTTAATCGAATATTACCGAAATACGACATTTATATACTTGCCCGCTTAATAGAATATTACCGAAATACGACATTTGTATGCTTGCCCGCTTAATAGAATATTGCCGAAATACGACATTTATATGCTTTCCCGCTTAATCGAATATTACCGAAATACGACATTTATATGCTTGCCCGCTTAATAGAATATTACCGAAATACGACATTTATATGCTTGCCCGCTTAATCGAAAATTACCGAAATACGACATTTACATGCTTGCCCGCTTAATAGAATATTACCGAAATACGACATTTATATGCTTGCCCGCTTAATAGAATATTACCGAAATACGACATTTATATACTTGCCCGCTTAATCGAGTATTACAGAAATACTACATTTATGTGCTTGCCCGCTTAATCGAGTATTACAGAAATACTACATTTATGTGCTTGCCCGCTTGATAGAATATTGCTGAAATACTTCATTTAAATGCTTGCCCGCTTAATAGAATATTACCGAAATACGACATTTATATGCTTGCCCGCTTAATAGAATATTACCGAAATGCGACATTTATATGCTTGCCCGCTTAATAGAATATTACCGAAATACGACATTTATATGCTTGCCCGCTTAATAAAACACTAAGGAAATACGACATTTATATGCTTGCCCGCTTAATAAAATACTACCGAAATACGACATTTATATGCTTGCCCGCAATAGAATACTACCGAAATACGGCATTTATATGATTGCCCGCTTAATAGAATATTACCGAAATACGACATTTATATGATTGCCCGCTTAATCGAATATTACCGAAATACGACATTTATATGATTGCCCGCTTAATCGAATATTACCGAAATACGACATTTATATGATTGCCCGCTTAATAGAATATTACCGAAATACGACATTTATATGATTGTCCGCTTAATAGAATATTACCGAAATACGATATTTATATGCTCGCCCGCTTAATCGAATATTACCGAAATACGGCATTTATATGCCTGCCCGCTTAATCGAATATCACCGAAATACGGCATTTATATGCCTGCCCGTTTAATAGAATATCACCGAAATATGACATTTATATGCTTGCCCGCTTAATCGAATATTATTGAAATACTATATTTATATGCACCCGTTTACTCGAATATTACTGAAACGTTACACTTATATGCTTACCCGTTTAATCGAATACTATTGAAATACGAATGCACTCGTTTATTCTCCTTCTATAGTAAAATAAGCTATACTTAATCAAATCTCAAGAAATAACTTGTGGAATGATGCTGATGTGTAAGGTTTCCTGAAATAACGCGTCCGGGTGGATCACACCTTCCATGAGTCGAATAGACCAATCAAGAAACATTACAAAATTGATTGTATGGAAAATAAGGTATCGCGAAGCGATTCCATGGAGTATTGGCGAGCGCAGCAATCAGGGGTAGCCTACAACTTGGAATCGAGAAGCCTACAACTTGGCCGCAAAGCCTACAACTTGGAATCGCGGGGAGTTGGCGAGCGTAGCGAGCAGGGGGGCTGAGCCCCCCTAGTTATTTAAAAAAGAAACTAATAAAAATTACCAAATATGTAAATTATTTTAAAATTCCTCCGCGGTAAGACAATTTACATATGGTGAAAGTAAAACCATTGTGTCACGTGACACAGACACTTAGTATAAGTATCTCGTAGAGTAGAAGAACGAGCATTTATAGACGCAGTTCTGCTTAGATTACAATTAGAAATGAATAGAAAAAGCTGGGTGTGGCGGTACGCTGAGAAAAAGAATGACAGAGCCTACTGCCTGCTATGTGATGATGATATTGCTGAAAACTCATTTTGTGCAACTGGTGGAACAAAATTCATACCACATATAGACAAAGTCACAGACAGGACTATCTTATTTTTCGGACTATCTTACCCTTAAAAAGTGTGAAACAGTCGAAAGATTTCTCGAATCCATTACTTTCTTCTTGTTAAGATACAAGAAAATATAAAAAAACTAAGTACTGAGCCACAGCTCTTTCAAAGATTACCTAGTTTGATTCTATCCACAACTAATGTAAGACAATTTATAATAAATAACTTTAACCAGAAGTAATTTAATAAGAAACCAAAATTTAAACTGAGAAACGTATTCAGATTTTTTAGGTACCTGCATAACAAGTAGTAGTTAAGTAAACGCATCGTAGTTTTTTAAACAGAGAATCGCTATAGGGATACTCAACCGGATATTTCTCAATGTCTGTAATCCGCAGAAAAGCATTGAAACATCAAATTTCATATCTTGAATGAAAAACGTTTAAACGTTTATACGTTTAACCGCTTGGATAAGATCCGTATATACGATGTACCGTATATGTTGTTTTGCGCAATACGTATAACCGCCGATGCCGTATTATACGTATAGTTGATCCGTATTTCGTATAATACGTATTATACGTATACGCGTATAAACGTATAATCGAGAGCACTATTCTCAAACTTTGGAAAAAAAAAAAAAAAAAAAAAAAAAAAAAAAACAGACTGATCCGGATTATGCGGAGATCCGGATTAACGGGTTCCGAATTAGCGGGGTTCTGCTGTACATGAGTAAATTTGTATATTTTTTAATACGTACTAGATGTGGCACTCGATGCAGTAAACGATTAAACGGGAAATAATAATGATCTAACAAAAGAAATAATGCTATACAAATTATTCCTACTAAGACGTAAACCTGTGTAAAACGGAAAATAATTACCTATTTCTAGCGATTTCATCTTCACAAGTTTTACTGTATACCTTGAAAAGTTTTCCATCTTATTTTTTTTCTTTGGCCCACTTTCATGCCTGGAGTTACGAACCAGCGAAATTGCTTCAAGAATAGAAAACGAGTTTCCCATCTAACCTATTTGTGTCACGGTTTTTGCTATTTGTGTTCATATTAAGATGGGATAAAGGTCAGTGCGATTTCGCTTTGTCTATATGCTTTGATCCTATTGTCGAGATGGTTTAATGTCTTTTGTCTGCCTCAACTATACCCGAAATAAATTATCCGAAGTAGCCAATTGGTTGTTTTACACAATTCAGTGTAAGAATCCGGTTGTGAATATCCTGCAATTGTATTCCCTTTCAGATGATTGTAGTTTTCTAAAGAAGAAGAAAAATAAAAATGTATATGCGTCATGTTGCTTATTTCAATATTATCATATCTGAAACTGGAACACTCTTATAACCAATGTCACAGATAAGGTCATTGTCGCTAAGGGCAATTTGCGTCTTTTAAAATTGAAAAGTATTCTCAATTTTCTTTATTTCCCGTTTAACAAGGCCTACATAACGCAGCTGAATTACGTTCATGTTCACGAACTAATATTTATATGTTAACGATGTGATGTTTATAGACATTACTATAAACTTCATTAATTTCCATACCATTATTCTAATTGGTAAATAAATCATAGGATTTGTTTTTTTCCCAACTCAGCGAAATGTGTCCAAGCGAGGATTAGAACCAGGAATCTTTGACGTTAGCTCTATTATTTTGAACTATCCTGAACAAGGTCTGCCACATTTGTCCAGGATAGCTCAATTGGCATAGGGCATACTGGTATCATATGGCAACCTACATGAAAGGTTCCTGGTTCGAATTCTGGTCTAGGTACTGATTTACTCTGTTGGAAAGTTATGATTCATATTTCTATGAACTGTCTCGGAATCAAATAATGTTTTTCACTTCCCTATAAATGTATTAATCTGAAGTAATATGTACAGTACAGTTGCAATACACAGCAGCTCTTAACGGGGACTGATATAAAAAGCTTTGTATTCTTTTCTTTGGACTGTTGATGTACCAACAGTGATAACTGACAATACTGACATATCGATTATACAACTCGACGCCTGGTGCTGAAATATGATTTGCACTGTACCACCCTTCTTGTGGTTATGAGTATATATATATATATAGAAATGTATCAATCTATTACTCCCCAATGTTGGTTATATTTCTCTGATGACTGTCGTATTTTAAGAGTTTTATATATCCTGCTGTAACAATTGTAAGCTCTTTCAGATGATTGTAATTTATTAGATGATAACAATATAAAAAAATAAACTAAATACTATATGAACTTTAAAAAATGCAAATAATACTTTTAAAAATTAAACTTCTCATATCCTGCTTTCTTTTCAGAATCGGGCTTCTGTTTGAATGGGTCCATGTGCAAAGAAAATTTTAAGACTCCTAAATTGTACCAATATGGTATTCCCCCAATAATAATATAAAAAAGTCTTTTAGTTTTGTTGGTAACTTTCATAAATATATAGAACCAGGTACCTGAAATCGTAAATCTTTTGTTTACTAATCAAAATCCTTGACGATTTCCGTTTTCATTTACATTAGCAGTCAATGCAAAATAATTAATTATTCTATAAAATATCCAGTTGAACTCAATTTTTAATATTACAATTTTTATTAATAGCAATTTAATGTAATACGTTTCATTCTCTTAAAGTTTGATTGTGCTTTAAAAAGGTGTATAAATATTTAGAATAGAATAACCTCTGTTATATGCAATTTTAAATTAGTTATTTCAAAATGAAAGATCAGTATAACTGATTACTATTAGATTGCAACTAAAAAATAAGTTCATTTACATCTTTTATGTATGCTTGTATGTTTTTTCTTTTTTTTTTATAATAAAAGCTGATCATTTTTCTTTCTTTTCACAGGTTTCTTGTCTTTGTTTACACTAAATTTTGATCATGGAATCCTGGAAGCCCCAAGGTCCCACATGTAAAGACTGTCTAAACACACTTGACGAAAAATCCTCCTTCACTAACTCCGGTACCATGATCACTCCAAACGGACACGGTACCCCCCTGAAGAATCCCCAGAACCTGACAACAGGTTGCAACGGGAACCTCCTGCTCAAGAATGGCCACCCCAAAACCCAAATCATCAAGTCAAACATAAACTCCAAAAATGGCCACTTGGAGAAAACCAATCATCTGGACTTAGTCAAAGAGAGCTTGTGCTGTTTAAGGTGTTCCCAGTCGTCGTTGAAGAAACAGACGAATGACGACGAAGACTATGAGGATGACGAAAACTCTTGTGGGATATTTTCCTATCGGCCAAGGTGGATGCAGCCGCTGGCGAACAAGAAAGTATTTCTTGCGGTTTTCTGTTTGACCAGTGTTCTACAAGGCATGTACTACACGTACTTTGTGAGTGTGTTAACAACTATAGAAAAACTCTATCAAATACAAAGTAAAACGACAGGGCTCATCATGTCTGCAACTGAAATAGGGCAGATAGGGGGCGCCCTCCTCTTGACTTATTACGGGGGGCAGGGGCATCGGCCGAAGTGGATAGCGTGTGGCATGTTAGTGTTCGCCGTCGCTTCTATATTCTGTGCCACTCCCCATTTCATGTTTAGTGAACTCACCGAAACTTCTGCCTCCGCGGAGAATTCCACCATGATCATCCTTCGAGAGCTTAAGACAAAACTTTGCCATAACAAACTTTCTGCGGACAATACCTCGTTCTCATCAACCGTGTTCCCATCGGATTTCCCCGACGATGACGATAGCTTCTTAGAAAGTCTTGTCGGGTACGATTCGAGGCTCAAGTACAATCGTTCACTGAGGGCAGCCTATCCAGGTATGTGTTTTATTTCATTACAAATCGATAACTTTAGTGACGTCTATCTTTTTTTTCTTTTTTTTTTTTTTTTTTTTTTTTTTTTTTGTTAATTATACAAGGTGATTCCGAAAGTCGAGTTCAATTTCATACGGCTGCAGATTTTGTCTAGAAAGATGTAGATGATATTTGATTAGATTCGTGTAATTTAACATCATCAACGCGTCAATTTCATATTTTTGAACTGTATGCAAGGTCATTGGAAACTATTTGGCATAATTTTAAAGAGAGTAGAGAGGGTCAAAATAAGAATTTTTGTCATAGAATGTGCGTCCGGAAACAATGCGATAAACGCCATCTATTGGAGCTTATACGCTATATCTTTCATTGCGCTGTTCACATTTTTCTTCGTCACATGCTCTTAAAGGCACCATTTTCAGGCATAAATTTTATACTTATTTAGATTCATTAAATCGCTATCTCCCTTTAAAACTTTGGCAGTTATTTTTCTATTACCCTGTAAATAATGTGTGAATAATCTACATTATATGTGATCTGATTACCTTCGCATGAAAGTTTATGAATGCCACCATGCCCCTTCCCTTCTCCACACTGTAAAAAAAACTGTTGGTTTTACTGATAAAGACTGTCTTTCAAGACGCCGATACTTAATATATAAATGTAACTTAATCTTAAACTTTTTGAAAAATGTTTAGACGGAATCTTCCACGATTTCCCGGCTGCTAGATTAATTTGGCAAATTATCTACAAATTTGCCATACAGAACCGACGAAAATAAATTAATGTTCTGTTTCTAAATACACAATATAAAAATCTATTGATTTTTAGAGAAAAAAGATTTTTCAAAAGATAAAAAGAATAAAAAATCGCAAAGAACTTAGGGTCACAAACGAGGTTGCTAGCGAGCGTTTCATGAAAAAAATTAGCTGAGCTAATTGAGAGACTTGATGTGTATAGTTTCAGCTCGATGGAGCTTCCCCACAATTTATCAGAACTTATAAGCCACATTTCCCAGTTGATAGACTAGTCGGGTTTTAACAATCGCATAGCCACCGTGATCACCAGTTTTGTCTCCACCAGATTTTTCGTTAAAGGTTTTTTTGAGGACTTATTTGCGAAACACCTGTTTCGTCGATGGAAAACGTAATAGAAAGAATCACTATGGCAGCAGGATGTGTTCAAGATACACTTAATATGTTTTAGAAGGTCCTTGCAGCGTTTATGTATTTATTTATTCCTCCAAGCGTCTCACGGGAAAAAAAGAATAGAATTAAAATTTTAACATTAAATACCATTCGAAAGTTGCACAAAAATGAAAATATCTCATCAAATTTGACTAAAATATAAACATTAATATTAAATAATGATTTTAAATACATTAAGAAATTAATTAGCACATTAGTAAAAAAAATAATTATTGTTAATAATGTTTGATAATTCCTTACTGTTGAGACAATCAAACGGAAACACATTTATGAATAAATGAGCACTTTGAAAAATTTTTAAATGTGCATGTGCGAGGATAAAAGTTTGTCAATTGTTTCTCAGATGTGCATAACAAAATCAAAAATCCCCCCCCCCCCACAAATTTGGCATCCCTGCCGATTCACTATTAAATCTCATTACAATATGCACTTTTTAATTAAAAAATAAATAAAAGAGGATTTCTTATGTAAAATATCACAAGTGGCATCAAATGTTTTTACACTTGCAAAATTAATAGCTACAGAAACACGACTAGAATAGAAGAAAATATATATTATAAAAACCAAATGTATATATTAAAACATTTTATACCTTTGATCTACTTTGATATGAAATTATTGATCATTTTATTAAAATTGTCATATATTTTTATTAATTTACATAAAATATGTTTTGTTTAATATTATTTTAATAATTTAATATCCTTAATAATAGTTATTTTTAATTAAAATAATAATTATATATATATATATATATATATATATATGTATAATGATTTTAATAGGATGACTGTAAAAATACTGGATTCATTAGCTTGTTGTTATGGTAATATCTTAATAATTACTTTGTAATACTTGGTAATAGTTACTTTGGTTATATTAGTAAAAGTATATATATATATATATATATATATATATATATATATATATATATATATATATATATATATATATATATATATATATATATATATATATATATTCTATTAATATTCTCTTTTTTCTTCCAATATATCCTTAACTGTATCCCATTTCTTAACAAATAGTAAAATGAGCTTGCACATTTAATTTTTTTTTTCAACACTTGGAGATTGTATATTGTAAGTTTTTCTCATTCCTATTTATATTTTTAATGGTCTAATATATGTACTGTTTTTTATTTGACTTACATTTTCTTGTTACGATTAATTGGGCAATAGAAATCATGTTTAGGACTTTTTTCCTGATTTCTACCTCAGAAATTAATCGTAATTGTTGTGTTTACGTGGCATTGCCCTTGATAACGAGCCACGTACCACAATCTCTAATATTATTTCTAATTGTTCCAATACTGCTAATTCCATTTGAATGTCTTGTCATGTTTAAATTTGTTATACAGTCACCGCCAAAAAAATCTTGACACTTTCGATTTTTGATGTTTTGTTAAATATCTAGAAATATACACAAGGAATCATTCTGAAACTACTGGTGTGTAAACAAAATAGTACACGTCATATATTTTGACAAAGATTTTTCCCCGAAATCTAACAGGGGACCGTCAAAAAATTGAAAAAGAACGAAGATCTTTTGGATCACCCTGTCAAAACTAATGAAGCAAAACAGTTTAAACTGCAGATAATGATTACGTGGCTTATTGTGATAAGTTGTGTCGATTTTTATGAATATAGCTTGAAAACTCGTAGAGAAATTAAAGTTTTTATAAAAACGGTCCAAAATTTTTCCAAATTTTTTGCCTATAATTTTCAGAGCTCTTCATAAAACACAATAATCTTTTCAGAAAATATGACAAACAACATTGCACATAACACCCTGTAATCAGAATTAAAAAATAATAAAAAATGTATGAAAAATGAACGGGTTTACTAAATAATTTTTTACTGCGCATGCGTCAACGCTATTAAAATTTCATTTGCATATTATGTTAGTTAAATGTATAGAGCAACTTTTGTGAAAGTCTCAAAAACGTAGCTTGAAAACTCTGAAAATTATCGTTAATAGAATATTGTCAAAATCCATTATTCCCAAAATGAAGCAAAAAGATCAGGGGCTGTATCCATATTTCATTGATTAGTACCTACACAGTATTGCACGTACTACTATATTTGGATACAACTCCTTATCTTTTTGCTTTATTTTGGAAATAACGGATTTTGACCATATTCTATTGACGATAATTTTTAGAGTTTTTAAGCTATGTTTTTGAGGCTTTCACAAAAGTTGCTCTATACATTTAACTAACATAATATGCAAATGAAATTTTAATAGCCTTGGCGCATGCGCAGTAAAAAATTATTTAGTAAACCCGTTCATTTTTCATGCATTTTTCATTATTTTTTAATTCTGATTACAGGGTGTTATGTGCAATGTTGTTTGTCATATTTTCTGAAAAGATTATTGTGTTTTATGAAGAGCTCTGAAAATTATAAGCAAAAAACTTGGAAAAATTTTGAACCGTTTTTATAAAAACTTTAATTTTTCTACGAGTTTTCAAGCTATATTCATAAAAATCGACACAACTTATCAAAATAAGCCACGTAATCATTATCTGCAGTTTAAACTGTTTTGCTTCATTAGTTTTGACAGGATGATCCAAAAGATCTTCGTTCTTCTCCAATTTATTGACGGTCCCCTGTTAGATTTCGGGGAAAAATCTTTGTCAAAATATATCAATTGTACTATTTTGTTTACACACCAGTAGTTTCAGAATGATTCCTTGTATATATTTCTAGATATTTAACAAAACATCAAAAATCGAAAGTGTCAAGATTTTTTTGGCGGTGACTGTACATTGCGTTATTCTATATCCATTATAGATGTTGACTTGTAGTTTTATATAACGGTTACACACACACACACATATATATACATATATATATATATATATATATATATGTATACATATATGTATGTATGTATGCATATTTATATGATACATACACATGTAATCGCTTAAAACTATATTATTCACAAACAGCATATAAAGGACAGTAACAATAAAAAAATATACGTACAGTCGACTCTCGTTAATTCGAAATCGGATAATTCGAAACTTCGCTTAATTCGAACTAAACATGAAGTCACGAAATTTTCAATGGCAGAATAACGTAAAATTTTTCATTAATTCGAACTCATTTTCTCTTGACTTCGTTTAATTCGAACTAGAGAGAATTCCGATTTTCCATTTTTCTTTTCTTTCTCACGGATTTCAGATCATTTGAATAATTTTCTTTCTTGGATTTTTGTGAAAATTGTTCCGAACGAGTATACATATAATACAATGCATTTGATATCCACTTTCTAAGTGCCCCGTCTGTCCATCAGTGACGCTTCAGAATTTTCCTTCCATTGTGCTTTTTTCTAATCTTTTAATTAGTTTATGTATTTATACATTCTAATAATATTCAATCATATTCTGATGATAACAGACATAATAAATTTAAAAAACACTATAACATTAATTCCTTTGTAATAGTACCATATTAAGCATGTTCTCATTTCATACTTTCCATAATTCGAACTTTGGATAATTCGAACATTTCTTGTGGTCCCGACGAGTTCGAATTAACGAGAGCCGACTGTATATGTATCTCAAAATTAAGATCGACCGACTTAATTCCAGAGTGATTTGTAATCAGTGACATAAATCAGGTAAAAATCATCCCCGTAAGCGGATGAAATGTGACAATTCAAGAATGCCTGTTTTCTCACTCGAAACGATAGGGGGACCTTGAAATTTTTAATTGCACCATTATCATTCTCTATTCCAGACAAAGCGGCCTTGAATCGAAAACCTTTGTCACATCATGAAATTTCAGGCATAACTTCGACTATTGAGCAGTTCGAGTGAAACACCATGACTCAAAAATATCCCTGCTCGTGAATTAATCGAAATTTTTTGTCTGGAAATGATTTGAATGGCCATTGTTGGATTTGAAATGTTTGCGTTGATCAAAAACGGTTTTTAAATTCTTAGTGGATTAGGAAAAATATCAATAAAACTAAAAAAAAAATTAATATGATTTTAGAAAAGAAAAAACAAATAAAGAGTTTTGATCTTTTTATAATATGTACAGGATTATTTACTATATGTAAAGATTGTAAACGGTCAGCTCCCGTAAATTTTATATTTTTACGACCAACGTACTTTATGGACTTAGCCTGAAATCTCAGCTGTAGTAAAATTACTGCAGCAGTTTGTTACAGCGTTGGTTAGCTACTATTTCCAGGTAGTAATCTTAGTCAAGATATTTCGAAATTCTGCGATTAAATAAAGCATGAGATATTGCGAGAAATGCAAATATTGATGCTAAGAAATAAGGGTCATGCGCATACATGAGAACTTCTATTTGTGATACTAATTCCGAAGGGGTTAAGACTGTTCTTAAATATAAGGTAATTTTGACACAGTCACGAAGCCATTTTCAATTGTAAATGCAAGAAGAGTGAAGTTTCTCTTATTCAAAGAATACGAAATCAATTAGCATTTTTCTTTTTTTATAAATGCAAATGCTCTTTAAAAAAAAGTCAAAAGTTGATGTTTTTAGCCAATTTTTGGAAAGCGAAACCCCGTGAAAGATCATCAAAAGACAGAAGTCGATTGTAATTCAGTACACATATGGAAATATTTAGTACATTTATGGAAAAATAAAAAAATCTATTATCTTCCAATACCTGCCAACTGCAATGCTTTGCGCGTTTTTTTTTTCTTTTTTTTCCAATTGAGGTCATGTTGGAAAGTTTCGTGGTTTATGAAAAATACTTTTATGAGAGCCGCCAAAGGAAATATCATTCGTAATTCTCGAGACCCTTGCGTGACCAAGTCAGTACCCGGAAAGAAAGCTCTTCCTTTCAGTTGGTCATCCCACAAGACAAATAAGTCACTGTCGTGCTGGCCACTGTCCGAGAAAGTTGTTCACTTACTCTTGTCCGAGTTTGTCTTTGCATGCAGGATTCCTTTTTGTCTGGAAAGGCAGAATTCATCGTTAAGACACCAATTTTCAGAACTTGACCCACATTGGGTAAGTGGCCTTCGGAAAGTTTATGGTCACGAAAGACCAATTCTTGATGCTTCATTTCACGTAATAAAGCAAGAGTGGACAAACAAAAATGCACGTAAGAGTCCTTGGTGAATAGCCATAAATTTTGGTAAGGGAAAAAATAATAACTCAATCGTATATGGTTTGGTAAAGCCGATGTTTCATTTACACGGTCACCCCCGCCCAAGGCCAGGATATTTTACAATTTCTACTTAAGTCTCCACGATACGCCTTCCGATTTATTAAAGAATTACCAGGTCTATAAAAATTACCACAGCCCCTCCTTATTAAACTAGATATCAATACCTTTCATGCTATAATCCGATACGTCAACTTTCCGAATTTCTGTGTTTTCTTTTCATTCACAGCATTTCGATTGTGTTTTTGAGTACAGCATGACTTAAAAAGTAGAGTCGGGGAGTATGTTCCCCGATTTATCACAGTATTAATACCAGTTTTAGAAATCTTGTGTTTGAAAATTGACCAGGAATCAGTACTTCTATATTCTACTGCAATCTGCTGCCCTATTCCAACTAATTGAAATACATTAAAATTTTATGTTTTGTCGTATTTAGAGTCTAAATAACAAAAACAATCGCAAAAAAAAAAAAAAAAAAAATTTCTAATAGATTTTATGTTGGAAGCGAGATGTTACCCTGAAAAGGGGGAATTCCTTGATGATCCTCAGCTGAATTCTCCCATGCGAAATTTACAAATTGGTAAAAATCTAAAAGCATTCTGTGTAATAGAGTCCTCAATAGTCTAGTCCAGGGTTCTCGCTGCCGCTCGCCATTGCACCAAAATTCGACTAAATTCTTCTTTTGGCGAGTAAACAAGCGATTAGATTCGCCAAATTGCTAGTGCTCAATGTTTGCTTTTTCTTTCTTTTATTTTTCGTTTTTCATACACATGCATACATACATATTTTTAATATATACATTCTTTTAATTTATTTGAAGCGGATTGTTGAAATTAGATTAATAAAAATCGTTGCGTCGCAGTTATAAAAACTTAGGTTATTTTAGAACATATTGATAAAAAGGGGGGTGGGTACATTAAAGGATTAAAAATATATTGTGCTACACGGCGAATCTATTTTGCTAATACTTTTTTCATTTGGCGAATGTTTTTTTTTTTTTTTTAATTAGCCAAATTGCTAACGTTGGTCAAATGTCAGCGAGAACACAAGCTAGTCCCACAAAAACACTCGAAAAACTTATCTTAAGACATTAGTACCGGATTCTTTTATTTTTTCGATTTTGGTTTCTGGCCTTTGTTTCACATTCGAAACCAATCTCGAAATAAAATTATTCAGATTAAAAAAACATGTATGTATAACAACTATTTTGAAAAGTATTTTTTTAAAGGCAAAATATTGGCACATACAACTAATTTTTCTTTATGTTCAATAATTCATAAAAAAAAAAAAAAAAAAAAAAAAACTATTTTTATGGGGATTTGTTTATCATTGCATTACACTTTTTTTTATCATATGCACTAGATAAAAATAACATTGATATCAGTTTTGTATTAAATCAGCCCTTGATTTCTAAGATTGCATGACGGAAAAATCCGGTTAGGACACTTAAAGGGGTAAAAACTCCTGCTGGAAACAAGTGCAATTTACAGAAAACAGCTAGTTCACTTCATCTTCAAAGGAATTTGATGTTCTAGAATGTATCAGTGATCAAGGATAAGATGTAAAAGAAAAGTTTTCAGAAATTACACAAAATATAGAATAACTAAGTCTTATTCTATGTCTATAAAAATATGTGTTAACATTAAATAAATGCTATTTTAAGCCCAGAAAATAATGAAATATATTAGCTAAAACCCCTGCTATTTTAACATACACAAAGTAAGATTCACATATCATTAATGAACATTTTTATCTTTAAAGTATGTGGAAATAAAATTACATCAATTGCTTTTAAACTGTTCACTACAAGAGCAAAATAAATTTTATCACCTTAACACGAAAAACTTTGTCCGGAGAAAATTTTTAAATAACGCCCCTGAGTAGGAGTCAATTGTTATTTTAATAACCAAGAAAATGTATTCCGGTTTATTAATTAATCATTACTTGTTCATCATCTCATCAAGTTAAAAAAAAAAAGCGGTTTTATTTATTTATTTTTATTCTATTTTATTTTTTCAGAACTCTTTAGCGAGAATGCATCTTTCGCGTCCCTGCCTCCTGTTGCACAAGCCTGGATCAGGAGTAACGACCGTTGCGAGAACAAGCAAGAGCAAAGTGTACACTCAAAAGTGTACAGTACGGTCCTGCTGATTTTCTTCATTTGCCTCCTCTTCATCGGTATTGGTGCTACCGCCGTGTACACGTTGGGCATACCCTACATTGATGACAACGTTGCCACCCGAGAATCGCCACTCTACTTCGGTGAGTTGATATTTTGAAAGTGCATGAGAAATAATAATGAGATGGTAGACAAGAATTCACCCCCCCCCCTCCTCTCTGCGATAGGGACATACATAACAATCTGAATTTTGTGTAATTGAATCTCATTAACAGTCTCCCATAAAACAATCTTGACACACACATTAACGTTCCTAATTCTACAAATCTGATTCTCTTATAAACAATCTGGAAGCACATATTAACTAACTAAATATTAAAAATCTAGATTTCACAATAAGTATGTAACCTTACATATTTGAATCTCATATTAACACTATCACATCTTAATTATCATAACGCACATATTAATTAGCAGTACGCACATGTTATCTGAATCTTACACATCTGTGTCTCATATTAATAATATCGACACATATATTAACAATCAGATTCTTACATATCTGAATCTCAAATTAACAATCTGGACATACACATAAATATCTTAATTATCATAACGCACATATTAATTAGCAGTACGCACATGTTATCTGAATCTTACATATCTGTGTCTCATATTAATAATATCGACACATATATTAACAATCAGAATCTTACATATCTGAATCTCAAATTAACAATCTGGACATACATATAAATAATTTTAATCATACTTGTCCAGATCTCATATTAATAGTATTGCACATTAATTATATGAACTTACATATCTGAATCTGACATTAATAATACCACATATTAAATATCTGCACTCATACAATAACTATTTGGATCTTACATATCTGGATCTCGTATTTATAATCTGGACACATGCTATCTGAATCTTACATATCTAGATTTCATGTTAACAATCTCACAAGCTAACAATCTGCATCTTTTAGATATGTATCTTATATTAGTAATATTACATATTAACAAAGCGTATGCATACATTGACAATATTAATCTTGCATATCTGGATCGCATATTCACAATCATATATTTAAACTGTTTTCAAATGTAAAACAATCAGGCAGGATCAATGATCCCGAAAAATACAAAAACATTCAAAACTTCATAGATAAAATTAAACAAAAAAAAAAAAAATCTACTTCCGTTAATGGCTGAAATTTTTTGTTGATATTCTCAATGTCTTTCCTTAAAATGAGAAGTTAGTACAATTTGATCGATGATAGTTTTATGTTATCTTATAGAACTTATAGAATGTTTCTTCCTTTTGCTTTCTAGGTATTACAATAGGTGTTCGGATATTTGGTCCCGTTTTTGGTTTCCTCCTGGGTTCCGCTTGTACCGGCATTTACGTTCGATGGCCTTATGGTAAGTAAACACATATTTATTATTATTACTAGTAATATCTGCAGATCATGAGCCTCAACGTTAGCTCTGCAATTTCTTCTATCTTTCTTAATCTCATTTTTATATAATATTCAGCCTCCAATAATCTGTATTTTTTAACGCATAAATATTTATAACCATATAAAATTCTTAGATTTTTTAATAGAAATAAATAATAAAAGAAAATAATAGAAGAAAATTTCCAAATAGCGATATTTATTTAAACTCAATCGGTTATAAATTAAATTATATCTAATTTATAATAGTGTTTTTATAAATTTTGTTTTGGAAAAAACAGTTTATGTTCATAGACTCATAACTCAAATGAAAACGCTCTGCCGGCAATTAATATTCATAGATCCAATTATTTCTCATTTTTTTCATCAGGCAAATTCTTTTGTGTGACCCTGTAAATGAATGTTATGTTTCTTGCACACCATATTCTATAGGAAGAACCTTGTAGTAAACTTTAGTGATTTACATCAATTATATTATGTTTAATATATTAAAATACACAGCAAACGATTTTCTCTCGTATGTCTTAATGCAAGAAATTCTTTTGAGTGGTCCTGTAAATTAACCGATAATGCGTCACACTTCATTTTCTATACGGAATATACCCCACTATACCACAATAACATATGTATATCAATTTCATAGCAATCAGATTATATTTACGTGAAATAGAGCACGATTAGGCAGACTTACGAACAGACAAACTGAATTTATAAAAACTTTTCAACTATGTTGGAAAGTGTTGAAAACATAATGTTATTAACATAGTTTATATTTGACACAAAGTTATATTGCACACCGCATTATTAAAATTACCTTTTATTCCTCTCTGGCAGACATTCTGCTTAATTTTTAGGTGCGTTCGTAATTATGTAAATACGTAGCACCTATTGTTGTCGCTCAGTCCGTCCGTCTGTCTGTCTGTCCGTCTGTCTGTCTGTCCGTCTGTCTGTCTGTCTGTCCGTCTGTCTGTCCGTCTGTCTGTCTGTCTGTCCGTCCGCATATAACAACGCAAAAACTACCCAACCGAATCGTTTGAAATTTAAAATACATAATTATTACATAATTTTGTCGAGTCATTTCAAATTTTATGAAAATCGGATGAATAGATCAAATACAGGGACAATCAAAAGGATTCCGTTACATTACGGTCAATGGGGAAAAAAGTTTCAAATGCATTTTAATCGTTTGAAATTTAAAATACATAATTATTACATAATTTTGTCGAGTTATTTCAAAATATTTGATAATCGGGTGCATAGATCAATTACAGGGGCAATCAAAAGTATTCAATTACATTATGGTCAATGGGGAAAAAGTTTCAAATGTATTTTATACGTTTGAAATTTAAAATACATAATTATTATATAATTTTGTCGAGTTATTTCAAATTTTATGAAAATCGGATGTATAGATCAATTACAGGGACAATCAAAAGTATTCCGTTACATTACGGTCAATGGGGAAAAAGTTTCAAATGTATTTTATACGTTTGAAATTTAAAATACATAATTCTTACATAATTTTGTCGAGTTATTTTAAATTTTATGAAAATCGGATGCATAGATCAATTACAGGGACAATCAAAAGTATTCCGTTACATTACGGTCAATGGGGGAAAATGTTTCAGATGCATTTTAATGGTGTTACACTCATTCGAACTTAATAAAATTTATATGCAACAATAAATAACATATTATAATATACATTTTACATAATTTGTGGTGCAAAGAAAATTTGTTATTGATTTACTAGGCCACACAAAAGTATTCATTACATAATGGTATAGGGAGAACACATTGTTTGATGAGCGTTTTAATTGTAATTCACTATTTAAAATTTTATGAGATTGATATATGAGAGTAATATTTTTAAAATTTCATTATCGTACGAACGCACCTCATTTGCTACGCTTCACGTGCAATTTCCAACTTGTTCGTAATTGGAATTATTTAAATGATTTTTTTTAAATCAGCTATGAAATGCGTTGCTAAGCAACTGACGAAAGTTAAAAAAAAAATGGAATATGTATCATGTCAAATACGTTAAATGATTTAAAAAAAAATGGTTTATATTATTGGAAAACATGTCTACAGTTCTACAAAAAATTATACACCTAATTGGAAAAAAAAGAAGAGAAATATATTGACAAAATTTCAAATAAATTGGAATAATTTAAAACCTTATTTGAAACTTTTAACATTCATAATTTACCATTTAAATTACGTTAATCAAACGCGCCATTTCATTTCTGCAAATGGAAATTTGAAAATAGTCTGAATTGCCATTGAAAAGCATTATGATGATAAATAAAATGTTCTGTATTTTTCGAACGAATGAATCAAACTTAACAAAAAACTATACAGCTAAATCTGGGCTAACTTATGAACGTTCTTACTTAATTTCAAGGAAATCGGATGCTTTTTACGGCAGTTATCGCGGAACAGACAGGCTGACAGACGGAAACAAAAAACACTCGTGTCTTCAAAGTAAACCTTCATTGCGTTTCGGCAATTATTATGGGTCATTCCATGTGACGTATGGGGCAGCTTTTCTATACATTTCTGCTCTTTAAGGATGTATTCGAAAAAATCCTTTTCCACCTTCAACAGCTCGAAATTTTCCGATACAATTTCAGACACATTTTTAAAAGTAGAACACATGAAACTCGCTGAGGGGATTATTGAAGGGACGTATGAGGTGCCGTGTGATGTCTTTTTACGCTCAATTAATTAGAATTTGAGTTATAAACAACTATCTTCCCAGTATGACCCCTTTTTTTCGTCCCCAGACCTCCCGCTTGGGAAAAATCGGTTCGAAATGCCGTTTTTGATTGCTTTTTTTTGCAATATTTTCTGCATTTATCAAAGAATCAACAATCACGGCACCTTGTGTACTTTCCAAATAAGAGATTTTGAAAGTTTATTGTATTTGAGAGCAATAATGAATTCAAAAATAAATCAGAAAATAAGCAGTTTGAATCGAAATACACCCTTAAACAGTGTTATTATATCCTCAAATTTAAAATAACCAGATCTTAATTTGAATTTTAAAGACTAAATAACATTTATAGAGCTTTAAGTTAAAGTACTTGGACATCTGTTCTTTACATATGGGATGTGCAGCACAACACTGTTGCAAGAAAATATTTTCATCAACGCTTTTTCAACGCAATTAACAACACTATTTTTAGAACACATTTCTAAATAGCAACACTTTTGCAACATATTAAGAGCACAATCACAACGCAAAAAAAAAAAAAAAAAAAAAAAAAAAAAAAACTGTTTGTATAGGAAGTTTTTTAATTCACAGCAGATTAATGTGTTGTAAATTTGGTGACAACACTTGTTCTAAAATGTGTTTATTTTTGTGTGTTGATAATTTGCAGTATTCGTATGACTGCTGTTTTAATAATGCAATGGTATATAAATAAGCTAAGAAACTTTGCAAAATCACTATAATAAGAAAATTAAACAGGGCGCGTTTCGAGCTCTTCAAAAATACAGCTCGTCATCAGCTAATCCAAACACGTGTCACAAGGGACAGAGTGGAGATAAAAGTGACAGAAAGAGGGAGGAGATTCTTTCACTTTTATCTCCACTGTCCCTTGTGACACGTGTTTGGATTAGCTGATGACGAGCTGTATTTTTGAAGCTCGAAACGCGTCCTGTTTAATTTTCTTTTCATGGTGATTTTACAAAGTTTTTTAGCTTATTTATATATTTATCGCCAGTGATTTCGGTGTTTCTCAATGCAATGGTATCTCAAATTAAAACAACTGTGCTAATATGAAAATATAGGTTCCTTTTTTTTTGGTTAATTTTATGCATAGTTTATATTTTAACAACTTATAAACCAATAAATATGGATATTTATGTAAGCGTCACATGTGGTACTTTTTGTCCATTTCTCATTGAATGGCCCTTGTGCCAGTTTCATCGATGAGTTACTCAGGAGTTTTAATTTCATCTATGGTCAAGCATTGCTGCAAAACATAAGGTTCTCATCCAATCAACGGAATGATTTAATCGATAAATCACGTTTATAGTTCATTCATGAAATCTTAATATATGATAAACAGCAAATATATAACCAGAGGATTGGATGATGCATATTCCTACAGTTATGAAACTCAATTAAAAAATAATAATAAAGATTAATATTGTAAATGAAAAAAGCTTTTTATATATCTCATCCTTCGGTGAAGATGTTTGACAAATTTATACACATTATTTTTGCCACAATGGCAAAAAAAGTAATAAAAACTTAAAAAAAAAAAAAATTGAAAACGAATTGTGATAAATATTTCAAACAAATTTCATTTAAAAGTACATTTTTTTTCTCTACGCAATGGTGTAAAAATTAAAAATGTGAAATGTTTAGAAGTTGAAAATTTTGCAGTTCCGAAAATTGTGAAACTGAAATTTTATTTAAAATTTGTTTGTGGTGAGTCCAGGAATATGAATGTTTAATCCATGTCGTACGAAATAGGAGGCATTCAGAAGTCTGTCTGATTAATTTCATCTAGTAAAAATGCACATTTTCTACAGTTAAAGTTGTATATCTATAATCTACTGTTTTTTTTTTTTTTTTTTTTTTTTTTTTAATCATTGGTCTAGGAATATTAATGTTTAATGCATGGCGTTCACTGTAAAAAATTTTGCTCTAGTTTGAACCAAATTTTGGCTCTCAATAGCTGTCACCATAAGATTGTGAAATCTCGTACCAACATTTGCAGCTTCCTGTTTCAACCTCGCTCCAACTATTGGAACTATGCTTCAACAGGAGCTCCAAATATTGGTTCAATATTTCACTATCTTACAGTGGCAGCTATTGAGAACCAAAATATGGTTCAAACTGAAACAAGATTTTTAACAGTGTACATGATATATGACCCCTAATAGCATGCATGGTCACAGTGACGTCACTGTGAGTCACTTTGGTCACATCACATCTGTGACCAAATTACCACCACTCTGTGACGTCACATTGTGACTGAGATGTGACTTTCTTAAAAATCTTTAGAAATTTATAAATATCCTTCAAAACATGTTATTTACTTTAAAAAAATGTTTTTGGCAATTTAAATATCGTCGCTTTTGTCACAGTTTCGTCACAATGTTAATGTCAAATTAGTCACAAATGACACATTTTTCACAAATTTGTCACATTGTGACCACTTTGTGAAACATCACAAAAGAGCTCTAAAACGGCCATAACGACTTCACATTTTAGTCACTGTGACTTCACATCGACGTCACGTGACGTCACATCGACAATCGGTGGTCACAAAGTCACAATGTGACTTCACAACGACATTGCAGTGACGTCACCATGCTTTACGGGACTCGTTATGATCATCCTAAAAATGATGTTTATTATTATTAGGATGAGCGAAGCGAATACTCTACTAGTCCACTCAAATTACATTTTGTCGTACGCCTTACAAAAAAACTATTCAATATTTTGACTTCAAATTAAACACAAAAATAAAATATGATCTGTAGATTTGCAGAATATATTTTTTTTTACAGTAAAACGTTAAAAAAATATTATTAACCATTTGAAAAATGGTTGTTGTTTTCGGGAGAATGGACCCGATGATGTTACCACTTTTGAATGATGTTACCACTTTTGAATGATGTTACCACTTTTGAATTTAAATTAAATTCTTTATTTTTAGAAGAATTTTTATTTGAATTTAAATTAAATTCTTTACTTTTAGAAGAATTTTTATTTGAATAGTAAATTAAAATGGTTAAAATCATTGTAATAAAGGAGAAAACTAACAAATTTAAAAATGGGTAGACGGAAATTAACAGATACGGAAAAAGCCGAAGCCAAAGAAATGAATGAACGTGAATATCGCATTCAATGATATTAAACACAATACGCGTACTTAAACAATCATAAAGTGATTTTTATTTCTTCTTTTGCTATTTAAAATAAAAATTTAGTCAACATGTATAAGTTGCTTATTAGTTTGGCGATTCGTATCATTTGGCGAAATTGGTCGACGGGATAACTGAGTAATACTGTATTTGGTTTGGCGCAAAAACGTCTTTCAATGCAGAAAATGATAAAATCAAAAGATTATTGAGCCGCTGAAAACCAATTACGTGTTGAAAGGCGATCACGAAAAAGGAAGCAATTTAATGCCGAACCGATTAATTGTAAAACATCATGTCGCCAGGGCGACCAATCCACTAGCCATGGCGTTTTACTATCGGTCGGTTCTAACCAGGAAAATTTGAGTGCCAATAGTGATTCTAACAAGCCGGAAAATGTTATAGCTATTACTCTTGATTTTCCACCACCTAAAAAGAAAACTAAAAAGCAATCGGCTTGGGAAAAACTGGGAAAAAACTTTTTTGATTCGATGTCTGATGGACCCATTCACAGATGCATGTGCTGCGATCGATTTTGGTTTAAAACCTCCATCACCAAAATTCTGCTCTGTAAAATCAAACAATATATGCCAAAGTCTTACAAGTATAACAGTATATGCCAAAGCTGTATTTTAATAATGATTACTTTTGCACCAACAATGTTAAATAGTTTGAAATGTTTCTTTCGTCGCCAACTTTTATGCTTGGCGACAATAGAGTGATATAACTTAAACGAACCGTACCTTCAAATTGCAGCATGTATAAAGTCATTTATAGCAGTGGCACGGATAATACACAATAAAACAACTGGTATTTAGCTTAAAATGATAGATGAATGTATCGAGTGAAACATTTTTCAAATGGTTGGGGTAATTTCTTAAATTACAATTTTTTTTTTTTTTTAATTAATTTATTTTACATGCATTTCCAATACGGACGCATTTCAGCAAATAAATAAAAAATGAAACGCGTATATTTTCAGAAAAAAATATAAATCATGGAGTAAATAATTATAGATAGAATCATGATTAATTTAATAAATAAAATGTTTTCATTATTCAGCAAAATCGTTTGCACAGATGACACTTAAACATTTAAAAAAATTGCATTGTGGATATTTTTTTTTTTTTTTTTTTTTTTTTTTTTTTTTTTTGTAAAGTGGCAACCAAGGCTAACTTATCATAATATAAGGATATCATGATATTATGATAAGGGGGCCTTGGTGGCAACAAAAGAATTGTAAACAAATAAAATTTAGCTTTTGCTGTTACAATTCATAAATCCCAAGGTTAAACATTAGATGAAGCAGTTGTAGATATTGAGGATATATAGACACCAGTTGGCTTAAAAACGTACGCAACGTTGTCGAGAGTGAAAATCCTTCAAAATTAAGCATTCAATAGAAATTTTCCTTACGAAAAATTCTACAATATCAAAAATTCTGATACGCTAACATGTATAAAAACGAAGAAATTTGAAAAAAAAGTTTCACACTTAAAAATTCATAGTATTAATGAGAGCAGATTTTAAATGTTTTTCCAGAAAATAGGATTTTGACGAAGTAACTTTCTTCAAGTTCTCTTCAAATATATTATTCTAAAATAGCTATCAAAGATTATTTGATTTTAATTACAAAGATTGGAAACATGCATATTTCAAACAACTTTAAAAAACACCAGTGGTTACTGGAAATTGTAAAAACATCTTTAAAGAGCTTTTAGTTGAAAATTTAAAAATATTTTGTAAAAGTTTGCTTTGAAGATATTTTATTATGCCAGTCTTACATCATAAATAAAAAATTAAAATGCGCCAAAACATAAAATAACGTTTTTGTTTAATAAAGATGCAAAAATAATATTAAAAAATATTTTTACTTTCAAGTATCTGTTTTATAAAATAATGCTTCGCGAATCCAAACAAAGCATGGTTTTTGCTAATTAATAATTTAAATATAGAATCTTTGAAAGTATCATTTTCCAAATAGTCGTTGTAATTTGTTAAAATACAATTTTGTTTATTTTTTTTTTTAATCTTTTTTCTAGAAACTACTGAGCTTAGAACCGATAATCCTCAGTGGCTGGGAGCCTGGTGGTTGGGCGTCCTCATCGTGGGAGCTTGTCTCATCCTCACCTCCATCCCGATGATGATGTTTCCCCGGGAACTGCGACGATCCTGCAAGCACGACAATCGCAAGAAGTTTAAGCAGAGCATCAGCCAGGGAGAGCTGTTGAAATGCAACGGAAACGTCAACGGGGCGGCCACGGAGTGCCAGAACTGCCAGCTGTGCCCGCAAGCCGCCTACTACGCCCCCAGGAACGAAGACATGGTGAAACCCAGCCTCAGAGGTCGGTTCATAACTTTGTTTCACTTATTCCTTAATCTTTTCCGGGCACACATAATTTTAATTCCAAACTTGCAAATGACAATACTAATATTTTTGTAAAGTTTTCTTTTACAATGAAAGCTTGAATTAAGAAATTCTTAATTTCTAAAAAAAAAAAATAAAGTCGCTAGTAAATTCCGGTGTAAGTCGATAATTTCTCATTTTATTAACCAAATATGTCCGTGCCGGAAAGGGTTAATTAGTTATGCTAGTTTGTTATTTTCTCTAAAGCAGTACTATTCATACTAACCGCTGGTTAGGCCTCTACCTACTGGACTATAACCCAATTTTACGGGTTTGAGTGCCGGTAGAAATCGCTTGATCGCCACATGGCGGCTGTCTGCTCGGTAAGCACTCATGCCGTAATATTGAAACTTTGTTTTACGATATTTTGATTCTTTGTTGTTCAGTGATTTAAATTAGATTTGCTTCTTTAATTTTATGCTATCGATCGCATCAGTATATGGACTAATAAATCTTTTAAGATTTTTTATAAGAATTTTAATCTTGTATTTGTGGTTCCTCGTAATGGTTGCCTCTGGACTGAGGATGATATTGTGTAAATATCTGTTAAAATAAATCTAAATTACAAGAATTTGTCGTCATTTTGCTTTATCTTATTTCCTGTTTTCATATCCGATTCTTAACATCCTAATTGTATTCTAAAAAAATATCGTTTATATTCAAACTTTAGAAAACTATCGTAATTGAAAAGTGACTCATGCATATTTTTTTCTTTTTTTTTTTTCCCCTTTCCATTTATGGATTAGATTTCCCATCCGCCATGAAAAGACTGCTCCGGAACGAGATCTTGCTGCTGAGGACCGCCAGCAGCGTATTGCACATCCTTCCCATAGCAGGCTTGTACACCTTCCTCCCCAAATACCTGGAGAGTCAGTTCCGACTCACCGCATCCATGTCTAACATGATATCAGGTAAGTATGACTAACAACCTGTTCGTTCTCTACTACTATCCACACATTATACATAAATATGCTCAATAAAATAGCCTCGCATCCATCCTTTTATTTCATTTTTATGTTAAGGCTGTTCTCAACTGCTCCGCTCAACAAGTTCAAAACGTTTTGACACATTTAAAAATTCATTTTTTTTTTTTTTTTTTTTTTTTTCAGAAAGATATAAAATTGGAAGACCTGACAATGGAAGCGATTTCAAATGGAACTTAGTTTTCTATTTTGTGATAATTAATGTATCCATCATAGAGTTATCAACGATTTCGATCACGCGATTACGCGTTTTTCCCCCCTTCGTTCACTGGCTTTCCTGCTTTCGTCGGGAAATGCGATTCAAAACGCTAACTTTGACGACTTGTCCTGAAAGATGTCTTGTGTTTGCAAAAAATAAAATAAAAAATGCGATTAGGTAGTTTCTGCCCAATAACACCTGCTATTTTCATGCATTTCCGAACAAAGATAAAAGAAAACTTATATCACTAAGTTACCCTTTTAGATTTAAGAACATTCTTAAATAAAAGTTAGCATAAAATTAAAAATTCGAATCAAAATCAAGTATGATTAACACATTAAAATGTAGTGAATGAATCATTCTTTATTGAATTAAAAGAAAGAAATACTAGGCTACTTTGCCCCTATGAATTATGCTCAACGCCCCATACATTAAAAAACACGCTAATGAACTCTGTTTTCAAAAGATTACTCAAGATTGAATTATAATTTAACGATCAGTGGCGATCTTCTGTAACCGGGTTTGTATTCATTTTCCTTGGATAGAGAAATTTTTTTGCTGAATTAACGACTGTTTCTGCAACTTGTTAAATAATATCAATTAATTTTAAAGTCAGCTTGTATAAAGAGATTAAATAAACATTGTCGCTGCCTCTCTATTTTTTTTATAACAACACTATAAAAAAATTTGATTTAAATAAAACATTTTAAATGTATCATTTTAAATATGAATTAATTTTCAGAGAAGTTTTCTTTCTTTTTTTTTAGCATCCATGTGAAAATACATTTTTATTATTATTATTATTGCAAGGAAATATTGTTTGCAATATTTTAAAATTGGCAACAAATAAATAAAAGCACTTTTAATAGGAAATAAATCTCTCGACTAAAAGTATTTTGACATGAAAGCTTTTGAATGAAAGTTTAGCAATAGTTTAGCAGTTTTCAGTTTGGCATTATCTTCGTAAACATTGGCGTTTCAGTAATTAAATCATGAGATCCAACCAATCTTCACTGTGCAAAGATCCAAACAATAAAGCACATTGAAAACCTACATTTCCCAGACCTGAAAAAGACGGTTAATGCCAAAATGTAAACGTTGCAGAATGAACATTACAGACCTCAAAGGCTGTCAAGATTGGTTTCACGAAAAAAATCATTAAATTGAGCTGCAGTTTTCAAACAAACTTCCGTCAAAAGATTTTTTTTTTTTTTCTATTCGAAGATTTAAAAATTTAAATTATGTAATATATAGAAGTACTCAAATAATGATAAAAATAGCAACCTGTTTCTAGTTGCGTTCAAAAGGGATGTATCCATATCTGACGACGACAAATTAGTCCTTAATGAAAGAAAGAAATATGACTTTGTCGCTTACATGAAACCGATTCATAAAAAAAAGGGAAAAAAATACAGAGACAGACAAAAAATACTATGTACTTTTTCAAAATGTTGCTTCCTCAGATGACAAGAAGTTATCCCATCTTACTGTTATTGTTATTAATGCTTCCTCATCAACCGAATCAATAGATTAGGTACCGAAGGCT
This sequence comes from Maratus speculifer, assembly GCA_964019185.1. Classification (NCBI taxonomy): domain Eukaryota; kingdom Metazoa; phylum Arthropoda; class Arachnida; order Araneae; family Salticidae; genus Maratus; species Maratus speculifer. Next base: position 98,317,788 of record OZ025297.1, on the reverse strand, counting down.
CAGGGTAAAGGGAAACAGCTTCCGTTTCACGATCTACCATAGGTGTGGAAATCTGAATTTGCACCATTTTCACACCATTGGCTTTGGCCTGACTCGGTTGTTTTTCTCTGACGTACTAACCTCATAGTGAGAAATCGCTCCACACCACTGATTTCCAATGCCAGTTTATGGTCTCTTCACAGAGTTAAAAGCAACTTTGTATTCACGAGAATCAAACTTCCAAGTACTGATAGACTTCGAATGCTTGAATTCGGTGTTTCTATGGGAATTGTTGCTGCCATACTGTTGCTTTACCACATCTATCCCATAATACAAGTTTTCAAGGCAAGTGGTGAAGAAAGTCGTGGAAAGTGCTTTTTTGAACCCTAATCAGTGTGCATTAAATTTTCTTTCATAGAGCTTCGTGATTTTTGTATATAAGATAAATTAATTGGTACCAATACTTAAAAAAAAAAAAAAAAAAAAAAAAAAAAAAAAATGGTGGCCAATCAGTTGCTGTGCGAGCAGTTGGTGTTACCATAGCAACATCACACATCTTGCTATGATGGTAAATGTATGACAACCTGATTGATGATTATGTTTTTGCATCAGGGTAACATCAGCAATCCGGTTGTCATTCATTTAACATTGTAGAAAGCTGTGCCTCTTTTTATGAAATAATTCCTACCCTCTTCAGCTGATTATACGGCTGACTGATAATTTTGGTATCTGTCAATTCTAATTTGAAATTTAAAAAAAACTATCGATACTAAAATTGGTTGTTAAATGCAGTGATGCTTCCCGGATCTTTCACAAAACCATTTAAGAATCACATATTAAACCTTTTAAATCCTTTTGCAACAACAGATTTTTGCTTAATTTTTAATCTTTTGCCATCGGTTTTCAAAACAAGATTTTTTTTTTTTTTAATTGAATTGCGAAAAGGCTCTGATTAAATAAGGTAAACTTTACTATAAAAAATAGCTGGTGAGAATAATGAAGGATTCTGAGCACCTTAGGTGGCAAGTATACCGGTTACTCCTCACCTAGGGATGAAGCTTGTTTCATAAAATCTGTTTCAAGATTCGTTTTAAGCCAAATGATAGTTCTCTACAGAAAAACTCAATACAGATTCTCACTATTTCAGTTACATAAAATTCCCCTTCTATTAGATATTCCGTCCTATGCTTTAAAATGCGGATGGGACAACCGCATATCATCTGAGGGAAGATATTTTGATAAAGTAAAAAAGTACTTTTTAGCTGATTTGTTTTTACACGTTTGCTAAAAATTTTAAAATCACTCTTTCTTAGTACTTATAAATGTTTATGTGATTAATACAAGAATGGCACTGTCTCAACAGGCATGGCTGGCATCCTCGTGATGGGTATCGGCATATTCGCAAGCGGCACCTACATGCGCCGGTACAAGCCCAACGCCCGTTTCGTCGCCAAGTGGATCGCCATCTGCGCCCTCCTTTACTCCATAGGAATGATGATCCTCATGACCTTCGGATGCCCCCTCACGCCCTACGTTGGACTCAATGTTAAGAGGTATTTTTTTAAAATTTTTGTTATAATAAATTCGGGTTATTTTTTTGTCACTAATTACGGAGATGTAGTTTTAAATAGGTGGATAAGTGTGGTCGAAGTTCGCACAGAAGATTTCATTTAGCCCTTTCCGGCACGGGCAAAATCTGTACTAAAATGAGAAATTATCGAATGACACCGGAATTCACAAACGAATTTTTTAAATGTTCTGAATTTCTTAATTTAAGTTTTTATTGTAAAAGCAAAATTTTACTAAAATTTTACTGGTGCCGTTTGCAAGTTTGGAATTAAAATTAGGTATCCCAGACCGGGCACAGTGTGCCGGAAAGGGTTAATATTCCTTTTATAATACTTTGTCTTTTAATTAAAAATTCCAAATCGTTAATTTTGTAATTGTTAAATCCTTAACTTTTTTCAATAGGAACATAAAATTAAAAATTTAGCAACTTAAAAAAAAAAAAAAAAAGAATTTTTTAATTGGAAAAGTAATTACTAAAATATTTTACATCAACTTTTGATCTTACCAACCCCCCTCCCCTTCAAAAAAAAAAAAGAATCTAAAATTGAATTTATTAGATAATGAAATTCATTTTGGAGGAAGCTTTTCAAACTCCGATGCCAAGCATCGAACCAGGAACCGTTGGATTAGCAGTCAGACACTCTACCACAGAACTATCTAGTCTACGCTTATAATATTGAAATCAAAGTTTAGCTTTCAAACTTAAGTCGCAAAAATGGTCAGGTGTCATTAAATTCATTCAATAAAAATAATATAATGCTCTTTCAAAATTTTATGATTTGTCATGTGATGAGACGTTTTTCATTTTTTATCTGTAAAAATTACAGAACTTTTTTACAGTGTACTTACTTGAAACATTTACTCACTATTTCAGCGAATACGAAGTGACGACGCAAAAGAATTGTAACGGCACTTGCAACTGCAACACCGGAATTTTTTCTCCCATCTGTACCAGCGAAGGTGTCACTTACCTGTCTCCATGCCTAGCTGGATGCACCGGAGTGGAGCCTATTAATGCAGAATTCCAGGTGAGGCAAAAAGATGACAAGCTTTTCATCTTAATTTGTACAAAAGTTCTTCTTTTAACAACTGTTAATAAGACATGTGAGCCGCTGATTTTGAAAGGGACAAATTCATTTTTGTTATTCTTATACTTTATGTAATTTCAATTGCCTTCACAGGGACATTCCATTTCCTCCCTTCGTTTCTCTAGCATTAGAAGATGTGAACTCTTGTTCCTGTTTTTTTTTCCCTACTGCTATAAGGAAAAGTCAGTTGACGTCACAGTTTATTAAATTACTGTGGATCAGCAAGGAACACTTGTCCATTCTTTATGACTCCTACTGTACGCATGAGTTCAGGCAGTTTGATTGATCTACATTTAACAGGTTTATCATTTGATAAGATTACATCGCCATGACAATTCCTGCAATGATCGTCATGACAAAAATGCAGTAGATTGGTTTACGGAAGTGCTTGTTTGTAAATATGCCCTTAGTAATCGAACAAAGGACGGGCAAAACTTCTACTGATGTAGGATGGAGGAAAAAGAGGGGTCATTCAGCCTAATTGGCGTTATAATAGTTATTAACCTAAGATAAGTATCGTAAAACTGACTCTCAGAAGCCAATTGAAATTACATGACGTATGAATATGAAATGGTTTAAAAACATAATCATTTGAATGCGTTTGAAACCATTCGTAAAAATATTTTATGAATATTTTAAACCTGTTAGACTTATTTTGTTTTTTTGTGATCTTATTTCATGCAATTTTAATATCCAATAGTTTTCTCCTTGTCGATTGCGAAATCCCATGTTCACCCATGAGAAATTTTAATTATGTGATTATCCCTTAGCTAATGGAATTATCGAAAATTATCTATAAACGTAGTGTTTTTTTTTTAATATACCCTATATTTTTTTACCCCGATTTTTCAAAATAATGTCCATGATAATTTATCAGGTAAAAAAAAATTATGTACAATTAAACTTCGACAATGGACACTTCCGAAAAGCGGACACCTCTATTAAATGAATACTTTTATATTCTTACATCTAAACAGTATGCACCTTCCAATCTACACACGCATAACGTGTGTATGTGTGCATAAACAATCACAATTATAATGCGTGTTTTTTATGTGTGTATCAGAAACGAAACGCTGATAATATTTTTAAAATTCCAAGATAAGAAAATATGTTTCTTTAAAGAAAGTATAATCTATAATCATATTTCATATATAAGTCATTTTATTTCTTATGCTGTATATTGAATGTACACTCATTCATATCCAAATGCATATTTATTCCAATCTGAAGCATTGTTCTGCTCAGACTTTTCTTGAAAATCCCGACAACCTGATTTGCAAAAACCTAAATATGACCAGCAAGAAGTATTCTAAGGTGAACCCGAACCACAAAAAAGAAAATTAGTCGTCCCGATTCGAAAAAAGAAATTTAAGAACAATGTAGGCGATGCAGGACTCAATTCAACGAAACTGAGTTGTCCGCTATTCAGAGTTTTTATCCTATTTGAATGTTAAAGAGTATAGATTTATCCATTTTTCTTTATGAAACATGAAATCGGTATTTAGATTACTTCTTATAATTGCATTGAAAAATGATTTACTTTCATTTCAATTTGGGTTGAGGAGGTAGAGTTGCAGGTTAAAGTATTTAAAGTTCTGGTCGGATGCGGACTGATATATGTCGGAGTCTGATGAGGTCAACGAAAATTATTTTGGCAAGTTGCGGGTCGAGGAAATTTTGTCTGGTTAGGGTTAAGTTGTGGATGTGGAACTTTAGGGTTCGGGTCGAGTACAACCCGACCCAAGCGGAACTCTGCTATCAGTAATTAAACATTTTCAACATAGGATTTCGCGATCTGGGAGTAACAATGAAGTGATATTATTTTAAACACCTGATGAAATATTATGTATATTATTTTGCAGTACATCTATTCAGACTGTCAGTGCTTGGGTCCCAACGTAACAGCAGTCAATGGGTATTGTCCTCTTAACTGTTCAAACTTGTTCCCATACATCATAGTGTTCGCCTCTTTCGTTCTGATTCACTCGACTTCTGAAGTCGGCTCCATGCTTCTCACATTGAGGTACGTATTGGAATGTTTACGTTATCATTTTTATTTATCTGCTGAATATTTTTAAATTAAAAAATGCATCGAATATTAGAGAAAGTCCTGATTATTCTTTATTTCATTAGATGCGTCGCACCCAAAGACAAGGCCATGGCTCTGGGACTGATCGCTTTTGCTATCGGACTTTTTGGTAAGTTTTTTCACGCTATCTGTAAAATGCTAAAACGTGCACTGTTAGCAGTTCTGACCCAGGAAAGATTATCAAAGGAAATTAATCCCGAAACATTGTCATGGCCGTTTTTTAAAGTTGTCCAATTATCCGAATATTTTATTAACCGGATCGACTTCGGTCCGACCGGTCCGTATAATTGGCGCTCACTGTAAAAAATTTTCCCGTTAAAAAACGGAAATAGTACTGGTAATCTAGACGCCAGTACTACTTCCGTTTTTTAAGGGAAAAAAATTTCCGTAAATTCCAGAAATAGTTCCGTTTTTTCCCAAAATATTTCCGTTTTTTTTTTTTTTTTCCCCTTATGTAAAAATTTTCGTTTGAAAAGTTAAAAGAATTTTTCAAAGATTAACTAACATCTTTGTGCTTTTTATTCTTTACTTTTCAAAGACACGTTAATATCAGGGACACATTATATACAATTAATTTAAACAACAGTGAAGAAATGTTACATACCTTCCATGGGGTTCGAACCCGGGGCCTCTTGTGTCGTAGCTTGCAGGGTAATACCATTACACCAGAACTATTCAAACGACACTTTCAAATGTCTTTAGTTATTTCGGATACATTTCGTAAAGTAAAGATAAGATTTTGAACGCAGGGTTTTTTTTTTTTTTTTTTTTTTTTTTTTTTTGTAGAGATAATATTTTTCTATTGAATGGATAATTCTAAATGTTTTACAGATTTTCTTTGTATAATTTGGAATATTTAGCTTATTAATTTTGGCTTTATATATATAAAAATTAGTTTTTAAAAGAATGAAAGCATGAAAGAATTTATTAAAAGTTTTGTTTCCTAAGTTTTAAAATTCTATTGTAATATTATTGATATTTATTTATTTATTTAAAAAAATACTAACATGCTAAAAGAAAGAAAAAAAACGTGCATTTTAACAAATTATTTTATGACGATCGAAGGTAAACTCAATAAAGATAATTACAATGGGTTATAGAAAAAAAAATCAGTTATTGATTTTTTATAACATATGTAATCCCCAAAATTACCTTTCTTAATTTCCATAATTTCTTTCCATAGTTTCGATTTTCTTTCCATAATTTCGAATATTTAGTTTATATGTATAAAAATTAGTCTTTAAAATATTACATGCATGAAAGAATTTATTAAGAGTTTTGTTTCCTTCTTTTTTTTTTTTTTTTGGAAAAGTTTTAAAATTCTGTTGTAATATTATTGATATTTATTTATTTATTTTAAAAAATACTAACATACTAAAAGAAAAAAAACGTGCATTTTAACAAATTATTTTACGACGATCAAAGGTAAACTCAATAAAGATTACAATGGGTTATAAAATAAATTTCAGTTATTGATTTTTTATAACTTACGTAATCGCCAAAATTATAAGAATTTCGGTAATATATTTCGATATATTTTTAATTTTATGTGCGAACTTCTTAATTTGAATAAATTAAAAAATATATATATTAAAATTAAAAGAATTTTTTTCAACTTTTTTCAAAATATCCAACGCACTTAATATATATATATATATATATATATATATATATATATATATATATGTGTGTGTGTGTGTGTGTGTGTGTGCGTGTGTGTGTGTGTGTGTGTGATAAAAATACATTAAAAATTATTTTAAAATCACAATCAACTTTCCCTTTCAGCTATTTCAAACTTAAAAAGAATTAATAACTTTTTTTTTATTTTTTTATTATTATTTTCTTAATATTTAAAAAATACGTTAGCTTTTTATTATTAAAACAGAATGAAATTGAGAAATAGTCCAGCAAATTGTTTAAAAAAATCAACTCAGTATAAGGTTTTTAATTTTGCTGGTAGATGGCACCACTACACTCTATTGTTTTCGGAAAATTGACAAAAATAAGAGAAAACTTCCGTTATTTAACGGGATTAGTGACTCCGAAATGTCAAATACGGAAATTCTTCTGTTTTTTTTCGGAAAAAGGAAACTATTCCGTAATTTTGAGGGAAAGCTTGTGTATATTAACGGATTTTTTTACAGTGTGTATTTTAATGTAAATATACAAAAAATAATGTAAAATGTTTTTAAGTGAAAAATCGTATGACATTTTTTTAAACACATAATGAAAAAAAAAGAAGAATGTCTATGCTGAGGTTGTTCTTTATGGGTCATTCCACACCAAATGAGCAAATCAGGTGTGGCTGACATGTCACAGATTTTATTGAAAATCATCATATAAGTAGATCACAATCATTTACGAGGAAACGCAAAGTAGTAGAGTTCAGACTAGTTTATTTCAGTATAAAAAATTACATTAAAGTTGAGACGAAATCGAGGTCTTGTGTATATGCTTGAAATTTCAAGTTTGATTATTTGCCATAGGAATGGAAAGATTGTAATAAAAATTATTTATGCTTAAGAATGAACTATAAGTAACAGATTAGCAAAATTTAGTAATTGTATTTTTATTTTATAATTTAGAAAAAAATAAATAATAAAAAAAATCGTGGAAAAAAATAAAATATTTCAGTTATATGTTTTAAAATGAAGGACACTTTTTTCCAAATTCAAATTTTTTTGCCATTATAGCTAATTGAATATATTTAATACATCTATAATTTAATTCTTGCCTTTTTCATTCCTTTATGAGAAAAAAAAACTAAATAGTGAAAACTGCTGATTAAAAAGTCAACATTTTTTTCATTTTTTTGGAGACGAATAAAAGCTTTTAAAAGTTTTAAACTCTTTGATATTACAGATAAAAGTGTATATTTTAAGTATACGGAGTTTTATTCTTGCTTTCAGTTTATTTTTGCCTCAAGAATATTTTCAATTTGTATAGAAGAAAAACGATTTTTTTTCATTAAAATAACGTTATTTAATCTTAAATTCAAGTATCAAACATAGATGGCAGCACGCATCTTTTTAAACAAGAAATTTGCAGAAAAGCGCGTGTTTTCAAAGAAAGATTGTCTTTAGAATGTTTCAAATATTAGTTTTTTGAACCCATTTTTGTTATGTTAGAAATTAAAAAGGCAATATTGAAACTTTTTTAGTGTGTCATGGACTAATTGATTCTTATGTACATGTAATATTGTTGATGTAGGAGCTGTCCTTTAATTATTTTTTTGAGGTAACATAAGAGGAATAATTATGATTTTGTCATTTTTTTTAAAGTTTCTAAGTTTTTTTGAAGATGAAGGAAATAAATAACAATTTGAAACTTTGAGAATTCGATCTTCATACATAGTACTACATCTTGCATGAATTTCACAGATGTTTTTAAATCTTTTAATTTTTATAACATTTCAAAATTTTTAAAAAATTACAAAATTTCAATATTTACAACCGATTTATGATTAATTATGGTATTACCAAATTATTGTTACTCAATAAATATAAAGATTGATATCCAGAGATTTCAATATTATAAAAAAAACTTCATTTTTGTTAAATAGTTTTCAAAATATGGAACTTGAAACTTGCAACTTTCGACGATTATCCGCAAGCCATTCTATATCACAAGTTTTTTAAATGTCCAAAATTGATAAAATAATTTATTTTTCGTCGAAATATTGTGCACACATACATTTGAATATGAAATGAACACGTATCTCAAATTTTATTAAAATCGGATTCTATGCAGCCACGGCTTTTTTTACATTTTTGCTCATTTGACATGGAATGACTCATATATGAAAATAATGTCTGAAAATAAGGTGTAATTAGTAAATAAATATCAAAAGACTAGACTCGTTATGTTTGCTAATTACTTTAATGTTTTGGCTAAATATGGGCTTTTTACGGAGGGAATTAGGATTACAGATACACTTGCGTTGCCAACCGCACGACCAATACATCGCTACTGAAAACTGCGTTTTGATGATGCAGTCTGTTACATTCTCAATCATCATGAGACATTCTGAGGCATTCTGATACACACAAACGATTGGATTTCTCCGGTAATAAGTTAAATAATTGTTGACTTTGCAACCTTTTTAACAACGAAGTTCTGTAAAGCAGCCAATTTTATGATGTGCCACAAATGTTGACTCGACTTCTTTAAATTGACAGAAGCTATTGTTGACTTCGCTCCATTTCTTGCTTAGTTAGGTTTTACTATGCATGCAACGTCTTCACTCTATTATGCATCATCTTTCTTTAGGTCTGTGACCTCACTATTTACGGAACTATATAAGTTTTTACTTATGATTATTTTCTTGATCTTACAGGAAACGTACCTTGCCCCATCATCTACGGTGCTGTGGTGGATTCCGCCTGCCTCTTTTGGGAGGACAATTGTGGAGAACTTGGTGCTTGCAGACTTTACGATCCAGCGAAATTCCGAAAGGTGTTCCATGGAGTGACGGCCATCATCATGCTCATGGCGTTCTTCGTCGACTGCATTGTCTGGTACAAGGCAAAAGACATCAAGTTCCAGGATGATGAGCCGGGAGATGAAGAAGAAACAGTTCCTTTCAACGAAGCAATTATTCCTCAGCGCGAAAGCAGTGTATGATTGGAAGCACAATGAAACGAACACAGTTTTTTAACACAAGTGATATAAAGCTTTAGGTGACTTTGTAAAATCGAACAAAAGAAACAGTGATTTTCAGGCCAGTTGAAAATCATCGATTCCTGATCACCAACGAAGGGTTGTATATCATGCAAGTTATCAGGAAGGTTGTAGAGTGACAAGTCAACATGAGTGTGTGTTATTTATATCACAACATGAAATTTATATTTATTCATCATCATCATTTTTTTAATTAAAAAATCAATAAACATTTGTTCAGAATATTATAAGTTATTCCTCATTTTTAAATCGGAGCTACAGCATCGTTGAGTTGTTTTCCATATTCAGTTTGGCAGCTTCTTCATGTTTTCAAAGACACAAAGAATCTCCCTAATACCGTGGCTATGATGTGAAAGCACTGTGACCCATCCAAATGCAACACTTATGGTTGGGATTGTTGTTATGTGACGTTGAATAGAGGACATATCCTCATCTGAAGCTGATGTGTCCCATTTTATGACATATTGTCAAGTGACTGAAAAATTGGTCACAGTGGAGTCACAAAATGATAGTCACTTGAAAGTCATAATGTGATGAAATAAAGGAGGTCTTTTTTTAGGTCATCATTGTGACATCAAATCAACTAGCTGTGCTATTAGAGTTGTTTAATATGAGTTGTGTTTTCCTGCCTCATTATATCATTCATAAACATAAAATTTTTTTTATCTATTCTGAACTTGTAAATAATGATACATTTGAGCATTTTATTACCTTATCTGGTGAGAATTCATCATCAGAAAATTTTGAAATTTGACGATTTTATAAGCATTTAAGTAACTACAACTATCATTAAATGTGCATCATTTTGTTGAAAATGCGTGACTTTTTACTGCATAAAAACTCATTAGATTTCATGTTGAAATTGGCTGATTATAAAAAAAAAAAACGAGGCATGCATTTTTAATTCTTGCAGAAAAAGTTTACACATATCTAAGAGCTATAAATATTGTGTTCTCTATTCCACTAAAAAAAGAACTTTTGAAAATTGCTTTTCTAAAATGATGTTCAAAGAAGTTTTTGATTGGTCTTGTATATAGAGGAAATGATACATTTATATTCCTGCAAACAAACTTTGTGTACTTGGTAATTCCTGTCTGTGATTTGGGATAGTTATAGATTTTAAAGTTTACTATTTATTAAGCACATAATTTAAAGATACATAAGTTCTGTGAGTTTATTTGGAAAGCTTTCCTTTAAAATGAGATCTCTCACAAATTATAGATAAATATTTCCAAAAATTGTATTATCTTATCGATATGACACATGGGTGTAATAAGATAAGTGATATTTCATGTGATAAAAAAAAAATCATAAATAAATGAAAGTGTTAATTGGAAGTTAATAAAATTTATATTCTTGTTAATTGTTGATCCTGGAGAAATAATTTGCATGACATGCAATATCAAAGAAATAAAAAAGAGTAAATTTTTATTTAAAAAATGAAATTAAATACAGAAGCTTAAAATAAATATCATTTATTAGTTTATAAATTGAACTTTATGTAAATAAAAAGAAAGGTTCGAACAAATATTGTCAAAAAAATATTAGAAGAAAAACAGATGATAGAATTCTCTATTTAAAACTAAGCACTTTCAAAGCAATTAACTATCCTAAATCTTTGTAAATGAGCTCATTTTTTTGTACTTTTCAACTTGTTTTTTGTATACTTTTATTCAATGCATTGTTCCTACTTAACTTAGTTACAATAGTACAAAATAATAATACACTAAGTGTCACTCATACTTCAAAATATCATTAAAACATAATTAAATAGCCACATCTTGGGATGGTCTGCGTCATTGAATTTTTTTAAATGACAAAACAAAAGAAATGGTTCAAAATTTCACCAAAAGATGGTGCTATTAAGATCAAAGTTATTAAAATATAAAAAAAAAAAACTGATATTATATAGCAAGTATTCATTTGCATTTCAGAGTGCAATGACAAATTGTTGAATTTTTATACAGAATATTAGGAATTTGTATTCCTTTTCTGAAAACCATAAATGTTTACACACACTTGCAGATTTTAAGATTAGAGATAAGACAAAGCTTTTTAAGGATAATTCAATTTTTTGTATTATAATTTTTAGTATGTTAAATATTAAAATGCTGCCAGTTATTCATAACACATATCATTCCTTCTTTTTTGAATGGTCACTGTAAAAATGTTAAAAAAAATGACTAATAATTTCAACTACATTTTAAAAAAAATTATATTACATTTAGAGATAATAGCTAAACTGTGCAATTGACTGTTTTTTAATGAAAAAAAGATTCTTGTTTCCTTTGTTAATTCATCTATTGCAAACATTAGAATTAAAACATTTGAGAAAATGATATTTTATTATGAAAATATTCAGATTTTTTTTTCCTTTTAAAAAAAATTATGTTGTTGGTTTTTATCCAAATTTAACAAGATATTTCAAATAAATTTAATGTTTCATGATCTATTCTCTACATACATTGGTTTTAAATTAAACACAGTACAGTTCTAGCATATATAATTTAATTAAAAGTTTATGAAGATTTATCTATCAGAAAATGAGATTTAATCTTTTATGCTCTGATTTAATCTTTTATGCTCAATGTTACTTAAAAATACCATTGAAGAAAATACTGCAGTACACTTTCTTTAATCTGCACAAGTCAGAACCAAGGATTTTGCAGATTATAGATAATTTCTTTATTTACATTCTAATATTTGAAATTTATCAATAAATGTAACAATCATACTATAAATGAATAACACAGAAATGAAAGAAAATGCTTATATATATATATATATATAAAGTAATGCTAAATATTAATATATTTATTAAACAACAATACATTTAAAGGATATAATGCAAAACTAATAGTAAACATTTCTATTTATTTTCAAATCTATCAAACACTGTGGTGATAATGATTTGCTTTATAGTTTTTAATCTATGCTATCTAGTTTAATCATGAAGTCTTTAAAAAGTCAGGTTTCTTGATCAGTAACAAAAGTTTGTTTTTCTAAAAACAAAGATATTTATCCTCGAGAGTTAACCATTCTTTGAAAGAAATTTTATCTTTTATGCAATTAGCAAATGTGTTAAGAATATAGCTGTCTGTGAGCTGTTTACAAGATACATAAAACATTTCCATCTAATAAATCCAGAAATGCATTACAAATTTCTTAGAAACAAAACATAGTTTTAATAGATGCGTTGAACTATACGGTTACAAAATAATCAGGATAAAGAAAGCTGGTCTAATTAGCAAAATCTTTGGCTATTAACTAACATAAGACTAATAAAGTATTGCTTTCAATAGATTTCAAAACTTTATTTGCATAAATGGTGTTTTTTATCTAAAAATACATTTTTGTTTTTGTTCATACTCAACTAATAAAATATATCAAATGTAAAAAAAAAAAAAAAACTAAACATTTTCAATTAAAATTTTTTTCACTTATGTTCTTTACACCAGGCAATATGTTCTATTCAGCCTATCTATCCTTCTATTCAGGTTGTATCTTCTAGTATCTATTACCCAATTTCTTTTTAAATCAATTTAATTCATCTTTATTTTAATGAGATATTGAAGTTTGATTGTGCATCACTTGCACTGTATATATTTATTATTTAATCCTGCGCAATCAGTATTTATCACCATCTATCATGTGCCAACTGATATTTTGGTTCTAGAAATATAAGTACATTTTTTGTTGTTATTATATATACAGATAAAACTAAAAGTGACAAACAAAATTTACAGTGCACTGTTGAAATTGCAACAATTCAGTAATTTTACAGATTCAAAAACCCTTTTCCTTTTTTTTTTTTTTTTTTTTTTTTTTTTCAGTTATATGTTATAAAAAATAGTATCTCACAGAATTTATAATTTTTTTTCAACTAAAAAACAGCTTCTTTAAAATTATATATAAAAAAAAATGCACAAATTTTTATACTTCACCAAGCAATTTTTTAACCCATATTATTGACATATGCATCATTTAGTTAACATTTTTATTTATATTTAATATTATTGCACAACTTGTAATTACTCATTTTTATTTTTCCCTTTTTCATTATTAAAAATAAAGACATAAATATCTGTAAAAGTGATATCATGTTGATGTGTGTTAGATAATGTGTTTTGTTGAATGGAGATTTTTACCGAATGAATGATATATAGTATTCATACTTGTGCATTTTTAAAAAAAAAAACTTAAATGAGTGTGCTACCTGTTTATACTGTTTCATAGTATTTGTGCCATGTTTTGTTGTGTTATATTTGCCATTACATATAAGGAAAACCATTCATAAAGTTGCATTTCAAACTGAAATATGAAATTGTTACGAATTTGACACATCACAATCAATTGATAGAAAAGGAATGCAGCAGAGTTTCAAATAACCCTATAGACTCCTTGCACGTGACGTCATATGCGTCACCTGGCGCCCAAACATGAGGCAATGTGATGTTTTCACATTTATAAAAAATAGTGATTCGCACTTTATTTTTAAGTACTTGGAAAAATAATGCAAGAATAAGAAAATTAAAAATTAAAAAGAAAGACCACAGGTGCTTTAAACGGCAAACGGGGAGTTATGATGTTTTGTTTGGGCTCCAGATGTGCTCCAGGAACAGCCGTTGCTGTGACGTCAATGCAAGGGGTCTATTGTAATTATTTCGAGCTTTAGAACTAAAGTTAAAGTATTTTTTAACATATCATAATAAATAGAAAATTGAATATATTACACTACTCTTTTAAAAACAGCCTAAATGAAGATGTTATGTTTCATTGTTGATAAAATCATAAATATAAAATTTTATTATTATATTGTTGAAAGAAAAATCTTTGAAATTTCAAATGATTAATAACTTAGTAGTAATTAACAATTTTTCAGAAAACTTTCTTTTATTATATTTGGTGTTTTAAAACATAAGACGTCAATGCAGGCTGGATTTGCTGTAAGTAAAAAAGTTGAGTATTTGTACTTTTTGGTTACAAATAAAATCTTTTTTGTAAAAAAATTACCTGCACTTAAATTTATTATAAAATCATATCTAGTTTTACAATTTGGTGCTCATAATTGAACAAAACTTCAAGTTGTGAAATTCTTTCTGCTGTATAACATTTAGATGAATTTGTAGAATTAATCAATACAATCTGAACAGTTTTATTACAAAAATCTACTGTACAATGTAATTTACATTCTTTTTTAACAAGGATTGATGCAGGTATTTTTTCATTGTATCCTTTTTGTGAAAAATAACTTTTTTTTTATTTTTATTTTATTTTATTTTTTTTTTAAATAAAAGATGAAATCTAGTTACTCAAGTTCGTATTCAATCCAAGAATTTGTCAATGACTTTTTATGCTAAAGTTTTCCTTTTTGATGAACTTGTTTTGTTTGTAAGTACACATATTTTAAAATATTAAAAAATAAAAATAACGAAGAATATTCCCTTATGAAATAGAATTTTGTGAAGCGGGATATTCTATTAATCCCTTGGGGTTTGAATAATTGGCATATGTGCCACTTAAGAAGTTTCATTATTCCCAGTTGTTATTTTTAATTGTAGAATTTATCTTATTAAATAAGAGCATTTTTGCGATTCAGTTACAGAAAAATTTCTGCTTTGAAAAATCAGTGGTGAATGATTAACCTTCTCACCACCATGAGCTAATATATCTGTTTACTAGGCTGTAGAGTGCATTGTAATAGAAACATTTTTTTTAAAAAATTAATGCAATTTTTCAGATATAACTCTGTTTTGAAAGATTAAGTTATGATTAATACATTTAAGGATTATCTTCCTATGCATATTTTCTTTTATAAAAATTGTAAAAATGTTTAAAAAATTACCTTATTTGGCAATTTAAAAAAATTACAGAAAAAATAACATTGCAATTTTGCCCTTTAGTTGGGCGGTCAGGGGCTCAAAAGTTAAACAAAGGACTTTTGTCCTAAAGAGGTTAAGAGGAATTTAATGAAGATAGAGACTATTTTATTAAAAGGAATTTTGTAAAAGGGAATGTTTTATTAAAAAAAAATTCTAAATGAAAGCCTATTTTATGAAAATGGATTATTGTGAAGGGACAGGTTTTAATTTTTGCCTAAATCAATCCAATCTTTGTTTAATAATTTATTTTAATTTAAAATGATAAATCAGTTAACGTATTTTATACAATATGATAAATCCAGAACTAATTTCTTGATCAACTTTGTGATTGGTTTTCAAAAAGTATTTTAAACAAATGTGTTCATTCGACATTACTTAAGTGTATCCACTTTCTTATTTTCACAGATTGTGGTTTTATCCTGCAATGTTATTTTTGGTGTGTGTATGTATATAACAACATGCAGCATTCTTTGTATATATATGTATCGCTGCATTTAATTTTGAGATTTGTGTTCTACATGCTTAAAAATTTTATCGATATTAATAGCCATATGTGGATGGCTGAAAAAAAAAGTTTTTGTTTAAATTTATATCAGAGCACTTTTAACTGTTGTTCAAAAAATATTTAAGTATAAATTTATGTTTGATTCAGAAGTAATGCGTTAATGAATATAGATTATGCTTTATAGATTTGTTACACTTTAATTGATATGAAGAGGAATAATCATAATCATTATTCCTTACAATTTTATCTATACCGTGTTAGAATTTCTTTTTTCAAATTCAAAATTTCAAATCAAAAAGTCTGAGCATTTTAGAATTATTCATATTTTATTAATGATAACAATGATGTAATTAGTTTATAAAACTAATTGTATTTATTATGTATGCATCAAATTGTACTTAGTTTACAGTAGAAGTCCACTAATCCGAACTATGCTAGTCCAAAAATCTTGATAATCTAAACCAGACTTTATTTAAAATTTCAAGAAATAAGTCTTGTAAAAAAAAAAATGTAGAATTAACTGGGGCAATCAGAGGTAATGTTAATTAAATAGGGGTAATTAACTAATGTTTATTTTTTTTATGCCACATTCTTAATTCAGGACAAATACAAAAATAGGAGAGATAGAAAAAGAATGCACACACAAGCGTATCTATTTCAAAACAGTCATCCTCAATCCCCCCCCCCCCCCTCCAAGTCACAATTAAAGTAGTCCAATTGTTTAACCAAATAAAAATCAAAAATTATTTTTAGCATGCATTTCCAGTCTATTGCTTTTCCCTTTTTTTTTATTCTATTAATATCAGAATTTTAGATAATTCAAAATTTTGCTAATCTGAAATGTTATCAATTTGAATTAGTGGGATTCTACTGTAATTGTCTATGCATATGATATAATTACTAAACTAACATTTTTATATTCAAATCTTAAAAAGAAATCATTTTACATTTTTTACACAAAAATTTGAGTATTTAAAAACAACCGAAATGTTTATTTATAAGAGAAAATAGAATATTTTTAAAGGCTTTATGTCACATTTAATGATTTTAATACTTTATTTTTACAGTAACGTGGGATTCAAAGTAATGTTATCCTACTTTTTTTCCCCATTGTTTAAGTTAAGAATTCTCAACTTTAGTAGTTAGAGTATTTTCCCCAATCACTTTGTAAACAATGAAACAGCCAATAACGTGTTTTTTGCCAACAGATGTAAAAAATAAACCTCTTTTATGTTTTTATACAGGATTTTCTTGGGTTAATCCCAAGATGATGAAGTTTATTATGGGTAAATGATATTCCAGTGTCTGACGTGCTTGTAAGAAGTATGGATTTTTTTATATCAATAAAATGTTTCTCATTTACTATTGTTAGTTTTTTTTTATGATTCTACTTTAACATAGTTTCAATAGGGGTTTTAAACATTGGTTCAGAAAAAATAAATAACTGTGATATTTATGTGTTATCTGAGAAAGAAAGATACATTTTAAACAAACAATGATACATTTAATACAGGGTGCATCATAAATTCGTTCAAACTTTAAAAATCCATAATAAAAAAATAAAAAAATAATGCTCGAAAAAAATTTTCGGTTTGTGCTAGTATCATCAGATGGATTTTGGATTTTTTTCCACGTATAATAAAAAATTATTCCAAAATTAACCGATAGAGGACGCTCACACGTCATACTGAGCCGTTTTATGCAAATCAGGCTAGAAATTAAACACTTAGCTGGAGATGGATTCGTCATTCCCTATCTGCAGTTTGCTATCGTTAGCAGATCCAGCGCTGGTGGTTAAACTTTTTTATAAGAATGGTAAATCCACAAATATTGCATCGCGAAATTTTCGCATGTTGAACATCTTTTACTACCTAATAATAAAAGCACACTGTCATGTTATTGTGATTTGTTTCATTGTCTATTTGTGTTTGTTTGATTTGCAAAAAATGTCCCAATATAGCTTGTGAGCGCCCTCTATCGGTTAATTTTTGGAATCATTTTTATTATACATAGGGGGAAAATCCAAAATCCGTTTGATTATACTCGCGCAAACCGCAATTTTTTTCCGAGCATTACTTCTTTTATTATGGATTTTTAAAGTTTGCACGAATTTGTGACGCACCTTGTATGTTGAGTGCCACGTCAGTCATCGGTGACTGACACAAAACTTTCCACTTTTGGCTGTGTCTCTCACCGATGGCTGACAGTCTAAAATATGTTATAAAATTAAAAAGAATTGTATTGTTTTAAGTAATTACTGAAAATTTATTTAAAATTTACTTAAATTATTACAGGATTATGCTCTCTTAATAATTATTTAAAATGAAAAGTTTAGTGTCAGCCACAATGACACTCAACGTGTTACCCCTTTGGGGTCTGGTGTACTATTAATAGTACATGTTTTTTAATTAAGTACAAATTTGTTTAAAAAATACTTTTGCACAAATAATAATGTTAATATATGTCTATGCATTTACTACATGACTTCATTTATTTTTAGGAATTTAATAGTAATAAAAATTAAGATTATTTGCTTAATTCTTTTTTGCGCCGTTTGCGATTATTTTATTTTAAACATGTATTTCACTCTTTAAAATAAAAGTTATTTTCCTAAAACCATCATGTGTTAGCATAAAGCACAAAAAAATATGAGAAAATCTGTAATATAAGTTAAATCTTACTGTAATACAATTATTTTCTAAACATTTCCAAAAATTCTTCCTTAGCCTATTGTCATATTATTATGAATTGAATAGTACGCAAAACAACAACATTCGTTATCTTTCAGATAATGAAATAGCCGCAAACACTAATTAATCTATTTGGATAGTTAGTGTTAATGGTATTAGCGTAAAAATATTTTTTTTCTAAAAACTGAAAAAAAAAAAAAATTCTGACCCGAATTCGCTAAGGACCTAGATTAATCAATACAAAACAGATGGATGTGCCAATCTCAAAGCTTTCATCTAATTCATACACCTTAATATTTCAAAAACTACTCTCTTAAAGCCTTAGCCATAAAATAACTCAAATTAAGTCAAACTGTTTTGTCAATAATTCAATTCACTCATCTCACGACTTGAATGTCAGCTTCTCGTAAAGAGTTGAAACAAGTGAATGAATTTTTTTTTTTTTTAACCCTCTCCCTGACAAGCCTGTGTTAATACATTACATAATACATAAATCATAATAAATACTCTAGGTTTTACTGTAATATAAGCAATATTTAAAGTAATTCAAATATAATGACTTAATGGATGTTTAATGCGTTGTACAATAATTATCAAGATTTACACTCATATTCACTGTTAAGTTTTTAAATATAATGTTGAAAGAATCATTTTTTTTTTAAGTATTTAAAGCAAAATGCAGAGAATACAATATTATAATTTTGTCCTTTTTCAAGACAATCAGAGGGTTGTAAGCAACTGAAATCAAAATGAGAAATTTAAATAAGCAATTTAAATCGAGATGAGTAAAAATTTAAACAAAAAAAAAAAAAAAAAAAACCTTATTCACGATCCAATAAATTACAGTTCTTTCCTAAGAAGCCAAATCCATTCTTTTGTTTTAAGAGTATAGTTACACTTGTTAATACTTCAATATTATTAGTCTAACATTATACCAACATTGATTTTCTTCTTAAATTTCTGCTTTAAACAATTAACCCCCTTCACTGATTAATATTTATGAAAATAAACTTTCAAATAATGCTTATTTTTTTCCGGGGTGTTCTTAAATCAAAAAGGGCAACTATGTGACACATGCTTTAATTTATTTTTGTTCGGAAATGCATGAAAATAGCAGGCGTTGCTATTCAGAAACTGTCTAACTGCACTCAGTTTTCTATTTTCTATTTTTTTTTTTTTTTTTTTTTTCTTTAAACGCAATAGATTTTTCATAACAATCCTTCAAAGATGACGTTTCTGAGCACATTTCCGGATGAAAGTTGAAAAACCGGTCGAAAAGCAGGAGAAAAACGGGTGGTCACGTGATCGAAATAGCTTATAACTCGATAGGTAAATTACCATAAAATGGAAAATTAAGTTCAATTCGAAATCATTTCCATAGTCAGGCATTCCAATTTTATATCTTTCTGTTAAAAAATAAAATTGTAAATGTGTCAAACCGTTTTGCGCTTGCTGAGTGGAGCAGTTGAGAACACAACACCCTTTTTAGCATTTTCCAACAAAGTTGAAAAGTGCTTATGCATTCGGTTTGTCTGGCCGTCTGTCCGAATGGCATTCTGTCCGCTCTCTAACTCCCGTAAATATACTCGGATTGCTATGAAATTTTTATACGTTATTGAGGTTTACCCTAGCACGAACCCTATTGAAAATGAAGTATCTACCATGATTTGTTTATCTACAGGGCGAATCAAAAGTTTCCCATTACATTACGGCCTATGGGGAAAAATCGTTAATATACTCGGATTGCCATGAAATTTTAGGACATTATTGAGGTTTACCCTAGCACGAACCCAACTGAAAATGAAGTATCTACCATGATTAGTTTATCTACAGAGAGACTCAAAAGTTTCCCATTACATTACGGCCTATGGGGAAAAATCGTTAATATACTCGGATTGCCATGAAATTTTAGGACGTTATTCACGTTTACCCTAGCACAAGTCCTATCGAAAATGAAGTTTCTACCATGATTAGTTTATCTACAGGGCGAATCAAAAGTTTCCTATTACATTACGGCCTATGGGGAAAAATCGTTTCAAAGGAATTTTAAAGATGTTATACCCTGCCAAACACATTAAAATATGCATTCTATAAAATATAAGGTGAAAATGTAGCTATTATTCATTTACAGGGCCACACAAAAGAATTCCATTAGATAATGGTAAAAGGGGGAATTGTGTGGGTAATATTTAAATATATTAAGCTTTTTCATGTATAATAAAATTGATAAATGTCACTGAAGCTTAATATAAATTATACGCTACTGTCTTGCATAATATGAAGTACATAGCATTTACAGGGCCACACAAAAGATTTCAAATAGTATATTCTTTCCGAAGTACTGTATATAAATCCGATGATGGCTGATGGAGGGATTATATTTCGCTAAATATATGCACATTATATGGTGTGTATAAATGTTATAGTTGATATACAGGGCTACCCAAAAGAGCTCACCAACGTTACTGTATATGAGAGCAAATTATTTAAACGTGGTTCTTAAATAAACTATGCATTTTTACGCTGAGCTGCATTCAGTTTACTGTGAAATGTTTGCAGAATATAGATAAAGGGATATACAGGGCCACGCAAAGAATTCGGTACATGGACGCCTATGAATGATGATTTATGAGAATGTGATTTCAGTTGTTTTAAAAGTGTTTTAGTTTACAATAAACTTTAGCCTAATGCTGACGTGTAATAAAGGTACAATGTAAACTACAGGGCTGAACAAAAGTATTCAAGTATGTTTCCATCTAATAGTATGTATTGCTGAAAAAGAAATTTCAAGCTACTGGGTATTTTCTTGCTAAGCTAAATTTTCCCATTATATGAACTGACATATGAAATACAGAGCTGTTCTAATGTACTGGAATACATATTTGGATATATTTGGCTATACACTATTATTTCCCTAGATAACAAAGTTTTGTTAAAGATTTCATTAAGTGTTGGAAAGTGCTTCATAATCTATGCTTAACGCATGATTTTTCTTACTTGTTAATATTCTATCACCGGTTTTTCAAAACTGAAATTATTGCCTAATCGAATCAGAAAAAAATCTCGAATTAAATGTTTCAAAATTTACAGTAAAAATTTACTGGTGAGAATAATAAATCATGATTTAAAACCCTTTGCTCGTGTGTGGTACGAACAAATCATGATTGGCAAAAATCCGTTGCTCGTATGGCGGACGGGCAAACAGGACCGTAGCTAAGGGGGCGCTATGGGTGGCTCAGCCCCCCCTGGAAAAAATTCCAAGGTCACTGCATGAATTTCTATTCCGAAAATCCAAATGAAATTCTGTTCAAAAATCTAATTTAGTTTTGAGACCCTTTCACAGTTTTGCAGAGTTACTAAATTGTATCTAAAATAAGCGTTTCAACACTCCCTCATCCTATTTGTACCTATGAAGCTAACATGATGCTTAATTTTGCACCCGTTATACACTCAAAATTTTTATCATCCTATACCTTTTTAGCATGAAATGAAATTATTACAACAGTTTAATGAGAAGCATAGTACCTACAACGTGAATATGCACTAATTTAATCTTTCTGCGTCAGAGAGAGAGGAAAAAAATTATGAACCCCCCCCCTAAATTCACTTGAACCCCCCCCCCCCCCTATGGTTCACTTCTAGTTACGTCCCTGCCGGCAAATCAGGGAAACGTAAAATCGATAGTTTTTTGCTATTCTGTTGTGCAACGCAACAAGTATTTGCGAATAGCGGGCTCAGCAGGATGCGAGTTCTCGTTGCTGCACCAGTCGTCGATGGACAATAGAACTACGAAAAATCGAGAAAATTATACACAAGTCGCTATCACATTGCCTCCTTCCGGCGGAACATCTCTAAATTAGAGGAGGACCAGCTGGCCATAGCCAAAAACATACACAGAAAATTTGATTCAATTCTGTGTATTACTTGATACACTTTTCCATGGTACAATGGCGACGTACGTCAAACAGATATAAACGTGGGTTTTTTTTCCCTTTTTTTTGGCGGGGGGGTAGGGGGGATCATTAAAACTTGTAAATCTATCGAAAACCGGGCTATTTAAATAATTATCTATGGAAATAATTAAATCTGATTTTTTTCAGTATATTAGTCGTATTAATTTATTATTCAGTATCATATTACTAGAATAACAAATTGATATTATTACCCCCAAGTTATAATTTTTTTTCCTAGAAAATTGATTTATTTAAATTTATGCTTCTGTCTTTGAAACCCACCCTCTCCTTACGCAATATTTCATGATTATAATCTCATAAGATATAGTAATTTTTATTCAGTAGTATCTTAATATGCATCAGTTAGCTGGATTACAAGCTCATATATATTGCTAGACTCATCTTACAACAGAACTTAATTTGTATTTATAACTTACTACCTAATTACGCACTACCTTAGTCACACAAAACTCTAGCTTACACCCTATGAGAGCCTTTTTTCAAATTTCTCGCTTGCATTTTAATATTTTTAAATGATTTTTTTTGGCTTAAAATAGCTGAGGTAGATACCGAAGAATGTGTGGTTTTACTTCTTCGATTTTGAGTGTAGCCTTTTTTGAGAGAACATTTTTATTTTTGGATCGGAGCGTAATGTTCATATTTATCATACGTATTATCATTTCGATGTTTCATAAATCCACGTTACATTTGCAAGGTACATAATATTCATTTTATATACTTGCATGTATCTTATAATGAACTTACACACAGAACAACTTTAGTTGCATGCAGTAGATATATCTTATTCTTTCAACAGATAAAAACAATAATGATTAATGGTGAACTTCCCTCAATCCAAATTTAACTAAAAATTAATAAATCTCTAAGATTCGTACAAGGATGACAAGTCAGGGCAATAGCTAGAAGTGCATAATGGGGGGGGGGGGTCAAGAAAATGTAGGGGGGAGGCTCATATTTTCTCTCTCTGTCTGACGCAGAAAGATAAATTAGTGCACATTCACACTGTAGGTACTGTGTTGCTTACTAAACTGTTGCTATAATTTCATTTTAAGCTACGAAAAGAATAGGATGATGAAAAATTTGAGTGTATAACTAGGGCAGTATTAAATATCATGTTATCTTCCTATGTGCAAATATAACAAGAGAGTGTTGAAGCATTCATTTTAGCTACAATTTAGTAACTCTGCAAAACTGTGAAAGGACCTCAAAACTAAATTAGATTTTTGAACAGAATTTCATTTGGATTTTCGGAACAGAAACTCATTGAGTGACCTTGGAGTCTTTTCCAAAGGAGGCTGTTTTTTTTTTGGGGGGGGGGGGGGGAGAGAATTGGGATTGAGCTCCTCCCCCTTTAGCTACGGCCCAGTCGATAGCGTTTCAGTCTTAGCAAAATCGGTTTTAATATTTTATTTCATTCAACAGCACGAATTTTCCTAACATATCCACATACTCATTCGCAGTCATACACCAGGACGCTATACTCTATTAGATTCGACAATCACTTCAACGAGGTAGAGATTAAAATTTCTGAATTAGTACAACTCGATTTGCAAAAATGCTATTGATCTACCTTCTGCCAAGTCACATCTTAGTGGAAAATACCTGAAAACACGATTTTAGTGATTGACTCATAACTTTTTCATCATGTATCCCTTCCCCCAAAGGTACGTAACTATCAAGGAAGGTCTTCATACTGATCATACTCAGAATTTTTTGAAAAAAAAAATTCTAATTAAACTACTTATGTATGTAACGAAATTAGCGGCTTAATTACAGTAAAAAAACTGTAAAAAAAAAAAAAAATAAAATAAAAAAAATATATATATATATATATATATTACAGCTTTTCTACTGTAATTATATATCTATCTATCTATATATAGATATATAATAATAATAATAATAAAATACTTTCAAATATTTAGCATGAAAAAATGAAAGTGTGAAGAGATTTGTCGAGCAGCACTTTTCGTCGCCAAAAGCAAACGATTTTATTGCAACTGAGAACTGTTGGATTTTTAGAATGCATGTAATTGGTATTTTTATTGAATTTAAACATAAACAATGAGAGAGTTTAATATATTATATACACACACATATATTTATTGCTTGTTACTCTATTTATTTAAATTATTATTGGAAAAAAAACATATATATATATATATATATATAAACGTACTGTAGCCAGATATTTCGATAGCAACGAAATTGAATTGACAATGCTCATTTGGAGTTTTAAAGAATTTTAATTAATTTAAATCATAAATTTAGTTTTAAATCGCAAATTTTTATGGTTAAAGTAAAATCATAAATTTAGTTTTAATTCGTAATTTTTTGTTTAAATTTAAATATACATACATATAAATATCGTTATAAAAAATATACTTAAAACAAATTAAAACTGACAAAACTAGTTATTTATATTAAATTATTTAAACAATTTCAACCTGAAACTTTTTTCCCCTTAAAATGTGTTTGACATATAAAAGTAATTTTTGAAATTGCATTCCATCGCCAACCCAACCGATGAAAAATCGCCAAATAACAAAATTTTCATCATTTTTTTTTTTTTTTTTTTTTTTTTTTTTTTTTTTTTTCCGAACGCTGTATAGAGGGTCCGTCAAAATAAGAAGACCATTCTGTAATTTGTTCAGATTTTTCGGAGTATACTCCTATGGAAAATTTCCTTAAAAGTTATCATTACATCGCTACACTTGCAACTACTGAAAATCTTTCAGTTATTTTAAAACGATAACAGATGGCAGCACTAAAAAATCAACGTTAAACCACAACAGATCTTTTTGTTTTTACTCAAAATTTCCTCTCTTACAATTAAACGTAAAGTTTATCTTTAGAAACTATCTTTAAGACAAACAATATGAATGAAAGTGCATTTTTTTCCTTCTCTTTTTCCGTTGCTTTATTTAATTAAATTTCAAAATGATTCATATATTATAAAAAAAAAGGCCTTTAGATTTTCAAATAATGACAGCAGATGGCAGCACTAAACAAATAATCATGGAGCTAAAATCTAACAAAGAAGATGCGGGCATACTCCGAAAAATCTGAAAAAATTACAAAATGCTCTTCTCATGAATATACATACGTTTATAAAAAAAATTTTGGCGGAACTTCTATATAGTGTCCGCAAAAAAATAATGAAATTTCCGTTATTTGGCGATCGTTCGCCAGTTGGCGATGGAATGTAATTTCAAAAAATACTTTTTATGCCAAATACACTTTAAGGGGAAAAAAGTTTCATGTAGAACTTGTTTTGATAAATTTAAATTAAATAACTTTTGTTTTATCAGTTTTAGTTTGTTTTAAGTATAATTTTGTTATATCGATATTTATATGCATTTATGTTTAAATTTAATCATCAAATTTTGAAATTTAAAACGAAATTCAAAATTAAAATTGTTTCAAGCTTAAAGTCCATTTGAGCATTGTTGATTTGATTTTGTTGCTATGGAAACATCGGGCTTTTATTTTTGAATACGCTTAAATGTATGAAGATCATTTTTCTCAATATGAATTTTTTTATATGTGAAAACCTTTTTTTTAGCGCTTAATTCAATAACTACTGGGTCGTTCGAAAAGTCGCTTCTGTTTGTGAAAATCAATTAGCACCGGAAAGTCCTGCATATTAATTGCTAAATCTTAGATATAGAAAACAATATATAATAATTATTAAATTGTAAAATTTTTCGGTACAAATTAATTTTCTCAAACGTAAACGACTTTTTGAACGACCCAATACTTCAACAAACAATAAAAAAATATGTATGTAAAACAATATAAATATGTAGTACATATTAAAGTCTCTTATTGTTTATATTTGTATTCATTAAATACAATTTACACGCATTCTAAATATCCAACAGTTTTGAGTTGCTTTAAAATCGTTTGCTTTTGGCGAGGAAAAGTACTGCTCGCCAAATTGCGTGAGGATTTCGTCTTTTCATGCCAAATATTCAAAAGTATTATATATTTTTTTTAAATCGAGAAAATTTTACAAAAAACACTATTACAGTACCATCTTTCATTGAAATATTTTCCAAATGAAGTAAGATCTGCTGGTCATAGCCAAAAACATAATTAAAAAAATTCGGTTTAATTCAATGAACTTCATACATTTTTCCATGATATCATGGCAACACATAAACAGACAGACGTTTTGTATAAATATGTTTTTGGGGATTTCTGATCCTTAAAACCTGTAAATCTGTCAAACCCACAAGTCAAGAAAAATTTTGATAACAATACTTTCTTTTGTTAAAGATAAGGGAAAGTAAAAATAGGTCTATTTAATTGTTTAACTTTTAAAAGAAAGAAAATTAATAAAGTCATACTTTAATAATTTCAGATTATGTTTTACAATTTGAAAGAAAAAGGTGCAATTTCTGAAAAATGTAAGCACAAATTCTTAAATTTATTACAAAGAGTTTTTATATTAGGAAGGATAGCAATTTTTTAAAGTTTTGAAAATTATTTTTCATTCATGCATAGGGAACTTACTATATTTCATCTTTTGCATTATAAACAAAAGTGTTTTGACATTGTTTAAGATCAGATGATTTCTGTTATCCATATCCATTATCCATTTCCTTTGGAATATATATGGATAACAGAATATCAAGCAGAGAAGTCAGATATCCTGTGATTGTGATTTTGATATCCAATGGTATTTTGGATATGGAAAAATCAGGCAAACATTTGCTGGATATCTGTTGCATCCCTAATGATTTGCACAGCAAAATCCCTGGTAACAAGGAGTTCAGTATAAAGATACTCTGCTACATTTTGATACATTTCAGAGATATTTGGACATGTTTAAGAGGTATTTTAGTGTCTGTTAAATGGTATTTGCAATGTGCTCAATATATATATATATATACAGTGGACTCTCTCTATTCCGAACGCTCATGGGACCAACCAAAAATATTCAGATTATGGGGGTGTTCAGTGAAGAGGGAGAATCGGAAATGCATTACTACTACTACTATGTATTGAAATTACAGTCAGTATAAAATATTTAGCATGGTTAGTCATACCATTGTGCAATGCCAAACTAAATTTAGTCAGTTTTGTACTGTACAATCCCATTTTTTATAAATTTTTTTTTTTTTTACAAAACATACATTTACATTTCAATACACCACTTGAAAACATAATCAGTGCATTACTTAAACGAATAATTTTAGTCTATTTTTGCATTGTATGTGCTTACGCAACATGTGTTCATGTTATCTGGCTGTTTAAGAAGAGGAAAAGCTTTGAGGTGATGGTCAGACACATAGTTCAACAGGTGTTGAATGAATGTCTTAATCATATTGCTTGAATGTAATCATCATTCATCTTATTTTATCAGTCTCTTCTGGTTCTGCTTCTCCTTCACTTTCCTCTTCTTCTTCAACAATGTTGTTCTTGCAAACCATGGGGATTTCATCTGTTTCGAGATAAGCTCCAGGTTCTGTTTCAGTATGAAGCTTCTGAAGAATTGATCCCAAGTCAGTCACAGTTGTTGCTGCTTGGTCCTCTATTCTTGCTTGCCCATTTTTACATAGGAAATCAACTTTATAGAAGTATCTTTGGATGGTGTGTAGGTGGTTGTTTCATTTTATGCCATTGATATCTAATAGACAGCATCCATGATGTTGACCGTCTTCTGCCGAATTTGCCGCCTCCATCATCAGGGACAATTTCTTCAGAAAATGGATTTGGTAGTAAGTTTTAATGGTCTTCATTACTCTTTGACCCAGTGTTCGGATTTTAGAAGTACAGTTTGGTAACAGGGAATTCAAGGTTATATTGCTCAGCTGCATGTTTGCAAGTGATCTGGTATTAACAACAACTACATTTTTCTTCCTTTCTCTCTTTATTATCTTGCTAATTCTCTCGAACCACTATGTGAAAATTGTGAATATCATCTACACTTTCCGATTTGGTTTATAGTGTGTAGGCAATGATGTGATCTTCACATTTTTTAAAAGTTTTCCACAAGTGATTTGAGCTTTTCATCCATAAAACTGGTACAGAGCATAACGGCAAATCTTTCTTTTAACATTTTCCCAACTATGAAATTTCCACTTCTTTTTGCTTGAGTTTTGTTTGGAAGAACTGTGAACAACAATTTGATATCCTCAGCATTGAAAATATTTGCTGTATCGAAATCCTTCATTATATTCCGAAATTTTATTTTCCATTCTTCAACTGTGTCGATATTTACATCTGCAGCTTCACCATTGATTATTTTGAATTCGGTGTTATGTTAAATTTTGAAATGAGTCAACAATCCTTCCGATGCCTTTAATTCTGCAATTTTGTGCTTTTCTGAAAAATCCGACGTAGGAGTCCAGTGACAGGATGATTCTTTGTTCTCATTTGACAAAAAATCTTTCGAACATTAATGTGCGAGCATTAATGTTCGATTAAATCTTTCGAACATTAAACAAGAGCATAAGCTCTTGTTTCTCGTTTTCTATTAAAAAATTCGATACTTATTTGAGTTTTTTAAACCTCTTTATTCTTCTGCAACAAGTTTTGATGAATTTCCATGATGCGGGAATTTCTTGAATTCTGATTCCAAACGCATGTTTGGTTTACAGAGAGGTGAGGTAAAAATGGGGATCGAAAGTAGCGTTCATAATAGCAGGGTGTTCAGATTAGAGGGTGTTTAGAATACAGAGAGTTTATCTTATGTTAAGTCTATGGAGTTTCACCGGGACCATCGAAATGCGTTCATAATACCAGGGTGTTCAGATTAGAGAGTGTTCAGATAGAGACAGTCCACTGTATATAATGCACAATCTCATATTCTTAAGTTTGCATGATACAGATCTTTTATTGTATGTCATATATTTTTAAAAATACATCTAACTGGCATTATGAATAACTGAAATGGTAAAAAACTGACATTACAGCCAGATAATTGGTTAATAATTTTGTACAACCTTGGTTATGAAAATCATCTTGCATATGACAATAATCAAAAGTAAAGTTAATTTGTTTGAAAGTACTTCTTACTATTAAAAAAAAAAGTTTGACTTTAGAACATACTTGAATGACATAGAAGACTGGTTAGCAAAAAGCCATTTTATTTTTTTAATAGCACACTCTCATAAAAATTTAAATAAAATATACAAAATGCATAAATGACATATAGAATATAAATGTAGCCTAGATCTTGCAGTCAGCACTTTCAAAAACGCAAAACTGTTTTTTGACAAGAATATCTCTGTTGAAACCACATATGATAGCTATAAAAAATCAAAGGGTACATGATAAAGAGTATACAGTATAGATGCAAAAAAATAGTCTTAAAATTAACTATAAATTATACAGTATATACTACTATATACCATCAATTTACAGCTCTGATAAACGCTTAAAAAGACTAGATACACAACAGAAATGGGAAATTCAGGTGAATATAACCTCTTTAAAAAAAAAGAACAACAATACAACATTAACATACAAAAAAGATGAAATTGAATGACAAGATTATACTCTCTACTGTCCAGTCTAAAAAAAGCAGAAATGTAATATTATTAATAGTACTTTATGCCAAAAAAAAAAAAAAAAAAAAAAAAAAAAATACTGATAATAAAACCAAAAATAAATTTTTGGCAAAAACTCAGATTTTGGACTGAAAACAAAATTGGGTTCAGAAAACATGTATACATAATTTCTTGAATAAAAAATTAAGCTTATCAAATATCAAATCACAGAATTGCATAAAAGCAGCTTAACAATAAATCAAGCAGCATATAAAAAAAAGTTGTTTTAAGAATATAAAATCACACATAGTTTATGATAATTTATTGAAGAAATAAAAGTGAGATTTCAACTCAAACAACTAAATGTTCTGTAAAAATTATGAAATCAAAGACATATATAAATACAAACATAAATAAAAACAAACATAACAGATAAAATGGTATTTCTTGCAATGATTAATGTAACTCTGATTGTTGGAGCGCAATTTATGCATAGTAATTAATAGAAAATAAGATATTTTAAAGTATAATGAATAAAAATAAGATATTATAATAGATAAAGTACTTTGATTTTATATCAACAATTAAAATTAGCAACTATTAATAAATCATTACATTAATATGTATGTTGATACTAATTATCTGATATAATAATATCAATCTAATTACATACAAATTAATATTTACAGTCACAAAAATATAATATTATAATAATTTATATATAATATACTATGATAATTTTACAATAATAACTATCATTATATAAATTTAAAATTGTTTCATATCAATAAATATACCTAACCTATTATCATCATCATTCCAAACAATTATGAATTATAATTTACTGCATAAGTAATAGATTTTAAAATATACATAAAACATAACCAAATACATGAATGTAAAAAAAAAAAAAAAAAAAATTAACAGCAACAAAATGAGATTCCTTTATAGTATTTCATATTAATATTTTGAAATTTGTTTTTATATAATTAGTTTCCATAACACACAAATTAATAATTTATGCAATTGAGCTTTGATAAGGTATGAATCCACATAAAGAATATAACACAACATAAAACATTAATTTATCAATCATTACATATTCTTACTAAGAATATTGAACAGAACACATTTTTCTCTCTCTTTGCATCACAATTAAACACTATAATAAATATTCATGATGATTCATGTCAGAATCATGGACTATTCATGATTATGACAATAACTTTCATTTCTATTACAAACGGTGTTTTTCATTTAATAGCGATTTCACATAAGTATATATTAAGACAGTTCTCAAATCCTCTGCTTCACAATACAAAGAAACAATTTTTGATTAATTTTTAAATGCAAATGCATAAAATTGACAGACTTGACTATTGAAGCAATTCTGGATGGAAATGAGTTTTTCATTTTTACATAAATAAATTACTAATTGGTTATTTAAGCAATTAAAGTCACATGGCAATAGGTTTTCCCCCCCCGTCTTATGCATAGAACTTTGGTTTAAAACACCCATTTTAACAATATTTTCTGAAAGATCTTTTGTGTTTGCCAAAAAATGCAAACTGTCTTTCAATTACATCATTTCTGAATAACAACATCTGACAATTTCATGCATTTCTGATCAAAAATGAATTTAAAAAATCTGTCTGAAAGTTACCCTTTTGGATTTGAAAAGAGTGTAATATATTGAAAGTCTACAACATTTAAAATGCTGCTTTTGATTGCTAAAAAATATAAAAATGGCCATTATATACATGTTTAAAGGTCGATAAATATAAGATTATTTTTTCAAAGAAGTACAATGATATTTAAAAATTACAATGAAATGTGGACATCAATTAATATTTATACAGGAAACTTGTTTATTAAGTTCAATTTAATTTTTCATAGGATAAAAATTAGATGAATTGAAAGAAAACGTATTATTAAAGTAGAAAACTGAATCCTTATGCAGATTTACAATAATACATTGCTAATGACATCCAATATTCAGAAGTACTATGTAGAATGTTTTGTTTGCTATTTTTATAAGTACAATATTTTTCATGAGACATAAAATAAATAGACTTTATAAATGTCATCAAAAACTTCATATTACATGGCAACTGAAATGGTTAATCAATAAATCAGACATGAGTTTCAAAAATTGTCTTACCCACAAAATTAAATTTAGGAAATTTTGAAAAACTTCTGACTTTTTTTTTCTTATAGGTTTATCAATAGAATAGATTGATAGGGGAAAATAGGCTTTTTTAAATTTTGAATAAAGTGAGTTTTAAAACTCACATCCCCATATATATTATATACAGGGTTACTTATAATTATCACTAAGTTTCAAAGTATGGTAGTAAAAAAAAACAAGATAACTAAGAACCTAAAACTAAGAACCAAAACAACAAATACAGTAAAAAAAAAACAGTTGAAAGAATACAGAAATAAATCAAATTTTATCGTCAGCAGTTGCCAGTAGATGGCAGTACACCAAACACTGAAGACAGTTAGTAGATAAAAATGGCGTTCACAGTCACACAGAAAGCATTTCATGTCTTAGTATTTGCAAAATTTTAATTAGTGGTGTTGGTTTGGCAGACATTTCATATGAAATATTGAACACATGGACCAACTGACAAGATGATTCATGTATAGTACAATAAGTTTAAAGAAGAGTTTTTTGTGGCAAGAACTGGACTATTGCATTGACTTATGTTATATGACCAAGGGTTTACATATAGAACATTTGTAAGTAGTGTAAATAAAGTTTTATTTGTTTCTGTATTCTTTGAAATTTTCTTCTTTGCTGTATTCATCTTAGTTTTTTTTACTACAGAGCTGGGAAACAACAGAGGGAATTATGAATAACTCTGTATATATATATTAATTTCATAAAAATTTATTTGTTTTATATCACAATATTTTGCCATGCAATGCATCATGCACAGTACAAGATAGATATTAATTGATAAGTCCTTTAAAATAACTATGTATACATATACAAATTCTTATCTATAACAAATTTCTTATAAATATTGAAATGACAATTTAAAAAAAAACACTCATTATAAAAATTTTTTAATTCTACAAGTTCTTTAAACAGAACTTCTGCTTATGATCTGAATAAAATAATAATATCCACAGAAGCACAAATAAAAACAGTAATGTTTAATTGCAGTGGTTACTTCAAATATGATTTTAAAATGTTAACTTAATAGCCAAGCTACAAAATTGTCATTCTTTATTTTGAATGTGGTTTTGCTATGCTGTGAAATGCATTGAATTTAAATAGTCAAAAAACAAAACAGATAGTAGAAAAATAATAAATTGTGATAAATTATTATTTTCCAAACATTTCATTCGTTAAAAAACAAGAACTATGTATGACTCAGACATAACTACAGAATATCTCAAAAAATTAATATATATGAAAATTTGTCTCTTAAACATTATAACAATGTTCCAACCAGGGTTGCCAGCTTTTAGCCAGGCCAAAAAAAGCCGGCCGGCTATTTTTGGTTTTATCCACTTAAAAAAAGCCGGCTAAAATTGATAAAAGCCGGCTTTTATTTTTAAAGTGTTAATTTGTATCGAATCCATATTAAATTTGGATTTATTTATTTTTAATACATTTTTAATAATTTACTACTAAAAAAGTTATAAATTTCTATTTAATTTTTCAAATAAATAAGTCTTTAACTGCTAGAAGTCAACTGTAAAGGCATTATGTCTGAAAAATATAAATCTTGGAAAAAAGAAAATATACTCAAAAAATGTGTTTTAAACTTCTATATTTCATAGTTCTACTTATATTACACATTCTTAAGAATTATATTTAATGGAATTATGACAAAATTAGTGTTCCCTCTAGATATAAAAAGGACATGGTGCTATTCACTAAAAAGGGCACTACTGCATCATAAAAGGGCACTTTTGTAAGAAAAAAAATTGTTATTGCCTTTAGAAGGGGAAAAAAGAAAGCAGCAAAATACATAATTTTTAAATATGATAAATCAAGTAACATTAATTCCGAATGATTTTATGCTATAAAAATTAGAAATACAATTAAAATAAAACATGATTGAATAGCTTCATGTTCTTTTTCTTAAAGAAATGAAAAAATTCTATCATTTTTGGGCACACAAATTTAGAAATACTACGGAATAAAAAAAAATATTTATCAAAAATCTCTGGGTAAAATCATAGGTGCATTTTACTACTTTTAAAAAGGGCAGGGTTCATTTTGCAAATTTGAAAAAGGGCAGAGTGCTGCACCCTTCAAAAATGGCCTAGAGTGAACACTAACAAAATGAAACACATCAAAGCATTCATGGAAACATTGTTACAGGTCAATATGTAAAGATTAAGTCATAAAATGAAAAATGTTGAAAGAGAAATTAGGAAGAATTCAGTACTTGGGGAAAGTTTAATACATAATTACATAAAATTAAACAACAAAAAATGTTCTAATAAAATTTGTTGAATTAAAATTTTGAATAGCTCTTTGTTATTTAAAATTGCATATATGCCCACTTGCATGAATGAATATATTCATGCATATGCTAATTGAGAATACTGAAATAAATTGTGAAATATAATATATTATGAAATATGTAATATTCGAAATACTATTTTTAATAGTGAGAAATGGTGTTTTCTTTATATGTATGATTTTAAATATGTTTATAGCGAATAAGACATGACATTTTAATAACTCTTAAAATTAGTTAAGTAATAAAACATGTAACTAAATAACCTTTAATTTTATAAAGCAGTAAAAATGGAAAAAAAAGGGTAGGATTAAAGGGCAATGTAAATCAGAAAAAGCACTTGGTATGGTTATTTTATAATTTAGCTGACATATTTGCAATTCTGACTATAAACCACTAACAACTCCATTAATGTGTTATTCTAGTATTAATGTCTTCATTAATGAAAATTTGGGTTATAACCCAATTTCTCATGAATTATAATTAAAATCCCAATTTTTCATATTAATAAATAAATTTATTCAACTCAAAGAAATTAAACATCATTAAAATTAGTTAAAAGACACTTAGAAATGTATTGCTTATAATAATAAGGCTTCACTGTATAAAAGCCAATTTTGGCCAAAAAAGGCCAATTTTGGCCAAAAAAAGCCGGCTAAAATCAATAAAAGCCAACCGGCCTGGCTTTTTTTAATTTTAGCCGGCTTTTTTGCAACCCTGGTTCCAACAGCTATTTCCGTCAGAAAGTGCATGTAATCTACTATATAAATAAATATAAAATGCAAATGGGAGTTTTGTTCCAGCTGCTGATAATTTGAGTTATGGATTTTGATGGGACTTGAACTGTTAGATATTTTTTTAGTGAGGTTTTTAAGTATACAACACATCACTCTAT
The DNA here is from genome assembly GCA_964019185.1 of Maratus speculifer. Taxonomy (NCBI): domain Eukaryota; kingdom Metazoa; phylum Arthropoda; class Arachnida; order Araneae; family Salticidae; genus Maratus; species Maratus speculifer. Next base: position 98,282,448 of record OZ025297.1, on the reverse strand, counting down.
GTTGTTTAGCTATAGAAATATAACGGAAGTTCTATAATCAGACAAACTCAGTTATGAAGGATTAGCCTTTTTAAAAGTTCTACTGAATGGATTTTGATAGGATTTGCATTGTTAGATACCTTCTGAGGGATGGATTTTGTATATTGCATATTGTTCTGCACGGCTTAATCAGAGTTGTGGAGGAAAACTCTGTAATCAGATGAAGAAAATATAAAAATTAGCTCTTTTAAAAAGCTCTATTGGCCAGATTTTGATGAGGATAGCATTGTTAAATAATTTAAAAGGATGATTTTAGTATACAGCATGTTGTTCTACATTGTTTAGTTATACAGAGTTATAAGAGAAAGTTCTATAAGCAGATGCACCTGATTATAAAAGATTATCTTTTTTTTTTTTTTTTTTTTATCTATTAAATGAATTTTGTTAATTGGCATTATTAGATAATTTCTGTGGAGTGTTTTAGCGCCTAGCATATTGTTATATTCTTTACCAAATTTTATGGTGCATCATTAACTAAAAGAATTTGTCTTTAACAGCTACATATAATGGATATCAGTTAGCTATTTAAATTAATTATTGTAAAATCACATCAAAAGTAACCACTACAATATAAAAATAAATTATAGCAGTACACACTTTTTCAGACTTCCTAGTCTGATAAAAAGAATTATTCAACAGGAATTTGTAAAACAAATAAGTCACTATAAATCTTCACCTTCACCAAGCTCTTGATTGTGCTGTTCCATAGGAACAGGTTCATCATAAAAATTATTCAGTCTAGAACTTAAGATAAAAACAACAATATCACAGCAGGCACCAAGCAGAATGAATCCAATAGATACAGAATGAAGGTAATATCGCAATGAAGTGCTATCATAAAACAAGCAATTCCCCTGGACACCACATGATTCTTCAAACAGCAAGCAACTCTTCTCAAAAAGATAACCATACAGTATTGGGTTAGGGATTGTAGCTGAAATAAACAGTGAGATCAAATCAAGCAAAAATAACAAATTATTTACTTATACATTATACTAATTACTGTCACTCTTATGCCAGAAACAGGAATGTGCAAAATTTCACTTTTCCAATTTATTAGTTGGTTAAGTCATTTTTTTCTGCGGTTTAAGTTTTCTCACAAACACAACATTTTTTGCAACATTGCAAAAAAAAAAAAAAAATATATATATATATATATATATATATAAAGTTATAAATATTCTAATGTTAAGTCTCAAAATTTTAAAATTATCACAATCATGTTTACATGATATAAATATTTGTGATGTTACATTTTCTTATTACTCATTAATATTTGCTTATTGTATTATGGAGCACCTTCTAGTACAATAACCCTAATATAATTTGCCTTGTAAGTTCTAAAAACATAGAAATTTGATCTGTTTTATGTTTGAACTCTTTTATAATGTCATATATTAATCATAAGATTTATTTGTTCTATTAATGTATTGTAGACATTAAACCATATTTTGGTTTCTAAATTTTGCTAATCGGTTGGAAAAGCAATAACGAATTTTGACAAATGGTCACATAAAAAAGAAAAAAAAATCATGAATTGGTCACAGAATAAAATAAATTTCATCAAAGGATTGCAAAAAAACATAAACTTTGTCAAAATAATGGATTAAAAAAAAAACGCAAATTTCATCGAAAGACCAGTAAGAAAATACAAATTTCAATGAAAGATTGAAGAAAGAAAACATGAATTTCGTCAATGGATTGTGGTAAAAAAATGTAAAATTTGTCGAAAGATCTTGTTAAAAAATGAAAATTTCATTAGAAGTTTGCAGTAAAAAGTGCAGATTTCAACAAAGAAATGTGATAGGAAAATAGAAATTACAATTGTGGGAAAAATATGCAAATATCGTGGGGAAAAAATTGCTAATTTTGTCAAAAATTACTGCTCTGTCCATATTTCCCAAAATTATAAGAAATAAAACATGCTTTTATAAGTCATAGAATCTTCACTTATAGAATCTTCACTATATTTTAAGCTTTCCTTCTTTATTCGAATATGGACTGAAGATGCTTACATGACATTTTTGAGCTGTAGCTATGCTACCATTTGCTTTAGCATAATGTGAAATTTAGAATTAGAAACCAATGATATAGTCCTTTTTCTAATCATAATCATACACTCTTTGAAAACAAAATAAATACAAGTATGCAGTACAAAACCTATTTTTACGTAGATTTCGTAAAAAATACTACCTATTGCAGTTGTTATCATGGCACGACTTTTGAAAAATTTCTTCATAACTTTTCATTATAGGACTCCAGAAACCCAAAACCACTTCCATTTAAAAAGTTTATATATATGTGTATTTATGCACAAAATTTTGTCCCCACGATAAAAGTAGCAATTATGCACAAATCGTCTTCATACTCGCCAAATACTTTGAAATAGTTAATATCTCAGCAGGGATTGAAAATGGGCAAAATCAGTGAAAGTTGGTGTAAATAGGGAAGCTTCGAAAATTTGAATTTCACCTTAACAAGGCTCTGACAAAACCAGATCTTACAAAACAATGATAAGAAAGAATAAACATTTTTCGATGTAGCAGTTGCCAAAATTAAAAAAAAAAATTCTTATTGCAACAATAACTTTATTATTATTGCAAGATTTGCACATGAAAATTGAAAAAAAATAATAATAACTTAACGAATTTAAGAAAAATTGAACCATAACTAATTTTTAGCAAGTTCTAAAAAGTTACATCATAACTTTTTTTTAGCAAGATTTCCATATCAAAACAGAAAATAAAATAAATAGCTTGACAGATTTTTTTTTCTTTTTTTCCAGCAAATATTACTTCATATTGGAAATATTATGGACAAAAAAGCAGGTGCATACATAATGTTATGTGAGTTTGCAAAAACATATTCAAGCATGATAAAAACCAGATTATGAAATTATTGATATATTTTAACTTTTTGGAGTTCTCTGATTTTGTGTTCGCCATTTCTAAATCTATTTCATATACATATATGCGTGTGTGTATATGTATATATCAGAATTTTCACAAAAGGTTTAGGTCACTGGAGCTCATTCTTAGCGATAAAACTAGATTTATCTATAATCCTGATTTAGGTTTTGCTGGGGAAATTTGTACCTAAAATTGAAATCTACCTCTGCCTGGAGGCTGAATTTTTTTTTCTCCTTTCATACTTTTCATTGATTGTGAGTAATATATTACTTGATCAATAAATATTTTAATAAAATGTTTCAAATAGGAGAGAAGTATATGTATCAAAATACATACATATATACAGGGAAACTTAATTTTATTGTATTGTATAGTAGGATAACTATACATGAGCATATATAAAAATTTATGAGATTTTCAATCTTTTTAGTGATGATTTTATGAGAAATTTTAATTTCCTGAGTTTTCTGTTCTTAAAATGCAAGGTGTAGATTATTCACAACCCTCTTCCCTTCCCCCCCCCCCCTTTTTTTTTTTTTTTTTTTTTTTTTTTTTTACAAGCATAAAAAAAAGCAATATATGAGTATTATATATGTTGGGTTACCAGATTACAAAAAAAAAAAACGTAGTTTTTATTGACACTAATTAATTTCACTTTTATCATGCTGTCAATCTATTTTGTTTGCCAGTAAAATTATTGGTAACTATTTTGTTTTAAAAGATATTATTAATTAATCGATTTAATCATTATTTTCCAACTGTATATGTACTACATTCAGCATTAGAATTTATTTTTAAAAAATCACTAGCAAGCGTGAGAATTTATAGAGCTGCAGGCATCATCACTGCATAAAACTCTAATAAGTCCCCTTAACATTTTAAGTGACTTCCCTTCCTTCTCCCTTGAACTTAAACTTATTTTGCAGTTATCTAAAAATTTCGACTAATAAAAAATAATAAATGATAAAATGTAAAGTTATAATTTGCTACAAATTAAATAAACAATAATAGTATATAAACAAAATATAAAATTATTAATTTTATTTCAAATTATTTCAACTGGCTAACTGGTTTGATATAATTTTTATTTGTTTATTAGGTCTTTTCTCGTGAACTGCTAAACTTTCCAAAATTGTGGTCCAATAGACTTTTTGGTGATTTCGGAGAAGCAGACCACTGAGGATTTTTAATGCTGACATTCTGTAAATATTTTAAAATACTTTTGCTGTATTATGTTTCTTAGTGAATTAAAAACTAATTGAATTGTAAAAACAAAACTATTCAAAAACATCCTACAATTCAATAGTGATCATAAAAATTTTAGCAAAGAGAACCATACAAAAATAAATGTTTGTATTTAAGCATAAAGGGAGATAATATAACAAACGAAATATTAAAACTTAAGCTTCAGATTACTAAAGTAAAATTTTCATAAAGTAGATTACTTATAATCTATAATAATGTCAAGTTCAGATGATCTAATGATACCCAATAATTCCCAATTGTGCAGTTAACACAACTTTCCCAAGATTCTTATCAACCTGATCAGAAACGAGGTGTTTTTATAATTGATGAGCAAGTGTACAATTTTGTTTTAACAAGAAGGGAAATTATGAACTAAGATTAAAAAGAAAAAAAATCTTGAAACAATCAAAAGACGTGGTAGTAAAATGGAAGAAATCATTGTATGGGATAAATTAAAATGTACATCGCACAATAGTCTTAAAAAACAATAGGCAGCATAAAACTTACAGAGATAATGTACAATATGACAACCTTAGAATAAATACAGTAGGTAATTATTATTATTTTGATGACTCAGTCTTTACATAATATATTGATGATTAAGAATCTAACTTACCTAAAACAGAAACCAAGCCCTCAACAGCTCCTAGAGCCAAGGATTTATCAGCTTCATCAACACATCTATGGTTAAAATAAATAAATACCGATTTTAAATATTTTTATAAAATAATTCATAGTATTTTATTTAATGTTAGAAGTCAATTTTTACAATATCTGCTAGACACAATGGCATGACCATTTTGACCAATGCAGTTATTTTATACTAACATTTGCAGTAAAATTAACTTTATTCAATTCAACAAAATCAAGTTTATAATTATTGTAACTAATTGAACATTAATGTATCTAAATCTTTTTTTATTTTTCCTGTATGCCAATTAGAAATGAAATTAGAGCTCTTTAACCCTTTCCGGCACACTGTGCTAGGTCTGGGATGCCTAATTTTAATTCCAAACTTGCAAATGGCACCAGTAATATTTTACTAAAATTTTGCTTTTACAACAAAGGATTAAATTAAGGATTTCAAAATATCTAAAAAATTCGTTTGTGAATTCCGGTGTCAGCCAATAATTTCTCATTTTATTACAGATTTTGCCCGTGCCGGAAAGGGTTAAAAAAGAAAAGCAGACAAAATTAACTGAAAACGAAAGTTGAAAACTTGAAATGGGTTTTTTGAAAAGTTAAATTTTTATCAAAAAAAGGAATATAATTCTTGCTTTAATTCAAAATTTTATTATCTTATAACCATGAAATTTTTTGAGTAGCTTTTCGATGTCTAGAGTGTAATGAATTAGAGAATTAGACCTAATAACTTATTTGTTGATACATAGCTACTTTTATGAAGAATTATACATAAAATTACTGAATTTTTCTATATATAATGGTATATAATCAGATGTATCTCTTTTAGATTTCTGTATATTGACTAGTTTTTATTTCATTACACTCAAGAGTGTCTAATATGTATATTTTGAAAAAAAAAAGATTTGAGTAACATGCATTTTTTATGAGCTAGAGCATTTTTATTTTTAAAAAAGGCTAAAAAAATGACCAAAATTCTTCAAAAATTCAAAAAGTTTTTTGAATATTATGTATATTTTTTAAAATTTTCTTTATTTTGTGTTAGATTACACTTAAAAATACCAAAAAAATGTGTCAAAAATAAAGGGTTTTTTTTCTTTTTTTTAAGTCTCAGAACACAATTGAATACCTTAACCAAAAAAAAAAAAAAAAAAAAAAAAAAAAAAGGATATCTTCTGTTGAAGAATTGTACATTTATGATCCATTCTTAAACAACATCTATAGAAAAGTAGACATGTCACTATCGCAGAATAATACACATACCCAGTAAAAAAAAATGTTGTCTATCAAGAAACTTGCCAAAAGAAATCTGGTATCTAATGATTCATAGGCCTTCATTTGTTAGTAACATTAACCGCTTAACATCCAGGATGTAAGATGCATTCATCTAGATTTTATTGTAAACAAATGCCAGACATACAGCACATATGTCCATGTGAAAGATGAAAATACACATTTACACCAAAAGCTGGTATATACATCCATATTTGAAAGAAAAAAAAGTCTGGGTGTCAAAGTGTTTATTAGGATACTGAAAATTAAATATAGTTCATTACAGTTCCATGCTTCATCAGAAAACATTCACTTATATTTTTTCAAATTTAAAATAATCATTTACTTAATGATTTTTTATTTTTTAATTCCTTAAAAATTTTCAAAATTTAACCTCATATTTAAAAAACAAGAGAAAATTTATAACCATAAACATCCTAGTTATCGACAATTTATTTAAGAAAAAATCCTTAAATAAATAAACAAAACAACAATAAATTAATAAATAGAATAACAAGTATTACAAATTTGCAAACAAACAATGGCAACAGCAAAATAAATAAATATAAAAAAAATAATACATTTCAAACAAATTTGTTTTAAAATGTTTAATCTGAACATGAAAAAACAATATCCGTTAAGTCTCTGCAAAACAACTTATAAATATAAATAAGACAAACATTAAATAATATATATACAACCTACAAATTGAAGGAATATAACTTTATTCATTATTGAAAGGTTTATTTACAGTATTTAATAAATAAATAATTAAATAAATAAAATAAATGGTGTTTTTATATTTTAACCCTTTTGGGTCTAAATTTTTTTTTTTTTACGTTCCATTTTTTTTTTTTTTTTTTTTTTTTTTTTTGATTTAAACATGAAAAGGTATTGCTCTAAAAGGCAAAAATTAAGTTTTATTAAAATATTTTAATTATTTAAGAAATTACATTATGTACTATTAATAATACAGTGGTCTTTCGAGGAACAAGTTATCATTTACGGGTATTCTATTATTAGTACAATAAGCTCAAAAAGATAAATGTAGTAAAATTTCTAATCGAAATTTTAATGTAAAAGATATATTTAACAAGTTGAATGTAGATTCTGCCATTGCAGAATTCAGTTTCGTCTCCGATTAGGAAAAAAAATCGATAGAAGTTTTTTAGAAGGGCGACCCCGTTTAGATTGCAATGAACTAACTTCATTTTTCTTGTGTTTATCAATATAATAGCAAACAGAACGGTGTGAAATACCCAATTGAATAGCAATTTATCTCTGAGACATTGGAATTGCGGAATAATAAAGAGATACAATTTGACGTTCTACTTCTTCATTGACTAGATTCATCAAAAACGGATTTTTTCCTTAGTTTAAACGCTTTTTTTATAGACTCTGAGTAAAAGGAAATGCAATTTAACAATAAAACGAGTGGAATCCCGTCGAATTCGACGAATGAAATGTTTAAAAGACCCGATCGATTTGGTTTTAAAAAAAGCAAAAGTAATTACATTATTGAATCAACATATAATAAATATATTTACAAAGTAAATGTCAAGCTTGCCAGTTACAATTTTGCATGCAAATATTCGCACATCTTCAGTTAAAATTGTGATCTGAGTGCCGGCGAAATCCAGAAATTTTATTTTATATGCACTCACGAAAAAATAGTTTTATTTAAAAAAAAAAAAACTAATTTCATTTTTACTGTGACATTATTTTCACTAACTGAAGTCATCTGAATTAATTCTCAATCTCAGTGTCCATAATGAAAAAAAATATTGAAATGTAACATCGGATACTACTAGGTTATCCCATCAACCAAAAAATTATCGCCAAACTATAAGATTAAATGCCAATAATGGATGATCGTGAATGTCACATTCAATGACATTAAATACGATTCATGTGTTTAAAATGTCATTAAGTGATTTTTATTTCGACTTATTATTAATATTTTTATTAATAATTCTACAAATTATTTGTTTTTTTGTTATTTAAAATAAAAATTACGTCAATATGTATAATTTGGCTATTAGTTTGGCGATTTGTATAATTTGGCAAAATGGGTCGACGGGATAACAGAGTAGTACCCAATATCGTTATTAGTAAAAATGCGATGTTTTAAATAGTGACGTCATTTTCTCTTCAAATGTTTTTTAAAAGTTACTGTTATTAGTAATATGAAAAAGGCATTTGTAATAATATTGTAATCCCCATTTATCTGGTTGCTGAATGACATCATTTTCCTCATTTGAAATTTCTCTTATTTTGCTTTAGACATTAATTTTTATCATAAATTATTTTCTGTTATTTTATTTACATTATTAATATTATTTCTCAGTAAATATTTTTTTTACCTCAATTAGTACATAATTATATGCAATCATTTTGGAAAATAAATTTTTATTATCGAGAGACAAGCTAAACTGTGTTGCCACCATTCTGAAAAAATGTCATGAAAAAGCTTTTAAAATTGAAAATAAAATATAAAAATGGAAAAAAATAACTAAAATGGGCACAACTACAAATAAATAGCTTTCATTTAAAAAAATAATTATCAAAATCAGTTGAGTAGAAAATTCAGGGCTGATGACACAACATTTTTAGCTTGTCTGAAAGAAATAGCATCGGAGGCTAATAATATGCAATTAGCATTATATAATTCGCAATAGTTGACACTCAATTCGCATTTCTAAACAGGATAAACCATTTAGAAATTGAAAAAAAAAAAAAAAAAAAAAAATGTTATTTATTGGGATATTCTGCTGATTTCTCTTATTTGGTATGAAAAATTTTGAAGCAACTCCTGTCACCATAGAAGTGTAAGTAAACGTTGCATTTTTCACAAAAAGATCTTCTAAAGTTACATCCTTCTAATTTGCACCTTTGCTGCACCCTGCTTCTTTCTGGCATATGGCCAGTATAATCATATCTTACATCCTCAATTAGGCGAAGTGATGGTTTCAACTTTTTTTAGATGGAATGATCAATGATTGGTGAATTACTGGACAATCATGTTTCAAGGCGTTTGTAGTTCGGTTTCTGAAAGCCAGCGCTTCAGCAATTGATAAAGTAAAGTCTAATAAATCTAGATTTCCTTATTTTCTTTTACAAATTACGGACTAATAATATTACATATCAATATTAAATGACAAAAAGAATGAGAAATATTGTTATAAAGCAAAAAATATTCAACCTAAGTCACTACAAATTTCATTTCTGTAAAAATTAATAAATACAATGTGCCTTATAGTGATACAATTCCTTTAAAGACCACTGCACTACTAACAGTACACATATTCAGAGATTGATAAATTGCAACTTTTGAATGGTTTTGTGATTACAAAAATTACATCAAACATTAGATTAGCTTCAATAACTTATTTTATGAAAATAATTTTAAATAATAATTCTAATTATTTATGATATCGATAGTGAAAGCAAATTCAAATGAACTACCATTGCTACACTTGCTCGACGTGCATTCGAAGTTCTATCCACCTTGAATGAGTGTTTCTAGACTTGTAGGGCTATATTTAAGCAAAAAAATTAAATGCACACTTTCAACAGAAGTCTTTAATATAGAATATAAGGCTCTTTGAAAACAATTACTAAATACTGGAAAAAAATGCTAGTTGAAAGATGATGTACTATTAGTAGTACACCAGATCCGAAAGGGTTAAGGAGGAAAGAAACTAAATAAAAAAAACTTTAAATAAGAAAATTTGTTCTTATTCAGAGATTTATTGATTTTTTACCCCTACTACTGTGACTAAAAAATCACATTACTGGCTTATAATGCTTTGTACCAAAAAATTTTTAAGCTAAGAAAGTACTTATTTGGAGATTTTTCTATACACTGCTAAACAATGCACTCATCTGAAAATGCCTTTTTACAAGCTTTAGAATGGTTTCTTAAAAATAAAAAATCACTTGAAGAATAGTTTATCAGAACATTTGCAATTTTTTTTTTTTTTTCACTTTTAAATTAATGTAGAATTTTTCTAGACATTGAAAGAAAAAATAAATAAATTGAAATTAAGATAATCACATAAACATTATTTTAACGACTCACAATATTACATTACCATACAGATTGACATGAATTACTAATTGTGTACAAAAGAGAAAATGCAAATTTTATTAATTGTTAGGGACACTAATCTAGATGTGATTACTACAGGAGAAAACTCTCACCAGTAAAACCGAATAGAAATGTTCATTTTATTTATTACAGAAATACTATAAAAATAAAGTTTTGAAATAAGACAAAAATTTCTATTAAAATTTACAAATATAATGTTTCCTTTTATTGTAATTAGATACCTTCCTTCTCTTTGGATTTGTCCTTAACTTTGCCTTTAATAATTTTCTATACAAATCATAGTCAAACAGTAACAAACATTAGACAACATGTAACAAAATTTTTTGCCTTTTAGAATTATAGACTTATGGATTAATAATTTTAATATAATTAATAATATTATTCTCATTACAAACAAAATTAAATTAAATGCAAATTAAAAAACAAATTAATTAAGCCATTAAAAAAAAATACAAAGTAAATCTACTATATAAAAAATAAATAAAAATAATAATTCAGTTCTTAAATGTATGAAATAAGAATGTGCTCTTAACATTAATAAAAAAAATGAAAAAAAAAAAAAACTTGTTGGTCACAAATCGTTTCAATAATCATGTCTGCAAGTGCTATGCTTTTATAATTAAAAAATGAGTAGGAAAATATGTCAGAAAATTTTACATTGTTAATTTTTTTTTTTTTTTTTTTTTTTTTTTTAATTCTGACAAATTGACGTAATCTATATATATATAAAAGGAATTCTGAGGATAATTGAGGCACAGGCGAAAGCAAATCTTGGCAATGCGCCAACTCGGTCCAGAGGAAGCAAATCTTGGCAATGCGCCAACTCGGTCCAGAGGTATAAAAGCAAGATAGAAAAAAACGCGCAGGTCTGTGCATTCAAGTACAACCACCCATATGTATATGCTGAAAGTTTGTTCTGACGCTCACCCGACGCACGTGGAGTGCCGATGGTCCGGGGAGAGTCACCGGGGGATCCGTCGCGAGCTGAGAGAGAAGCGTACCATACACATAAATTATTAAATAAACCTTCAAATTAAGCCCGGCGAAGCGGGCTGGGTATGCTAGTTTTAAATAAATTTCAAATAATTTCCAATGTATAATTTTTTTGTAAAATGAATTTGCATGCAAAATAGCAACAAATTTACTTGCAAAATGATAACATTTGATTTACTACCAATTATATTTAAGTTTTAGCTTAAAAGAAAATTATATACATAATGACCTTTAAAATACTTACTAAATTTGTTACAATTAGACTTACCTCAGTGTAATCAATACATTTCCAACACGAGCTGAAGAAGCCAATATTTTAGTAATAGTAATTATAATGATGTAAGGCAACACTTTGCTGCACACTCCATTACAAATGCCCTTAGTTGCCTGGACTTCAATTGTGCTATTACCATTGATACAAGAACAATTGCCAAACACCTAAAAATATGATATTAATGTGAATAATTTGTTCCATGAAACATATTTGAATAAACAGTTTAAATGACAGCAGAATTTACCGTAATTTTATCAGACCTGTACATATTATGGCATCCCGCTGAGCAAGCTGAAAAATGGCTAACACCATGTATATCACAGATTGGATTAAAACTAGTGTTGTTACAGGAACAAGGAGAATTGCAGTCTTTTGCTTCATGAAATCTAGGGAAAAAAAAGTGTCTTTTCAATGATTCAATTTTAACACAAATAATAGTTTTGTGTAACTAAAAATGAATATTTTACACATAAGTTAATTAAAATAAGGGTAATAGGGATCTTCATGAACAGATTTCCTATTCATGAAAAACAAGCCTAGCTACCAAAAACGCTGTTCAAGTCAATGGTATTTAAATACCCTGTTTCTGCAAATTTAATGTTTTTCCATAAGAATTGCTGCACATACAAAGTACTCCATGAATTGAAAAAATAAAATGAAACATCAACTTTAGGACAGCAATAAGTTATTTGAAGCAAGGTTTTATTATTAATATTTTTTAATATTCTACAAAATGTTATGTTCAGAAACATGCGAATAATGAAATCATAACATTTTATATTTTTTAGGATAATTTTGGGAAAATAGGTTTTAAAAAGGAAAAAAAAAACTTTCAATTAGTTTTCAATCTATAATTTAGCTAGGATTTAAATTGAGCTGTTAACTTAAAATTCACCATAAGACAATTATTATGTGTAACACAATAAACATTTAGATATTATTATTAAGCATATTATTCAGATGGCAACTAATTAACAACAATAGAACATAATTGCAAAAAACTAACTTTGGCACTATAATCCATTAAAAATCACGGCCTACAATGCCCTGCCCATTTTTTGACTGAGGATCCAATAATGAATGCATATGTCTTGGTCAAATGGTCAGCCAAATGCAGGAACCTCAGAGAATCTCAATGCACAATAATAACATCACATAGTAACATTTTACATGGCCATATAAAATAAATTATGTACATGAATGATAACTACCAAAAATGAAAATACGTTTAATTTTATAACAAATATGATTTTTAAGTCTGGCTATGCATATTAGGGTGGGCCGAAAAAAACTTTTTTTCGATTTTCGATAATGGCGGGTGCGGAAAAGTGGCCACTGGTGGCACCCAGTTCACACAAAAAATTTGAGATTTTTTGGACAATTCCTTACCCTGCCGCAAATGGCTTGAAGTTTTGCCAAAATGCTGATTTTTGAACTTTTTTATTAAAAATTTTTAAAATATTAAATTAAGTTTATTTTGGCTGTATTTACTTGGAAAGGCATATTTAACGTATCTAATGTTTAAATAAGTTCTGATAATGCATTAGTTTAGTGCTATGTTCTTTAAAAATGTACAGATTTGAACTTGTTTTGCGTTCCGTACCAACGCGAAACAACCGAGAACTCCTCGCGTGGATGTCGTAGCTGCACGCCGAGTTTTTCTCGCCTATAAAAATCGGCTGATTTAAAATACACATAGCAATTAAATAATGCATTATCAGAACTTATTTAAACATTAGATACGTTAAATATGCCTTTCCAAGTAAATACAGCCAAAATAAACTTAATTTAATATTTTAAAAGTTTTTAATTAAAAAGTTCAAAAATCAGCATTTTGGCAAAACTTCAAGCCATTTGCGGCAGGGTAAGGAATTGTCCAAAAAATCTCAAATTTTTTGTGTGAACTGAGTGCCACCAGTGGCCACTTTTCCGCACCCGCCATTATCGAAAATCGAAAAAAAGTTTTTTTCGGCCCACCCTAATGCATATTAAAAACTGAAATAAAAGGGTAATCTAACAGATAATGGTCATATTCTAATAAAATTTATACAAGACAATATGCAAATTTAGTAATAAACAAACACAGTATTGTTACTGGTGCAACAATTCTAACATAAACTACAGATCAAATTGAATAAACTAAATATTTCCCCCCCCCTTTATATTAAAGCTAATTAAAAACTTTCATCAAAATAAATCTTTTTAGATTGTCCAGATTTGAAAATATATGGCTGAGGCTATAATTTTTTAGGAAAGAAAAAAAAAAAATCACAAAACACTTTTTTTTTCTTTTGGCAAATATTGATAAAACAGATAGTTTTAACAATACTATATTTAAGCAAAATCACATTTGTTTACTAACTAAAATAGTAAAAAAAAAAAAATTTTATAACAACAATAAAAAATAAGTAATTTAACAAATTAAAAGACTATTAGGAAAATGATATTTCAAAGACTAAAATTTTAAAGGATGATCATAATGAGTAATATATTATGATGCCATGCATTAAACATTAATATTCAAAGACCAATGATTAAAGAAAAAGTAGTTTATAAATATATAACTTTAACAGTTTAAAATGTGCATTTTCATTGGATGGAGTTAATCAGACTGACTTCTGAACGCCTCCTATTACCTACGACATGGATTAACCATTAATATTCCAGGACCCATCGCAAACAAATTTTAAATGAAATTTTACATTTTTTGGAACTGTAATTTTTTTAACTTCTAAACATCACACATTTAAAATTTTTACACCAGTACGTAGTGAAATAAATGCACTTTTAAATGAAATTTGTTTTCAAATTATTATTTTTTCTATGTTTTTGTTATTTTTTATTTATTTATTTATTTATTTATTTTATTTTATTTTTATTTTTTTTTTTTTTTTGTTATTGTGCTAATAAGGTGTTCCATTTTTGGACATTAAACACGGACCAATCAGAAAACGAATAAAATGAAAAACAGGAGTACTTTATTTTTGGACATTAAACATGAACCAATCAGAAAATGAATAAAATAAAATAAGTTGCTGAATTCAACCAATAAACAGATATATTTCAGATTTCACCATTCTTTACTGAGGACAACAACTATTTTCCAAATAGTTAAAAATAAAAAAAAAAATTACAAAAAGATATCTTTATTGGCAGATTTTAATAATGCACCAGAATCATAAGATACAAATACAGAATAATGTTACATTTAAAAATGCCCTTAAATCTCACACTATAAAACTTTTTTAAGTTAAATCTAAACTATATACAATTAACTTCTTTACAATTACTAAAATAAATAAATAAATAAATAAAGCTTTGAAGCATTTTATAAATTTAACTCTGATGAAATACACCTCAATTTTTGATCACCTCTTGAACAAGAGACCAATTTTACTTGACCTATTTTTCATCCAGCAGGGCCTTATTGAATGGGCAAATCGGGACTTTACCCATGGGCCCCAGACGTTAAGAGGCCCCCAAATCAGTTACAAAATATTTACTTTCTTTTTCCAATTTCAATTGATTCATATGTTGAAGTTTTTAACTTCATCTTACAGTAATATAACAAATTGCTGAAGTTATATAAAAGAGTTTTGTTCTGTGCTAAGGGAAAAAAAGGTTATTTCATTAATTAAGGTATTTAATTTAGAATTGACAGAGCTCAGAAATTTCTTCTATTTATATCCAAGGTGCAAAAATATGTTTATACTTTACACATACACATGAGTGATCATCAGTTCTATTTGAATAGCATTGCAATGATTCGAAAGGGGCTCCCTAATTTATCTTTGCCCAGGGCCCAAATTAGTCATGATCGGGGCCTGCCACCCAGTTATTATATTTTTGCATATTTACACTAAATTTTTAAATGGTATAACCAGGTTCCTTAGTAAAATATGCTTTGAGTCAACCACACTGAGTCCTACACAGGGTTAGCAACTTTTTACCATAAATGGAAAAAATCATTGAAAAAACCTGGTAAAAACTGTCTCAGCAAAAATAGGTGTAAATACTTTTTTTTTCCCTCAGAAAAAAAAAAAAAAAAAAAAAAAAAAAAAAATTCAAGGGAAAAAAAAAAGAAAGAAACTTAATACAGTAGACTCCCTCAAATCCGCACTCCTAAAATCCGCATATAATTTACGGATGTAAACAATGAAACATTCAGTTCAGATGTAGGTGCAAAATTTGACTCTTTTTTAGTTTTATATCAACTCTATACATTTTTTAATTTGTAATTTTTGTTAAGTTATTGAATTCATTTTTTTTTCATGAAGAAAGAATAATTTACTTCTGAAAAAATCAAGATGTTGCTGATATCATTGGTAATCATAGTCTTACCAAATTATTTATGTATTAATCAAGCTTTTTTAGTTATTAAGTCTAGCTAAACCTGAAATAAAACTCTTATTTTATGATCCTGATGTAAATTAGAAATGTAACTTTATGAGGCACATTTCATTGACTAATTTTGGGAAAAACACATTTCATCTTTGTAATGAATATTTAGTTGTACATTATTGATTATTAACTTGACCTTTGCTTTTTGTATTTAAATCATTTTAAAAATTATCTAAATATTTATTATTTTAGTTTATTTACTTATTTTAATATTTTAATATATTGTAGGCAATCATTATACTTTTGATTTCATTATTAATTACATTCAAATTACTTTTAAAAGAAATATAAACAACGCAATGACCAGAAATCCGCAAAACCTCTGGTCCCAAGCTGTGCGGATTTGAGGGAGTCTACTGTACTTAGTTAAAAAATCAATATTATAAATTTATTTTTAAATTCTCAAAATTAAATAAGTGTAACTATGCATTTTATGAAATGTAATGAATGTAATTTTTCATTCATTTCTTGTAGTTTAAGAGTTTAACAAAGGCTTAAACTACATATTATTGCATATTTATGAAATTCATTACACATAAAACAAAAGTAGCAAAGTTATATAAAACTTTTTGATAATTAAAAAAGTATTAATGGCTGACAAATTGCTTTATCAAAATAATAATATATCTGATTTTTAATTTGGTTCCTAAATACGTAAGTATAAGACTAAATCCCACCTATTTTATAAAGATTTAAAATATGTAAAAATATTTAATTAATTATGTTTATAAATTGGAAAGTTAAACAAATATTAAAATGTTAAATGATATTATTAAATTTAGTTGCTTATACTATTGTTATCTTTATAAGCTAATAGAATGTAATTACACATTAAAGACAAATGAGAATTTGCCATCTTTGCCGATTTTTTTCTTCTTTGCTTGGATTTTTCCCAGTTTTTGCCACTATACTGGCAAAAAATGCAAACCTTGATCCGACATGAATCGATAGTCCTTAAAAAGAAATGCATTTCTCCCCAGTTTGAAGCTCACACCTCAAGTTCATGGGGGTTAAGACTCTTAGTTCCTGTTTTGGAAAAGGGTACATTGTACCGAAATTACTCGTCAGATTTCAACGAAAAAAATACGAGACATATAATATTATTAAATGAATAGTTGGTAATTTTCCAGGTTTTTTTTTTTTCTCAACAAAAGAACAAGTTTTTAAAAATGTTTCTTGTTTTTAATTGAGCATTAAGAGTCTATTGAAATATTTGAGTGACCACCTTAATTCTTTTGCTTAAAATAGTACAAGGTATGATGTATATTTGGTCAGTTTCAAATTTCTACATAAGATGCATCATAAAAAAAATATAAATAAATAATTTAAAAAAAAAAAAAAAATACTAAAAATTTATTTCAAAGGGATGGTAGGGGAGGTTGTTCTATACCAATCTTGCATTTATAATTCAAACGTATTTTATACTAGTTTTAAATCAATGCAGGGTGCATAGAATATTACAGAATATATCAATCCTAAAATTTACAGATGATTATCACCGTTAACGCCTTCAGGGGCCTCATCTGAAGCATGCAAACGGTTCATTTTAATGCCCAAATTTCAATTGGCACCAATCATTTTTAGTACAATTTTGATCTTATACGTAAAGAAACAATTGTAATTAGTTTCAAATAAATTTGTTCATAAATTGTGGTGTGAATTAATTAATTGATCATTTTTGGAGCACAAATGCCTTGCTCTTGAAAGTAATAACTACAAAAAATACTTTTTTTACATATAAAAACAACATTGATCGTTTTGACTTTTTAGAAAAATTGTCTGTCCTGCCCAAATTTTAAACAGACTTTTGAATGTAGGAAACATAAATCCTCTTATTAATGAAGACAGCAATGAAAATGGATTGTTAATTATTTTCTAAACACACTAAAAAAAAAAAAAAAAAAAAAAAAAATCAATAATATTGCTTTTTTTTAATAAAAAATATTTTTTGTAGTTAATGATAATAATCCGTAATGAATTCCATTATTAATGTATTCTGTAATATTCTGAGCACCCTGTGTTCATTTGAAACTAGTAAAAAATACATTTAATTTTGTGTTTTTGTCTAAATTCAAATATTTTTCCAATTATTATGCATTATTTCTTTAGAACAAATATCATTAATTTAAGTTTTAAAAATATAACTTCTAAAACAGCAATCTTCTGAAGAAATTAGAGTTATGATTCATAGAAGAACGATTTTAGGCATCAGCCAAATAGAGGCAGAGTGGTAACTAGGGTTTGTAAATATTATGATATTTTTGAAAATATCCAAAATATTCGATATTTTGATACATATCCGATATTTTCATAATAGTCAATCTGTCAATAGTCAATGACTGCCGATAATAAATATTTTCAAGCATGTAAATTAAAAATGAAAACATATTGACTAAACTTTTGATTAAGCTTGCACTTAACATGAAAGCTTAATCAAACAATATATTAAAATAAAAGTACTTTTTTAAAACTTTTCCTTTATCACCTAAAACAAACTTGAAGATTAACTTATTGAAAAAAGAAACAATTTGTTTTATACACTTACATAAAATAACAATAAAAAAACTACAGGATTCAGTATCAATTATCAAGAAATCAGAAATTTATAAAATAGAAATTTAAATACAATTTTTTTTTTTTTTTTTGGAAAATTTTTAACATAAATGTGAGCTTATCTTATTTTTTATTCCCTAATATGTTATACTGTTTAACACTTTATAATTTAAATTGTGAATTAATGACAATTTGATCTTCCAGAACTTTCTTCATGAATTTTTAAAACCTTCAACAGACAGGAAATTCTGAAAATTTTTAGGGTTGCTTATAATTGGAACATTTGTAAAATAGATAGGTAAAATTAGGATAGTGAGGGGGTATATTTAGAATTTTTAAGTTTCCCAGGATTTAAACAGCTTGCAAAATACATGAATGGGATTACTTTTAGTACTTTATGGTACATTAGAAGATTTATGCAATCATTTAATAAGTTTTAGAAGGATTTTTCTAATTAAAATCAGCTAAGTTCGATTTTATAAGGATTTTGTGCAATATTTATAACTGCACTCGTTTATATGAAATATTTTTTTTGTATTTTATCATATTAGAAAATGTACAAATATAATGTTTTTAGAAAAGAAATATTTTCTAACTGAAAATCCCCCCCCCCCCCCAATATTTTAATACCAAGAAAGTAAAAAAAGATGCAAAGGAATAAGAGATCATTCTTTTAAATATATTTTTGTTTTGTGCAACCAATAATGCTCTTGCAACAAGATAAACTATCTATATCTCATTCTAAACTGTAATGCAAATGATTGATGCATAAAATTAAAGGTTAATAAAGTTATTTTAATGGTACTTTTAAGTAATGTCAGAGCATAAAGAGTTAAACTAAATTAAACCAGGACAGATTCTTCTCTAATGAAGATGAGTATAACTGATTATCTCAATCAGACAATTTATCGTTCATTGTTAGTTTTGAGTTAATTATGCCCCAAATAATTCACATTTAACAGTAAAAAAAAATTTCAAACAAAAAGTTTGGAAAATACACTGTTTTTCCTTCACTTAAAAAAGTCACTAATAGAGACAAAAGTTCTTTATCTAGAAAACAACACAGTCAATAACAATTCAAAATTTTATTTACACATGTTTTGACTGAAAAAATCAAAAATACAAGTATCTTGCAAAATGAAATTTTGAAAATAAATATCGAATAATATAAAAATATTGAAAATATCAAAAATTTTGATATTTTTAATATAAATTCCAGTCGAATAATATGTCCATTTAAATATATCAACTAACCCTGTAATAATAACATGTAGTGATTTCGTATTACAGTTTTTATTTTCATGGTTTCTATACCTTCAAATGATTACTACCAACAGCATAGCTTCATATGTAAACAGTACATAATATTGTGCATACAGTTGCAATTATTCATGCAATGTAAAACAACACCCCCCCCCCCACATACATACACACTTCCTTAAATAAATTCATAACTTATCATATATAATGAGCTCAAGTTAGAAAGTTGAAACCCACCGAAAATATTAATCTTACTTTGACAGCCATGAATATTGATTTTTAATTATTTTCAAAACTGTTGAAACAATCAATGTTATTGCTTATTTTATCTTTTAATTAATAATATTATTATTATTTATTTATTATTATTATTATTATTATTATTATTATTATTATTTGTAGTTAACCCCTTCAGAACAAGCATCTTTTATAAAATTTTTAATCTTATATCACCAATTTTCCAAAGCAGAAATTTTTATCAAATTGAATATGGAAAATGCAAGGATTAAACATGGCAAAATTTACAATAAAAATTTATTGGAGAAAATGATCAAGGACTCTCTGGACACCTAATGCAGCATGTATAGCAGTCGCTTGCCGCCAAGGAATTAACGGCAACAATCAGTTATGAATCACATGATTATTATATTCAGTAATATTCTATGTACACTGCACTGATTTCAAACTGGTACCAAATGCACTGGATTTTTAAATGTATGTGAGATTGGTGAGAGATATCCCCCCCCCAATATACAGAGTTTCCCCCAGAGGGTTTCAGGGGGGCGCTCCGCCCCTCCTGCCCTTTAATTTAAAAAATAGCGCCCCTCTTGCCCCTCATCCAAAAACTAGCGCCCCTCTTGTCACTCATTCAAAAAATAGCACCCTTCTTGCCCCGCATTTGAAAAAACAGTCTTTCAACAATAGTTAAATGATATCTTTTGAAGAAATTTGCCACTTTTTGTGGTCTTTTAACAAAAATAGCAATTTTTGCGATCTTTTCACAAATTTTTTGTTTTTTCGCGATTTTTTAGTAAAATCCGCTGGTTTTTTTTCGTTTTTTCATTTTTTTGACAAAAGTTTTTATTTTTTCTCGATTTTTTGATCAAATTCCTGTTTTTGAACGATTTTTTAATCTCTAGATTCTAGATTCAACTCTTAAAAGAGCCCTGAAAAATGTAAAGAGTGCCCTTTTCAGAACAGTAACGCCCTGCCCCTTTTTAAACCTGGGGGAAACTCTGAATATATATATGTAATGATTCGACGAGATCGATGTTCCATAACAATGTACAAGTTCCAGTGGCACACCATCTATGAGGCAGAACAAATTACTACTACCAAGAATCAACAGTGGGACGAGCTGAGCAGTCGCTCCGGCAATTTGACCAGCAGTGGATGAGTTTATTGGGCTATTTCCCCATAAGAAAGTTCAATCAAGCAGTCTTTAAATTAATTTTATTAGAACTCATAAATAAGTTAAGTTCTTTCACGCAATCACCTTGGCACTCTCATCGAATAACTTCCACTTCACCAACTCCGTGATTAAGCTACATTCCACAATATTAGAATTTTGGGGAGAAAGAAGAAACAGCATCCTAATAATTTTTGAAAGTCAATCGCATTCTCGGGAAACATGACATGGCTTCCGAGTAGTTTTTTAAGAAAAAATGCATTCTAATTCAGCGGAGCAATAAAACGCGCGTCTTGATAGTTTAAAGAAAAGGTGCATTCTACTCTCCTGAAAAGCCAAATGAAAAAATCATTTTCACGACAAAACTAGCGCCCTCCTACTCCGCGTCAATCATTTTAAAAATCCAATCAGGATGGACTCGAGCCTCTAACGGACAAAATGATCAATTCTAATTGGCCGTAATAGGCGGTCTATTGGCAAGAACTATATTTTTTCCTCGGAACACTAAGCCCTTTAGCAACGCGTAGTAACACTTGTCACGCGATGTTAAAAAATAAAAAATAAAATTAAAATCGCAGGAATATGCCAGAAAGTAAAAAGCTTACGAAATACTTCCCGCCTTTTTGAGAAGCAAGAAATAATTTATTAATAACTAAAGTAAGAAAAAGAATTTTAGCTGTTACAAGTTACGAAACTAAGATTGAAATATGTTCCACAAATTTAGAATTGAAGCTAAGAGAGAATAAAAAAAAAATGGCGCAAATTTTTTTTTTTTAATTTTATTACAAATCCCCCCTCCCAGAAAGACGGGTGAAAAAGTAGGTCTGAGACCTGCAATTTCACAGAAAGGGAGATGATGCAGACTTAGCTCACGAAGTTGTTGATATGAGTAATAATAATTAGATACTGAATAAAAAAAAAATTTAAATTAATTTCTCTTTTTTATATAAATATAGAATTCAAATTTAAAAACACCAAGGTGATGCGTGGAATAACTTCAAATTTAAATACAATAAAATAGGCTTCAATACAAATACAAGATATAATCTTGTTTAAAGTACACATCAAAAAGTAATTTGAAAATATAAGCAATTACCCATAGTAATAACATAAAAATGAAACATAAAAATGAAAAACAATAACGTTAAATTCTTTTTTAACAATGTCAAATCTAGAAATCAATTTTTAAAAGTTTGTTTCAAAAATCCTCTTAAAGTCATATTTGGAATGGCATAGTTCATTACCTCATTTCAAGGATGTCTAATTCATTTAACTGTCCAAATTCATCAGCTAACATTATAATATTAGTTCAGTTTTTGTGTGAGTAAGTCCTTGAACATTCATAACAGTTCCATTTTGGAATCTTTGTGAAAATACTTTTATAATTGTATTTTTAATTAATAACACATTTTATAATATAGTAATAATAAAATTTAACAATGTAAATAATAAACAATATAATTAAGAAACATAATAAGGAAAAATATCAATAATAATAAATATCATAAGTGTAAGTAAATCTCATAATGGGTATAAGTAAATCTCTTAATAAGTAATAATAAATATCACAAAAGACATTCTTTAAATACTTAATCTCGTTTATCTCATCTCATATTTTTGGGATGAAATATAGAGAAAAGTGGAATAAAATAAAAAATGCAATCAACTATGAAATCATTTACTTAATCTGGTAATCCGAGTACAGGATTAAGTAGGAATATGTACAAAAAAAAAAATTAAAATATAATATGATAAATTAAAATAAAATAAAGATAAATAAAAATTTTGTTCATGTTTGAGAATGCACACACCTTTAAACTACTAAGATTCTTAAAAAGAAATATTAATAAATGATAAAAATAAAAAACAAGATCTATTCATGTCAAATAATTACGCAATAAATATTCTCTCGGTGTGATAAAACATTGCAAGATGCAAGTAGGAAAGAGAAAAAGAAACAAAATTATATTATAATTGACATGTACTTGGACTGGAATGCAGAAGCAAAGAAAGAGAGAAAGAAAAAAAAATATATTAAAATAAAGTGATAAAAATTTTGTTACTTGGCAAATAATTAATTTAATAATTGATAGATTAAATTTAATATTACAAATAGGTTCAGTTGAAAGAAAAAAAAAAATATATTCTAAGTAGAGTAATTCAGTACAGAATAAGAAATTTCCACTTTGTTCGTCTATGCCGGCATAAATAAACAAATATAAAAATTTCCAGACAAGTGACACTCTCGCTGCAGTCAAGAGATATCATTGCCATTCTGTGAGAATTACAGGATATTATCTGAATTAAAATATGAAAAGAAATTTACTGTTTAAGAGAAAAAATTATAAAATGATAAACTAGAGATATAGTTTAAGCTACAGTTTTTACCTGAGTTTGTTGTTGTTGATTAGGGGGTTGTTGCTCATGACTTAATTTAAATTTATCAGGGGAATAATAAGGCCTTAATTTAGATACATGTACTATTTCTGAACTTTTGAACTGGTTTTGCCTATCAATTTCAAAATTTACTTCGGATAATTTGTTAAGAATTTTATAAGGGCCACTAAATACTTGTGACAACTTTCTAGTATTAGGGTACTGAAATTCTTCATAGATAACTAGATCTCCTATTTTAAATTTTGGTTCGATATAATCTTTATCATAATATCTTTTATTTTTTAAATGAAATTCATCAGTTCTTGTTTTAGCAATTTTAAGTGCTTCATGAACAGGGGGATAATAATTTTGTTGTAAGGGGGAGTCATAGGGTAATTGGCCAAAAAGCAAGTACGCAGGTGGAAATTTGGTAATAGAATGGGGTGTATTATTATATTCATTAATTACCTCAGTTAAAAGCTTAGTCCAGGGAATTTTAGAGGTAGTGGAGTTTACTTTACATTTTAATCTAGTTACTATTGTCTGATTTACTCTTTCACATTTCCCATTCGTTTGTGGATGATGGGCAGTGGTCAAACGTTGTTTAATATTATGATTTCGCAGGAATTTTTTGAATCTTGAAGAAGTAAAAGCAGCATTCCTGTCACTAAGTATTTTTTGAGGGGACTGTACACTTGAAATCTTACTAAAACAGAATAATTGTTGAGGGATTTTGATATTGAAAATTTGTTTCAGACAATTTGTATAAGTTTCTGTAGTGACACTTTTGGAAGGAAATGCCCAAACATATCTTGTGGCATGGTCTATTATAATATGGAGATATTTTTTTGTAGAATTATAATAATTGAACCCTCCTACAGTATCAACAGACAGACAGTCAAAAGGTTGATCTGTAGTGGGCATAGCTTGTAATAAGCCAAATTTTTTCTGTCTAGGTTTTTTATTTTTCTGGCAAATATCACAGTATTTAACAAAGTTAGTAATGTCTTGGGTCATATCTGGCCAATAATAGTTAGGAGAAATTAAATTTTGCATTTTTTGAACACCAGGGTGACCAAACTGTTCATGAGCAACATTAAGCAATTTTTTTCTTAGGGACATGGGAACTACCACTTTACGAAAACCTTTTCTTTTAACTATAATCAGTCCATTGTCATTAATATAATTTGATCCACACACATTTTCTTTTTCTTGCATCTCAATAATCTCTTTAACGTCAAGAAGAAAAGTAAGGGGCTTACAAAAATGAGAAATAGGGTTTCGGGACAACATGTCGGCTTCGACATTTGTAGATCCCTTTAAGTACTCTATTTTGTAATCGAACATACTTAACTTCAATGACCACCTAAATAATCGACCTCTTAAATGTTTGACATTTTTTAACCAAACAAGAGATGCATGATCAGTATGGATGGTAAATTGTACACCGTGAAAGTAATGATAAAATTTATCTAAAGTATCAATGATAGCAAGACACTCTAGTTCGGTAATGAAATAATTTTTCTCATAACTTCTCAATCCTCTAGAAAAATAAGCAATTGGATGTAAAAAGTTATTATGGTCGGGTTGTTTAAGAACTGCACCTACCGCTACCTGAGAAGCGTCAACAAACATGTGTAGGGGTAATTTTGGGTCATAAATCTTTAAAATTGGTTTAGCAATGAGGGCATCTTTTAATTTTTGAAAAGAGTTTTGACATTCAGTATTCCATTCCCAAATAGTATCTTTCTTAAGTAATTTATTTAGGGGGTGTCTAATTTCAGCATATTTGTCAATAAATTTATGATACACATTTATAGAACCAAGAAATCTTTGTAATTCTTTAGTGTTAGTAGGAGGTTTTAATTTTTTAATCGTTTCTATATTAGTATTAGCTGGAGTTAAAGTTCCATTTTGGATTTCATACCCTAGAAAATTGATTTGTTTTTGAGCAAAAGTACATTTAGATAATTTTAATTTAATATTTTCTATTCGGCATAAATCAAAAATTTGGATGAGATGCTGTATATGTTCATCTATTGATTTAGAAAAAATAATTACATCATCAAAATAATAACAAGCAAAGTCTATTTTATATTTTGTAAGAATTCTTCTAATTGTCCTGTTGAAAATTGGGGGGCCTACCTTTACACCAAAGGGGAGAACATTCCATTCCCAGAGCCCACAATTAGTAGTAAAGGCTAACTTTTCGGAATCGGCTGGGTGAATAGGTATGTGCCAATAGCCTGAGGCTAAATCTAGTGTAGAGAAATATTGGGCACCACTTAATTTGTCTAAAATTTCATCTATTCGGGGTAAAGGTTCAGCGTCATTTTTCATGATAGAATTTAATTTTCGGTAGTCAACACACATTCGGGTTTTTTTACCTTCATCTCGTTTATTTACTAACGTAACTGGAGAAGAGTATGGGCTATAACTTTCTTTAATTAACCCAGCAGCTAATAATGATTGGATTTGCTGAGATATTTCTTTTTCATCAGCAGTGGATGTACGATAAGGCCTCAAAGATATTGGTAGGTCAGATTTAAGATAAATACGCTGAGGTTCAATATTAATTCTCCCTACATCATATTTATTTTTCGCAAAAATATCTAAATAATCCCTTAAAAGTTCCCTTACATTTTTATTTTGAATAGCATTCAGATCCCCCAATAGATTATAATCATCATTATTAGTTCGCGACAAGGATTGAGGAGTTATGGTATTTCCATAATCGGGTTGCACAGTAGTATCATTTTTTATAATATCAAAATGAAGCAATTCTAAGTTATCACTGGATATGTTGACATATGGGTTTAACGAAATATTGTCTTGTAACACCTGGCTTTTTGCACAATCAATTTTCAATTTAAATTTGGCACAATCAGGTAAACCTAAAATAGCATAGTCCAAATCAAGTTGACTTACTAAAAAATTAACATATCTCTTTATATTACCAAATTTAATACATAATCGACAAGATTTATTAATTGTAAGAGTTCCTTGTGCCTGTCTGATAGTAATAGGGGTAACATTATGTAAATTACCATTTAAATATCGAACAAATTTGAGGGGTAAAATTGAGACAGTTGATCCACTATCCACCACACAATACACTTTGTTATTGCCCACATATCCAGGGATAAATAATTGTCAGACATTATTAGTAGGGGGTGGTTGAATATGAGCAGGAGTTTGAGCTTGACAGGAATTTGTGTTAAATATACAACTCCTCTCCCAATGATATGCATTTTCTATGCCTCTGTTTAAACATACTCTGCACGGACGACTAGGGTAATTGTTTTGATAATGAGTTGCAGGCATTCTAGGAGTGAAAAACCTAGGATTAAAATTTTGGGATGGATTGTTTGGAGTAGGTCGAGTCCAATGTCTGGGCTGAGGATTGGGATTGTGCATTGGTCTAGTTTGTTGAAAATTTCTGTTGCCGTTATTAGAGGTATGATTTGGAATCGCTGCTAATTGTTTAGCAATGCGAAACCATTCACGAGTATTGGAAGGAGGGTTAACCATCAAACAATTTTGATACTCCGGCTGAAGGCCATCAATTAATCCCTGTATAATTAAATTTTCCTCAAGCTGAAGTTGCCTTCCAATCTCAACTTTCTTTCTAAAATAAGAATCCAAATCACTTAGATCATTTAACTTTAAGGAAGTAAATTCAGAAAATTTTGGAACTCTAACTTGAATGAATTTTTCACTTAAAATCTCGACAATTTCTTCATAAGTAGCACAATCCAAACAATCATTTATATAAGTTTTTAGCGCTTCCCCCTTTAAATATTTTGAAATATTTTGGTGTTTCCACTCATTATCTTTCTTTTCTACCGAACATTCTCGATCAAAATGTTTAAACCATTTAAATATATCCATGCCCGACCCAAATTCAAAAGGGACAATATCAAGTTTATTTTCTGACATTTTTTCTTCTTTTACTAATCCTGACCTTAGTAACATGAAAGAAGGATAATTCATATGGAAAATATTTAAATGCTATACTTCAATTATTAAAATTCAATTACTATACTTCAAATACCTCAATAAATAATAATAAAAATAAATAAATAATAAATAAATAAGTAATAAAATAATAAATATCGGGTTTCCATACATGGGTTTGGTTTAGGTTTGGTTTATTTTTGTCGTCCGATTATCTACGCTAGGGATATAGGACCAAGGGGGAGTGCCCTTCGTGGGGGTCTTTCTAAGGGAACCTAACCCGTATTTACGCAAGGTTCGAAGAAAACCACGAAAACTCCGAACGGTTAGGCCGACAGCCGCGATTGGGTTCGAACCCAGCACCTGCCGTCTACCAGTTGAGAGGTCCGTACCTCTCGGCCACTGGTGGGGCATTCCATACATGGGAAATAACAAATAATTTTAAAAACAAAAATACTTTTCTTTACGTATGGAAAATAAATTTTGCAACAGAGTATTTTTTTAACAACAAATTGATCCATCTTTCGATTTAAAAAAAAAATAACACCTTTAAAACTAAATAAAATTTCTATGAGCAGAAAATTTTAATTAATTATAAATTAAGAACAAATTTATTTTTTAATATCTGTAATAAAAGAGAGAAAAAAAAATCAAGAATTTAAACAAAGAAATTATCATTAAATTTCTTAATCAATAAAACAATAAAATAATAAATAATAACTTACAGACATGTTCGATGTGGCCTTGTTCAAATACCTAATTTTTTATTAAACTAAACAAAAATAAAGAACTTCGTAGATACGACTCACAGGTGTAAATTTCAATTATCTTGTATTACTGATGGAATCTACCGTAGTTTCGCAACCATACAGCAGGTGTTCATTTATTATGAAATGAAAATTTATCAAAATATTTATGCACTTTTACCTAGAAAATACAGTAAATAAATAAATAAAAGAAAATGATGTTGAATTGATTTCATGCAGGTGATCTTTTGTAATTTTTATTTTGCATATCTCACAGTTTGGTTGCATATCTCACAGTTGAAAAGTTTCTCACTAGAATGCGAGGTATATTTCACAATTAAAATATTTGTAGATGTAGATACCACACATAATTACAAACAAAACTTTATAAGACGATCTTTTTTCACAGATTGATTCATGTCGGTTCAAGATGAGTAATAAACAAAGGCCGAAGTTCCAGCAATTAGTTTCAAGCTCGGCAAAAATGGCACGTGCACACACAGCGTTGCGAAGAATTCTCTAGAGACGTATGCAGGTTCATTTAAGAAATCCTGCCGGCTAATATGTAATGATTCGACGAGATCGATGTTCCATAACAATGTACAAGTTCCAGTGGCACACCATCTATGAGGCAGAACAAATTACTACTACCAAGAATCAACAGTGGGACGAGCTGAGCAGTCGCTCCGGCAATTTGACCAGCAGTGGATGAGTTTATTGGGCTATTTCCCCATAAGAAAGTTCAATCAAGCAGTCTTTAAATTAATTTTATTAGAACTCATAAATAAGTTAAGTTCTTTCACGCAATCACCTTGGCACTCTCATCGAATAACTTCCACTTCACCAACTCCGTGATTAAGCTACATTCCACAATATTAGAATTTTGGGGAGAAAGAAGAAATAGCATCCTAATAATTTTTGAAAGTCAATCGCATTCTCGGGAAACATGACATGGCTTCCGAGTAGTTTTTTAAGAAAAAATGCATTCTAATTCAGCGGAGCAATAAAACGCGCGTCTTGATAGTTTAAAGAAAAGGTGCATTCTACTCTCCTGAAAAGCCAAATGAAAAAAATCATTTTCACGACAAAACTAGCGCCCTCCTACTCCGCGTCAATCATTTTAAAAATCCAATCAGGATGGACTCGAGCCTCTAACGGACAAAATGATCAATTCTAATTGGCCGTAATAGGCGGTCTATTGGCAAGAACTATATTTTTTCCTCGGAACACTAAGGCCTTTAGCAACGCGTAGTAACACTTGTCACGCGATGTTAAAAAATAAAAAATAAAATTAAAATCGCAGGAATATGCCAGAAAGTAAAAAGCTTACGAAATACTTCCCGCCTTTTTGAGAAGCAAGAAATAATTTATTAATAACTAAAGTAAGAAAAAGAATTTTAGCTGTTACAAGTTACGAAACTAAGATTGAAATATGTTCCACAAATTTAGAATTGAAGCTAAGAGAGAATAAAAAAAAAAATGGCGCAAATTTTTTTTTTTTTATTTTATTACATATATATATATATATATATATATATGTTTTTAATTTTTCTATATGATGCATTTTATGTAGAAAGTTGAACCTAATAAGAATATTTAATTAAAAGTAAGAAATTTTTTTTACAAAAGTTTTTCTTTTGTAAACAAAAAATCTGAAAAAATTATAAACTACTCGTATGATGATTTTATGCCTCCCTTTTTTTCCATTGAAATCTGCCAATAGTTTCATCACAATGCGTTCTTTTCCAAAACAGCCACTAAAGTCCTAATCCCCCCCCCCCCCCCTCCAATGGACTTGAAGTATAAGTTTCAAATTCGGAAGAAATGCATTTCTGTATAAGGACTACCTATTCATGTAGGACTCGACTTAGTTGGCTCAAGGGCATATTTTACCAAGAAACCTGGCTGTACCCATTATTATTGTTTTTTACAGCTTTTAAACTGTACTTTAAGATTGCTTGAATTTGAATAATTCTTACATAACAACAAATAATAATATTAAATAAGTACAAATGAATGATACAGTTTATGAATGAAAAATATTAGCTTTAAATGCAAACAAAAAAAGAGAAATCTTACAGAAATGATTCAGTTTCACTTGCTGCATTGGTCTGGCAGTAGATGAACAAGGCAGCAATCATAACGACTCCGGCAAAAAGTTGAACAAACATCATGTAGCCAGTCAAGAGCCTGGGCCTAGGCTTGAACCTTGAAATGGCAAAGCCACTGAAGAGTACGACAGGTACAGATGCCCAGAATGCAACTTGAGCTAGGGAAAAGGAACAAAACATCAAGAAATGCTAAGTCTATTTAAACTTGAAAGATTAACAAAAAAACCCTATTTAGTTGGCAATAAAAATATTTCATTTTCGTTGCTGCTTTGGAACTTTTTGATTTGTGTTTTAGGAAATGGAATTTGTTGCCAAATAATATATACTATTTTCGGGTTGGCAAACCCAATGGCACAAATGCAACTTCTGACACGTGACTGAATAATTTTGGCACAGCATTACTTTAGTTCTAAATCAAATCAGAGTGAGATTACATAAAATCATGGTTTCTAAATTTGATAAATTGCAAAATATTACATTCCTGTTTAATTACGGCATGCTTTTTTTTAAAAAACAAAGACAATGTTTTAAAATTACTGACAAAAATTGGTTTCTAGACATTTTAAAACTTCAATAGTTATATTATAGCAATTTTGAATTTATTTCAGAGTCATTCAAAGAAATTAGCAACAGTTTTTCAGTTTATCTATGCTTTTGATTCACAATTTTTGCAAATAAATGAAATCAAAATCAAACTGTAAGCACTTGTTAGATAAATTAGATTCAAATTGCATTAAAATTAACCTGATATTAAGATGCAACAGCAGAAATCAAATTACATGACATTATTATTCTTTAAATTCCATAATATATTTGTTTCAATAATTTTTACAATGTAATATTTAAATCTGTTTCCTCATTTTTTAAAATCTGAATAGAAAATTTTAAGTAATTTTAATCCAGTTTTCACATTACTAAATTTACTTTAGTTGGTATGTCATGGTCATAGAAAAGGATTTTCGATAGAATTTGGCATGCAATAACAAAAAGTTCATCAACCCTGAGCTATTCATAGCTGCTTAGTTATGAAAGCAAAACTAGTGAAATATACTTGTTCATGTAAGCCTCCTGATTACATGTACTAGATAAATTACTCCTTATTAATTGAAGGGTGTAAATATTAAACCAAATTCTTGTCTTTATGAAATAGCAAAGAAAACCAACAGCTATTGCTAAATTAAATCTTATTAATCTTATACTTATCTTATCTAAAGTAAACTGCAAAAGCAATACAATAAAACAGAAAATATGTTTCTGATAGCATTAATTAATTATTTAATCAATAAGAAAGTTTTAAAATATACAAAAATGATATAAATGCTTTCATAACGTGTAAAAATCATTTATGAAGAAAAATTTAAAAACTGAATACAACACAATTTAAATTGAGTTATTGCTATTTTTATCTTTTAAATACAAATTTGAAGTCACTGAAAATTTCATGGCCAAAATTATTTCGGAGACACAATATGAAAACAAGCTTTCTTTCACATACATACACCTTAAAAAACTATCTAATTTTATGAAGAAATAAATGAATTTTTAAATATAAGTAAAGAATACTTGCAGCTAAATATTATTGGACACATAGAATTTTGACAATGATATGAAGATTCTTTAACTTAAATTAAAAATTAAATTTAAGTTTAAAAATATAACTGGAACTAATAAAAAATAAAAGAAATTATCTTCAAATGAATCCTTTAATTTACAATATCAGACAGCTTTTAAAAAATGCATATAATTATTAGTAAAAAAAAATTAAACTTAGAAATATTCCACACTTTTTCTGTGTTTGTCAGTTGAAAATAACATATTTCTTTAACAAGATATTCATAAAAGTTAAAAATAAATAAATTGTAAAAAAAAATTTCTTGAATTGTGATAAACTATTTTCTTAGACAACTTTTACAACATTTTAGCATATTAAATAATTCTAACATGATAGGGGAAAAAAAATTAAGTTATGAATTGATTAAATAACAGTGTATATTTTTTTAGTAATGACACCCTGATCATAGCTTTCTTCTAACAACAACATTAAATAATAGATTTAAAGATCCTTGCAAGTAATAAAAATAATATAATTTAGAAATAATTCATTTCTTGCTGGAAAATCTGGTTGGTTTTTACTTTAATGCTAAGTACCTATTGGGAGAAGAAACTTCACCATTTTTGGCTACTTGACTAAAATACCATTTTCATGAATAATAATAAAATGTTATGTCTAAAACATATTTTATTGGTGCTCAACATTTTTTGTGCAGTTCTATATTTTAACAATTTTAAAGTGTATGCGATAAAAAAGATTAAAGATTTTAAAGTAATAGATCAAGATCACAATAAAATGGTAGGAGGGGTTCGGCACAACCTATCCCCATCTGGTTACATCCTCTTAAGGGATTACTTCAGTTAGCAGAAAAGATCTGTTCACTAATGCTTATCCTATGGAAGAAATTTATAAAGACATCTCAATTACATTTCAATATTTTTAAATTATTTTTTTTCCATTGAATAGTTGAGATTGATCTAAGTACAAAAGTCTTTTTTTTTATTTTTTCAATTTTGATTGCAGATTTTTTTATGAGGATATTTCCACTTTTGAAATCGGCATTGAAAATGAAAGTGTCCTCATTAAAAATATCTGTAAATAAAATAAAAAAACAGCCTTTGTAAGATTAATCTCAACTATCCAATAAAAAATAAAATAAAATAAAATTATCTAAAAATACTGAAATGCAATCGAGATATCTTTATAAATCATTTCCAAAGGATTAGTATTGCAGGGTTGCCACTCAAATCTTGAAAAAAAATTCCCTGTATTTTCCCTGTACTGCAACGCATTTATTCCATGTTGAGTGCGAAAAAAATATGCGTGTATGAAGGCTAATTAGAAATGTTATAATTTGCCATTACCAAATTCCCTGTGTTTTCCAGATTTTTTAGCATTTTTTTAAAAATTCCCTGGATTTTCCCTGTTTTGGGAGGAGATTTAAAATTCCCTGTGTTTTCCCGGTTTTCCAGGTTCTCCAGGTGGCGTGGCAACCCTGTATTGGCGAATGGGTTCTTTTGCTTGACTGAAGATTTAGATCCTCTTAAGATTTCCTCTGCCACCTTATTAAATTATCTCTGGATTTATCTTACTAAAATAACTCAATAGTAAAAAAATTGATAATAACAATGACAATCATAATAATTAATAAAAACTTGTGCAAAAAATTAAGTCGCTCAAAACCAACATTTGAACACACAATATATAAATGAAGCAATATGAAAATAGCCATACATATAGGTTTCAGGAGTACAGCAAGGTTCCCACACAACTATGTTAAAACCCTCCACAATGGACAACTTTACTCTAGATAACTACAAAAAAAAAAAAAAAAAAAAAAAAAAAAAAAAAAAAAAAAAAAGTATGCACTGTTTGAATTTATGATTTTTAATTATTTATCATATTATGCTGTTATTATATAATTTGCATAAATTTCATATAAAATTTTAGATTGGAGGAATAATCAATTTAAAATTTCTTTATACATAACAAGAGATTCTTATGGAAAGTAGTATATAAAAAAAATCTCCCGATTTTTCCATGACCACCTCAGATATTTAAATTTTCCCTGCCCCTTAATAATCCTGTACTAGGTCTCTGGCTATTTTCACAATGCTTTATTTATATATTGCGTGTTCAAACATCGCTTTTTAGTGATTTAATGTTAATCATGAATAATGAAAAGTGTATGAACAAAGTTATACAATAAAAATGATACCTGAATACCAGTTTGCAGAAGAAGCAGAGTTGTGAAACTGATTCTCGATGTATTTTGGCATGAATGAGAGATAACCAAAGAAGCCATTGATCTGGAAAATAACACTTAGAGTATGGAAGATCAAAATAGGGTTACCAAACACTTTTTTTAAGGCAATAAATAAATCTGAAAGAATAGACGAGACAGTTATAAATATAGAGGAAATTTTCAAAATGAAAACAAGAAAAAATATTATAGCATTCAATTTTTTTTTTTTTTTTTTTTTTTCTTGTATAAAGAAAGCTTCCATGAAATTTAAGCAAACAATTTAAAAATGGGTAAAGAGATGTGTTGCAAAAGCTTCAAATTTGGTTTCATTCAATGTACTTTATATTAATTCTTTTTACCCAAACTACTAAATACAGTAGAGCGCCAATTATCCGAACACGTCGGGACCAACCCTAGTTCGGATAAGCAAAAGTTCGGATAATTGGACAGACAATTTAAAGGATATCCCT
Source organism: Maratus speculifer (assembly GCA_964019185.1). Taxonomy (NCBI): domain Eukaryota; kingdom Metazoa; phylum Arthropoda; class Arachnida; order Araneae; family Salticidae; genus Maratus; species Maratus speculifer. The sequence goes on along the minus strand of OZ025297.1, from coordinate 98,247,884 downwards.
ATCTATACAAAAACCTTCACACTCTATCCAGGCTTAGGACTGGCAACACTGTTAGTGCTGGCGTGTTTAAAAATGTTTTTTTTTTTTTTTTTTTTTTTTTTTTTTTTGCCTTTTTTTCATTTTTTAAACTTTTTTTTTTGTCTTTTTTTCATTTTTTAAACTTTTTTTGTCTTTTTTTTAAAAGATTATAATTTAAGTAAAAAAGCTTTTGATTTTTTCTTGCTCCCGTTACATACTTCATAATTGATTCTTCATTCTTTTTTATATCTGATATTGTAGACTTTCCTACACCAAACTCCACGGCTAATTTTGTACCTGCTTCACCATTTTTCAGCCTCTTCAATATCTTTACTTTGTCTCCTAGCGAAAGAACAACTCTTTTTCGCTTTCCAGACATCTTTTCTCCTTCGTTGCAGAAAAATAAATGAGCTAGATTGCTGATGCAATCAACAACCACTAACAAGAAACCTTTGTCAACATAGCTATGTCACACAAACCAGTTTTTCTCCACTCCCAACCTGATGTCAAAGAAATGTCGTAGCCCTTACTTTTCTCTAGTCCTGGCTTCACACCGAGTCTGTGACCTGTCCATTGCGATAAGAAACTTCAAAGAAATACCCTTCCACCCCCTTGGGATTGCATTGCAACCATAGACATTGATTGCAACACGTGTTCACAGCGAGGGTGAGGGGAGAAAAATACAAACAGGAATTTTGTGCTTTGACCTTGGTTTCTCAACCCCTTTCTTCAAACCTTTTGTGTTCTCTCTTCCCACTATCAAAACTCCCCAAAAATACCTTGCAGTTTCCTGATTAAATTTTGTATGCCAAGAAAGAAAAGAAAAAAGATAGATAACAGGGTGAAAAAAGAGAAATGTAATTGGAAGAGACAGAAAAAAAAATATTTAGGTTTTGGAGGGTTTTTTTTTTAAATGAAAAATATGCCGTTCTCATAATTGGAAGTTCGGTTAAAAAATTTTTAAAGTCGAAAAACATGGTTCGGATAATTGGAAGTTCGGTTAATTGGTGTTCAGATAATCGGCGCTCTACTGTATATATATATACATATACATTTTTTTAATGTAAAATGTATTTATCAAGTTGAGCATATAGGCAATTCCAAAATTTTTAAGGAGCCAGTGGCTCCTAAACCTGAATATTCCAGTCATTACCAGCAGGATTCTCTCTGATTTTTGACCAACATTAACAATTTGGCGAATAAGAAATAAAAAACAGTTGGCAAATGAAAAGAAATATTAGCAAAATAGATTCGGCTGGAAACAATGAAATATGTATCAATAAATGTATTGTAAAAGCAAAATTTTACTAAAATATTATTAGTGCCGTTTGCAAATTTGGAATTACAATTAGGTACCACATACTTGCCACAGTGTGCTAGAAAGAGCTAAAGCAATTGCTCAGGAAATTATTTCTCAGCAATTTTACCACAGTATGACAATGATAAACTTGATCATATAATATACTGAAATTCACAACTTATGTAAATTTTTACTGTCTGTAAATGAAATTCGGAAACAGACTTCAAATTGCATTATAGATACTCACTAGCATTTTACTACTGTCATAGGATATTCTATATTAGGATCAAAACTCAAAATATAATTTGACATAAAGGAGGCCTATTCTTATGTTAAACTCAAGCATATATACAATGTTCTTCAAAAGTAAGGCTTTACCAGTTTTGGTGTCTAATTTATGCATAAATTAATATAAAAAATATAAATGATGGATAAAATGCTTGATAAAATAATACAAGTCTAATATTGTTTTGCTAAATAGATAGTATGCTTTAAAAATTAAATAGAATATACAAATCTAAAATTTAAAACAACAACAGAAAATATATATAAATACTAACTACACAATGACTCCTTAAGACTTTTAGCTACAGGTGCTTCTGTCACGGGTCTGTTTTGGATGTAACGAGGAAAGCACAGAAGAGGAAATGAAGTCAAAAACAATACAAAGCCTAAAACAAGAAATCCAATCCACCAGGCTCCAATCCACTGAGGATCTTTTATTCCAAAATCTGGCTCAACTGAAATTTCAAGAATGACACCATCAAGATTAAAGTAACGAATAAATGATTAAATCAATCTAAATAAATACATTTTATATTAACAGATGAACATTAATGAACTTTATAAACTAATATTAATTATGTAAGTAGCATAAAATAATGATATTGTAATGAAGATATACACAGTTTGCTTAAGGATTTTATATGAGTTGGGTTATAACAAAGCATATTTTTGCCATAATCTTATGAGTCATTAAAGAAGATTTTTATTAACAATTTTTGTACTTGCATACTATACAAGCTTTTGAATTTTATGATCAAATTTGAATGTGAATGATTTTACTGTTCTTAGATACAACATCATTGCAGTTTCTTCTAAAATTATCATAAACTAATGTAAACACCAGTCCCAGGGCAGTGAGCAGGAAAAGAGTTTTTCCTTAAAATTTGAAATATAATTGATAATAATATTTATATGCTATTATTCCATAACTGAGCTATGAGTAAAATACAGACATTTTAGACAATTTCAGACATTTTACATTTGAAACTACACTCTCTCTATTCAACAGTATTAAATTTAAAATTATGCTATACTCAGAAGTAATTAAGAATGAAAGGGGGAAAAAAGTTTGTGTCTATGTAGGGAAGAAATGGATTAATTTTTCAAATCAAATTAATCAAATCAGCAGTTCCAAAAAAAGATTAAACATACAAATCTGAAAAAAAAAAAAAAAAAAAAAAAAAAAAAAAAAAAAAAAAAATTAAAGACTGTTTATTACATTAATACTAAAAAAATAGAGTACTTTTACATTAATTTGGCAATGGGATAAATCACCAAATAACACTCTCATTGGCATCATTTATGATGCTTTAATTTCATTTCAAATAAAACATTCAACCCATTTCATTAAAGAAAAACTTTGAAAGTTTTGCAATGGTACTGAATTGTGAAATTTGATATTTTATTAATTCGATATTTGAAAAATGACATAATCATGAGATTTAAAATGTATATCCCCCCCAAAAATTTTTTAAAAACTTTCTAATGCAGTTTGTCTAACACTTTTTTGACAAATACTTTTCTAGCTATTACTTTTTTCAATAACTTCAAATATTTTATCTTCCGAGATTAATCTGTGGCAACGATTAGCAAAAAAGCCAGCCATCAACAGCACATAGCTTTTTATTAAAGAGGATAGGGCTGTGCATGTATAACATTATCAACTTTTATGAAATTTTGGACCCCCTCTCCTCCTAATACAAACATTATCATTTCCTGACATCCCACCCCCCCTCTCAATGACATCAATATCAATGGCTAAAAATTTCAAGTTTTTCTACTTTATTTCTCTTATTATTATATTTTTTAGCTATATACATATGAGGACCCCAGAAGCCAAGGGGTATACGTGACAAAATTTAAAAAAAAACTAAATACACAGACAACCTAAAAATATACTTTTTTCATTTCAGGTAAAAAAATATAAGGGATTTTCTTATTATTTGTTGAGTTATAGAGGCAAACCACTTTTTTCGAAAAACAAACAATATTGATTAATTATACATTTAAAGAAAATTGTACTTTATTTTTTAACAGTTATTGAAATAAGAGTTCAAAGACCAGAATGCAACAAGCAGAAATTTCCTATTTCAATCCACTCAATTGTTATTGATGTTCCAATTTAACATCAATTATCTTTAAACTCAATTTACTCCAAATCGAAATTTTGTCACTTGTACCCCTTGGCTTCTGGGGCCCTCATATATTGTTTTACATTTATTTTTAGCATTTTTTACTGTTTCAAATGTATAGAAGAATTTAGTAAAATGTTATTATACATGGAATAACTTTACATTAAATCAGACAGTAAACAGATAATTACTATTTAAAACTACTATTTACTATTATATACTATTATTATTTTTTCTATAATTTCTTACATAATAAAATACTAATATGAGTACAGTAATGGAGCAATATTTGAAGAAAATTCCACATAAAAATTATGTATACTTTTATGGAATAGGTATTTGTATTCATATTATCACACATTTTCTATCGACTTCCTTTTCTCAGGATTCAGACGTTGGTATTTGCACCATTATATAATGAATGCTCTGTTTCCATACATAATCTGGCCACATCCAACGACTTGATTACAAGAAAAAACACTGAGTACAAAAACTTAACTGTATATTTTCCATTTTTTCTGAATTAAAAAGAAATACCTATGTTTGTCTATCTTGGAAAAAAAACTTATATTTAACGTTTAACAAATAAATATACTAGAAGGAATGTTCCGTTTATTGAAAGAAAATGTAATAATTCCAATCAAAGCAGAAAGTGTCCGTTAAAAGACAGAAATTTTACATAAAATTACCTTTGTATACCTAAAGGTATTTTTACAGAGAATAATATTCGTAATAATTTCATACAGAGTAGGAAATAAATAAGTTCTAATTTTAAGTTCTGTAAACAGATTTTTTTTAATTGGATGTTTATGTTTAGCATATTTAGCTTACTTACAAAAGTAATATTTGTGAATCTTTTAATTACAGATTTAAATTAAAAACTGTTTTACATCAAATTTAATTACGTATAACACCAACAATTATTTAAAATGTTACCTTACCATTGTCTAAAATGAAAAAAATACTTGATTCCTATAGGTGTAAATTAACGCTCGCCACTCGCCACGTGGCGATTAAAGTTGCAAAAGTGGCGATTAAAAATCGGCCATCGATCGCCACTCTAGTCGCCACTCGACGTTAAAAAAATCTTATTAATTTGCTTTGTGAAATGCACCTTTTTTCATGGATATATGCATGTCTATTTTGTTTGCATCTAATTAGTGAATATTAACTAATTCTTTGAATTCAAAAACGGCCATCGATCGCCACCCTAGTCGCCACTCGGCGATTGAAAAATCTTATTAATTTGCTTTGTGAAATACAGCTTTTTTCATGGATATATTCATCTCTACTTTGTTTACATTTAATTAGTGAATATTAACAAATTCTTTAAATTCAAAAACGGCCATCGATCGCCACCCTAGTCGCCATTCAGCGATTGAAAAATCTTATTAATTTGCTTTGTGAAATACAGCTTTTTTCATGGATATATTCATCTCTACTTTGTTTGCATTTAATTAGTGAATATTAACTAATTCTTTAAATTCAAAAACGGCCATCGATCGCCACCCTAGTCGCCACTCGGCGATTGAAAAATCTTATTAATTTGCTTTGTGAAATACAGCTTTTTTCATGGATATATTCATCTCTATTTTGTTTGCATTTAATTAGTGAATATTAACTAATTCTTTAAATTAAAAATCGGCCATCGATCGCCACCCTAGTCGCCACTCGGCGATTAAAAAATCTTATTAATTTGCTTTGTGAAATACAGCTTTTTTCATGAATATATGCATCTCTACTTTGTTTGCATCTAATTAGTGAATTGGTTAATTCTTTCTTTCTATCAGATGCAAGCATATTTAGCAACTTTGTTGTATTTTCTATATTTTGGCTTTTTACCATGAACTCTTTATTTGGATTATGTTTTCAAGAAATAGTTTTTTTCCTACAAAATATAGTCATCAATTTTAATTCCACATGCATTTCAAATAAATTATACCATTTTTACCTCTGGATATTTAAGGATCTTTCACTTTTGCCATATGCTCACTAATTATACCAGTAATAGTTGGCTAGTACATTTTTTTTTTTTTTTTTTTTTTTTTTGAATTTATGATTAAAGTTTATGTAGGTGTCAAGAAAGATTGAAACATTATAGCCAATTACTTTAAAAATACAGGACAAAATTAGCACTCGCCACTTAGGCGAGTAATACTGCAAATTTAGCATCTGACTTTACTGCTACCAAGCATACTTCCTCCACCTCACCAACACATTGGCACTCTCTGATTTTGCCTTAATAAGAGATCCGGAGTTTTGAAATCTCAGCCAAAGCAAAGAATATTTATATTTATCTGTACACTCGCCAAACTTAATAATTACCACCAATTTTAAGTAAGAATAAAATATCCAAGAAAGATGAAATTATTTTTAAATTTAAAATTTAAAAATACAATTTCCTTGTTTGTTTTATACAATGCATTAATATACATTTAAAAATAGTTTATCACTTATAATTTTATCTGAGGTTAATCACCAATTCATATTTTTCCATTCAGTGGAATGACGGTTTTATTTTTAACCAAATATGTGTAACTTTGTAACTCAGTAGCTGCTACATAAATAAATAAAAAAGCCATTTTGACCTATTTTTAAAAAGTGGCTACTAACTTTTAAAAAGTGGCCACTAATGAAACTGGGTCTACCGGCCACTGGCTACTAATCCAATTTCCCAGTTTTCACCTATATTGATTCCCCCCCCCCCTTTTTTTTTTTTTTTTTTTTTTGTAGATTCTCAAAATATGGATTCTTTTTACATTCATTCCAAAAGACAGTTTTTTTTTTTTTTTAGCATGCTTGCTTTGTATAAACTAGATACACTGCTTCAGAAACTTTTTTTTTTTTATCCATATGAATCACATAACGACAGAAAAATAGAAAATTACAACTTTAGAAAATGTCTAAATGGAACAGCACAAAATTCATCTGATTAATCCCAGGTGTTTCTTTGTCGTTTCCACAGTGTTTTCTTGTACCTGCCTCCAGTACAGGGTAAAAAAAAAAGCATAGCTTCTTTCAACATACCAGAAGGACAATATTGTTTCTCTATCTTTATTATTAAAATAAACGAGTATCATCTAAAGTGAACTTTGCACCTGCTTCTTGCTATGGGGTCATTCCATGCCAAATCAACCAGTGAGCAGTGACTCAACCTGACCCTTTCTGATTTCAATGAAACTGCTAGGGATCATTCTCTATGATGATATAAATTAGAGAATATTTTTATTTTTTGTTTATCGCTTTAAATTTTTATACAATTAATTATTTAAATTTTGAAAAATCATCATTTTTTGACTTGCATAAATATTTTCAATTTTGAATTTCTCAAGTTCTATCAAACATAGAAAATTTTATGACCACTCATTTCAAAGAGGAGTTTATAAGGTTTAATTTGATATGCAAGTCGACTATGTATAATTAAAATAAATAAAATTTAAAATTTTTTAAAATTTAAAATTTAAAAATTTTTTAGATAATTTTTTTTGAAAATTTTGAAAAAATTGTATGTTTGTTGCAATATTATAAGCTTTAAATTCTGAAATTTTTAGAGTGGGATCTCAATGGGATTAGGAGTTATTAAATAAGAATTAAATTGCTATTTTAATGGTAATTTTTGCTTTTATTTAATAACTCCTGATCCCATTGAGATCCCACTCTAAAAATTTCAGAATTTAAAGCTTATAATATTACAACAAACATACAATTTTTTCAAAATTTTTAAAAATGACTATCTAAAAAATTTTCAAAACTTAAATTTTGAAAAAATTTAAATTTTATTTATTTTAATTATACATAGTCGACTTGCATATCAAATTAAACCTTATTAACTCCTCTTTGAAATGAGTGGTCATAAAATTTTCTATGTTTGATAGAACTTAAGAAATTCAAAATTGAAAATATTTATGCAAGTCAAAAAATGATGATTTTTCAAAATTTAAATAATTAATTGTATAAAAATTTAAAGTGATAAACAAAAAATAAAAATATGCTCTAATTTATATCATCATAGAGAATTATCCCTAGCAGTTTCACTGAAATCGGAAATGGTCAGGTTGAATATTGAATTTTTTTGGTTGATTTGACATGGAATGACCCTATGTGTGATATATGTACATTATGGCAGATTGATTTAATAATATTAAGTTTGAATTTTCATAAAAGTAGATAGAAAAGAAATAAATAAAGTTTTTTAAGGTATAAAAAAGTCTGAAAATGTTAATAATAATTATATATTTTTCTTAAACATATATTTAAAATAAATTTACATTAAAAAAAAAAAAACATAAGTTTTTATGCATTTTAAATGCAACATATTGGGTTGTTATGTCACCTAATGTTTATTAAAGAATAAATCCACTATACCTCGAAATGACATATGAATGCTGTACAATAATAATAAAAAAAATTTTGGCTTAAGTTTTTTTTTTTTTTATTATTATTATAATACTAGATGAAATAAAATAACTCACCTAAAGGATTTTCATAATACTTCAAACAAAATGAAGAAAACCAGAAACCAAGAGATGGTCCAAATACTCTCACAGCAAATGTCACACCTGTAAACAAACAAGAAACAATAAATAATATATATACCATATATTATAAATATTATACTATCACTTAATAAAATAAACTACAATTAAATTTTATTAATAGGTCACATAAAGAAAACCTGCCAAAAAGATCTTGCATACAGCTGATTTTATGAAAAGGAGAGACTAATCTGTTTGGAAATTTCATGCAAGATTTTTTTTAAAAAAGCATTAAAAGCAGGGTAATGTACAATATACACATATATATATCTTTGCAGAACTGCAGTGGCACCAACTTTTGAAAAATATTGGGTTGGCTCAAAAAATATTTTGGTAAAATGGTACGACTAATTAGTTCTTTTTTGAAGTCAAGCTATCATGTTTTAATAAAGTAGCAATTTTATCATAGCAAACGCAGTAGCGTTTGGTATACTATGTTTAAGAAAGGGAAAATGCAAACGCCTTTTTGAAATTTCTAGTGAACCAGTTGACGTACGACAGTGATTTTTTTTCCGAAAGATAAAACTCGACGAGACGAATAAAATGATAGCATTAAAAAAATTATCAAAGTTTACTGTAGTTTTTTATTTAACTTTTAACGAAAAAATGAAGACCTAAAATTCAACAAGTGGTAGCTAATGATCTTATGGATGGATTAACTTTATTTTTGGTTTATTTTAATCCTTTTGGTAAAACCTAAAAACAATTTTTTTTTCTTCATCTTTGTCTGTTTCACGATCACTGAAAAAATCGAATTTGTGTCTTAAAGCTCCAGTTGAACATTCTTTCTTATTGTTGCTTTTGTAGTTTCTTTTATTCATTGCCACTAAGTTTAAATATGTATAAATTTTTTATGCATGTAACATAATTCATTCAAATTAAATAAATCAAGTGAAAAACATAATTATTTGTTTTTATTGCGAAGCATTTACTCTACGTTCTTTGAATAAAGTTGTGAGCGTACTGTAATTATTTTCGTTCGACTCCTTGGTTTATTTCTCAGACATCATGCATTTTATATGACAATACAATAACTTTCTTAATTATTCTAATACAACAATAAAATTTTGGCAGCAAATATTTTGCTTTTCAAGATATAAAAAAAAACTTCAGTTTTTATAAAAAAATTTGAATGACAAGTATCAAAAAATGCTCTGGTGAGCAACAAAAAAGGGTAATATGTTTTTAAGTATGAAAAAGTGTTTGACAAGTGCTTCTAATTGAGCATGAGAGAGGACAAGGGGTCCCTTCTTGGCTGCAGCTAATATGTCAATTATTTCAACGCTGATAGCACAAAAGATTTTTTCTGCAAACTGTGCCAAAGATTGTGATTCACTATTTAGTGAACATGATTTTTTTTTCTTCTGATTGCACAGCTAACATTTTAAATTCAACTTTTGAATATAATGGTGACAGTTCAGAAAAATATAGCTGATGGGAGTATTATCTTCATAAATTGCTGAACTGGATATAAAACTGATGAATTATGAGATACCAGCAATAGATATTTCACAGTAAATCAGAAATATAATTTTCTGACATTAACACAGATGTCATACCTAATCTGTTAATAGATTATGGATGAAGAGTTGACTCTAAATTGTTTTAGCAGCCCTTTTTTATTTTTCTATGTGCCCGGCGGCTCTTTAACACCCTTCTGATGTGCATGGCGGCTTTTTTTTTTTTTTTTTTAATATTTTCTATGAGCCCTGTGGCAATTCAATTGATCTTGGGATAATATCAAAATTTTAGGGGACTCTAAATAAATCAGTTCAAAATATTTTTATGTGAACAAGGTAGGAGTGTGCTCTTTTTTTATAAATAGCATTCCCTTTAAAAAAAAAAATGTATCCTTAAAAAAAAAAAAATCCTGCTTGGCATCCTTTTTTTTTTTTTTTTTTTTTTTTATCAACACTATGGATTATCGGAAAATGGCATAGTAAAAAATAGCACAACACCAATACTCATCATTTATAATATTACAGAGTTTCCCGCAGGTTTAAAAAAGGGCAGGGCGCTACTGTTCTGAAAAGGGCACTTTTTACATTTTTCAGGGTACTATTTCATTTTTAAGGGCACTTTTATAGAGTTGAATCTAGAGGTTCAAAAAGTCATGAAAAAACAAAAATTTCATCAAAAAATTTAAAAAAGAAAAAAAAAGTAAATTTTGTTAAAAGATCGCGAAAAATTGGCAAATATTGTAAAAGATCGCGAAAAATCGGCAAACATTGTAAAAAGATCACGAAAAAACAGCTAATTTTGTTAAAAGATCGCGAAAAACAGCAGATTTTATGAAAATATCACAAATAACGGCAGATTTTGCTAAAAAATCGCAAAAAAATGTCAAATTTCGTGAAAAAAATCGCAAAAAAACAGCAAATTTTATTAAAAGATTGCAAAAACAGCAGTTTTTGTTAAAAGATCGCAAAAAATGGAAAGCTGATATTTTGCTAAAAAAATTGCGAAAAAACGACAAATCTCGTGAAAAAACGGAACTTTTCACAGAATTTTCCGTTTTATTGCGATTTTCGGACAAAATTTGCTGTTTCTTTCGCAAATCTTTTGAAGAAATCTGTCGGTTTATCACGATTTTTTGTCGAAAGTTGCCTTTTTTTTGTCGACTCATTTAACAAAATTTTCCGTTTTATCACAATTTTAGGAAGAAGTTTGTCGTTTTTCTCCGATCTTTTGAGGAAATCTGCCATTTTGTGACAAAATTAGCTATTTTTTGCGAATCTTGCTGGAAATTAGTCGTTATTTTGCGATTTTTAACGAAACTTGCCATTTTTTAGCGATTTTTTGATGAAATCACCCGTCCCACGGGATGCGTATGAGGCTATTTTTTTAGTTCTGTCGCCGATCTTTTGTGTAATTTACGCTTTATAGCGCATTCGGATCATCGCTGGAGGTCTGCATTTTTTCAAATGTGGGGCAAAAAGGGCGCTTTTTTTTTTTTTTTTTTTTTTTTTTTTAAATGAATGACAAGAGGGGTGCTAGTTTTTGGATGAGGGGCGCTATTTTTTAAACTAAAGGGCAGGAGGGGCAAAACGCCCCCCCCCCCCTGAAACCCTCTGGGGGAAACTCTGATATTAAATGAAAAAGTTAAACTGGCAACATCTTTATTCAAAAAGGAAAATGTTGAATTTTATACCTGCAGTTTAAATTTGGTTTCATTTTATTGTATAATATTTAATAAGTATTTTATTTTAAGAATATATTCACATATTTATATAGTAAAATTGTTTGTGAAAGTCTGCAATTTTTAGATGTTTTATTATTTAAGTGATTATTTGCACCACATTTGCATATGCCCCTCCCCTCCCCCTACCAATTTGGCAAAAATTTTGTTTCTAAATATATGTTACAACAGCATGTGACCTTTTATTGCAATATAAAAATAAAATACCATGAAAAAAATTCTAATGTTTTAAAAAAGGAAATAAAAATAAATAAATGATAGTTTGATTTAAATAATTATATATATGATATAGTATATAATTAGATAATTTAAAGAATTAAAAAAAACCAGCAAATAAACATGAATTCAATAAAAAAGAAAACAATAAATAAACAATTACAAATAATAAACTTAATAAGTAACAAAACAGTAAATATAATTTTCAAAACGAATCGTAAATATTAATACTTATATCCATATTGAATGCATGCAGTTGCATCAATTAATCAGCACATTTCATTGAAATCTTTCATTTGTTCCATTTCATTTCTCTAACAATTGTTATAAACTTATTCAACGGATCTTCTCTTTGGCTCAGATGTGCAATGCCAAATTGGCGAGGGGGAAACATGTGCAAATATGGTTCGTAAATGACATCTGTGCTGAGAAAAGTAACATAAGATAACATAAATCACCTAGATATATTGGAGAATTTTTCTTCTTTACATTATCATCAAGGTAAGGAGTACCAACTGTATAAAAAGCTGATGAACCAATGCCTTTTAGAAAATTAGCCATAAAAAGGAAAGATACAGCTATAACACTTTCCCTTATCATCTCATTACAGTCTTCGAACTCATCATCTTTTAAACACACTGAAATGCTTTCGTTGGACGGAATAAAAGATGATTTAATTTTAGACCCAAAGAAAAAATAAGGACAGCATGCTAGAACACAAGACAACACTGTAATCATCATGCCAAAATATACCATTTTTGGTTTATGAATGTATCTACCAAAATAACCTAAAATAATACTGAACATTGCTGGACTGATATTGTCGGCTAATAGAATAATTCCAGTAATTTTCGAATCGTATGCGTATCTTCTTTCAAGAGTAGAAGAAATACCAATGAGATATGTAAAATAAATACCTTGTACAATGCCGTTTAGGCAGAAAAATATTAAATAAATTTTCGGACTAGCAAATTTTTGAAGGAACTGTGGAGTCCAAGTTCCTAGACCACATGATGTGCTTCTAACGTCTGGATCTTCAATTAAGTTATTGTTTACAGCTAAATGATTCGCCATGGTATGTATAAATAATAAACAATCGATTTAAGAGAAATTGGAATAATAAAAAAAAGCAATTAAATAAATTAAATAATAAGAAAAAAATTATTTGTTTTAGTCCTTTATATCATAAATTTTCATTATGATAATACTCATTAGTTCATGAGTTGAATAAAGTCTTAAATTTTTAACCTATATATTACATGCATAGCTTTATCACAGCACGAATAAGAATTAAAATTAAAAACAAAATTATGAAACATTCAGAATATTGTAAACAAATGAGCTGTCGCCATTGAAACAACCGGGCTTATGTTTTGTTGCCAATAGTAAAACAATAATTAGATTTTTTAAAAAATCATGCATTCAATACATGGAGCTAAGAAGGTATATGAAGGAGACATATCAATCTAGCATCATGGTGAGCCCTGTCTTTGGTTGTAACGGGGGGTAGGAAAAGCTTCAAGTGACGTCACACATGTCTCCTCCATATACGTTCTTAGCTCCATGATTCAATACTAATCAACCTATAGAGTGCACTATTAACAGCTTGCCATAGATGTAAAAATAACTTAGTTAAATAAGAAACATGCTTCAACTGGCGCCCAAACATAAGGCAAATGTGGTGTTTTCACATTTGTAAACATAGTGATTTTTATTTCATTTTTTAAGTACTTAGAAAAATAATTCAAGAATAAGAAAAATCAAAACTGAACAGAAAGACCACACGTGTTTAATGGCAAACGGGGAGTTATGATGTTTTGTTTGGGCTCCAGATGTGCACCAGATTAGAGTATCAGCTGTTGATGTGACGTCAATGCAAGGGGTCATTGACTGGAATCCAGATGGATTTTTCGCTGTTAACGAGACGAGATTGACCAATCAGAAGCCTGAATTTCGCGAATTTTTTGTTGATTGAAGTAAACCACTGTAAACAGAGAAAAGTTCTCAAAAATGCAAACTTCTGATTGGTCAATATCATTTCGCTAACAGCGAAAAATCTACCTGGATTTTGCCATTGTCTGTCGAAACAGTGGTAAAATACCTCTTGATCTAGTTCATGACTGAAATTCCAGAATCAGTTAAAACTCGATTCGCATATCTCGACACAACTGTCTGCGGTAAACGGAAAAACACATTGTAAGAAAACAACAGAAAACCCGATTTTAGCGGCTGATTCATACGCTGTAAAAAATTTGACCCTACATTGTAAAAAATTTGACCCTTTTGCTGCATCGTCACTCCACTGCTTTTATAGAAAACGATTACTTCATCCAATTATGGAGCATTTTTATGGGTCAAAAGAGAGATATTCTATAAAAGCGGGGGAGTGACGATGCAGCAAAAAAGTCAAATTTCTTACAGTGTATGGCTGCATCGTCATTCCACCGCTTTTATAGAAAACGATTATTTCACCCTATTATGGAGCATTCTCATGGGTCAAAAGAGAGATATTCTATAAGGAAAGGGCATGTTTACAAACAAACATTTCTGTCAACCAATCTACCGCTACATTTTTGCCATTACTATCATTGTAGGAATCATCTTGACGACGTAGCCCAATCATAGCAAGCAGACAACCATAATAAAATTTGTAGACCAATCAGAATGCCTGAATTCATATGTAGAGTCTGTGCTATAACGAAGCATGGGCGAAAACAGCTTGCCCACACTAATAAGAGCCCACAGTGACGTCAGCTGCCCTTTCCTTATCGAAGTGGGGGAGTAACGATGCACCAAAAGGGTCAATTTTTTTACAGTGAAGGTTTACCATACCATTTTCCTGCATCCAAAGGTATAAAAATATGTACACTGTAAAAAATTTGACCCATTTGCAGGGACCGATTTACAAATTTAAGGGCCCCGGGCACAGTTGCTTACAGGGCTCCCCCCCCCCCTTGCAAAGTTGCTTACATGAAAATTGGTAGAAAAATATAAAAAATTTACTTACTAAGTTAACCACTATTGACTTTAATAATCCCTTTTAAGTGCCAATTATAAAATTAAAATTGATCATCATTGATTTACCTTTTAAATAACCATTCGACAATTATGAAATTTAAATGAGTAGACATTGTATAATAAATTGTGTAGTGATAATTATCTTTTCCTGTATAAGTTTATATATCTGGAATGATACAGTAAGCAACAACTAATCATAATTTTTTCTCAAGAATACTAAACTATAATTATTTAAAATATTATGGGGCTCTGCCATCTGTAAGCTGCATTCACTAATCTCAAATAATCTGACAAGAATAGGAACGTGATTAAGAATAAAAATACTATAAATTTTTAAAGCGATAAAGATAAAAGGAAATATTCACTATAAGAATACGGATGTTTCAGCCAAAATGTACAATGTTATGAAAACACAATACGAACACACTAGAATGTAAAATGAAATCTAAAATTCTATTAGGTTTTGTAAGTACTTGTATTGATTTTGGACAATAGTTGAAAATCCTTCAGTAGCATTTGGAGGCCCCTGAAAATCGGGGGCCCTGGGCCCGTGCCCCGAATGCCCTGCCATAAATCAGGCACTGCCCATTTGCTGCATCGTCACTCTCCCGTTTTTATAAAATATCTCTATTTTAACCCATGAAAATGCTCCATAATACGGTGAAGTAATCGTTTTCTATAAAAGCGGTGGAGTGACGTTGTAGCAAAAGGGTCAAATTTTTAAAAGTGTAGGACTGGAAGCAGAAAAATACAATGGTAACCCTTCCCTGTACTGCAGGTCAACTGCCAAAATTTTTAATCTGTTTTCCACGAAGATATGATTCGGCAAATCGATTGTGGTTCATATGCGAATCGAGTTTTAACTAATTCTGAAATTTCAGCCGTGACCTCTCTAAATTGACTGTCTGTCTGGTGCCGTCTGCCGGTGTATAACTTTCCACTTCAGAAAAATCCCATGTGTAATTATTATTGCACATAGCATTACTTGTATTTTAATTTGTTCAGAATCGTTATTTCTTTTTTATAGAGTTCTAGATTTGGTTTTATATTTGTATTTTATGTCACATGACAAACTTTAATCTATCCTAATTTGAATACCTAAAGCTTTCAAACGCATTTACAATAAAGAATAATTTGAATGGCACTTTAGCATTAGTTAAAACGACAAATTTCCGGAAGAAAAAATAATATCAAAAACAATTTAAATTTTATAGATTAGAGATTTAGAAAGCAATCATAAGAATGCTAGAAATCGATTTATTCATTTAAATCGAAAATTGAATAATTATTATTGCCGATTGCCGAATATAAAAGAATAGTGCTTGAACAGGAATAAAATAACATTGTGGAAGATTGCTCTAATAAAACGATAAATAGCGAATATTTTATCTCCACGGGCTAGTTTGTGGACTGATAAAGTCATAACTAAAATTAGGATGATGTTGATGTCTCTTCAAAATATTAAAAGTGTAAGCGCGCATTAACTGTATTTAATAACCTTAAGGAGATTGGGTGGATTGGCGCCGGTTGTATTTGATCTGGGGATCTCGTGATCAAGAGGATCAGTGTGATCAGGAGGAATAGTGTGATTCGTCAATGACAGGCTTTGCGTTGTGCGATTTGTTTGGTGCTGCCATCTGTTAATTATGAGGTGAGTTGATTGTTGTTGTGGTTGTTGAGAGTTGCGTGCTTATCCCAGTCGCCAGTGAGGCGATTGGGTGGATTGGCGCCGGTTGTATTTGATCTGGGGATCTTGTGATTAGGAGGCGAGAACGTTAGCGTCAAGCAAAAGGCCAAGCCAGTTACTTTCAGCTAGTAACTCGCTTTATACTGATTAATTGAGATGAGATCGCTACAACCTTATAGTAAATTATATTATTGTAAGTGGCAAAGGTATTATTTATTGAATAATACAAATAATTAAAAAAATATTTTATGGACACATTGAGATTCCACAGGAAATTTTTTTACTGACACATACATAATATATATATAAATATATTAATTTTCTGAGTATGCGTTTATGGAGACTTTCCTTGTAGAGTTACGCTGAATATTATTAGAGACTGCTAATTATGTGTATAGCTTTCAACATGTTTTATATATATATATATATATATTTTTTTTTTCCAAATATAGATTTTTCTGAGTTATTTATAGTTTGGCATAGATTAATTGAACGCTAAAAATATTTATTTATTGCCAGAAACAATCTGTCAATCTATATATTATCTCGATTATTTTGATATCGGTATTCTAATAATGATTACAATATAAAAATGTTACATTAGAAACTGACTGGTATTATATTATCGTTGGCTGGAAACGATAAATTTAACAGGTCTGACACAAGTGACTGTTTTTTAATTCTAACTATACCATTTTCCCAAAACAGATTTTTTTAACACACATTTTCAACATTAGTTTGAGAAATGTCTCCAAAATTTATATTAGAAAAATACTGGCATGAACAGAATAAAAATATTCGCCTGTGGCAACCTTGCATTCATCTGTTTATTTTATCGATTATTTTAATATCGATGTCGATCTATATTGAAATGATTCATCGATTCATTAAATTATTTATAGAACTAAAGAAATACTTATAGACCAAATGGCGGCAGCACAGACAATTACCTCATTGAGTTCACGGATGAAATTCAAGGATTAGTTAAATCTCGATTCGTATATTAAAACGCAAGCTGTCTGAAAATCCACATCTTTGTGGAAGATCTAAAAAATCCGATTTTAGTGGTGGACTATTGTGTTTTCCTGCTTCTACATCCCCAAGTTTTCATATTTTTGTGTGCCGGAAACCACAACGGTAAATCTACTAGTCAATCTCTAAAATCGAGTTTTTAGGTGTTTTCCACCAAGACAGAACTTGGCAGACTGACTACATTTTAACATACGAATAGAAATTTAACTAATCTTAGAATTTCATCCGTGAACTCGATGAGGTGATTGTCTTTGCTGCCGCCTCCCAGTCTAAAGGTAATTTACTTTTTACGTTAAGGACTACAGACGAATTCGTCTCCACGATTCACGAAAATGCCAAACTTATCTAAAGGTCTTCATAACAAACAAATACTTTCCATAATTACAAATTGAAATTCTCTTCCGAAAATTAAAAAGCCTAAAAAAATGTAATTTAACAAATTACAACAACCATTCGGAAAATTATATTTTTAAAGACTAAAAATTTAAGACTTATAAATAAATTCAATATTTAAAATAATAATAATCATAAACATCCTTTTTAGGATGATCAAAACGTGAATTACGTATTAACAGAATCTTATATTACGTAAGCCATGGATTAAACATTAATATTCCTAAACAAATTTTAAATGAAATTTCAGTTTTACAATTTTCGGTACTGTTAATTTTTAAACTTCTAAACATCGCACATGTTAATTTTTTACTCCATTGTATAGAAAAAAAAATGTATTTTTAACTGCAATTTGTTGAAAGCTGTATTTCAATATGTTTTTGAGTAGTTAATTTTCTTGCAGTTTTCGACACTTTTTTTTTTTTTTTTTTTTTTTTTTTTTTTTTTTTTTTTTTGTTATCATGGCAACAGAAGTATTCCATTTCTGGATATTGAACGCGGACCAATCAGAAAACGAGTAAAATCTGGACTTCACAAGGTTTTTAGATATGCGTCAGACATCTCTATTCTCGACCGACAGAAACCATCATTTTCCAAATGATTAATAATAACAATACACTGAAATAATTTAGAAAAACTTTCTGAAATGCATTCTTGCAATTAATAAAAGCAAAATAGAAGATTTTTAATTTAATTTTTTAAAATATATTTTGGAACATTTTTGTAAAAGAAAAGAATTTTCTTTTAAGTTCAATTGATAAATTACTCCACGAAAAATTTGCTACATAAGAAATATTCCTAGAATTAAATATTCACAAGAGTAAAAACAGAAATGATTGTGCAACGCACTCTGCTATCGACATCGATCTATGTCGAAACCTTTCATAAATTGATATATATCTAAAGCTATACACTTCGTAACAAATAACTACAACTTGAAATTCTCTTTCGAAAATTTAAGGGTTGAATAACATTATTAATGATGCATTGAATCAACTCATAAAAGTATAATGGATTGCATGTTTTGAATTAATGGCAGCAAACAGAAAAATTTAACCTTGTTTTTAAAACGTTGTTTTGAAACGAAGAGCTTTTTCTTTTAAATCCAATTGAAAAATTACTTTACAAAAATTCGCTACCTAAGAGATATTTCTTGGAGTATAAATATCCACAAGAGTCGAGAAAGAAAACGATGATTGTGCAACGTGCTTATCAAAGAGAAATCGTGTTTCGTTTAGAGCTCAAACAAGCAATCATTTTAATGTTCAGCCAAATTTATAAAAATATTTTTACCTTACATATAGAACATGTTTAAGCAGAATTCATTCTTAGATAATAGTCTCAATTTTCAAATACTTTCGAACATAAAATTATGTCAGAAAAAATGATTTATTATCATTGAAGTTAAAATGCATACAATGAACAAATTTTAAAGTCCTGATTATTATAAGTTCCATAAAACGTGCATGATAGTCTCCTTGAACTAGCTATAATCAGATTATAAAAGTAAATATATATATATATATAAAATACACTTTTATAAGAATTTAATGGTTATTTTGCGAATTCTGCACAATTAAAAAATCATTTTAAAAACCGGTTCCGAAAAGAAAAATCTAGTTTAATAAATTAAAACGACCATTTGGAAAAAAATATTTTCGAAGACTAAATTTTAAATTTATAAATATATTCTACATTAAAAAAAATAATAAAATTAAATAAAAAAAAATATTTTTATGTTCATCAAAACGTGGGTTACTTAATAACAGAGCCCTACATTACGTACGCCATAGATTAAACATTCTTATTCCTGAACCCATCCTAAACAAATTTTAAATAAAATTTCAGTTTTACAATTTTCGGTACTACAAATTTTTAAAGTTCTAAACATCGCACATTTTCAATTTTTACACCGTCATTTAGAGAAATAAAAGGCCTTTTAAATGCAATTTGTTTGAAAGCTGTATCTCAATTTGTTTTTGAATTATTAATTTTTTTTGTAGTTTTTAATACAATTTTGTAATTGCGGTAACAGAAGTATTTTATTTCTGGGTATGGACCCATCAGAAAAAGAGTAAAATCCGGACATTACAAGCATTTCAGATATGCGTCAGATATCTCTATTCTCGACCGACAGAAACAATCATTTTCCAAATCGTTAATAATAAGAATGCATTGAAATAATTTAGAATAATTTTCTGAAATGCATTTTTTTCCATAAATAAAAGCAAAATAGAAGACGTTAACTTAATTTTTTTTAAACTATTTTGAAATATTTTCATAAAAGAGACAAATTCTCTTTTAAGTTCAATTGATAAATTACTCCACGAAAAATTTGTTACTTAACCGTTTACACGCCGAATTCATATCGCAATGTAATTATAATTTTGTTTTTCCTATTTTACAGCTTCAAATATTTTAATTTATGCATACAAATTTAAAAAATAAAATATTTCTGCAGTTTTTTTTTTCATTTCAGCGTTTGCATTTTGGAACATGATTATTGATTGACAACCTATGCAAATGTAACAAGTTATTTCCCGCTCTATGCTATTGTATATTGTTCTTGAGTATTTTCTTGAATTCCAAAAACGTTTAGATTCTTAGCGGTCAAATGTAAGTAATATAGAAAAAACGATAAAAGCAGATGATATATTTTTTAAGCAAATTAATGAATTTACATTTTCCTTATACCTGTGATAAATGCTTAAAAATGTATTATTTTCTTTTCAAAAGTTTAAATCAACCTTATATTTTATAGAAACAATAAGGACGCTGTTATTATGTTGGAAAATGTATGTTTTGTATTACATATAATGCAATTGGCGTTTAAACGGTTAAGAAATATTTCTAGATATAAATATCCAAAAGAATAAAAACAGAAACGATCGTTCAACGCACTCCAATATCGACATTGATCTATTCCGAAACGGTTCATAAACTGATATACAATTAAAGCCATACACTTCGTAACAAATAAAATCGTTTCATAACTACAACTTGAAATTCTCTTTCGGAGATTTAAAGATTGAACAACATTTTAATGATGCATTCAATCAACTTATAAAAACGTCCTGGATTGCATATTTTTTTAAATTAATGGCAGCAAACAGAAAATTTTAACTTCGTTTTAAAAAGAAATTTTGAAACGAATTGCTTTTTCTTTTAAATCCAATTGAAAAATGACTTTACGAAAAATTCGCTTTCTAAAAGAGATATTTCTGCGAGAATAAATATCCACAAGAGTATAGAAAGAAAACGATGATTGTGCAACGTGCTTATCAAAGAAAAACCGTGTTTCGTTTAGAACTCGAAAGCAATCTTTTCACTGTTCAGGCAAATTTATAAAAATACTTTTACATTACATATAGGATAGTTTTAAGTAGAATTCATTTGTAGATAATGCTCTTAATTTTACAAATACTTTCGAACATAGAATTATGTCAGAAAAAATAAGGGAACAAATTCTAAAGCCCAGATTATTATAAATAATTTGAAGCATGTATGACTTTATTCTTGCACAATCCATAATCAGACAATAAAAGCAAAAATATATATTTAAAAAGCAAGCTTTTATAAGAATTTTATGGTTATTTTACAAATTCCACAAAATTATAAAAAAAATCGGTTCCAAAACTTAAGAAAAAAAAAAAAAAAAGCTTTTATTAAAATAGGTAAAGTAAAAAATGAATTAGTTAGAGATAGATCCTAACTATTCTACAGAGATTTTTTTTTTTTAATATCGAAATGCAAGCGAAAAATTTGAAAAGAAGTCTTCCATTATTTTAACATTTGCTTGCTATTGTCTTCAGATGACTAATGTAAGCTATTAATTCTGTACCGTAATAAACCTCCAGTAATGACTTGCAGGTAACGCAACATCGATCCTTATTGACGGTACATTTGAACAGAACACGAGACGATTATATGCATTTATATGAATTAAAAGTCCTGCGACCAAGTTCGCCTCCTCCATCGGGATTTCTTCTTACCGTCGCGTCGTTTCGTTACTAATGGACGTCCTACAAATGGCAACAGCATCGCCTCTGTGACCCGCTGAAAAAGACTGTTTATTGGACGAAGGTGAATCAATGATAAAATATTCTTTACGTCTGTTGGTGTATATCTTCTATTTACTCGCGGCTGATGTTACATGGGTAAAGTCCATAACCCCCATGGCGTTTTGCCTCATGTAGATGTTTCATTGGAAAATCGAGTACCAATAATAATAAAAAAAGGCGGTTGACGTCACTGTTGGTCGAATTACTGTGGGTCAACAAGAAAAACCTGTCCATTCTTTATGACTCCTACTGTGCACATGAGCTCCGGGAATTTGATTGGTCTACGTTTGTCAGAAACATGATATGATTGGCCTACGTCGCCAAGATGATTCCTGCAACGATCGCTTAGATAAAAATGTAGCGGTAGATTGATTGACAGAAGTGTTTTTTGTAAACATGCCCTTTTCTTATTCAGAGTTTAGAGTGGGTTTTAAGTATCAATAAATTATGACCTCTTATGAAAGACTTACGAGCGACACGCATATGTGCCGCAGAAAGGCTTAAGAATTCTTTTTTATTCTCACCAGAAAAAAATTTACTGTAAAATTCGGCTTATTTAATCGGAACTTTTTCTCGATTTAACAAGCCACAAAGTTTTGTTTTTAAAAACTGGTGACAAAACATTAAAAATTTCATAAAAAACTCCAGTTGCTAAGGAGTTAAAGGTATGAGCGTTGCATTGTCTGAAAACTCATTAACAGAAAAAGGTATGGCCTCTTGGAGAAGTTTTATGGTAGGCATCTGGATTGCTTTAGATTGCATTTTGTCAAAAGCAACTTATTTGAGGAGCAATTATGATTTGTATATTGAATTCTATTTAGTCCTGTTTTAAACAAGGAATTTTACAATAGATTTCCATGTAGCATATCACAAGCCATTTATTTGTTTATATGACTTGTTCGAAGATTGTTTTATTGGATCAATAAAACTATTTACTTAAATAAAGATCTTTTAAAAATAATTTTAATAAAATAGCAATAAAACATTAAAAATTCAACCATTTACTCATAGAAAACACCCCTTTAAATTTAAATTAAATTCTTACAGTATCAAAGAGAGAGAGAGAGGGAAAAAAAAGATAACTACAGATTCAAATCTTATTTGGGAAATAGAAAAAGTGAAATTATATTATTGCTTATACACTAATTTATAAAAATAATCTGAAATGCAGTTTTGAATTTTATGAATTGAGTGTAGCAAAAAGATTTTGCTAACTCCTTTCCGAAACAATTTCAAGTATTTTTGCAAATAAAAGGAATTGACTTTAAATTCAATTGATATGTTATTCTCGAAAAAATTCGCAATGTAGGATATTTTTTTCTATAAAATAAAGTATCCAAAGGGGAAAGACGATAACGATGACTGTGCAAAGCAATTTTCAAACAAAGTAAAAAAAAAAAAAGCGCTTTGAAAATTTTTTAATAAAAATAATGCAGATAAAACTGGTTGATTTTCTCCTGGAAGTATTTTAAAACTTGCTAAGTAAGTTTTTTTTTGAAGGGGGGGGGGCGTAGGGGTATTTTAGACTATTTATAAATATAAAATCTCCAACTATCCTGGTTTATTATGATGCGCTGGCAAGGAAGGAGGAGGTTTCCCCCCCCCTCCCCGAGCCACCCCCTGAATTCATCAATGGATTGACGTCTAATAGTCGTCTATTGCTACTCCTAAAAATCTTCGATGTTTGTTTTGAAGATAATTTATAGTTACTATTAAAACATTATTTAATATTTTTAAGTCCCTTCCTCCCCGAGTCACCCCCTGAATTCATCAATGGATTGACGTCTAATAATCGTCTATTGCTACTCCTAAAAATCTTCGATGTCTGTTTTGAAGATAATTTATAGTTACTATTAAAAAATTATTTAATATTTTTAAGTCCCCCCCCTCCCCGAGCCACCCCCTGAATTCATCAATGGATTGACGTCTAATAATCGTCTATTGCTACTCCTAAAAATCTTCGATGTCTGTTTTGAAGGTAATTTACAGTTACTATTAAAAAATTATTTAATATTTTTAAGTCCCCCCCCCCCCCCCCGTCACCGTATTCATGTTCTATGTTAAGGGCACATGGAGCATCTCGAAAAGCAAAATGAAGAATTTTTTTGCCAAATATTTAACATCCTGTATTTTGTTTAATCACTTAAGTGATCAATATTTTTGAAAAAAAAAAAAAAAAAACTTTCTAATAATCTCTAATTTTTTTCATGCATTTTACAGAATTTTTAATCTTTTATCACTTGTTTTTCAAAACGGAAATTTTTATCGAATTGAATCAGAAAAATACTTTGATTAAATAATGCAAAATTTACAATAAAAAATTATTGGTGAGAATAATAAATTATGATTGGACTACGGATGCCTGCACGTGGTACGGCAAATCATAATTGGCAAAAACACGTTGTCTGTATGAAGTACGGTCGAATCGAGAAAGCGGTTAAAAATAAAAAATAGCAATGAACTTTATTTTTACAGTAAATATACCCATTATAGACCATATACAAATTCAACATTAACTACAGGGATAATAAAAAATATCACTTTACGGCTAATGGGGAAAAAATAGTTTCATTGCATTTAAATGATGTCACACACTGTTAAAACTACAGGTGACACATCGCACCTTTAAGGGGTGAAAGGCTTGTCTCACTGGTGACACCTCTAAAGGAGCCAGAATGGCACCTTTAATTAGGGTGAAAAGATGGCACCCCTAATCCAGAGTGCCCAATAATAAAAAGAAATCATAAACTGACTTTTATCCCGGGAAGGATAAACTCACAACGTCTAATTGCAAGCTCAGCGCTCTAACCATTCGGCCATCAAACTCACCTCCAAAGTCTGTCTGAAATGTTCAAATGTCCTGAAATTCAAAGGTTGCTTTATATAAAAAACTCGCCAAAAGTTTTCCATCCGAAGTACTAAACGAAATTGGGATAGCGAATGCGCGGTAATAGTCATCGTAGGGAGAAATTACTGTTATGATACACCAGTGACGGCGAGTTGAAATGGAAGGACAGACTCACAGACCATGCGCATATGACTAAGGGGTAAAAATCTTCCAATGGTATGCATTGAGCGACACCCTAATTAGCGTAAATCATCCAGTGAGGGATGAAACGGCACCCCAAAGACATTTTCAAGCCCGCGGGTGTCAAATGGTAACACCATTTCACCCCTGGGCGCCAAATGCAACTGGTTTGTCACCTTTATTTTTAACAATGTACTCTTCCGAACGTAACGAAATTGATATGAATTTGTGAAGTATATACTAAAATACATATTCTGTTCAATCTGTGGTGTAAAGATGTTATTAACTTACAGTTCCACACAAAAGCATTTCAATATTTGTATATTGATTGGTATAGGAGTAAACATTGCTTTGGGGGCGTTTTAATTACATTAAACTATTTCACATATTATGAAATAGATATACGTTGCTGAGATTTACCAAAAGTTGCTTCCTGTATAATAGAAAGCAGATAGTACTTACAGAGACACACAGAAAAGAAGTGCTGTGTTCTATTACACCAAGATCTAAGTATTTTTAAAATTTCGTGTAGTACGAACCCACTTGCTCCGCGTGACGTGCAGTTTCCGACTTGTTATGAAAGTTTTCGTTACTCTAGCCGAGAAAATCTCCCGGTCACAAAAATTTCATTTATGTTGGCGACAACGTTAGTTATTAATTATTATTTATCTTTTTAGGATAGAGATATACTAAAAATATGGAGATTTTTTTTATTTACATTTGATCTAAATTTTATATTAAATTTGGTGCAATTTTATTGCCGAATCACTTAAATTATGGACAACATGGAATATTTTCAAAACTTTCAGACAGACAAATACTTTCTAAAAATAGTCAAATAATAATCAAAATATCCCAAAATTGAAAATTAATCCAAAACCAGAAAAAAAAAATATCAATCCAATGTTTTCTTCTATTGAATATAGAAGAAAGTGAAGATGAAAAAGAATATCGGTCATTTTATGAGTCGCCAAATCCACTTTAAGTAAAAGAAGCAGCGAAGTACAATTCCATAGTGACATTTAAAATTGAATTTTTTCAGAGACTTAACCGAACATACAATGAATATATTTCCCATTTTTCTGTTCGGCGTGACCAACAGAAATTCTTATCGCGATAGGAGATTGTAGCCACTACTTTTACGAAGAAAAGAATTCATTTTCGAGATTCAGTGAACACGTTTGGAATATTTTCTGAAATTGTAACTCTTGCTTTCAGTACAATGCATGTCAGATTTTTTTTTTAACTTCTGAAATATCCGCAGAAAAAAAGTGGGTTTTGTATCGATCAAATCAATATTTACATTATCTTGGTAAAAGTGTTGGATCAATATTATATAACACTTAAAGTGTTAATGGAATATTCATGCCTTTTAAATACAACCCAATTCGATTAACACTCTTATGCTTGACTGTTGCATTGTTTTCTCAAATTTATTGGTTAAAAATTTTAAAATATGAACTGAAAAAATGCAAAAAAAAAAAAAAAAAATGCAAAAAAAAATCTCAGTAATTATTTATTTATTTATTTATTTATTTGATAACATGTAAATGTCTTAAGTATTTGAAAGAGAGTGTAATATTTATAATAGGATAATTTTTATAATGATATGGTTTGTCTAGATTTGTATAAAATAGATGTTTAAATTAGATACTTTATACTATAATCAGTTTTTTTTTAATTCTACATAGTAAAAATACAAATACATACATATTTTTTATAGAGGCTAATAACGAATCCTCTACTAGTCTACTGAAATTACATTTTGTCGTACGCTTTACAAAAAAACCATTCAATATTTTAACTTCAAATTAAACACACAAATAAATTATGATCTGTAGATTTGCACAATATAATTTTTTTACAGTAAAACGTTAAAAAAAATTATTATTTTAATTAATTTATTTTACATGCATTTCCAATACGGACGCATTTTAGCAAATAAATAAAAAATGAAACGCGTATATTTTCAGAAAAAAAAATATAATTCATGGAGTAAGTAATTGTAGATAGAATCATGATTAATTTAATAAATAAACTGTTTTCATTAGTCAGCAAAATCGTTTGCACAGATGACACTTAAACATTAAAAAAAAAAAAAAATATGGATTTTTTTTTTTTTTTTTTTGTAAAGTGGCAACAAAAGAATTGTAAACAAATAAAATTAATTGTTAAATTTGTTATATAAATGAAAAATTAAAAGAATTGAAGCGTGAAGTTGTTGCCTCGATTCAAGTTCTTTATAAATGTACTAAAGCAAAGTTGACCGATTCAGAAACGACAAATTGACTAACCCTTTCTTACTTTATCACTTGAATCTAAAGTAATTTTACGTTCTTATTTGTGGACCGAAAAAGGTTTAATGAGCGGGACTTTAGACTTTGTTGCACGTAATAAAGAAAATCACAAGTCACCAGACCAGATATCGCGAATAATCATGGATAAATTTGAATACTACAATAATTTAACTTATAAGAATTGTTGCGTACCAATTCCCCCAATAATTAAATTCTGGAAAAATGGAAGCATAAATTGCTCAAGGAAAGAATTTCTTCTGCAGTTAGCTTTTGCTGTTACAATTCATAAATCCCAAAGTTTAACATTAGATGAAGCAGTTGTAGATATTGAGGATATATAGACACAAGTTGGCCTAAAAATGTACGTAACGTTGTCGAGAGTGAAAATCCTTCAAAATTAAGCATTCAATAGAAATTTTCCTTACGAAAACAATATCAAAAATTCTCGTACGCTAACATGTATAAAAACGAAGAAATTAGAATAAAAAGTTTTACAGTTAAAAATTCATAGTATGAACGAGAGCAGATTTCATATGATTTCCAGAAAGTAGGATTTTGACGAAGTAACTTTCTTCAAGCTCTCTTCAAATATATTATTCTAAAATAGCTATCAAAGATTATTTGATGTTAATTACAAAGATTGGAAACATGCATATTTCAAACAACTTTAAAAAACACCAGTGGTTACTGGAAATTGTAAAAACATCTTTAAAAGAGCTTTTAGTTGAAAATTTAAAAATATTTTGTAAATGTTTGCTTCGAAAATATTTTATTATGCCAGTCTTACATCATAAATAAAAAAATAAAATGCGCTAAAACATAAAATAACGTTTTTGTTTATAAAGATGCAAAAATAATATTAAAAAAATATTTTTACTTTCAAATATCTGTTTTATAAAATAATGCTTCGCGAGTCCAAACAAAGCATGGCTTTTGCTAGTAAATATTATTACTGCTAATAAATTAATAATAAATAAATAATCGTAATCGAGGCTTAAAAACAATATGTTTAGTGATAATCTTGAAAAAGACTTTACAAAAGTAAGTGTCTCTTAAAATAGCACCTAGCGCTCTATATTTGTGACGTTACAAATATGTGCATAAAAATAAATGAAAAAAAAGTATTTTAAAGAGTCTATAAGCTAAGATTATAACTTATTTATTTGGATTTATGATATAAAAAAAATACAAATAAACTTTCTTTTTACATTACGTCATCTTGAACAATGAAAAATTTATTAACATGGATTTTTTTCTTCTATTGAATATAGAATAAAGTGAAGAAAATAAAATAAAGTCTTTTTATTAGTTGCCAAATCCACTTTAAGTAAAAGAAGCAGCTGAAGTAAAATTCCATATTGAAATAGTCGAATTTTTCAGTGACTTAACCGAACATACAATGAATATATTTCCCATTTTTCTGTTCGGCGTGACCAATGGAAATTCTTATCGCGATAGGAGATTGTAGACACCACTTTCACGATGAAAAGAAATCACTTTCGAGATTCAGTGAACATGTTCGGCATATTTTCTGAAACTGTAATTCTCAGTACAATACACGTCAGATTTTTTTAGATTCCGAAATATCCACAGAAAAAAATGGGTTTTGTATGATCAAACCAATATTTACATTTTCTTAGTAAAAGTGTTAGATCAATATTATGCAGTATTTAAAGTGTTATTGGTATATTCACATTTTTTAAATACAGTCGAACTCCATTAACACATTTATGCTTGACTGTTGCATTGTTTTCTTAAATTTTATGGTTAAAAATGTTAAAATATGAACTGAAAAAATACTAAAAAAATCACAGTAATTGTTTTTCGATTTATTTATTTGATAACATGTAAATGGCCTAATTATGGGAATATTTAGTGTGTGATGTTTATAATAGTATAATTTTCATAATTATATATTTTTTATGTAACAAAATAACACCTTGTATTAATAAATTATAGCTAATTGCTTAAAAGGTGTAATGAAGATTTTAAAAACAGAACTAGTCGTTGGGGGCCACCGTGATACTTACCCATCATGGATATGTATATGAAAATAAAGCATGTGAAACTATTTATACAATGCATTGCAATTCATAAACAAAATTTAAATATTGTTAATATACATAGTAATGCTATATTAAAGAACTGCTGACGTACCAATTTCGACAAATTATATAAAACGCCAAACTACTCAAGTAGTACCGAACTGCGTAAAAGAAACATCCTTATAACCCCAAAAATAATAATTCTATTAACTAACAATTAACTGCGTCGGATTAAGCGTCTCGTTTCCAATTAAAATATACTTCTGAATTGAAATTTGAATGAAATACAGGGTCATGAAAAATCGAAGAATGTGGAAAACAAGATTACAAATATCTCGGCAACTAATAATCCGATCGACTTCGTTCTATATGCAAAATGTGTGTTATTTTATTGCCTTTTACGTTCATTCCTTAGAACAAAAAAATTCGGAAATTTTTATATACCTTTCATCAGAACGAATTTTTTGAGAGTCCGAAAAAAATAGTTCCGGATAATCGAGGTTGCTGATATTAAATAGGGTTCGTCCCATTCTTACATACTAACTACATACAAAATTTCAAGTCTCTATCTCAATTTGTACGGGAGATAGAGCGTTTACAGACACACACACAGACAGACAGACAGACAGACGGACGGCAAATTTTTTTTTCAAAAAATATGTTTTTCGGAATCTTCACTATCTAAAACGTGTAAATCCGTCAAAATTTT
This sequence comes from Maratus speculifer, assembly GCA_964019185.1. Classification (NCBI taxonomy): domain Eukaryota; kingdom Metazoa; phylum Arthropoda; class Arachnida; order Araneae; family Salticidae; genus Maratus; species Maratus speculifer. Next base: position 98,217,929 of record OZ025297.1, on the reverse strand, counting down.
TTTTTCGATTTTCAAAACGATTGCAAGACTTACCCTATACTACGTATGATGGGTAAGTAAAAATAAGGTACCCTGGGGTAATAACGCCACGTTAAGGTCCTACCAATTTTCACTGCTCACGTTTTAGATTGTATTTTTCAAACAAATATATGATTTGACACAGCAACTCATTGACTATCTATATAAAAAAAATAATTTAACAGATATGTATTCATAAAATGTAATGGCGTGATTTCGTGACCAATGCTATTTGGCGTTATTACCCACCTATATGGGTAATAACGCCATGCAAACAAAACTATGAAATAAGATGGAATAATGGCATGTAGATTGCCCAATTCTAAAAATACAAACTCTACAAACTTAGAAATTGACAAATTGCATTATAAGCTATTGAAAATGTTCAATTTTTTTGAAAGTGTAAGAAAAATAAAGGTGTGGTGTGTGTGTGTGTGTGGGGGGGGGGGGTGGATGAGGCAAAATAATATCAGACCGTGAGCTTCTTTTTGCTTAAAAAGGACCGCTTAAATAGAATTATTAGAAACACACTACACATATTTTTGCGCAGTTTTAACTGTGTTTATTTGAATCAGTATTTAGGATGTAGCTCGGCCACTGTAGGGAATCAACCGGGGTATTAAAGCCAAGGATTGGCGTTATTACCCCGTTATAGTTATTGCTCTGTACATTTTAAATTACAAATTATCTCGAGAAGATATCCAAAATCTTCAACAACATTTTGAAAGACCATGAAATGTACTATAAATTTATGTAATTAACAAAGTATATCCGGATAAAAAAAATAGTCTTCACATCACAAGACGTATCTCGCAAATTTTAGATCAAGCGTTAATTTTAGTTGCTTGTAAAAACAATAAGACCTAAAAATGAAACAAATTAACTTGAAGCTGTTTTTTGCGATTTATATGACTCAAAACCCTTCTGCGCAGAGCACATGGGTGTCATTTACCAGGTTATTTCATAATTATGCATAATATTAGCACTTGGCGTTATTACCCCGCCTAGCGTTATTACACCAGATCACCTCAGTTTCATTTTGTTGACGTGTTACAGCATTTCATAAACGCAAAAGAAAAGTCACGAATTGTTGAGCAATACCTACAATATTTGTCAAAACTGTTTTGTACTTCTAAATTTGCAGCTGGTTTCAAGTTTAAATTTTTAGAACATAGAAATGTATTTAGGATTTTGGCTTGCCATAGTGACAGAAACTGTACACAGCTGTCTGCGACAAGCTTTTAAAATTTCCTAATCTGTGTGCAATTTTAATAATTAAAATAACAAGGAATTTTTCATCATTTTATTTAAAACATCGTAAGCATAATGCATCCTCATTAATTTTGCAAATAACTTTTCATCATCTAACTTATTGTAGAATTTCTAAAAGAGGCAGGCTAAGCAGAATTAAACTATTAAAAAAATGGTGCTAATTGAGAATGATGACCAACACGGTTCCGCTACAACCCGACGTGACCCCGACAACTACATTTTTATTAACATGAAACCAACACCTTTAACCCTTTCCGGCACGGGCAAATTCTGTTAGTAAAATGAGAAATTATCAACGGACACTGGAATTTAGAAACATACTTTTGAGAAATTAAGAGCCTTTTAATTGAAACTCTTATTGTAAAAGATAAAATTTCTTAAAATATTATTGATGCCATTTGCAAGTTTGGATTTAAAATTAAGTATCCCGGACTAGGCACAGTGTGCCGGAAAGAGTTAAACTCGAAACCAACGTGGTCAACGAAAACCAATCAATATTTTAATGTAATTATGGAAAAATATCGTCCAATTGTATATTTTAAGTAGAAAAATTATGTCTACATGCTTATTCCCATTAAAATATTTTTTTTTCATCTGAAGCACTATTCTGTACTTTCTGGAAAATTGGTTTAATCTAAATCAGAAGCAATAAAGTCAAACTGTTCAGAGCCCGATCGAAACAAACTAAAAATAAAATCCAACCTGACCATAAACGAAAAAGAAAAATAGTGTCAACCTGATACAACCTGATGCAGAATGCCAATAGGATATAAATCGACTATTACTATTTTTTAATTGCATGATCCGCGTGAACTTTTTTTTACAGGATGCGTAAAATTTCAAATAAATTGTGGTTTTTCCTTTTAGCTTTAATAGTAAGTACATCATTTGAAATTATATGACTTACGGCCGATGACATGATTAGGCATAATGAGTTGTCTTTACATTTTTAGGAGCTGAGAGCATTTCTAAGAAAATATCAATATTTTTTTTCCCTAAAACATCCGCATTTGTAAGATCCGGTTATATTTGATGACATATTTGAAGTTAAGAAATCTAGATCAATGATAAATATATTGTGGTTCTAATGTATCAAAAGTACAAAAAATGTGCGTCGAAGACTTTTCGCATCCTGTTCACAAGTAAGTTAATATATCATTTTCAAAACATTCCTGATAGCGCCGTGATTCGAAACGTACAAAATATGAAAGCACCGTGACCTAAATGTATACATTCCCGTCACGTGATATACATAATAAATTGCGGTGATAAATTTACGTGATACATAATAAATTGCGGTAAAATCAATTTTTCACGTTTCGAGGCGAGATAATTAAAAAATTGTTCACAGCATTGTCACAGTGACGTCTCAGAGTGATGATCATTAGGATCTTAATATTCCATTATCATCCTTAAAAAAAACTTATCTTATTCCTTTCGTTACATCTTTTGAATCGGTATGTCTCATTTTTTTGTGGCGATTGAAACGATTTAAAAATTGGCCGCAACAACATCACAGCAATGTCACGAACTATCATAAAAAACCTTACGTTATTGCTTTCATTCACATCTCTAAGATATATCGGATAATTTCCATTTATATACAGGGTGAGTTTAAAATCATGGGATAAAATTTAATGGGAAGTAGAGGACATCACAAGAATTCAGATTTGCACAGCAGCCCATGGTCGGAAATGTTTTCCTGACGCGGTAGTGACGGCACAAAACATTAGAAAGAAAGGTTACAAACAGGGAGAGAAAACGTGTTTATTATTCTTAAAATTTCAAAAATGTTGTGACAATGTTGGAAAGCTCTGAGGAGCTTGTTGCATGCATCGTGGCCGCTGCTAGAGAAGTCCGGGACATTTCCGATATTTTCGAAAATATTTGATTTTCCATTTGATGGAAATGACATTTGAGAGAGAACATTTGATGGAGATGCACGTCCCTGAATCAAGGCCTGGAGGTGTATTTCATATATACAAATTCATATAGTGACTAGAAGGAAATGCTCTTCTGTGATTGGTTGAAGGAATTTCGCCACTACCGGCAAATGTTTACATTCATAGAAAAGTTTTGCCACTTACAAATGTTTTGTTATCTGAACTAAAAACACGTTAAAAGATAATTACGCTAGGATAGATATGTACATTTTAATTAAGGTATAAATTTCAATTGTAGTCACAAATTAATTATTTACATGCAATTGCATGCCATCTTTAATAATTCCATTCCACTTCTACGTCGCTAATAAGTAATTCTGCTTTTAATCACCGAATATTTTAAAAATAGTTTTAAATTGTTTATTTAAATGACTTTTTTACAGATAACTGTACGGAAGTAACATGTGATTTTGATAAAGGAAATTCTTGATGAAGATAAAATACTTTTAATGTACTGAGTAATTCCATAGAAATCTATTTTATCTATTATTTGAAAAAAATAATTGCTTTCGCTTATATATATATATATATATATATATATATATATAAACTTTCATTACATATTGTTAATGTGATTTTCACACCATAAATTAAAGCCTTATTTCTTTTATTTTTAGTTCTTATTGAAATTGATTTCAGTTACTTATTATTAAATGACATTTATTTTATTAGCAAGTTTACTTTCGTACACTGTAAAAAAAAAGGGTCGATCTACTAAAAAAACTTTAGTGATTCTTGTAATTACTAAAAAATTTTTAGTAATTTTAGTCGGTTACTAGAAAATCTGTAAGAATTACTAGAAAAAAGTTAGCAATGGATAGAGTTAATAGTTTTACATTTTTAATAGCTATTACTAAAACTCACTTGGTGTGGCCTTGATAGCATAGTGGTTATAGTAACGTATTCCAGGCTGAAAGGTCCCGGGTTCGATACCGGACGCCGTCAAATACGTCCCGAATGTATGTAGTGTAAGTACTCGTTAATAAAGGGATTATGAAAATCCTGTCAGATGAGGTAGCATTTTTGGTGCTGCCATCTATTGCTCTTTTGCCGAAAATCTATCGCTTCAGAAGTTTGGATGCAGCTCTTGTCCTTCGGGCGCACGTAAAGGTTATTAAAAGCAATTATGGAGCTATTATTAAAATTTTCTTGGTGGCTCATACTAAAAATTTTTAAGTTAGTTATACAAAAAATTATTTTGTTCAGTTTACAAAAGAAATGCTTGTTTCACTTGCAAAAAAAAAAAGTTCGTAATGGTTACTAAAAAATTCTGTGGAATACAAATTTACTAAAGAATTTTTAGTAACCTCTTGAATTTTTTTTTACAGTGTATAGCATTTCTGCCATCTATTGAAAAGTATCTTAACTAATAACGCGCTAGTTCTTTAAAATAAAGCTACATATTTTAATTTTTTTATGTGTTTAATTTCTAGTTAGAAATTAGTTATTTATACATGCAATTATAAACCATATATACATAAGAAATACACACCAATTGGATGTAAAGAATACAAATGCTGTTCAAATGTATCTCAAAATATTCTGAACAGAATATATTTTTTAGTAGTTTAGAATTAAATATGTATTTAAATTACTTCTTTAAACAAAATAATTGCTCAGCACATGTTATTTTGACAAATGAAATTCTTGATGAAAATAGAATTATTTAGTATTTAAATTTTATCCAATCTAAAAAAAAGTTTTTTCTTAAAAAGAGAAAAAAAAAGTTCCATTATAATCCAAGAGCCGACAGCAAAAAACCTAAGATATCAAGCACTATAAAAAAAACCCCTTTATTTTATGAAGAATGGTAATAGGGGACCCTAATGATCCATGTCTGCCAGAAGCGAAGTGGTACACAAGCCAAAAATTAATACCCCTAGTGGTTTACTCATACGCTTATCATTCTGTTTGCCGTACAATCATTTCATACCTGTGACTGACCTCAAAGGAAGTCTCCAGCATGATAAGTTTCTTTAAAGGGCCGTCAAAAGTTCCCCATTACATTACGTCCTATAGAAAAAAAAATTCGTTTAAAATGAATTTTAAAGCTGTTATTTCCCGTCCAACATAATATAATTTATATGCATTTATGAATTGCATTAAAACATGCTTTTTATAAAATATGCAATGAAAAAATTAGCTATGATTCATTTACAGATCCACAGAAAAGAATTATTTTACATTATGGTAAAGGGTGAAATTGTGCAACATATTTTAAATATATCAAACTATTTTATGAATAATAAAATTGATATACGTCACTGAGGCTTACTATAAATTATAGGATATAGTTGTGCATAATTCGAAGTGCATAGCATTTACAGGGACACACAAAATATTTCAAATAGTATTTTTTTCCCGAAGTACTGTATATGTATCCGATGATTGCTGATGGATGAAATGCATTTTAATTATTATGTGTGCCTTTAAGTTTCATTTAATCTATACATATTATTTGGTGTGTATAAATGCTACAGTTGATATACAGAGCTAAGCAAAAGAGCTCGCAAACGTTACTAAATATGAGTGTAAATTACTTAAAAGTGGTTTTTATATATGTTATGCATTTTTACGTTGATCTGCATTCAGTTTATGCTGTAAACAGTTGTTTGTAGAAATAGATAAAATAATATACAGGATCACGCAAAGAATTGGGTACATGGACGCTTATGAATGATAATTTCTGCGAATGTGATTTCAGTAATTTTAAGAGAGTTATAGTTTAAAATAAATCTTAGCTAAATACTGGCGTGTAATAAAGGCATCAGGTAAACTACAGAGCTGAACAAAAGTATTCAAATATGTCTCCATCTATTCGTATAAATTGTTGAAAGAGAAATTTCAACCTGCTGGATATTTTTCATGCTAAACTAAATTTCCTATTATATAGTACATATATATAAACTGACTGCTCAAATATAGGGCTGTTTAAAAGTATTTGAATACATATTTGGCTATAGACAGTAACCCTATTTCCCTAAATAAAGAAGTTAAGTATGGTTAAATATTTCAGGATGTGTTGGAAAGTGTTTCATAATCTGTGCTTAACGCATGATTTTTCTTACTTTTTTCCTTGTTAAAAAATATATATACAGTCCCTGGCCAAATTGTTAGACGCACTCTCTTTTCCTTGTTTCGAATCATATTACTAGCTTCATAGAAATATTACTGTGTGAATAACTGCAATTAATTATGTACATCATTTGTAGGATTATAATAAATAGAAAACATGTCTATGACTTTAAAACTCTTTCTTTTTACAAATTAAATTAAAAATGGCTGAAATTGCAAAATTTATAACTTGAAGCTAAAAAAATGTCAATATTTTTTGGAACCTCTTTTGGCGGCTATCAGTGCCTCTATTTTTCGCGGCATGCTGTTAATACAAAATTAAAGAGTTTTTTGTATGCATGGGTGACGATTTCCGATATGGATAAGATCTTCTATGAGCTGGGTTTTGTTTATTATGACTTCTTAGCCAATTCTCCAGACCAGTATAAAGAGGTTTTCAAAATCGGTTTATTCTAAAGCTAAAATGATGATTTCCAAATGAAGAACCATTTGTATTTTTGCAAGGCAAAGCTTTTTGTTACATAGCACGATCCATCAAGGTTTACTTTCAATAAAAAAATATCCCTGTGTTGAACTGCTCCCGGTAATTCATCAGACATGAATACCATTGAAAATGTTTGGGAGCTAATGAAGAAAAAACTGGACAAAAAGCTCATAACAAGCAAAACACAGCTCATAGAAAAGCTTATCCTTGTCTGGAAACATCACTCACACATGCAAGGAACATTTCAATTTTGTACTAACAGCATGCCATGAAGAATAGAGGCACTGATTGCCGCCAAAGGAAACTCCAAAAAATATTGACATTTTTTTGAATTTCATGTTTTAAGTTTTACAATGTTATCAATTGTTAATTTAATTTACAAAAATAAATAATTTTAAAGTCATGGGCATGCTTTTAATTTATTATAATCCTACAGATTATGTATATAAACAATTGTAACTATTGGCATAGTAATATCTCTATGAAACTTGTAATATGATTCGACACAAGAAAATATGAGTGCGTCTAATAATTTGGCCAGGGACTGTATACATAAAATTACATATTATTACATTAGTAATTAAAGCATAAAAATGTATGTTACACATCTAATTAAAAATTATTTGTTTAATAATTATTAATTTTAAGTAACGTTAACAATTTTTTTAAATGCAGTTACTGATCATTTTCATAAACGCAAATATCTTATATTTTTGCATAAATATTGTAAAATATTAATGTGTATAACTTTATTGAATTTTACTAACTAATGAAACCACTAATTTGTAAATTTTATAATTCCTGTAATTACTAATAATTAAATTTTATTATTTAAAGTGTAAAAATGTAGATTATGTTACACTGTTAAAAAAAATCTAAAATTTACGGATATATTTTTCATGAATTTCATTGAAAAAGTCCCTTTTCACAACAAAAGGGCATTTTCTGTTAAAAATCTGAAAACTCCACCATATTTCCTGAAAATAATGAAAGGGATCAAAATACAAAGAAAAAAACGGAGACACTCCGTTACCTTGCAGTCTTCACGACCGAGTGTCAAGGCACCACGCCGGTAAATGTCTGTGAGCGTAGATTGTGGGTTCGAATCTCACTAGTGCCATGAAATAATGAAAACATAAAAATTCCCTTTTAATTACATTTTTCCTCTTATTTCTTCTTAAAAAAATATTTTAACTAATTAGCCCCCCCCCCCCAAAAAAAAAAAAAAAAATTGTGTGTGATAATTTCAAAAAATTGTCTATAACATTATTTTTGTAAAAAATGAATAAAATTTTTTTTCATACATTCAATAAAAAAAAAAAAAAAAAAAAAAAAAAAAAAAAAAAAAAAATAGTAATTTTAAGCAGTGATTTTTTTTAAAAATTTAAACTAGTTAAAAAATTAAAATTGATTTTAAAAAATAATAAGTATTATGCATCGGACTAAAATAAAATAAAATAAATCGCTTACGAATATTCTAATGAACATATTGAAAGGAAATCTTTGAAAAGCACAACAGATTTTCCCACTAACTCATAAAAAACATACTTTGTACAGATTTGCATCAGCAACTTTGGCTCAGTCAGTTAAGGACCTATTCCGCTATTCAAAGATCTCACGTTCGATCCTCAGAATGAATTGAAGTAAATTATAAAAAATAAAATAAAAATAAACTAAATTAAATAATGTGGCAACTCAAAATCACTCGGAATGTTCGAATTCTGTGGCGATTGTTCGGTTCATCGATTTAAATTAAATTACTACAATTAAAAATCAAACCTTGTAACGTAAAGTTACCGCTTCTTCAAACGGAGTTTTCCTTTCTTTTATTTTCCAAAAGGGAAAATCTACTCACGGAACGGTAAATGTCTGGCTGCTTTGCTGCCAGTAATTTTACCGTGAATTCAGACTTTTTTTTTTTATTTATTTATTTTTTTTTTTTTAACAGTGTAGTAATTAGAGGTTTTAAATGTTCTGGAATCTTTATCTCTTTTGGTATCTATTCAGTATTTTAACACTGAAATAAAAAGAAAATCCGATTTAAATTAACAAAAATCTGATTTAAATAAAAAAAATCCCTTTTTTAATTAAAAAAATCATGATTTTTTTTACCCTTCTTTTCATTGGATTTCGCTTACTTTATTAGATAGATGGCTTTCTTTAGCAATTCTGCATCTATTGAGTAAAACCTTAACTATCAACATGAGTGTTTATTTTAATTAAGATATAAAATTTAAAACTTTTTTTATATTATTTTGTTTGTACTTAGAAATTAGTTGTTTACTTGCACTTATGCCATCTATAAGAAATGCGGCTTTACATCTCTTAACATTCTGAACATTTTTTTAATAGCTTGAATTTAAGTCTGTACATTAATCCGTTCATTTTAAATAACATTTTTTAATATTATTTAAAGAAAAGAAATTATTGATGAAGACAGAATAGTTTAGTACTTTTAAATATTGTTTATTATTATTTGTCTGTTACAGAAAAATTTTGAAGATTGAATTTTTTGGTACTCCCAGTAACTTTAAAGTCGAAATTTTTTGGATAAAGATTTTTTATTTCACCGCCGAGATTTATAAAATCATTTCATATTTCTTCCTTAACGCAAATGTAAAAACGAATTATTTGTCGATAGTTGAGATTTCTTTCAACCCAAACCTGGATATATATTCTTTCTTACCTGTCATGTTTAAACCTATCGGAGAACAGTATTTCTTCTGGTTAGATGAATGCGCAGCGTAAATACAGTAGAAGTTGGCAACCATTTGACATGTTTTCACTTAACTGTTCTCACAGAGGACAGTAGTAACATTCCTAGCTAATGCACCAGCTAAATGTCTATAACAAGCTATTTAGACAAGTGGTTCTCAATCGGTGTCACGTCAGAGGTTCTCGGGTGTGCCGCATACATTTTCAGTAAAGTTATACCTAGAGTCTATGAACTAGTAAAAGTACTTGAAATGCATTCTAAGTTGTGCTATTTAATGTGATTTAGTGCCATAAAGTTACATTTTTCTTCAAATTTGTTTCAATGTTTGAATATTCTTCACAAGCCGCTTTTGGCAACCAGTATGGTTTCCCTTAAATGCATGTTAAGCATTGCACCATATTAGTTTCATTCTTAAATTAATTTACTTTCTCAGTCATTCTCCAAATACGAAGACTCTGAGAGATAAATCAAGAATTCTTTGCAATCTTGATAACATTTCATAGATTTTTTGCTGTTATGTATTTCATCTTTTATGACAAATATTACTTAATTTCCGTAGCTATAAAAATGAGTGAAATTTCAAGTATTTAAATTGAGATTTATTTTCGTAAATTATCTAAATTAAATCTATTTTACTTAAACATGCTGTTACTTCAATGTTATTTTTTAGTAATAAGAAATTTATTTAAATTTTGAAAATCATGCATTTATATATGTATATATATTATAGCTATTCAGTAATTCAATAATGAATTATGTACTTTTGTATCATTAATTTGATTTCTGAGTTTAAGGAAATTTTCAAAATAAAAACTCCGTGAATGCTAACTGTAAACAAACGTTAGAGCCGCCAATTTACATAATATGACGTTATAAGAATATTGTCTATTCATTGGTGGATTATTTGAAAATTCGATAAACTGAGCATGCTATGCCAAGTTTGCACAAAAAAAACTTATCTCCTCATTCAACGTTGCATGCTACATAATACTTGTGAAAAAGGATACTGACAACAGAAGTAATAGAGATACTAGATAACTAGATAGAAGATCTCGTTGTTTGAACCGAATTGATTTATTAAAGGTTAAAATTTAATTTATTTAGATATGCATTACTGCGCCTTGCAGGATTAAGAATGGAGCTAAAATCAACCTTATCAAAACAGAACTCCCACAATAAACATATTTTCTTAATTTATTTGAAATATTTTCAAATTCATTTTTAATTATCTTTATCACATAAACGAACGCTTTGATCCTTTATTTATTAATTTTTTTAAACGTAACAGTGGAATTATGCTCGTAATTGATTATTTGCTTCTCTCTTATCTTGTTTGTCTGGAAATACACGTTAATTCCGGTATGACGTTTTTTGTTTGTATTTAATCCGATTTGTAAATCCTCGCAAAATAACAAATGAAACACTGAAAGCTTAAGGTTACACACTTTCTCGGCAGCGAAAAACTGACATATTTGGGATTTATTTTTTAAGAAAAGTAGTAAAATTAATTTAAAAGCCACTAATTACACATAGCTTGCTGCTGATTGTACATTTAAAATTGAGTTTGTGAGTGTGTCATAATATTAGGCGGTGTTGATCATTTATTTTTTCCTTTCCTTGAGAACTGCCTTATGAAGATGCTTTAATCAGAGGTTCTCAATGTGTATATCCGATCTCTAGAGGATACTCTCTTAAAACGAAAAAGCTGAAATAACTCAAGTTGAGCTGAAATCCACTCTTTTCCCATGTTGAAAGGAACCTTCTCAAGAAGAGCTGAAACAACTCAAGTGAATGAGTTGTTTTTAATTAACTCATGATTGAGTGATCTCTATTTTACTCATACTTGAGTGAAATCAAATCAATAAAGGTTAAATCCAGTAGTACTTGAGTGATTTGTAATAAAGTCATACTTGAGTGAAATGAAGTCATTTAAGACTGAATCTCGTAGCACTTGAGCAATTTGTAACCAAATCATACTTGAGTGAAATGAAGTCTTTAGGATTAAATCGAGTAGCACTTGAGTTAGCTGCAGCCAACTCGTATTTGAGTGAAGTGAAATAATTTAAGGCAAATCCAGTAGCACTTGAGCGATTTGTTATCAATTCAAGTTGGAGTGAAATGTTGTCATTTTTGATTTAATCCAGTAGCACTTAGGCGATTTGTAACCAATTCATACATGAATAAAATCAACTCATTTAAGAGTTAATCCAAAACTCCTTGAATTTGTAGAATTGAATAAATTCACTCTTAAGAAAAGCAAAATTGCTTAAAATTACAAAAATCTTCAAGCGATTTCTAAATCGTCTAAATAAAATCACATCATTTAAAACTAAATTCAGTAATCCTCGATTAATTTTTATCAATGAAATTCAATATAACATGGAATTATTGCCACATTTTCAAGTGTTGCAATTAAATTCTCATTTCGGATTTAAATTTCTGTTTATTGACATTACAAGGGTGTATATATATATATATATCTATATATATATATATATATATAGAGAGAGAGAGAGAGAGAGAGATTGGAAAACTGTAACATAGATTCTCCAATATTTCTTCAAGGCTTTAATTAACAAGACTTAAAACATTCTAATTTACATGACTGAAAGTTCTCTAATGAATCATAAAAACATTTTTTTTTCTTTCTAATTCAACGAAACTGTTTCCTATGTCAATTTAGGGGAAAAGGCAATTGAATCGTTATACAAAATTAAATATAGCTTACATGAATTTTTTATTATTCTGTCAAATCAGAATTTTCTTTTGTTAAATTTAAAAGTACATATATTCATTAAATAAAAAATACTGGTGATCTCAAAATTGCAAATTTGAAAACACTTATTCATGCAAACTGCCTAAATTTGCATAACTGTACAACAGCACCCGAACAACATTAAACAGAATATCAGCTTCTGATGCTGTGGTGCTAATGGGATTTTTCCTTTCTTTTCTTGGGCAATTTCAAGTTTACATATTTTCCAATGATACTTATAGCTTCAGATATGCTTATATACAATTTTAATTTTTTCATTAGCTTCTGATTTAATTGTAAATAACAATTATTTTTTTATTAAAAATTTACGATTTCAATCAAATAAACAATCTTAGGCATCTTACTAAAAAAATATTGAAAAAATAAACTTGATATCAGCCCAACGACTCAACTTCAGCACCACAATGGCAGAAGCTGATTGTTCCCCTTAAGAGTTTAGATAATCCTATGCAGAAGTTATTTTCAAATATCTTGTTTGGATTTTAAAATGTTTACCTTTTTTTTTGGGGGGGGGGCATAGAATATTTGAGGATGATCTGTAAGTGGGTTAGTTTTTACTTTTGCAATTTTGGTTAAGTATTTTTTTTTTTTTAAATATTAATAGGAGATTCAGACCCAGTTTTGAAAAAGAAAGTATTAAAAAACATAAAACCTAAATGAAAAAAAGTATTCCCCCCCCCCCCCACACACACACACATGGCCAGTGCAGGGTTTAAATAATTGAAATTGAAAATATTTTAAATGGATAAACATCAACCCATGATATCTTGTTGTAATTATTCCTCGATTTAAATCTCAATCAAAATCATATTTCTTAAACTGACTAAATTTTAAAAAAAATATTTTAATTGTTTAGTTTGAAATCTGAAATGGTTTTGAAATCTTAGATAAAATAATTGTTACCCATAGCATTTATATAAGCACATTGCAATTGGGAAATGTGGAGGAATGCCATTAAAAAACTTGTATAGCTAAAATTTTGATTATGTACAATTATTTTATTGTATAAAGTTAAATGCAGAAATAACTGAGAAATGGATTTATTGACCATGTGCAATTATTTTTTATATCATTTAAAACATTTGTTAAAACTTGAATTTATATTCAAGAATAACTTACTTCCTCTTAATAAAGAATTTTTGATTTTGTTCAATGTTTCTTAAATCAACTAACTTTTAAATAAATATAAAAGTATAAGACTGCAGCAATTTATGTCAAAAGTAGAGCCAAATGTGCAATTTAGAATGTTGCAAAAAAGAAAAAAAACTAATTTTATTTAACAACAAAAACATTTTATTTAGCAAGGACAAAATAAACCTAACATTAATTGATAACAATTCTTTCCAACATCAGATAAACAAGTTTCAATAACATCTTTAACAGGACCTTTATAAATATAACAGTCCATTTGCATTAAACATTAAATACATAAAGAGCATATTGTAATCTGTCCACTGGTTTGTCCAACTTTTAAAATCTTAGGCAAAATAGACACTTTCTTGAAAATCGTTGAGATTAAATAAGATTGTTGAATTTGACTCCTCACTCACAGTAGAATTTTACTCCTCCATGAAATCACCATCTTCCTGTGTTAAAAGAAAATATTGAAATTAAGTTAAATAGCAATAAATATAAGGTTAAGGAATGATTATGAACATATTAAAATATTTTGCAGCTTTCAGATTAAATGTTTTACAAAATTTCCCATCCATAGTCTAAACATAAAATGAACCATACACTAAAAATTTTAGCTTTATAAATATTACACTACTGAAAATTCAGCCAATCATGAATAAAATGGAAATAGAATAAATAAATCCTGTGCGATTACACTTATCTGCTTGTTTAAATCATGGTGTTACATCTGATACAATAAATCACCATTTTAAAAGCAAATTTAAAATGACAGTTCTTAAAGCAACATTATAAAATATTGTTGAAAATTCACCTTTGTTGCTACTTTCAAAATGTATCAGCGCTGGCAAATACCCAACCAATACAGGTTTTTGTGGATTTTTAGTTGTTTTCTATATATTTGCATATTTATATAATACAAGATAGAACCTACAACAATTAGAACAGGGTTGGCACGGTTTAAACCAATTGGTTTTAACTATGGTTTAAACAACTGTTTACTCCTTTTGGTTTAAACAACGGTTTAGTTTAAACCAACTGGTATTTTTCTTAAAAAAAAAATTCAGAAGAAATCTAATGACATTTTCTCTTTTTCTTAATAATTTATGTATGTCAGATTATTGAATATAAATAACTTCTATTTTTAACACTTTATATCAGCAATAAGCATTGGATGTAGCAGGTTTAGATCATTTTTTGGGTATAGGATTAAAATCAGTCTGCATTGGTGAATATATTTATTTCTCTTTAGAAAAAGTTTCAAACATGTGAATTGATCTAATATAAAATAGATTAAAAATATTCAATATTTAATAGAAAATATCTTAATATTTTGAAAATTGCAGATTATTTAACGCAATAACATAACACAATCCATAAGATTTCAAGCTGTAAAAGAAATCCCCAATCTTAATTGGGGAGGTTATCTTAAGCATTAAAATCAAAATATGAAGTCGAATAAGAGAGTTTTCAAAGATTGGATGCTACTTATAGCATTTTAATAAGTGATTCCCTCCCCCCCCCCTGTTAGTTATCTGCTGAATCTATGACCAAAAATGTTGACTTCAAATTGTCATTGAAGAAACAAAATCTCAAGAAGTATTTGAAATTTATTATTTAGATAGCTAAGGAGAAGAATATTTTATTTATCAGACTACTTTCAAATATTTATTATTAGTAATTAAAAGATTAGTTATAAAGATCCACGCTGCGTGTGGATGAAGATTTATTTGACAACGGTCACTTCCCGACTGACATTTCTGTCACTATTAATCCCACCCCTCTCCTCCTTGTCGCCCCCTTTATAATTGGCCGTTGATCTGCCGTGATATAACAACAAGCTGCACTCATTGATGGAGATAAACTTTAACTCTCTCCTCACTCTGGTCCAAAACTCGAAGGCTATGTTCAGCACTGCTAGATCTAACCCCACAATGAACCTTCCACTTAAGTGAACTAAAAGGTGCAGTAATCTCCACAATCGGAAGAATTTTTTTTTAAATTTGGTTGCATAAGATCGGGGCATTGCGGGTCTCTCCCCTAAAATTCATCTGTGCTGGGTTCTGGGACACCGGGGGATCCCCTTAAATGAACAAGCTGATGATCTCACTAAGAGGGTTACTGACTCCAGTGGTGACCACCCCCCCCCCCCCAAAAAAAAATCTTCATACATTAACATTGACCCCCCCCCCCTCCTAAACAGAATATCAATTGTAAAATATATTTTATTTATAACTTACTGCACCATCAAAAGATAGTGAGTTATAATGAAATGAGTTCTTATTGCCCTTATCTAGAATTTAAAGAAAAAAAATACAGAAACATTTCTGGAAATTCAATGTTGAAAAAATTTATAAGTGAAATTTAAGAATCAAGATTTACAAAGATAGCGAGTTGAGTATAGCAGAATGAGTTCTTATTGCCCTTATCTAGAATTTAAAGAAAGAAAATACAGGGACTTTTCTGGAAATTAAATGTTGAAAAAAATTAAAAGTGATATTAAAAATCAAGATATTTTTTTTAACAGTAAAAACAAGAAATATTAAGAATTTAAAATCCCCTCCCCCCAAAAATGTACTTTTTCTCAAATTACCCCCCCCCCCCCCCCAAACTAAGTTATAGGACTCATCTTGCGTCATCAAACCCCTCTCTGGGCAACCCTGACTGAGTCCGACATCCTGATTGATTAGACCTCTCCGGAAGACTTGATCCAGCCTATAAGCAGAAGATCAAATTGATGGTTGGTCAGTTTTTCGTTCCTTTGTTCATTTTAGTCGTAAGTTCTGTACATCTGATGGATTTTGTTCAGCTACTCTTTGCTTTCAGTAGAGTATCGACAAGATGTAGTTGGTTGTGAGTTCTAGTCATGGTGACCTTTTGTGGATAAATTGAAACTACAGCCTGGTTGCTAGAGATCTCACCCCCCCCCCCCCTTTAAACCTTCAAAGAAGCTTGTTTTTGGCATTGCTAATAAAACAAAATTTATTCTCGTGAATAAAATCAAGGCATATTATTACATCTTGAAAATAATCTTAGCTTTATATGTTATATATACAAATGTAAAAATTGCTGATATATCTTTACCAACTGAATTTGATATTTTGACTGGGTAAGTAAATTTAAAGGTTTAATCTCCTCCCCCCAAGGGTCCTCTAATTCATATATTTTATCAGATTATAGGCCACAAGAATAAAGCGATGACACACCACAATGAATTGTGGGGGTGACACCTAATATTGAGTTAACTGAATGAAAATAAATTAAATTTAATAATTGCAACTGTATTAATGCTATATTGTCATCAAAAACATTATGTACAACTTTTATGATTCTAACATACCAGGAAGCCGGTTAAAAATCGTTTGAAACATTACAGACTTACATAAACCAGATTATTATTATTAAATATAAATGAAAAAAAAATAAGGCATGTTTTATTAATATAACATGCACAATACTGTACATTTTTAAAAAATGCATTAAAAGATAGAAAATTTCACTAAATTGTTTTTATATATAGCAAATTATTTTTGCTGCCAAATTTAAGGATATCACAAGTAGGTCAAAATTTGGCACTTTGCTAGTAATACTGCTATTACAGTAGACTTCCTCAAATCCGCACAGCTCGGGACCAGAGGTTTTGCAGATTTTAGAATTTTGCGGATTTCTGGTCATTATTTCCTTTACATTTTTTAAACAGTAATTTGAATGTAACTAACAAGGAAATCTAAACTATTGTAAGGGCTTACAATATAATAAAATATTAAAATAAGTAATAAACTAAAATAAGGATGCACAACCTGTGGCCCGCGAGTTTCATCAATTTACAACTGGAAAAAAATTGAAATTTTTGTTGATAAAGCACAAAAAAAATCTGGAATTTCATTGATCAGGCACAGAAAAAATCTTGTTGATTGTTTTCTTATCTCTTCCACTTTCATTAAGTTTACTTTTTTTTTTTTTATTGGCACCAGTCACTTATATTTGTTTTTTAGCAGTTTTAATTAACAAAATAATGTACTTTCCTCAATAAAGGAAAGGAAAATTATTACATCTTGAAAATATTCCTTGCTGCATGTGCTATATATATACAAATGTAAAAACTCTTGATATATCCTTAATAACTGAATTGGAAGTTTTGATTGGGTAAGCAAAATTAAGTCCTTCCTACTCCCCTCTGAAACTATATTTTTTATCAGATTATAGGCCATAGATCACTTTCTCGAAACTGAATTATCTTTGTATTGTCCTCGACCACCGAGGCATATTTGTAAGTGGCCCTTTTCTTGAAAAGATTGGGCACCCCTAGTTTAAACCAACTGTTTTTTCCTTCAAAAATTGTTCTTTTTTAATAAAAACATAATGACATTCTCTCTTTTTATATTTAATTTAAATGTTTCAAATTATTGGATATAAATAATTTCTATTTTTAACACTATTCCTGCGTTTGTATTGATAGGTTTAAAATTGTGCTGATGAACATACCTATTGTTCTAAAGAAAAAGCTTAAACATGTGAATTTATCAAACTTAAAATAGATTAAAAACATTTGATAATATTTAGTATAAAATATTTTTTAAAAAAGCAAATTATTTAAGTAATCTGTCATAAGATGCATGGTGATTTTGAATATAGAGACACATAACTCATTGATCTTTAAGATTTTAGTCAAGCGGTAAAAGAAATTCTTCTTGATTAGGGAAATTACCCGGGTGTCATCCTCTAAAGGGTGACACCAAATCTTTATTTGCAAATAAAAAATACAATTTTATAAAACTTTGGAGACTAATTAGGAAATAAAATGAGATTTTTAGCTCATGATGCAATACAGCTAGTTTTCTTTTCTTTGCTAAAGTGAAGTTTTATACAGAATGGTGGTTCTAAATAAGATATGCACCAGGGAACAAAAACCAACCTAGTCAACAAGTGGGTAACAAAAGCAAACTTTAAAAGAAAGAATTTTCTTCTACGTATAGACACGGCATTGACTTGTGCAGACTATGGGTTGAGTGATGATTCACTTCTGCGATTTTTTTTATGCAGAAGGACAAAAGGTAAATAAGGAATGGTAAGGTTATTTTTTATAAGAATGTAGAATTGAGATTGAAAAAATATGACAGATTGGAAAGGAGGAGGAGGAGGGGGGGGGGGGGGGTTGACACCTTTTACATCTGTCCCGGGATGTCACCCATCCTAGCTACACCACTGCACACCCACTTCATCTGTGACAAGTAAATAAATTTTCCTGCCTGAGAAAACCGTACCAAACACAAACCATAAAATATTACTTGAAAAAATAATTATAAGAAAATAATGCATTAATCCTTACTATCTGTTAAATAAATGATCGGAAATAAAATACACAATTTTATAGTTCTAGTTTACATACTACATACTTTTTTATAAAATAAGTAATTTTCCATTTTATTATGCCACAAATTTTGTATAACTGCAAAGGAAGTTTGGTTTATTTTACATTCTAGTAGGAGTGTGTGTGTGAAGAGGGGGGGGGGGACGGTTAAAAGTATTTTATAGAATTTTATGTAGCGGGTTACTGATGACTCTTTCTGACCAGTAAACTCTCATGCGTACTGGTCTTTGGGACCAGTAACTTTTTTAAAAATCAATTCTACCACTGGGCTATGCATAAAAAATGTTAAGGGAAAGGGATGATATTACAAGGTATTTTCTAAAGAGAAAGAGGATTTGCTTTTTGGTATCGTTGCATAATATTTAGGAAATAATACTTGCATTTACCAGTATAGAAAGGCAAACTTTTGTCCACTGTTTTCGTTTTATTTATAAATTCTCATTTAGATTTAAAGCTACCTGGGAAGCAGGCACAAGAAAACTATTATTTCTGCATGCATTATGTAACAACTTATAAATATTAAACAGATTATTATAATACAGACCATGCATGCAATAATTTTGCCCAATAAGAGTATGAAACATTGCCAAACAAAACAGTAACACAAGTTCAACATTAAGAATGGAAAAAAAAAAAAAAAATCTTAGAAATGTGTATAATGTAATCCGGAGCACGTTTTTACTAAGACACTGCAAACAAGACGTAAATACAATGTTTTGTATAAATTTCTATGAATAAAGATATAATAATTACAAAACTTTAATACAAGGCAATTAAATAACGAGATATTTACATTCCATTAACAATTTTTACTCTGATTAAATATAGTAATTTATTTTATTAAAGCACGAAAGTTTTGTAGCAGCACTGTAACACCAATTATTAATATAGAAATGCATTAAACACATCCTCAATATTACCGTGTGACACGACATTTTAATTTCAAGGTATGATACTGTTATGAATTTTAGTCTGTTAAAAAGAGAAGGGAAAGTTATTAAAAGAAAGCATAATTAAAATAAAATACTTATATAAAACTTACTTACTTCGTAAAAAAGGCATTTTCAGCAAATTGTTTAGCGAACGCCGGAAGTCTCCATCTTATCTTGCAAGGTCACGTGACGAGTCAGCGGCGAAAATCAGCGCCGGAAAAGAGCTGTTTCATTATTGAGTTGAGTTGTTTAGTTTTAAAGCTGTATGAGTGGATTAGAAAGAGAAAAAATCAAACCAGGATGACTGAATCGGTTAAAAATCAACTCATTTACGATCCAATAAATTAGAACTCTTTCTTGAGCAGCCAAATCCACTCTTTCGTTTTAAGAGAGTACATAAATATTCTATTGATGGTTACGTGAAAATAACATCAGTGATGATAGAAATCATAAAAATTGTTCAACTGAAAACATAAGCAAAGTTGATCATTTTCGATTACAAATTTAGTCGTGTT
Organism: Maratus speculifer; assembly: GCA_964019185.1. Taxonomy (NCBI): domain Eukaryota; kingdom Metazoa; phylum Arthropoda; class Arachnida; order Araneae; family Salticidae; genus Maratus; species Maratus speculifer. Next base: position 98,197,693 of record OZ025297.1, on the reverse strand, counting down.
CTGATTTGGTATGTGAATACAGATGTGCGTGTACATAAATTTATTTTACAAAATTTATTATGCATTATTTTACCAAATTTTTCGCGTAAATTTTTGGCTATGACTAGTTGGTCCTCCCTGAATTTGAAAAAAAATTCGCCGGAAGGGGACGTTGCGTAAAAGTGATTATTGTGCCATTTTCAATATTTTACCACAGAAAAGTGTATAAAGTTATGCATAGAACTGAATGTAAGTTTTGTATAAGTGTTTGGTCAGCAGACCCTCCAGCGCCGAAACTAGCCTTTTTTGCGCCCGGGGCAAACATGGATTTTGGCGTCCCCCCATCCCCCACATACATTCATTCTTTATAACAAACACACCAAAGAAAATCTTAATTTGGCGCCCCCTTCACCAACTGTTCTGTTGGCGCCCGGGGCACGTGCCCCCTCTGCCCCCTCTAGTTTCGGCTCTGAGACCTTCTCTGAATTTGAAATAAATCCACACGAAAGAGGCGCTATAATCGCGATGTCTGGGCCATTTTCCTTATTTTACCATCAAAAAGTGTATGAAGTCATGTATAGAATTGAACTACATTTTTTTTGTATGATTATTTTTGGGTATGTCGGGTAGATCTTCCCTTAATTGAAAACAAATCTGCCTATAGTTGTATTGTTCATCGGATCGTGCAGAGACGGAATCTCGTTTTTACTCTGATTAATTGACTGAAGAAAAAATTTAAGATGAAAATCAAGTTGGTTTAGTATTGAATTAATAATACTAACACATTAACATCTGTAACTAAATTTTGAAATATTAAAATGCACGTATGAAATAGAAGAAAGTTTTGGGATTGGCACATCCAACTAGTTAAATTTAAATTTCAAAAATGAATGGATGACATTAAAAAAATTAATTTAATTAAAATAATAGACTTAAAAATATATATGATTTGCCGTGTGACACGAGATATTCAGCTGTAAGTACACAAAATTTGAAGTCTCTGATTTACACAGTTTTTGATTAGAGATTCTGTGATGAACAGACTTAAGACAGAGATGAATAGAGTTTCGTCAGATGAACGAAACCTAAAAATGAGCTGTTTTTCGTGAATTAAAATACGTTGAATCTCACTATGGCACTCATTTGTACATTTAAATTGCTTCAACTTCAACAGGTTAGTAAGAAATAACCTGCATATACTCTTTTTATTTTTTTAACATAATTGAAAAGGTGTATTCAATAAGGGATTAATTTTGCAATAAAATTAATATCATTTTAAAAAAAAATACATAAATATGAAGAAGTTTGTATTTTTCACTCAATTTTAACGTAGATAACAACGTTTAATTTTTTTTCTCATAAAACAATGTAATATAGAAAAATATATAGTTTTGAAAGGTATACTCCAGCGAATATAAGTAAAAGTTGTGTAAAAATAAATAAATAAATAAATAAAAGTCTAGAAATTTAAAAATTTATTTATTTCCTCAATAAAAATAATCTTAAAATTATCTGAAGAAATCCCCATTTTCTTCAGAAATTTTACAGAAATCTAAAGAAATTTTATAGATTGAAATTTATTTTAAAATATCTGCAGAATTTTGTAAGAAATTCTTAAAAATATCTGTAGAATGAGCCGATTGCCTACAGATTTTCTAGAGATCATTTTCAGTGGGGTTGTTATTATTATTTTTAATCTAGCTCTGATATACTTTTCGTCATGAATATCAAATTGTTACCAGCAATTTCATATGTAAAAGAGGGACAACAACAAGAAAAAAACATATGAAGTATTTTTTCGTTTACTTTTGACCAGAAAATGACATCACGATTTAAAATAACGCATTTTTACACATATATTACATTTCTGTATTTGTTTTCTGCTTTGATTGAAACATTCAATCAGAAAAATTTGAAAAACTCATCCCAGAGATGTTTTTGGGAAAAAATGGTGTCATAGTAAAAATGAAATGAAAATTTTCTTTAATGAAAATAGATATTTTACTACGAATGCATTTAAAAGTAAATTTCTGGATTTCGCCGGGACTGAGATTGGAACTTATTAAATAAATAAATAAATAAATAAAATGAATGCTTAGATTCAAAATTGGAAGTAGCAAGCGGGATATAAAATTTGAGAATATATTTATTAATAATCTATTGCATGCTAGAATACCGTATTTACTCGTGTATAGGGCGCACGCGTGTATAAGGCGCACCCCTGCTTTACAAGTAAAAATGGCGATTTCTTAAAATCTCGTATATAACGCGCACCATAAATTTGATACGAATAATGAAGAATGACCAAATGAATTTCAGTTAAAAAAAAAAAAAAAAAAAAAAAAAAAAAGTCGAAACAAACATTACACCAGACACGAAAACAAGACGGAAATGCATTTTTAGACTTCGGGTTGTAAGAGAATGACGGGAAATAGGGATGAGTGACGGTAAAGAGAATTGCTAATTAGCGTTTAGATAATGTCATTAGCGCTGTTGTATAAAAAGCTGCAAGGAATGAAATAAATATGCAGTAATACTTCAATTAAGTAACATTTTCCGAGTTTTAATATCTTCCTTGAATAATTTCTTGTTTCATTATATCGTTCGACTGCATCCAACAGTAAAAAATTATTCCGTGTATAAGACGCACCTAGGAGTTTTGTCCTATTTTTTGGGGAAAAAAAGTGCGCCTTATACACGAGTAAATACGGTACTTTTAAAATAGGGAATATAAATTTGAAAAGTATGAACGAAAATTTTGAGACGGTGCAAAAGATGTATTTGACATTGACATGGGCATTTGCTAAACGACTAAAAGAAGATGTAATTTTTAGACTTCATTGAAAAGAAACACTATAATTGTGTCATAATGGTGCCTCAGTTAATAACTTCATATTTTATTTATCTTAACCTTTTATGCCCTGGTAGTAGTTTTAAGTATTTTTGAAGAAAATTCAATATAGCATTTATTTATTCTGTCTTATAAAAATTAATTTTTTTTCTCCTTATCATATATTCGCTCCATCAAATTTTGAAAGGATAGAGAAACAGTCGAAGCTAAATGCTTTCAAAAAGCTATTTCTTAATCATTTATAGAAATATCGCTTATCTTTAGAAAATATACACAGTCGGCCCTCGTTACTTCGAGCTCATCGGAACCTCAAGAAATGTTCGAATTACCCAGAGTTCGAATTGTGGAAAGCATGAGAGGAAAACCTGTATAACCCCTTCAGACCTGAGCATAAAATAACTCTACAAATATATGTTTATTGCTTTTGCATAATCTAAATGACACCATAGATAACAGAAAGAGTCATTTTTATGAAATCAGTACTTTAGGAGACTGGTTATTTAGGTTTACAAATATGAATATAAAAGTACTAATCCCCTTAAAACATCAGTTTAACTATCAGTAATATAAATTTACGCAATAAAAAAATTAAGGTCTGTAAACAAGAAAATAATCAGCAAATCCTCAAAATTTTTTTATTGTAAAGCATTTAAGTTAAATAATAATGAATATTTCTTACTTTCTTGGCCACAATATCTTGAAGGTATTTTCGAAACTCGGATGAAAATAATATTTATTTTATGAGGTAATATTCATCAGTGCTGACATTTATTGGTTTTGTTTCAAAGCAAAAAATATTCAGTCGTATGGAAGTAAAATATAAATGCAAAAAATTCGAAAAGTTCAGTTTTTATGAGGAAAAGAATGGAGATACACATTTATGTACCTCAGGTCTGAAAAGGTTAAAGGTGTACTATTATAAAGAAATTAATGTTATAGTAAACTTAAAATATATTTGAACTGTTGTCAATAGAATATGATTTAATATTAATGAAATAAATACATAAACAATTCAAGGGATTAGGAACAGATACAAACGAAGATGAGCTGAGGCGGAGCCGTCGCGAAACAAGTTTCTTCTCTTACGAAGAGAAGGAACTTGTTTCGCGATGGCCCCGGCTGAGATCTCATTGATGGACAGACTGGGACACTAAAAAAGCGGATATCAAATGCATGGGACTATATGTATACTCGTTCAGAATAATTCTGGTAAAAATGAAAGAAAGAAAGTTATTTCAAATCCTGAAATAATGCATTTTTACTCGCAATTCTGTTACATTTCTATATTTTTTATTCCGTTGATACTGAGATAGAAAAGCTCATCTCAGAAGCCCTTTTGGGTGAAAATGATGTCATAGTAAAACTGAAGTGAATATTTTTCTTTGACAAAACAAAATATTTTACTACGAATTAATACATCTGAAAGTAAATTTATGAATTTCGCTGGCACGCAGATTAGAATGTCATATAAAAAAAATTAATATTTCGATTAAAAATTGTAAATGGCAAGCGTGATATCGAGTTTGGGATTATATTTATTAATAATCTACTGTATGCTAGAATACTTTTAAAACAGAGAATATGAATATGAAAAGTATGAATGTAAATTTTGAGACTTTGAAAAAGATACGGGAGAAAGCAAGGATAAATAAAAAATCGGAATCTCGTTAGTTTGAATTAAACGAAGCCAAGAGAAAATTAATTCGAATAAATGAACTATTTTAACGTTATTCTGCCACCGAAAATTTCTGGACTTCAAGTTTAGTTCGAATTAAACGAAGACTCGATTTATCCGATTTCGAATTAACAAGAGCCGACTGTATATATATATATATATATATATATATATATATATGTGTGTGTGTGTGTGTGTGTGTGTGTAATATTTTCAACATAATAAAGCCGTTTCATTTACACAGCGGATCAAAATATATTTAAATGCATTGCGCTTACAAGACTTGTGATATTTCCATAATAATATTTTGGGTAATTAATCAGGCAAACGGTTGGGGGGTATCCATATTTTGCTATTAAATAATTATTTAATTATTCAATTATTTTAATAATAACTTTGCATTTCCAGAAAAATAGATAACAGACATGTTTTGATTTAAACAATAAGTAACAAACAACAACAACAAAAAGGAAATTTTGATTGAATCTAAAAATGATAATGATATCAATCGACAAATCTTCAGATATATCTTAGGATATCATGTGCTAGAAAACCACCACCCGTCCCTCTAAAATGATAAAATTATATCTATACAGCATAAACGCTTTTCATCAATGTTGAAAAGTGTTAAAAAATGTGCAAAAAATGAATTATACTTCTAATTAATTAAATTTATTTTCTTACTTTCGTTTACATCGGAAATACACGGTGCTTATACCGACAGGACTTTCTTTGTTCCAATTTAAATTAGAACGTTAATCTGAGAAAATAACAGATAAACTCCTAAGTATGACAAAGAATGGAACGACAAGGGAGAGGCTATTTAGGAGAAGCGGTAATTATTTAAGAGAAAGCCGAAGAGTAATTTATACATTTCATTACTTTCATTTGATATGATACTTTGCAGCAGCTCAAAAATAAAGTTTATGCATACTTTGGATTAAAATGTTTATGAAGTATTAGTTGTTAATTAATTGCATGGTTGTTAAAATGCTCTCGTGGTTTAAATTACGGGAACAATTTATAAAGATACTTTATGTTAATTCTACACTTTAAAAAAAGACAGGTCTTTTTTAACCTATCAAAGTTTAACATAACCACGAACGAACAGATACAATAATTTTTTCCAAGTAACCCACAATTCTTAAAAGCACTTTTTACATTTAAAAAACTTTAGAAACTAATATAGTTTCAAATTTTAAAAAAGCATTTATAATAAGAATACTTTTTTTTTTCTAAGCAAAGAAACGAAGACCACATTCTTGTTTCTCAAACTGAGTTCTTAAGGGTGTTCGTAATTACATAAATATCTGGCATTGATAGTTGTCGTCTGGTCCGTCAGTCTGTCCGCCATAACAGCGCAGAAACTACTCAACCGAAAACTTTAAAATTTAACATAGACACGAAAAAACAACAACAACAACAACAACAACAAAAAAGTGGAATGACCAAATTGTAGTTGGACGAACCAACTAATTTTGTAAATTCAACAAAATTTTGTTTAAAATTTCGTCATTTTAAACAAAATTTTTGGTTAGCGCTATATCAATTGAAATTTAGTTGTTCAACAAAACAGTTTTTTCCTGTACAATCGTTGTATAATTTTGTCGAGTCATTTTCACTTTTATGAAAATCGAATCAAAACTTAAAGAGACATTAGAAAAAGTTTTCATCAACGTTGGAAAGTGTTTAAAAAAGTACAACAAATCAATTATACTTTTAATTAATTAAATTTCTTTTCTTCTTCTCGTTTACATCGGAAATACACGGTGCTTATTCCGACAGGACTTTCTTTGTTCGAATTTAAACGAAAACGTTAATCTCACAAAATAACAGATAAAGGTTCTAAATATGACAAAGAATGGAATGACAAGAGAGAGGCAATTTACGAGAAGCGGTGATTATTTAAGAGAAAGCCGAAGAGTAATTTATGCATTACATTACTTTCATTTGATATGATACTTTGTCGCAGCTTAAAGATAAAATTTATGCATACTATGGATTAAAATGTGTATGAAGTATTAGTTGTTAATTAATTGCTTGGTTGTTAAAATGCTCTAGAAGTTTAAATTACGGGGACAATTTATAAAGATATTTTATGTTAATTCTACGCTGTGAAAAAAGACGTCTTACTTAACACATTAACGTATATTATAATCATGTACGAAATTATACAATAACCACTTCCGACATACCCACAATTCTTAATAGCGTTCTTTATATTTAATAAGCCTTAGAAACCAATATAGTTTCGAGTTAAAAAAAATTATAGTAAGAAAGCTTTTATTTTATTTATTTCTTTAAAGGAAAGAAATGAAGTGTACATTTTTGTTTTATAAAGCGAGTTCTTAGTGGAGTTCATAGTTATATAAATACTTGGCACTGGTAGTTGTCGTCTGGTTGGTCCGTCTGTCCGCTATAACAACACAAATACTATTCAATCGAAAGGTTTAAAATTTAACATACACACGGAGAAAACTGTTTAGTTGAAACAACTAAATTTTGGTCAATATAGCTCCAACCTAATATTTTGGTTAGAATAATCAACTAATTTTATTAATTCAACAAAATGTTGTTTTAAATTTGGTCATTTTAACCAACATTTTTGGTTGGAGCTATACTAATCAAAATTTAGTAGTTTCAACGAAACAGTTTTTCTTTTTTTTTGCGTAGAATCTTTGCAGAATTTTGTCGAGTCATTTCCATTTTTATGAAAATCGAATCAGAACTTATAAAGATATTAATAAAAGTTTTCTTCATTCTATTCAATCCTATCATTTGCCATTAATTCTATGATATCCCATGATAGGTAATGACTCTAAAGTGCCATGCTGATGACGTCCTATTTAAGATGGAATCCTACTATTTCCGTATCACATAATTTAATCTATAAAATCGTTATAAATTTTGTATTCAAGCAGTTTTGCCTAAGTGTGCAACAGTTAGTACACTAAGATCTGATTATTTATAGAAAAAGTTACAGTATAAACACACTTCATTCGCCACATTTGATGTATGATTTCCGATTTGCTTTTTTATTTATTCAATTTGTGATTAAATAAAAATTTCCCTTTGAGCTCAAGCCGAAGACTGGTATAAAAATCGACCCCAGAATCTGTACCAAGACAGGGACCCGGCAGATGCTGATAGTCCAAGAACCGGCAGCTCAAAAACCTAAGGTATCGCACAAAAGAAAAAAAAAAAACTTTTATTTTACGGAAGAGTAGAAACAGGGGAATGAAATGATCCATGTCTGTCGGAAGTGAAGTGGTGCATAATCCAAAAATTAATACCACTAGTGATTTACTCGTAGGCTTGTGTTTGCCATGCGATCATTTCGCACCTTTGATTGTACTGCAAATACAATAATAAATATACGAGTAAATCATTAGTGGTATTAATTTTTGGATTATGCACCACTTCACTTCCGGCAGACATAAATCATCAGATTCCTTTACTACTTTTCTTTCATAAAATAAAGTTTTCTATCTTGTGCTCGATAACTTAGGTTTTTTTTGCTGTAGGCTCTTGGACTATGAGTCCATCTCTCTTCTAGCGAGCCCGCTAAGAGAAAAGTATCAATAAAACAGAATTTTTCTACAGAATTCGAGTGATTTTTACTTAGCAGGTGCTTTTCGATATTGCATTGTAATGTTTTTCCTCGTATGCTGAAAAATTCCCTTTAAATTATGCTTTCTTTAAACAGAAGTTTTTTTCTTTTTTTTTTCTTTTTTTTTTTTTTTTGAATATTTATATAATTATAGAAATTTATCCAGAAAAAGGAATTATCAACTAACACCGACGCTATAAAATTATTTAATTATTTTCGTTTACAAAAATGTTTTCACAGAAACATCTCTTGCAAAGATGATTTTGATATCAATAAATTTTTAATTAATAAACGTCAATTTAAAAAAGCGTAACAAGTGAATCGTGCATCCAATTAATTACTTTTCTTTTTCTTTTCTCCCGTTTTTCCCGGAAATACATGCTTATCCTGACACGACTTTCCTTGTTCGCATTTAAATCCGAATGTTAATCCTACAAAATAACAAATAAGCTCTACCTAGTTCTAGACAGGGACAAAAAAAGAAAAAAAAAAAAAAAAGAACAACAATAAATGAATCGACCGTTTCAATTAAGTACCCCGGGAGAACCGCAGCGCCATCTGGGGGTAGTCTGCAAGCAGCCCCCCCAAAACAATATGGCGCTTCTCCCAGACCGGATAAAATAAGTTGTTTCCCTTTTCTCCTGTTTTTCCTGTTTTCGTTACCTTTACCTCATCGCCACCACAACCTTGACCTAGCAGTTTTTTAACAGGTGAGCGTGCTTTCATCACTAGTTGCTGTTTAGCGGATTGTTATGTTTGAAATACATCCCTGTTCATCCTGTAAGTTTGCTTTACCTTGTTCGCCGCTGAGATGCAGCTGATGTTCCTTCAGCCGGTATATCGGCTTTCCCTGCCGCGATGTCTGTATGTCAGTGGCATCTCATACAATAACGTCATTTTAAAATATTTTTATATTTATTTTAAAGGCCTTTCTGTATTCGATTGCATGCGATATGTAAATCAAAAAAAGTATGCGTATATATATATTTATCTATTGAAATATTTTTTTTATTTTCAGATATAATATTATATCACATTTAAATTGAATTATTACATGTAGTACTGCTATTTTACTGCAATCAAGTGAAATAAAATTTGAAGCGATTAGTTTTTGATATGATTAATTGTACATAGAGATTTATTGCAATTATATCTACATAACTATATATGCACAGCATTTTGGAATAATTAAGAAAAAAAAATCAAGACTTTTAAATTGCGATTTTTTAACCCCTTGAGAGGCAGATATATTTTTACCACTTAATTTTAATCAAGACTTTTACTAGAAACTTTTAATAAAATTTTACTTTTATAACTTTGCAGGAAAAAAGTTTAAAAACTATTGTTTATTTCTGTTTCAATGCAATCAAGTGAAATAAAATGTGAAGCGATTAGTTTTTTTGAAATGAATATTTGTATATAGATTTATTTGTATATTCATTTTATTGCAATTATATCGATATAACTGTATATGCACCGCATTTGGGAATAATTAAGGAAAAAAAAAAAAAAACCCAAGACTTTTTAATAGCCTTCTTTTTAACCCCTTAAGAGGCGGATATATTATATACCACGTAATTTCCACTAGAAACTTTTAATTAAATTTTACTTTATAACTTTGCTGGAAAAAAAAACTACTGTTTATTGTTATTTTAATACAATCAAGTGAAATAAAATTTGAAGCGATTAGTTTTTGAAATGATTACTTTTATATAGATTTATTTATATATTGATTTTATTGCAATTATATCGATATAACTGTATATGCACCGCATTTGGGAGTAATTAAGAAAAAAATCAAGACTTTTTAATTGCCTTTTTTTAATTCCTTAAGAAGCGGATATATTATATACCACATAATTTCCACTAGAAACTTTTAATTAAATTTTGCTTTATAAATTTGCAGGAAAAAAGTTAAAAAACTGCTTTTTCTTATTTTAAAAAAGAATTGTTCAAAATTTCCAGTATGAGTTCAACATTACAGAAATCCAATTACTTGCCCCTGAAAAGGTTAAATGAGTCTATTTAATTACTATTATGTTATATTTTAAAATTAAATTATTAAATATAATACTGCTGTTTTAATACAATCAAATGAAATAGAATTTAAACCGATTAGTTTTTGTACATACTTGGACATACAAATCTATTGCAATTATACCTATATAACTATATATGCACCGCATTTCAAATAATAAACATTTTGAAATAATTAAAGAAAACAAAATCAAGGCTTTTTAAATGCAATTTTTTAATCCTTTGAGAGGCGGATATTTTATATACCACATAATATTAAACTTTTAATTAAATTTTGCCTTTATAACTTTGCAGGAAAAAAAATTGAAAAACCGCTTTTCCTTATTTTCAAACAAAATTGTTCAAAAATTGCGGTGTAAGTTCCCCATTACATAAATCCAATTACTTGCCCCTCAAAGAATTAAATGAGAGCACTTATATTATATTATATTTTAAAATTAAACTGTTAAATATGCAATGAAACGAAATTTTTAAATATATTAATATTTAATAATAATAAAATAATAATATTAATATTAATATTATTTATAATAATAATAGTAATGTACATTAAAATTCAATGAATTTTAAGTCTCTATGCCCATCACATTCTGCATAATAACGTAAATCTGGTTCATTTACTAATATTTAAATATTTAGTTTAAGTCTTTTTTGTTTTAAGAACATGCGATATGCAAATAAAAAATGCATGCATATTTTTTAAGGTTTTTTATGTACTTTTTTTTACATATAACATTACATCATATTTAAATAAGATTATTAAATAGCGTATTGCTGCTTTAATGCAATTAAATGAAATAGAATTTGAAACGATTAGTATTTGAAACGCTAACTTACAATTGCATATAGGTTTATTGCAATTAAATTTTTCTAGAAATATGCGCCCCGCATACGAAATAACAAGCATTTTGGAATAATAAAAAAAGAAGAGAAATAAAGGCCTTTTAACATTGCAATTATATGCAATGTTTTTTAAAATGAAATTAGTAAATATAACGCTGTTGTTTTAATACAATTAAATGAAATAACATTTGAAGCGATTAGTTTTTAAAACAATTACTTGCAATTGTGTATAGATTTATTGCAATTGTATCTATATAACTACACATGCAACGCATTTTGAAATACTTAAAAATAATTCAAGATTTTATTTGCAATTACAGGCAATATTTTTAAAGGAATGCGTTTAATTATTATTTTATCATATTTAAAATTAAACTATTAAATACATAATTAAACGAAATAATTGAATATATTAGTTTAGTATAGCAATAATAATAGTAATATGTATTAAAATTGAATAAAATGTCAATCGCACTCTATTTCACAGTAATTTCCACTCATTTTAATATATTTCAACATTTATTTTTAAAAGCCTTTTTTTATTCGATTGCATGCAGCATGTAATTTAAATTTAATTAAGAGGGGATTCTACTCATTTAGTTCAAAATTCCCAACTTTTTTTTTTTTTCATTTTTTCCACTTTTCAATAAAATACCGTCATAAAGGATAGTTTTAGTGAAAACCGCAAATCAATCGACTAATTTTTCCGTTTTTTATAATCATTTGAAATTTAAACCCTCTGAACACAGTTAAGTTTGTGCTACTTAACCGCCTCCAACTATTCAGATTTTGAGCTCAAAATTTAAGTTTAAGTCTAAGCTTACGAAACCATTTAATGAGATGCAAAAAATCACGGCAAAAAATAGTTTTTCATTACTTCAAAGTCTAAAGCGCCCTCTATCCGCATTTTTCGAAATTTATCTTTATAATTTATTTTCAAGAAAATACCATCATAAAGAATAATTTTAGTGAAAACAGCAAGTCAATCGACCAATTTTTCCGTTTTTTTTATGTGTATTTGAAATTTTGGACCTCAAACTTTAATGGCGGCTATCTCCTTTGTAAAACGTTTGGGACCCTTGGTTTCCTATTTACTATTACTCGTCTTGATGTGTTCTATCACCCCCTAGCGTATATACCATTTGTTTAGGGACACCCTGTATATATATATATATATATATATATATATATATATATATATATATATATATATATATATATATATATATATATATATACTTATTTCAAAGTTTTAAATTTTGCCATGCTTGATTTTTGAAACTTTTTATTCTAATATGTTCTTTGGATAAACCTTTTTGTGATAATTTTTAATTTATTTCTTTAAAAAAATTCAGAATTTTTGCCTTTTTTTTATTTAATGAAACATGCTAAATTATTTATTTTTACTAAAAAAATATATTCGTTTGATTCCAAATTAAATAATTTATAAATAATTTTATTTACTTAAATGTTCTTTTGAATTAAAATATAAACATTTTTGTTTACTTTTTCATTAAAAAAACATACAGTTGTTTAATTTTAAACTTTTTATCTTTGAACTCAAAATAATACTCATAGAAATACTTTTGGTAGATTTTAAAATAAATAAAATACAAAGCAAATAAGTTTTTAAAATTATTTATTGCATTTTTATATAGATATACATATATATATATTACCAATTTAGAGGTTTGTTTTAAAACTTATTGTTAAAGTTCCCTGTATTAAATTGCATAACAAAATAAGATTTAAACTATTTACATGAACATCAAAGTTTAATAATGTATTATTGTTTATTTCTAAAACTATTTTTTAAAGTTTCTTGTAATTCTCATTCAAATGTTTTTAAGAATTAACAACGAAACATTTTAAAACTTTGCTTTGCATGTAAATTGCTTAAATTATTTTAATAGTTAAAATTATTTTATTCGTATTCAAACTATTAAAAATTAGTTATTATTATTTCAATATTTTCAAATTTCAAATTATTATTTTTTATTTCTGTCTATTTCTTGAAAAAAAAAAAATGCTGTTGCTGCGGCTGTAATGTATTGTGACGGGGCTGTTTTTTGATTTATATTAAAGATAAACAATGCATATAAAAGTACCAAAATTGGTAGTTTAAAAATACATATGTGTGATAAAAAAGCTGAAACAGACAGTTTTTAAATCAAAGAATTTTTTTAAACACTATATAATGTTGAAATCGGTCAAAATAATTCAGTCAAAAAATTTAAAGGATACAAAACTATGTATAGTCGTTTAACCATCTTTTACTGGCACATATTGGATTAGATGATTCAGCGTACCGTGTCCAAACATTTTTTAATTATTTTTTATTTAATTATTTTTATTCAATATTTTATTATCTGAATAAAGATTTATTTCATATTAAAAAAATATAATATTAAAACTCTCTTTTGCCAGATTTAAAAAAGAAAAAAAAGCGAACAACATTATTTTCAAATATTTCGCAATTGAAACATATATTTATATGTGAACATTAAAGTGTGAACAAAATTTTTAAATAATTAAATGATTACGTGAGAAAAGCGAAGCGTTAAATGGCGAAAATTTCATGTTATTTAAAAAATATGATCAAATGATTTTTGTATAGCGCCCAAGAGAAAGCTTTTTTTCTAGGCGTTATTATAGAAGACCAGAATTTAGTATCATTTTTAGCCGTTTGACTGCTACGCGGCGCAAAAGCGCTGCGATAGTTTATCTCGAAAACCGCGGCGCAGCGCTTTTGCGCTGCGAGTTCTTTATAATACAAAAAGAATTATTAAAATTGATTGATATTTGTCTAAATAACAGTGTTTTATATGACAACATTATTTTTTCCTTTAAAGAAATCAAAATATGTACCGCAATTTTCGTGCATTCTTGCAAAAATTGCTTAGCACTAAAACGGTTAGACAAACATTTTAAACTTTGATTTCCAAGTATGTGATAGATATATCTTACTAGGGAACTGCAAGAAGTGTAAGTCACCGATTTTGAAGAAAGTGGTATCGTTGAAAATATCTCATTGTGAGGAGTAAAAAACTCAATGGAACTACCCGTCGGAAATGAGCCGTTTTCGAGATATCCGACAATTTATGTCATGTAGCTAGTGAACACCTACTGGGAAACCGCAAAAAATTTTGACCTCGATTTTTACGAAAGTGGTATCGCTGAAAAGATATCATCGTGAGGATTAAAAAACTCAATGGAACTACCCGTCGGAAATGAGCCGTTTTCGAGATATCCGACAATTTATGTCATGCAGCTAGTGAACATCTACTGGGAAACCGCAAAAAATTTTGGTCTCGATTTTCACGAAAGTAGTATCGCTGAAAAAATATCATCGTGAGGATTAAAAAACTCAATGGAATCACCCGTCGGAAATGAAACGTTTTCAAGATATCCGAAAATTTTGTATCACGTAGCTAATGCACACTTACTGGGAAACTGCATTAAGTTACATAAATTGTCGGATATCTCGAAAATGACTCGTTTCCGATGGGTAGTTCCTTTGAGTTTTTTACTTTTCAAAATGATATCTATCCAACGACACCATTTTTTTCGAAATCGAGACAACAATGTTTTGCGGTCCTCTGCTAACCCTTTCTGGCACACTGTGGCCAGTATGGGATACCTAATTTTAATTCCGAACTTGCAAACGGCACCAATAATATTTTAGTAAAATTTTGTTTTTACAATAAAAGCTTAAATTATTGGTTTCGAAACATCTAAAAAATTCGTTTGTGCATTCCGGTGCCGGATGATAATTACTCATTTTACTAACCGATTTTGAAGGTGCCGGAAAGACTTAAATTATCGGATATCTCGAAAACGGTTCATTTCCGATGTGTGGTTCTTTTGAATTTTTTACTGTCGTCAAAATTTAAACTAATTTTTTTTTGCGATTCCCCAGTAAGTATGCACTAACTACGTGACATAAATTGTCAGATATCTCGAAATCGACTCATTTCCGACGGGTAGTTCTGTTGAGTTTTTTACTCCTCACAATGAAATATTTCCAACGATACCACTTTAGTTAAAATTGGTGACTTACACTTTTTGCAGTTCCCTAGTTAGTCTAAAACAGAAACAGACATCAGCTGTCGCAACACTGGGGAATGCAATCTTTGGAACCAAAAGATCCTCTAGTCAAATCAAAATTAGTGATAGCCCGATGCTTAAAGATAGCCAGTGGTCGTAATAATATCATTCGATTTTTTGTTTTAGGATAATCTTTATTATAACAGATGAAATGAGAGCCTTTGAGACTTTGAACTCTAGACGTTAGTTGGAAAGTTGAGTTGGTAGGGGACACAAACGCTCAGTGTACATATTAAAAAAATTATGCTACAGTCTTTCACTAGAAATAATATAAACAATATTTGTTTTGAAAATTAAAATTAACTAATTTCTAAACCTATTTGTTATAATTGCAGGTCCTTGAATTCAAAGTATCATAAGTACTTTATCTTTAATTTTGAAATGTTCAAACCGTTGATTTTTTTTTCAAGTTATTTATTGCTCTTACATTCTCGTCACATTCCAAATGATATAAGTTATATATACCATACACACACACACATATCTATATAAATTGATGTTTTTCAGCGATTAACTTTTAAGACAATTTTTTTAATCGCGTGTTTCAGAAATCTTGCTTACCCCAAGAGCAAAAAAAAAAAAAAAAAAAAAAAAAGAAATCAATTGTATGTATTAATCTAAAAATATATGAAAAGAAATTTATGAAACAGTTTATAGTAATTTAATAAAGGTCTTTATTTTAAAATAATAATAATAATCGGCATTTTTTTAATCCGGGTTTAGTATACCCACACTGTTAAAAAAATTCTGAAATTCGCGAATATTTTTTTCCTGGATTTCACAGAAAAAGTCCCTTTTCACAACAAAAGGGCATTGTCCGTTACAAATCAGCAAATCCCACCATATTTCCCGAAAATAACGAAACGAGTGGAAATAAAAACAAAAAACGGAGACACTCCGTTCTGTAAGGGGCTCCGTGGCCGAGTGGTCAAGGCACCATACCCCCAATTACCTGCGAGCACAGATTGTGGGTTCGTATCCCGCTGGCGACAAGAAATAATGAAAACATAAAAAGTACATTTTAAATTACATTTTTTCTGTTTATTTTTCTCTTATTTCTTATTAAAAAATCTTTTAATTAATTAGCTAATAAATAAATAAATAAATAGTGTACGACAATTTAAAAAAAAATGTCTATAACATTATATTTCTAAAAAAAAAGTTGTTAATAAAAAGTTTTTTTTCATTCATTCATTCATTCATTCAACCATTCAAAAAAAAAAAAAAAAAAAAAAAAAAAAAAACAGTGGTTTTAAACAGTGATTTTTTTTTAATTTAAACTATTTAAAAAATAATAAGCATTATGCATCAGTCTAAAATAAAATAAAATAAAATAAACCGTTTACAAATATTATAAAGAATGTATTTGAAAGGAAATCTTTAAAAAGCACAACAGATTTTCCCACTAAATCATAAAAGACATATTTTGTACAACCCGGCATCAGCAGCTTTGGCTCGGTTAGTAAGGATTTATTTCGCTATCAAAAGGTCCCGAGTTCGATACCGAGGAAGACGTGAACTAAATTGTGTATTGGTGTGTATTTTTTGTCGGCCGATTATCTACGCTATGGGATATAGGCCCTATGGGGTGGGTTGCCCTCCGTGGGGGTCTTTCTAAGGGAACCTAACCCGTATTTACGCAAGGTTCGAAGAAAACCACGGAAAACTTCGAACGGTTAGGCCGACGGTCGCGATTGGGTTCGAACCCAGCACCTACCGTCTACCAGTTTGGAGGTCACAACCTCGCGGCCACTGGTGGGGCCGAACTAAATTGTGCAATAATAATAATAAGTAAAATAACATAGCAGCTTAAAATCACTCGGTAATTTCGAATTCTTTGACGATTAATCGATTTATTAATTTTAAAAATTATATTAAATTATTATCATTAAAAATCAGACTTTGTAACAGAAAGTTACCGCTTCTTCAAACGGAGTTTTCCTTTCTTGTATGTCCCACAGCGGAAAATCTACTTACGGAACGGTAACAGTTCGGCTACATTGCTGCCGGTAGTTTCACCTGGAATTCACAGATTTATTTTTAACAGTGCAGTATACCGCCCGGTATACATAGAATAAATGAAAGTAAAATTTTTAATTAGTAACTTTAATAAATATTTTATATTAAATATATGCATATTAGAATTAGATTGCCCATAATTTGACTGAAAATAAAGTTTATGTTTAAAATATGAATTATATTACAATAATAAAGCTTTTAATTTACTATAAATAATATTACTTTCGTATTAGCCGCATGCCAGCTGTAATATAAAAGAAATTTCCTATTTAAAGCAATTTTTTTTATGTTGTTTATTTTCGTATTTAAGCACTTGGATTAAATTAGTATATTTAATAGATTTTGTATGCTTAGTATATTTTCTTAGCCGAACCAAGCAAAATTTGGTTCACCAGAAAACATTTTCGTATTAACTGCATCACTACTTACAACAATATTTGTCAGTCTGATTATTTCAGTGTCTAAAGAAGTTGTTCGATTACATAACTGTTAAATTAATATTCTATTTATTATGGAATTTAATTATGGAATATCACACTGACATATTCAGATTCTGAATTATTTATATTGTTTTAAATGTATGCGATTTAATCTTCCCTAATTGCAGGTGGATTTAAAAGTACCTTTTTGGAAAATTATTTTAAAATCATAAACAGATTCAGTAAATTGAGGTATAATGATTACAAAAGGAAGTTATCTTTTTAATAAAATTAAAAATATTCAAGTCAAATTAATATTTAAATAAAATTCAAAATTCGTAACTCTTAAAAACTCAGAGGAGGCTTAGGTAAAATTTAAAATTTCTCAATTTCTCTCTCCCTCTCCCCAAAAATAAATAATGAATTAAAAAAGTAATAAATGCCGAATTTTCTTAAGAATTTAGTTGATAATTCAAACAAAATTTAAAATTTAAATCGAAAAATAAATTTTTTAAACAAATTTTGAAATTCTCCAAATTCAAAAATTTAAATAAAGTTTATACAAAATTCAAAATTTTGCAATTTGTAAAAAAAAATGAATTAAGAAAAATGATTATTAAAATATTTTTTAGCAATTTTGGTCCTTAAATGAAAAAAAAATTACAAAAATGATGTAAGATTGTATCTATTATATGGTAAAATTAGTTCTTGGAAAACCATTTTAAACATCGAATTCAAGCAGGATCCTGTTGTATAAAGCATAAATGCCATTTAACCAACACGAAAAAGACTGAAATTAAGAATCAGTTTTAAAATTTAAACAGCGATATGGTCGGATGTCATTACATTAATTCATTTAATTAAAATCAGACTTTTTTATTTTATTTTATTTATTTATTTTTTTTTTTAATTTTGTCATTTATCGTGTGATCGAAAATATTTAGTTATACAGTCGTCCCCGCATAAACGAATATTGACGGTTCCAGAAAAAATATTCGATTAAGCGGGGTATTTGATTAAACGGGGAGGCATACAAATGTAATATTTAAGGTGTAATAAAATGACAAAATTATTAAAAATAGTATATTTAATTACCAGAGTAAGAAAATCGTTAAAAACTTTAATAGAACACTGCAAACTTAATTAAAAACAAAATAATTCAAGTAAATAAGCAATAGTTCAATGTCAGTAAATACATGCAATTGGTTTACATTACATATAATGCAGATAGTGTGAATTGGGTCCAGATTTTGTTACGCAATTTATACAGGTTTAAAGAAAAAGATGAAACTGGCTTATGCGAAATTTTAGAGTAAAAATTGGACGAGTTATTTTTCGAATGGTATCATCATTACCATCTTGAGCCTCTAAGTGATAACATATTATTATTAAAGGGCTACTTCAGTCACACGAAAGGATTTGATCGTGAGTGTAGAGCTAATGCTAATCCTATAGAAGAAATTTATAAACATCTCTATCGCATTTCAATATTTTTAAATGATCTTTTTTGCAATGGATAGCTGAGATCAATCTGTTCAAAGGGCGGCGTCGTTTTTAGCTTTTTCAATTTTTATTGCTGATTTTTTTAAATGATGCTATTTCAGTTTCGGAATCGGCTTTGAAAATGAAAGTGTCTCCATTAAAAATATCTGTAAAAAATGGAAAAAGTGAAAAAATGTCCTTTGTTAAACAAAAGTAAACAAAATTCAAAATTGATCGAAATCATTGTGCAATTTATTTCACCATTTTTCAAATTCATACGGAAAAAAAGAACAAGAAAAGGAGCTCAAACGACTAATCCACTGTACATCTGCCAGACGAAAGATCTGGTAATTTGTTTTCTGTGTAAGAACCTAAAATGACAAAAAAGTGTGGAGGAAATTCCAATTGAAACGTGTTTTTCACACCCATTTTTCAAATTGCCTCACTCAGTTGTTATTCGATTAAGCGAGGACATTTCGTGAAAAGTATTCGGTTAAGCGGGGGAAAATAACATTAGCCCAATGGGATTTAATTCGGTTCCGGAGGATTTTATTCGAATAAGCGGGGTATTCGATAAGTGGGGAGGACTGTAGTATAAAAATTCCAAGTCTCTAAATTTTACAGTTTACAAAAATGAATTCTACAACAAAGACAGTCAAAGAAGAGAGTTGAAAACGGTTTTGTTAGATGAACGAAACCCTAAAATTATGTAGCAAAACATCCAGAATTGTGTGGCTAAAAGTAAAATAAAATAAAGAAATGCTTGTTTTAGTGTATTCTACAATATCTTAAAGTTCGTGTTAATCTTTTTGAAATATCCTATTTAAGATTATGCCTTTTATGAATCTGGATAGCATAGTAAAGAGGGTTAATTAATGCGAGAAAATGCAATTAATAAAGTTACAATAATTTCTATTATTCCCCTTTTCTTTGAAATAATGGAAATAATCTGATTGCTATCATTCTGAAATAATTTCACAAAAAAAACTTTTTAAATTAAAAACAAGTATTAAAATTTGAATATAAAAGAAATTGATGATATTGGCTCATCTAAAAGTGAAAAGCTTTCAACTAAAATAGTAACATTTAAAACTGTTCTAGTTTGCCACCAAATAGTACAAAAAAAAAAAAAAAAAAAAAAAAAAGTACTAAAAAAACCCGGTTTGCATTTTAAAAATACAAGGGGGTAAACCCGGAGTACCCGGATAACAAAATATAGATGAGAACCACCATGTATATTTTTTCTATTGTTAATATCCTTTTTAGGTGCGTTCTGAATTATATAAATACGTAGCAACTAAAATCGCTGCCTGATCCGTCTGCATATTTAAAACTACCAAAACAAGAGGTAAGTGTGATCGCAAATCGCACAGAGAGATTTCATTTAATATTTTTTTCAAAGCACCTTATCTTTTAATTAATAAATCATTTTTTTAATTTATAATTATTAAGTTCTTACATAGATAGTAGTACCAATAAGTTTGATTTTAAAATAATTATAAAAAGATTATATTTATTTAAATCAAATTAAAAATGTTCAAATCGAAATATTTAAATAAAATCCAAAATTCGATTTTTCTTTTGAAAATCCGGAAAAAAAAACTATCAGAGATATAAATAAAATTTTAAATTTCAAAAAATGAAAAAAAAATGTTTAAATTAAATTTAAAAGGCTGAATCATTAATATATCTCAAAAGTTTTGAAAATAGAAAAAAAAACTGAATTCCAAAAAATATTATGAATGTAAGTGATAAAAAAATAATATAAACCTTAAAATGGCGAAAAATCCGAAATTTCTTTTAATCAAATCCACCTGAGAATGAAAATTTCAAGTTCCTCCATGAGGCTTGAACTCAGAACCGTCTGTTTACGTGAGAGAAGCTTTACCTCCAAGCTATAATGTCTCCATAGAAATCGTTGAAATAAAGATTCTCTTTTGAAATTTAAATCGCAAAAATGAACGAATTTCATTAATAAAATTGATTTGATTAAAATATTAGATTTGTTTTTCAAATTTTTACGATTTGTCGTGTGAATGAAATATTTAGCTGTAAATACACAAAATTTGAGCTCTCTTACTAATGCAGTTTTTGTGTACGGATTCTGTGACGGACGGACAGGCAGAGGAGAATAGAGTTTAATCAGATAAGTGAAACCCTAAAAAAATATTAAGTTGCATAATTTTTAAAATACAACTTGGCTCATTTAATATAAATTACAAAAACACTAAGATATGTCAAGTTTAAGCAGACTAGTTTCGGTAGCATTTAGCGTACCGTCCTCAGTACAAAGAATAATGGAAACTATATAGGAGAGAATATAGGGGAGAAATGGATTGAAGTGAGACGTTCATTGACCAATAGGAAAACAGAAAAATACAAATACCAGCCAATGGAAGGATAGTATAGATAATTCACCAAAAAGTGTAAAAAAATGCCTGTAGAAATTAAGAAACATAGGATTTTTCGTAATTTTCCAACAATCTAATAAAGGGAGAACAGTGAATTCGCAATAAACAATATTCTCAAAATTTTTATAAATATGGAGAGCTTCAAGAAAATTAAGTTCATGCATAGTAGTGAACTTAGAGATGATTTTAGCTGAATTCAAATCAAAAGACGTTGCAGAATTTTGTTTGGTCATTTCAAATATTATGAAAAATGAGTTCTCATTTGCCAGGTTTGGCGTACAACTTCCAACTTGTTTCTCTTCAAATACTAAGTACACAGGGATGAATGAGGTATTTTTATTAAGGTTATTACATGGAGTAAAAGATATAATTTGATTTTTTTTAAAATCATTTGATAAAAAAATTATTGAATAAACGCATCAACTAATATCAAAGATTGAGGTGAAAAAGCCACGTGTTTTTTTTTTTTTCCATTTTAAAAGAATAATTCTAATAGATATTTTTACTATATTTTTATAATACCCGTTAATAATATTAAACATCATATTCATATGAAAAAGTCGGAAATTACACGTCAAACAGGGCAAATCAGGCGCGTTCGTAATGTGACTAGTTTTGTAAATACTCAGATCTTTGAACAATAGCTGTCGCACTCTGATGCAGAAATGTATGAATACAAAATTTAATACGATTTTATAGATTAAATCCAGCAATACAAAAATAATAGGAATCCATCTTAAATAGAACATAATCAGCCTGGTAACCTAGAATCATTATCTATTGTTGGATATCACTAAATGCATTGCGTAGAATAGGATTTAATAGAATGAAGGGAACTTTTTATAACATCTTTTTTAGTTTAGATTTGATTTTCATAATATTTGAAAGGATTCGACACTATCCTGCACCGAATATGCATTGTATTAAACTTTAAATAATTTGATTGGGTTGTTTTATTGGGTGGTTTTTGCTCTGTTCTTAGTGGACAGACATATGGACGGACAAAACGACGACTATACGACTACATATTTATATAATTACGAATGTATCTAAAAGAAGCAAAAAATGCGCTCAAATAAATGTTTCACAAATATTAATATTAGCCACGTCCTATGCGTTGACAGGCGAAAAAATCGCTACTTACAATTAATCTTTTTGATACTCTCCCTTTCAGTGGATTGTGCTCGTACATTGCAATTACATGTCTTATTTTGTTGATTTATTTATTGATTGATGAATGTATTTTAATTACGTTATGGAATATAAGCTAGAAACAAATCATGAACTATTTATACAAGTCTAAGTGCCAACGAATTTATCTTTCGTAACACACAAATTTCCTGCACGCAATAGAGATAGATTTGAAAAAAAAAAAAAATGTGTGAAAATTATTTTTTAAATAATAAAAATTGAATTAACTGCGAAACAGTTTTAAAACTAATTACATTTTAAAGTATATTTTCCCCCTATTCGACAGAGTAATTAGAAAGAAAAATCTTGTGCCAAGCATAGATTATGAAACACTTTCCAATACATTCAGAAAATTGAAATAAATTTTCACAGTTTCATAAAGTAAAAGATAATGCATAAATTAATAAGGGATGGTAATGGATGACTTCCCCGGGAACTTAGCCTTCACTTAAGAATATAAGTGGCCAGTTCATAAATTAAAAATTGGAAAATTGCAAAACGCATTTGTGAACATAATTTTGCAATTATCATCTATATTCTTTTTTTTTTTTTTTTTTGTGAATTCTTGTGAGCGACGTAATTGTATATCAAATTAATCACAGCTGAAAAATTCGGTATTCGAGCAATTATTGTTCATAAACTTTGAATAGTTCAATTATTGTTCAATTTCTTAAGTAAGGAAAATTATTCTGTCTCTCCCTATAAATGAGCGATACATTCATTCTATGTACACCGCGAGATTCTAAAAGATAGTCACGTTTTAGCATTATTGGCGTTAGCTGCATTCTCATTGGCTGTTATCAGTCACGCATCTTAGAAACTGTAGTCATCTTGGCGTGTTAGGTTTGGCGCACTTCTAGACATCGCGGAAATTGTTGAAAAATTGAACAATTTACAATGCAAATATAAATATCGTTTCTGTTTCATTTTTATAAGGGCAAATAAACATTGACTAAAGGTAAATCTTAATTGATTATTTTAATAAATTTAATATTAAATCATGCTTTTGTTTTCCATAGAAATTAGTAAATTTTATAAAAAATTTTATGTAAAATATTATGATCGTTTCCATATTTTCAATGTAAAAAAAAAAAAAAAAAAAAAAAAAAAAAAGTTTGATGCTTTTTTTTATGTCATATTGTAAAATGTGTGCTCCATAATAATATTAATATATAATTTAAAATAAATAATACTTTACTTTTAGAACATTAATAAATTATTCCTTTTTATGCAAAAATACTTATAGGATAGAAGTAACTGTAATGGACACCTTTAAAAAATTTCTTTAAAAACTATTTTTTAATTAATAGTTAAAATTATTATATTCCTGTTTCTTTAATATTGCAATAATCTATTTAAATTAGTTACACAAAACAGACTTTCGAACACCGACTGAGTGAGAAATGCATCAAATCTAAACACAAGAAGACGGCAACATCTATGATGCACGATTGATAACAGCCAATGAGAAGTCAGCTAAAGCCAATAATGCTAAAACGTGACTATCTTTTAGAATCTTGCATGTACACCGAATTGATTCGCACGAGCCATTTAATATACCTCAGTAATATATATATATAGATATAGATATATATTTCGATGTATTTAAAATAGAGTGATATCATTAAAAACACTAAAAACAGTTTTCCCCCCATAGAGTGCATTTTAAAGAAATTCTTTTGATTACCCCTGTAAGTGAACCATAAATTCTACACACTTCAGTTTCAACACCAAACAGGCCGTGGTCAGAGGCAGTAACTTCTATGAATTCCATAGCATTTGGACAACATTTACGCGAGTTTGAGCACGAACATACAGACAAACCGAAATAATGAACATTTTAAAATTTTGTTGCAAAATATTAAAAACGAAAAAGAGTAGTATATATTTAAAAATAATAATTAAAAGCTTAAAAAATTGCAATAAATGTTAATAAAAGTTAAATTTTATTGTCTCATATTGCCACTGTTCAAATGACGTCAGCGTTACGCACGACACATTTGTCCTTCATAATATGGACAGATAGATAAAATACATTCGGTATAAATTCAGGGATACCAAAAGCAATTTATTAATCTTAAATGCTTCTGTTTTATTTTCAGGTTTTCTTTGCTTGGCTTTCAATATCAACTTTTATTCTGTAAATTGTGAAGATGGATAGGATAGGGTTAAGTGAGGTAACTTAATAAATTATGGATTTCGAAAATGGAAACAGACAAGAAAACGGATGAGACAAATTACCTGTCAAATACATTTTGTCACACGTTAAACCCAATAAAATGTGGTAGACACGCACGTTAAACACGCGAGGAAATGAATGTTTTATATCGCTGTCGAATCGCCTGTTATGCATTAGGGTAGTGTTTCATGACTTTTTAAACACGTTCTAATTTAATTGAAAATTGTAAATCAAATCAGTTTAGCTGGCCATTTGTGTTTTCGTGTTATAACTCGCCTATGACATGTTTGATATTGCAAATGAAGTGTAATACCATTTAAGATTTGATTACAGGGACACTGAAAAATAATTCCGTTTGATTATGGCCTGTGAGGGGTAGGGGGAGACGTTTGCAGTGTATTTTAATAATATTATACTTTTGAAACATAATAAAATATATCATAACACTGTAAAAAAAGGGGGAAAAATCTATAATTCTACTGATGTAAAGTTACCGAAATTCGCCATTTTGCTCAAACCAGAATATTGATAGTTTAAGATGAAATATTGAATGAAATATTTTCATCTGCATAAGTGAATTTATAGATACCGTAAAATGGGGTGAATCGGAGCACTTTTCAACTTCAACGTTAAAAAAAAGTAACAACTGATTTTTTAATTTTCTTTTTTTTCTTAGAAACTTCGGTCTTGTTTTGTTCTTTACTTTTTAAGCGAAAATGAAACATTTTTACTGTTTATATGTATATTATTTATTTTTTTAATGGTATTTCGATTTAACCCGCAGATAGGGGTGAATCGGAACAAATGTTATAATCTTTATTTATTTCGATTCAAACTTTAATAGGGTTAATAAAAACAGGTAATAATGATAAGAGAGAAATAGGAAAACCTAGTTACTGTGAAACCAAGCCTTTATTTTATATACAAGTAAAGATATGCCTTTTTAAAAATTAGAAAATAACTTTGAAATCAGGAAAAATTAAATTTTATTTTAAGAAATTATATTCGAATTGCAGTAGTAGAATTTAATTCAAATTCAGCCCTGTTCTGTGTTATCCTTTACTAGTAGTCATTGGGTAAGTAAATCTATTGAGTAGCCCCTATCACTGCATGTATTAATACGATTTACTAGTACGCCCTCATCCCCAGCCCTTAGTACTGTTTGTATCCCTCTCTTTTTTAATTGGTTTTTCATTTTGAGATGTTTGTGTAATTTTGTGGATGTCAGAGAATAATTCTGTGCCGTTTTTCTAACTAATTTGCTGTTTTTAAATTCTTTTATTGTGTGTTCCATGTCTGTTGGATTAGGCGTTGATTTTTTTGTTTAACTAAGTAATTTCTTGGCATCTTTAAACTCTTCCAGTAATTAGAACAAACAAAATATTGTTACAATACATATTCATACATATGTTTTCATATATTACATGAAACTTTTACTGTATAGAAAAATAAATCATGAGAGAAAACGCGTTCCGATTCACCCCGTAAATCTTAAACCTCTGATGTTACAAGCCATTTTTAATTTTTTTCATTATGTAGTTTAGAAATAAGTAGAATTTAATACAGCATATTGTTTACAGGTCTATCATTAATTAAAAATCCCCTCTCTTAGGTTTAGAATACGAAAAATACTGTAGTTACATACAAAGTTTTGAAAACGTTGAAAAAATGAGGATTTTGAGGATCCTCTTGAAGTTTTTTTATGCACCGCACTAGTGGTGCAAACATGTCAAAACTGAATTTCCCAACTCTTAATGTTATTACCTTCTTATAAAAAAATCGGCAACTAAAAATATCATCACATACATTTATAATGAATTTATTTGTATGACCGGGAAGTTTCGTTCCTATTCACTCCGCTGTTCCTATTCACCCCATTTTCGGTACAAGAAAAACAAACTAATATCAATTTTAATGTAGCGCATTATTTTACGATAAGGGCGTCATATGCATACTTTTCAATAGATGTTGTTTAAGACTGGATCGTAAATTTGGAACTCTTCGGCAACTGCAAACGATATCATTTTATCAATAAAATAAAAGCCTAAGCGACGTGATTGTCATCAGCAGTTCCTGATTGGCCGTTTCACTTTTTTATATGCCATTTTGGTACTTTAATGTTAACTAGATGCAGGTAATATGTCACCTAATAGTAGTAGGAAAACAACAGTACGGGGACAGCCGGCGGCGGCACTGCGGCACCGTGCCGCCGCCGCACCACGCAGCAACCGCCCCTCCGCATCCCTCCGCGCCCCGCCGCCACCACCGTGCCACCGCCGCCCTCCTGGTCCCTCCTGCGGTACCCCTGCGCCCACCGTGCATCCCCCACCACAAACGCCTCCTAGTGGAAAAAAGGAACATTCTATTATAACAGGAGAGGTGAACGACCTTCCCTAATTAAAAATATTATCAATCACATCTCAACTCGGAATCATACTATAAGATGAAGATTAAATTTATATTTGAATTCTGAACAACCATAATTTTAATGAGTATTATTAATTAAGCGAAACAATTAAAATTTCAGTTTTCAACCATTTTATTTAGATTTCTTCAACTACAAGATGAGATTATCAATTTAACTCAAGAAAGTTAAACATATATTTGAATTTTGCTTCATAGACATCTTAATGAGTAGTATTAATTAAGTAAAAACAATAGAAAATATCCAGTTTTATAGAAAAAGACTGATTTCTTACGATTTTTATCAACTATATGATCAATGTAACGACTTAAAAGTTGAAAGTTAAACATGTATCCTAGTTTTTCAACAGCTATAGCCTTAATGAGTATCGTTAAGTAAAAAAACAATGGAAAATATCAAGTTTTATGGAAAAAGACTGATCTCTTACGATTTTTATCAACTTAAAAGAGAAAAGTTAAACGTACATTTCAGTTTTTCAACAGCTATAATCTTAATGAGTATCGTTAATTAAGTAAAAACCAATGGAAAATATCAAGTTTTATAGAAAATGACTGATTTCTTACGATTTTTTCAACTCAAACTTCAGACTCTCAATTTGATAGAAAGAAATTTAAGCATGCATTCCAGTTTTGGACAACCATTTCCTTCATGAACATTATTAATTAAGCAAAACAGAAAATATTAAATTTTTAACTGATTTCTTCATATTTTTTTATTATTTTTTTTAATATAAAATCAGAATACACAACTTAAAATAGAAATTTAAACATTTTTTTTTAGTTTTTGAACAGTCGTTACCTCAAAGAATTTCGGTAATTGAACAATTAACAAAGGAAACTAATGATTTTTTAACGAAAAAAGACGAATTAAACGAATTTGGTTAACTTTTACTCTGATTGGAAATTTCATCGTACTTTATATATACCAACTAAGTAGAATATTAATACATAAACGAATAATTTAAAGAAATTCTCAACACGCAAATGTGAACCTGCAGAGCATTTCTTATTACGTCATACCTAAACTAAAACTTTTTTCTGCAACCCCTCCATGCATACATTCCAGGTAGGGGAACATAACAAAGAATTTTGACGTCACAACTTACAAAGGAATACAACAAAATGTTTACGTTCAAGAAAAAGTATCACCTAGA
This sequence comes from Maratus speculifer, assembly GCA_964019185.1. Classification (NCBI taxonomy): domain Eukaryota; kingdom Metazoa; phylum Arthropoda; class Arachnida; order Araneae; family Salticidae; genus Maratus; species Maratus speculifer. Next base: position 98,169,312 of record OZ025297.1, on the reverse strand, counting down.
GAGAAAAAAAGAAGAGATTTAAGCTATTTATCCATTCTAGTTTTATAACAGTTACCACAACATCTCCAAATTAAAATTTGGAAGTCATAATGAGTGTAATTAATTAAGCAAAATAATAGAAATATTAGTTTTTCAGAGGGGAAAAGACGAATTTAAACAAATTTTATTAGTTTTACGCTAGTTTAATAATAATTTTAAGAGGAAAAAGACGAATTTAAACTTTTTTTTTTTTTTTAAGTTTTACACTATTTTTTCTCATCTCCAACACGGATATATCAATTTTAACAGAAGAATTAAACGTATATTTTAGTTTTTAACAACAAAATCTTAACAAGTATCATTAATTAAACAAAAATAAATATCAGTTTTAAAGAAAGACGAATTTGAATAATTTTACACTAGTATTTTCAAAAGCAACATGGAAATATCAATACTTATTCACATATTTCACTTATTCACTGTATTCAATACTATATTTAATAAATTTGGATACACTTTAAGAATTTCCTAATCTATAATTATATATTAGCTGTATATTTAATGTTACCCACGTTTTCAACATTAGTTCATAATCGTGAATTTTGTATTTTAAATACCATGTATTCAGGTTCAGATTATTTTCACTTGAAATCATACAGAATTTTTTAACAGAGTTTGTTTTTGAAATCATTGAAGCAACTGTATTTAATATTTTTAACACCAATTTTCTAACATTTTCCAATTATACATTCCTCATAAGTACATTTCTAAATGCTACAATCACTTTACATATCGAAAAGATATCATTGAAGCAACTGTATTTAATATTTTTAACACCAATTTTCTAAGATTTTTTTAACATTTTCCGGTTATACATTCCTCAAAAGTATATATTCTAAACAATAGAAAATATTAATTTTAAGAATAAAAAGACGAATTTAAACAAATTTTATTAGTTTTACAATATTTTTTCTCATCTCCAACACGAATATATCAATTTTAACAGAATTAAACGCATATTTTAGTTTTTAAGAACAAAAATGTAATAAGTATCATTAATTAAACAAAAAATAAATATCAATTTTCAAGAAAAGACAATTTTTTACACAAATTTTCAACTTTGAAACACATTTGTTTACATATATTGTTACAATATATTACTAAACTTAAACTTTTTAAAAAGTTTGAATGTCTTTACAAAGGGTTCATATTTATATTTTTCACGTCTTGACTGCATTCGAAATCTTACAACAAAAGTATACTTTTATTATTATTATTATTATTATTATTCTAGAAAACCTAAAAAGTCATTTCTTGCTACTTTAAACACTTGACATATTAAAACTACTCTGAGATATTCTACCCATATAATTAATCAAATTAGGACATGATTCATCTTACACTTCAAAATTTCTGAATTTTTACAATACTTATTTTCATCAAACTTTATTCTTGATCCTATATATTTTAGGAGTACAGAATTTTAACATCTGTTTTTATCTACTTATCAGAAAATTATTAAAACACCCAACAACATTTTCCAAATATGAATATTATCTTTACAGTTTAATAATACAAAACATACACGAATACAAAGTTTAATTTTTACAAACATTTCATATTTCAAACCAAACTTTTCGAAATTTTCACATCATAAGAGCAAACATTAGACGAACTTTTTAACTTTTTAACTTTTTTTTATTGCTTAGATCTTTTCATCATCACTTTTAATTATGATAATTATCCATTTTTAGGTTGATTGTCGAAAAACTGTAACTGAAATTACATAAACTTAATGTAAAAAACCATGTTCTGACACAATTTCTTGAAATTCAACAAAGAATTGACTATTACTTTATTATTATTCTTATTAAATACTTATCTACATCAATATCGACTCTCGATAGTATATAGATATTTCATCATTACACACGTACAACTCTTTTCAAACGTTTATCAGAAAAATAAGTCAATCAAAGTCTAGTAGTTATCACACCTGTTCCTCAGAAATATTACTATCATATGAAACAGTAAAGAAAATTAATAGATATTTAATATTTAATAACCTCATACGTGAAATTACTGTCGAATGAGAATACTAATAATCTATAAAATCAACTGTTGAACAAAAAAATAGTACAGATTACTGAAAATTCAAATGTTTTTCTACAAAAGTTACAAAAATTAACAAATGAATGACAAGTTAGAGAAATAACTAAAAAAATTAATGAACATATTTACAAATTTATTAAAATCACACCTTTTTCTGGATTACAAGCCACAATTTCTTGAAAAATTTAACACCGAATTTGTAAGATTTTAATCCTAGTATTACACACACTCAATAAATATTCAAAATTAACAAAAAAATAATTTTTTAGTCTCATCAATAAGCAGAAATTCTATATTAAAAGAATATTTTCATAGTAGTACTTATAAAAATGAGAGTTTACAAGCTGATTTTCATAATTTTATCACATTTAAACTTAATATTTTACATAAAACATTATTTAATCAAATTTTATGCTTTCTAATTCAGTAAAATTCAATTCTTTTTTAGTTTTCAAACCAATACCACAATATTTATTTACATCAAACTTGATTCTTCACCTTTTATATTTCCACATTACACACGTGAGATAAATACTAACTTGGATCAGGAGTTGAAGTCAATTGATTCCATTCGATTTTCATCATGTACGCATTGCTCCTACACGAAATTTCTTACTGCTATAATCATCTAATGTATTAAAACTAATCTACTCATATTTTTAATCAATTCATCAGATGTTTCATCTCGCACTTCTGAATTATCGTGCATCAAGTTGCTTAAAATATAAATACTATCTTTATAGTTTTAATGATATATAGTATACATGGTTTATCTTGAGTTAGCACTTCCATAGTATTAATCAAATTATATGTTTCATCTTGCACTTGATCTTAATGATTTCATCTTGCATCTGAATTATCGTCCATCGAGTTTTTTTTAAAATAATAATATATTTATAGTTTTTGATTATACATAGCATGTACGAATACAATGTTTAATTTTAACATTTCATATTTCAAATAACCTATTTCCGAAACCAAGCTATGTGAATTTTACCACAATGCTTATTATCATAGAATAATTTGTGTTTCACACTTTTCTAAAAATTATCAGATATGTACCCCTCAGAGAAATTACTATCATATGAATAAATGAAGAAAATTTAATTTATATTAAAGGTACACGAAATTGATTGCAATATACATGTATTTAATAAAAATAAATAAATAAGCGATTATTTATACATTAAACCTTTACTAAATATATATTTATTTCATTATACAGATGTTTCAACAAGATGAACCAAAACAGCAGCAAACTTCAGAAATTAATGATTCGAATGATTCATCCCTAGCACATGTAGCGTTAACGAATAACACATATGTGAGTACTTATATGTACTTAAAGTCTCAAAAATTTTGTTGGTTTTAATAGCAAATGCAATGGTTTCGCCATTGCATACTGCATTAAAACCAACGAAATTTTTGAAGCTTTTTTCATAACTTTTTTTGAAATTTTTGCAACTTTTTTTTGCAATTTTTTTACACTTTTTTTAACAAAAATTTTTCATTTTTTAACGTTGTGATTTTCTTTTTTTTACTTTTGTAAAAACTTATTTTGAAAAAAAAATTTTTGTAAAAAATGTTTTTGAAAAAAAAAATTTTTTTGAAAAAAATATTTTTGGAAGTTTTGGTTTTTGTAAAAAAAAAAATTTGTTGTAAATATTTTTTTCAAAAACTTTGTTATGAGTTTTTCACTTTGTGGTTTTTGTTTTTACATTTGTGTTTTTTCTTTTCACTTTTGCAATTTTTTCATATTGTAAATATTTTTTCTTAATATTTCTAGAAAACAATGAAATTATTTTGTAAACTTGCATATTTTTTCATACATCTGCTTATTTTTGTATGTTCTTATGCATTTTTTAAGTTGTGAGAGTGTTATTTCACTTAAAATGTTATGTATTTCATTAATGTAATAGGTATTAGAAAAATAAACACAACGATATATGCATATAAAAGAATATTTAATGTGAGCATTTAAAGAATACATTGCAAAATAATATCTATACATTCATACTGGTTAGAAGAATCACAAAATTACTTTTCAGCAGTGTGTATGTCTTCCAAATTTTAAGTTTGAGATATTGTGGTAAGTGTTGTGAAAATATGATGGATAAATAGCCTAAATATCTTCCTTTATTTCTAAATTCTTCAAAAGTCTGACTAATTTTTGAATATCTTCGCTAAGTTTACATATATCTGACGATGCTTTATATGATGATGTGTGCATTTTTGATTCACGTCTCCTTGAAAACAGCATTTATGGTAATCTTTCCAAGTGTAAGGTTTTTCACCTGTATAGATTTTTCTATGTTCTGTTAAATTCCATTTACTTAAGAAGTGTTTGTAGCAAATAGACCACATCTGTAATAGAAATAAATGGACACAGTTAGGATTCTCTTCAATAATATAGGTAAAAAGCGCTTGTTAAAGTGTAGATAGTAAGACAAATCATTTTGTATTTACTCTAATTACGTTTCATATACGAATTCTAGTATTTCTCATATAAGTACTCACATATGTGTTATTCGTTAACGCTACATGTGCTAGGGATGAATCATTCGAATCATTAATTTCTGAAGTTTGCTGCTGTTTTGGTTCATCTTGTTGAAACATCTGTATAATGAAATAAATATATATTTAGTAAAGGTTTAATGTATAAATAATCGCTTATTTATTTATTTTTATTAAATACATGTATATTGCAATCAATTTCGTGTACCTTTAATATAAATTAAATTTTCTTCATTTATTCATATGATAGTAATTTCTCTGAGGGGTACATATCTGATAATTTTTAGAAAAGTGTGAAACACAAATTATTCTATGATAATAAGCATTGTGGTAAAATTCACATAGCTTGGTTTCGGAAATAGGTTATTTGAAATATGAAATGTTAAAATTAAACATTGTATTCGTACATGCTATGTATAATCAAAAACTATAAATATATTATTATTTAAAAAAAAACTCGATGGACGATAATTCAGATGCAAGATGAAATCATTAAGATCAAGTGCAAGATGAAACATATAATTTGATTAATACTATGGAAGTGCTAACTCAAGATAAACCATGTATACTATATATCATTAAAACTATAAAGATAGTATTTATATTTTAAGCAACTTGATGCACGATAATTCAGAAGTGCGAGATGAAACATCTGATGAATTGATTAAAAATATGAGTAGATTAGTTTTAATACATTAGATGATTATAGCAGTAAGAAATTTCGTGTAGGAGCAATGCGTACATGATGAAAATCGAATGGAATCAATTGACTTCAACTCCTGATCCAAGTTAGTATTTATCTCACGTGTGTAATGTGGAAATATAAAAGGTGAAGAATCAAGTTTGATGTAAATAAATATTGTGGTATTGGTTTAAAAACTAAAAAAGAATTGAATTTTACTGAATTAGAAAGCATAAAATTTGATTAAATAATGTTTTATGTAAAATATTAAGTTTAAATGTGATAAAATTTTGAAAATCAGCTTGTAAACTCTCATTTTTATAAGTACTACTATGAAAATATTCTTTTAATATAGAATTTCTGCTTATTGATGAGACTAAAAAAATATTTTTTTGTTAATTTTGAATATTTATTGAGTGTGTGTAATACTAGGATTAAAATCTTACAAATTCGGTGTTAAATTTTTCAAGAAATTGTGGCTTGTAATCCAGAAAAAGGTGTGATTTTAATAAATTTGTAAATATGTTCATTAATTTTTTTAGTTATTTCTCTAACTTGTCATTCATTTGTTAATTTTTGTAACTTTTGTAGAAAAACATTTGAATTTTCAGTAATCTGTACTATTTTTTTGTTCAACAGTTGATTTTATAGATTATTAGTATTCTCATTCGACAGTAATTTCACGTATGAGGTTATTAAATATTAAATATCTATTAATTTTCTTTACTGTTTCATATGATAGTAATATTTCTGAGGAACAGGTGTGATAACTACTAGACTTTGATTGACTTATTTTTCTGATAAACGTTTGAAAAGAGTTGTACGTGTGTAATGATGAAATATCTATATACTATCGAGAGTCGATATTGATGTAGATAAGTATTTAATAAGAATAATAATAGATAAGTAATAGTCAATTCTTTGTTGAATTTCAAGAAATTGTGTCAGAACATGGTTTTTTACATTAAGTTTATGTAATTTCAGTTACAGTTTTTCGACAATCAACCTAAAAATGGATAATTATCATAATTAAAAGTGATGATGAAAAGATCTAAGCAATAAAAAAAAGTTAAAAAGTTAAAAAGTTCGTCTAATGTTTGCTCTTATGATGTGAAAATTTCGAAAAGTTTGGTTTGAAATATGAAATGTTTGTAAAAATTAAACTTTGTATTCGTGTATGTTTTGTATTATTAAACTGTAAAGATAATATTCATATTTGGAAAATGTTGTTGGGTGTTTTAATAATTTTCTGATAAGTAGATAAAAACAGATGTTAAAATTCTGTACTCCTAAAATATATAGGATCAAGAATAAAGTTTGATGAAAATAAGTATTGTAAAAATTCAGAAATTTTGAAGTGTAAGATGAATCATGTCCTAATTTGATTAATTATATGGGTAGAATATCTCAGAGTAGTTTTAATATGTCAAGTGTTTAAAGTAGCAAGAAATGACTTTTTAGGTTTTCTAGAATAATAATAATAATAATAATAATAAAAGTATACTTTTGTTGTAAGATTTCGAATGCAGTCAAGACGTGAAAAATATAAATATGAACCCTTTGTAAAGACATTCAAACTTTTTAAAAAGTTTAAGTTTAGTAATATATTGTAACAATATATGTAAACAAATGTGTTTCAAAGTTGAAAATTTGTGTAAAAAATTGTCTTTTCTTGAAAATTGATATTTATTTTTTGTTTAATTAATGATACTTATTACATTTTTGTTCTTAAAAACTAAAATATGCGTTTAATTCTGTTAAAATTGATATATTCGTGTTGGAGATGAGAAAAAATATTGTAAAACTAATAAAATTTGTTTAAATTCGTCTTTTTATTCTTAAAATTAATATTTTCTATTGTTTAGAATATATACTTTTGAGGAATGTATAACCGGAAAATGTTAAAAAAATCTTAGAAAATTGGTGTTAAAAATATTAAATACAGTTGCTTCAATGATATCTTTTCGATATGTAAAGTGATTGTAGCATTTAGAAATGTACTTATGAGGAATGTATAATTGGAAAATGTTAGAAAATTGGTGTTAAAAATATTAAATACAGTTGCTTCAATGATTTCAAAAACAAACTCTGTTAAAAAATTCTGTATGATTTCAAGTGAAAATAATCTGAACCTGAATACATGGTATTTAAAATACAAAATTCACGATTATGAACTAATGTTGAAAACGTGGGTAACATTAAATATACAGCTAATATATAATTATAGATTAGGAAATTCTTAAAGTGTATCCAAATTTATTAAATATAGTATTGAATACAGTGAATAAGTGAAATATGTGAATAAGTATTGATATTTCCATGTTGCTTTTGAAAATACTAGTGTAAAATTATTCAAATTCGTCTTTCTTTAAAACTGATATTTATTTTTGTTTAATTAATGATACTTGTTAAGATTTTGTTGTTAAAAACTAAAATATACGTTTAATTCTTCTGTTAAAATTGATATATCCGTGTTGGAGATGAGAAAAAATAGTGTAAAACTTAAAAAAAAAAAAAAAAGTTTAAATTCGTCTTTTTCCTCTTAAAATTATTATTAAACTAGCGTAAAACTAATAAAATTTGTTTAAATTCGTCTTTTCCCCTCTGAAAAACTAATATTTCTATTATTTTGCTTAATTAATTACACTCATTATGACTTCCAAATTTTAATTTGGAGATGTTGTGGTAACTGTTATAAAACTAGAATGGATAAATAGCTTAAATCTCTTCTTTTTTTCTCTCTAGGTGATACTTTTTCTTGAACGTAAACATTTTGTTGTATTCCTTTGTAAGTTGTGACGTCAAAATTCTTTGTTATGTTCCCCTACCTGGAATGTATGCATGGAGGGGTTGCAGAAAAAAGTTTTAGTTTAGGTATGACGTAATAAGAAATGCTCTGCAGGTTCACATTTGCGTGTTGAGAATTTCTTTAAATTATTCGTTTATGTATTAATATTCTACTTAGTTGGTATATATAAAGTACGATGAAATTTCCAATCAGAGTAAAAGTTAACCAAATTCGTTTAATTCGTCTTTTTTCGTTAAAAAATCATTAGTTTCCTTTGTTAATTGTTCAATTACCGAAATTCTTTGAGGTAACGACTGTTCAAAAACTAAAAAAAAATGTTTAAATTTCTATTTTAAGTTGTGTATTCTGATTTTATATTAAAAAAAAATAATAAAAAAATATGAAGAAATCAGTTAAAAATTTAATATTTTCTGTTTTGCTTAATTAATAATGTTCATGAAGGAAATGGTTGTCCAAAACTGGAATGCATGCTTAAATTTCTTTCTATCAAATTGAGAGTCTGAAGTTTGAGTTGAAAAAATCGTAAGAAATCAGTCATTTTCTATAAAACTTGATATTTTCCATTGGTTTTTACTTAATTAACGATACTCATTAAGATTATAGCTGTTGAAAAACTGAAATGTACGTTTAACTTTTCTCTTTTAAGTTGATAAAAATCGTAAGAGATCAGTCTTTTTCCATAAAACTTGATATTTTCCATTGTTTTTTTACTTAATTAACGATACTCATTAAGGCTATAGCTGTTGAAAAACTAGGATACATGTTTAACTTTCAACTTTTAAGTCGTTACATTGATCATATAGTTGATAAAAATCGTAAGAAATCAGTCTTTTTCTATAAAACTGGATATTTTCTATTGTTTTTACTTAATTAATACTACTCATTAAGATGTCTATGAAGCAAAATTCAAATATATGTTTAACTTTCTTGAGTTAAATTGATAATCTCATCTTGTAGTTGAAGAAATCTAAATAAAATGGTTGAAAACTGAAATTTTAATTGTTTCGCTTAATTAATAATACTCATTAAAATTATGGTTGTTCAGAATTCAAATATAAATTTAATCTTCATCTTATAGTATGATTCCGAGTTGAGATGTGATTGATAATATTTTTAATTAGGGAAGGTCGTTCACCTCTCCTGTTATAATAGAATGTTCCTTTTTTCCACTAGGAGGCGTTTGTGGTGGGGGATGCACGGTGGGCGCAGGGGTACCGCAGGAGGGACCAGGAGGGCGGCGGTGGCACGGTGGTGGCGGCGGGGCGCGGAGGGATGCGGAGGGGCGGTTGCTGCGTGGTGCGGCGGCGGCACGGTGCCGCAGTGCCGCCGCCGGCTGTCCCCGTACTGTTGTTTTCCTACTACTCCTAATGTTTTCTATCGCCATCATTTCATCTTATAATAGTTGTCTAAATCATGAGATTGTCATAAACAAATACTAGTAGGTTTCATCGCTTTTCATACGCAAAAATTCCATTTTTATTAAAAAATCATTTTTTTTTTCAAATAAAATTGCATAAAAGTTCCCATGATCGCAAAGAATTCTTGATGCTTTTATGTTAGTCGGGTGCAAATCTCGCAAAACATATAACAATTGTTTATTTTACCAGTTAGCATTTTTTCTTTATTTTTCGTGTGATAAATTACAACAACGCTTTGAAGTTGAGTTTAAATATCATGGTTTGTGATATAATTTAATATTTTTCTTTTTCTTTCGTTAAAAAAAGAAGAACTATTTGAAAGCCATGGATTGCAGATGTTCAGATTTTAAATGAAAGTATCGTACGTATTTTTGAATGAAAATAGTGAAAGGATTATATTTTTAATAAAATACAAAAAAAAAAAAAAAAAAAAAAAAAAAAAATGTAATGGGAAGATAAAAATAAAGATTTATTTCTCTATCAGAATTTTCCGATTTGGCGAAAAATTGAACAAGTAATTTGAATTATGAGTAAAAGTAACACGATACCTTGCTTAGCAGACGTTTAAGGAAGATCAAAGTGGTTGCCAAGAGCGGATAGTATAAAATAAAAACATATATCATAAGTTTTAAAACTGAATAAGTTTTGTAAAAGTGCATCATTGTCACTCTAGCGGCTTTGAATTATTCACGGATGGAAATGCTTCACTTTTGAAAATAACGCAATTTAAATCACCCAATTATAAAACGTATAGCTTTATGAAAATTTTAAGTGTTTAGAACAACAGTGACTTTAACTTACAATAATATTTTTTCACATTTCGGCTGACCAATATAATATGCTTTTTTTTTATAGTGACTAACTTCGAGGCCTATTGTAAATTAATTAAACAGATGTTTCTTAAACATTTTCTTTCTTCGAAATTAGGCGGGTCTCACCTCGTAATAATAACTTTTTTTCCTCATAGAAAGTGACACTAAATTCTAACAAGTTGGAAATTGCACGTGAAGCGTAGCAAATAAGATGCGTTCGTACGATAACGATGTTTTAAAAATATCACTTTCATATATCAATCTCATAAAATTGTAAATAGTTAATTATGATTAAAATGTGCACCAAAAAATGTTCTCGCTATGCCATTATGTAATGGAATACTTTTGTGTGACCTTCTAAATCAATAACAAATGTTCTTCACACCACAGATTATGCAAAATGCCTATCACTTTTATTATGTTCGAATGAGTGTAACAACATTAAAATTCACTTGAAACTATTTTTTTTTCCTTTGGCCGTAATGTAACGGAATACTTTTGATTATTCCTGTAATTGATCTATGCATCCGATTTTCAAAAAAAGTTTGAAATGACTGGACAAAATTATGTAATAATTATGTATTTTAAATTTCAAACGATTCGGTTGGGTAGTTTTTGCATTGTTATATGTGGACAGACGGACAAAATTGAACTACAACTACAGGTGCTACGTATTTACATAATTACGAACAAACCTAAAAACCCGTTAATATGATAAATTTATGAGAATTTATCACATTAACTGGTTATTATTAATAATTACCATTCAAGATTGGTAAATTAATAAATTTCAACTCGTTTAGCTTGAGATTTTTAATTCGTATACATTTTTTTCTAAATATTTATTGCTAAAAATATGCTTTTGAAAGATGTCTAATTTATTCTTTCAATATTTCAGTGTTTAAAATTTTTATCTAATTCATTCAGTAATTACAAAAATAATTATTTTAAAACTGTTTAATCCTTTGCGTCTTATTAATAGGACACTTCTTTTGATTTATTATTGTCTTTTATTTATTTATTTACTTATTTATTTATTTTTGTTATTGAATTCAAGCAGTTATGCACCCAGAAATAAATTTTGTTGAATCAACCAAAATTTGTTTGGTCTAACAAATCTTTTCGCTTAAATATGGGTCAATGGAAATTTTGTTTGAATAACGAAAAAATATTGTTGAATTTGTTTTTCAATTTTTTGTTTACGATTTTCATCCGAAATGCATAATAACGTAATAATAACGTCATTAATCCGTCTCAATTTGAAAAGTTTTTATTATCCAAAAATTATGTTTATCCTTTATAGCTAAGTAAATCAATTAAATAAAATTACGTAAGATAGTTATGGCTATTGAACATCAATTTAAATTTTGCAAAAATAACAAAATTTTGTTGGAATTACAAATCGAAAATATAAGACTTTAGTAAGACTGAAATAAAATCGATGAAATTTTGTAAAATTTTATAAGAGCGATAACAATATTTTTGCAAATGTGAGTAACAAAACCGATTTTTTATTTTACCTAAAAACCTCTCTTTAAACAACCAAAATGTATACAACAAAACTTGTTTTGTAGTTTTAATCAATTCCATTTTCTGGGTGTGATAGTTCAAAGTTTTGTAAAACACATATTCGTTACAGAGTATAATTAATCGTATTCACCGAACTTCATTGTTATTTTTTATTAACCTGTAAATTTGATTAATATGCAATATTTATTATATTTACCAAAAAGACATCGTTATGATTAATAACTACAGAATCTATCAAATTAACCTTAACATATATGCCATTGATGTTTTTGATGTAAATTATTTCATTAATTGCAGTCCTAATAAGTAACACATATATAAATGTGGTAGCACAGACAAATGCAAATTATTCGTTTACAGAGATGTTCAAAGTTCATTTGCCCCCTAAATCGATTCCACTCTTAAGTACCTTCATTCGTCAAAAAATGCGAAAATATAGATTTTCTAATTTTTTGCTTAAATTATACTTTATTAGAACTGATGAAGTTTCGTAAAGATCCTAGTATTATAAAACACCGTTTAAAGCAATTTTATGACATCGCTGTCCCTTTAAATGCCACAATCCATTACACTTTAAAAAGATTTTTGTCAGTTTGCGTTTATTCCATGAATAGACATGTTCAAAGTGCTAAAACTGATATATTTCAACCGACTCGATTATTTTTTGGTTGTTCCTTTTGGTGTGCTTGGTAAAATTATGCATCGAATTTGCAATAAACTAAAATGTTTTATTTCGTACATGAAAATGTAGAAATAAATTACATTTCTACTTTAATTTCATGCGTATTCACACATTTTCCAAAGTAATTAACTTAATTTCTCCCAAAGTAATTAACTTATGATAAATCCGATGGTTAAAATAATGCAGTACATTTTTAGGAATAAGTTTTAAAAATAAATTAGCTCAAAATGTTTAAAATTGTACGAGAAGATATATTTTAAAATTTACGTACATTTTTCAAGAAATTTTAAATTTTTCGAATTTTGCTAGTGAAATTGAACAATTTCTATGTAAACAGATAAATTTAAGAATATATTTTAAAGGGTGCGTAAAATTATTTAAAATATTTATTCTTGTTTAACAAATATATTATAAACTGTTGTATCATTTAAATGATTTATCCGGGGATTTTAATATCTTACAGCAGATAATTTCGAATGATATAAAATCATACATAAATGATCACATTAATTTCACCATACAGAAAAAAAAATAGTATTATCAGAAATTTTAAATATTCTTCGAATGTTTGTTTTGGATGTGTGTTTATTGTGCACAATTTCCTTGAATTAGAACCTTATGAATTTTACCTTATGAAGCATAGAAAAATTTCATAAATAGGGGGGGGGGGAAGCCGATTTGAAAATAATATTTATCTTGTTTATAATGTTGACAATATGAGAAATTCTGTTTTTAATTGCATTGAATCTATGAAAAATAACATAAAATAAAAATCCCGGATATTAATTGTATGCATATGTCGAACAATTTAAATTGACTAAATAATTAAAAATATTTTTCAAAAGTAAAGAGTAATATTTTTAAATACTTGAAAATGGATTAATGTAATTTGGCTTCAAATCTAATGAATGTAAAATAATAAATAAATTAACAAAACACACAAATAAGGAATAATAAAATAAAATTTAGTGAAATCTAATATATGAAACGTTCCTGATTGTGAAAATAAATCCAGAAATGTTCCTGGGAAGTAATGGGCAGCTGAGTTGCCCATTATTTATACATAACGTTTCTGGAAAATAACAGAAATCTTACTGAATACTTCTGAAACGTTCCTCAGAGAAGGCAGTAAGGTTTCTGTGAAATATCAATAATGTTTTTGTTGTCGACAGAAGCGTTCCTGGTATTTCACAGGAACCTTACAGCCATTTCTGGGGACTGTTTCAAAATCACACAGTGAAGTTCCAGTCATTTTCAATAAAGGTTTCTTGGAAATAATAGGCAACCCAGCTGCCCATTTTTTTCCCAGGAACGTTTCTGGATTTTTTTTTACAGTGTAGATGTAGAATCTTTTCCCTTGAGTTGCTATTGTTATGCTAAAAATGATTCTTAAAATGTTTAGATGAAAGAAAAAAGTTCAAAAGGTACCGATTACTTTTAAATAAAGATGGTAAAAAGATTGAATTTTTTTCTAGTTTTATTTTTTTCAATTAATACCACAATTGAGGGCTTCGTTAAAATAACTACTGGAAAGAGAATCTATGGTTAAAAGTGTAATACTTTATAAAATCCTTTTTTCTTCCGAAAACAATGTGAGATTTTTGAATAGAATTTTTAACGAGTGAATTGTTGATTTGTTCTTTCATATCAGAGAATAAACGCTCGCGGAACATTGCACATTGATCTGCCTCGCAACGAAGTGTCTTCATTTACTATTTAGTGAATTAACATAAGAGTTGTAACAAGAATCTAAAACTTCTTCAGTCTGAGAGAAATCCCATTATTAAGTATCTCGCAAAGTTCCACCAGATTTACCAGCAGTTTTTGCCGCATCTGGCAGATTTTTTTGTTTAGAAATACTGAATTCATACTATAAAATTTTGATAATACATTTTATTTTGTTTTATTTATGGAATATCTATTATGTTATGCAGCAAAAATAACTTTTTACCTCTTGGGTACGTAAGTTTTAGAAGAAAATGAAAATTTCACAATTAGATTTAAAATAGAAGTTGTTTTAATACTTTTAGGACTTTTGTTTGAACTCTGTATCAGTTTGGTTTTATCTTCTAGTATCAACAGCATCATTAACAAGTAGTCTTCTTATCCTTATTTTCTAATAATTGGCGTGCTTTATTTATCAAGTCATTCAATTATATCATATTGCACACTTTTTCGAAAAGAATAAATATGATATTTGAGATATGCATACAATGAAATGACAAAAATATGTATCAATATATTATTAAAAGCACATTTCAATGATTAATAGAAAAAAATATTTTTGGAGTCCTTTTTGTAATAGTCAGGAAAACTTGCTATTGGATTGTGTTTAAAAGTTATTTTTTACTTTTTCTCATGATGAAAATTTTCAGATTTTTACCATACACAAAATATCCTAAAACAAAATAAATATGTATGAAATGTTACGACATTTTCTGTACTTCTTTTAGAGTACACTTATGATAATATATTAAATAGTTTTATATTTACACTGGTTTAAATTACAAACTTCAGGCAAATTTTTCATTATATTAGTTCTTTAACTTCTTCCATATCATCTAGCGTAGAGATGCGATTATAATATGTGTAGTCTAAGCGCTAGAAACGGCTATTTTGTTTATTATAGAATTTATAATATGTCAATACACTGTTTTATTACTTACCCATCATACGTAGTATAGGGTAAGTCTTGCAATCGTTTTGAAAATCGAAAAATTTTTTTTGACGGATTTACACGTTTTAGATAGTGAAGATTCCGAAAAACATAATTTTAGAAAAAAAATTTTGCCGTCCGTCTGTCTGTCTGTCTGTAAACGCTCTATCTCCCGAAAAAATTGATATAGAGACTTGAAATTTTGTATGTAGTTAGTATGTAAGAATGGGACGAACCCTATTTAATATCAGCAACCTCGATTATCCAGAACTATTTTTTTCGGACTCTCGAAAAGTTCGTTCTGATGAAAGGTACATAAAACTTTTCTAATTTTTTTGTTCTAAGGAATGGACGTAAAAGGCAATAAAATAACACACATTTTGCATATTGAACGAAGTCGATCGGATTATTGGTTGCCGAGATATTTGTAATCTTGTTTTCCACATTCTTCAATTTTTCATGACCCTGTATTTCATTCAAATTTCAATTCAGAAGTATATTTTACTTGGAAATGAGACGTTTAATCCGACGCAGTTAATTGTTAGTTAATAGAATTATTATTTTTGGAGTTATAAGGATGTTTCTTTTACGCAGTTCAGTACTACTTGAGTAGTTTTTCGTTTTATATAATTTGTCGAAATTGGTACATCAGCAGTTCTTTAATATAGCATTACTATGTATATTAACAATATTTAAATTTTGTTTATGAATTGCAATGCATTGTATAAATAGTTTCACATGTTTTATTTTCATATACATACCCATGATGGGTAAGTATTACGGTGGCCCCCAACGACTAGTTTTTGAGTTATCACGGTTTGCGGAAATGTCAATTTTTGACATAGTTTTGACTATTTTTCTCTTTAAAAAAATATTTCTGGGTAATTGCTAAAATTTATATGTATTTTTTCAATGTTTTACAATAAATATTATAAAAAAGGGCTAACAAGAGAAAATTTCGAAATTTTCAGAAAATCACTTCAGAAGATGAATGGATATCTTAAAACTTTTCGAATAAGTGTGTAATATGTAAAAAAAAAAGTCTCAATAAATCAATCAATCTGAAAACACACAAATATTTTAAAGTTGACACAGAAACTTTCTAGTCGAGCTCTACCACTGACGTGCTACTGGAAATAAACGAACAAACAAATTACCACATATTCATTACACATTAAGCTAACAATGGAACATAAAAGTAAATCTGTGTGCAATAAAGTATGCCAATTCAAAAACAGTCCTCGTACAAATGAAGATTCACGAATTTAGACTCATATTGTGTTTAGTCACCGGGTTCAACCCAAGATTTAAAAAAAAATAATAATTCAGTGGATGAAATAAAGAAAACTTTTTGGCAAAAATTAATTTTCCTTCTAACCAAGTTTTCAAAAAAGTTTGTTTTAGAGTTATTTTAGTAATTTTAGAGTTAAAATTATTATTTTAGAATTATTTACTGTACGATTTGTGTAGGACAAATTTGTATCGGGAGATTTTTGTCACTCATCCAATTATAAGTATTTTATATATTTTGTCTTGACTGAATAATTTTTTAATATTTATTTTGCAAGTAAAATTTAGTAATGCTTATTTATTTATTTATTTTTTCAGGAAAATGAATGGCATTCAGTTACAACCAGTAAGTAATTTTAAAATTTTCTATTTAGAATTTTTTTTTATTCTAATAGAATGAATTTGGTAACATTGCCATATGTGTGTAGCTTCTGGTATGCATCTCTTTTCGAATCCGCATCCAATTATTGACATTGATGTTTTTTTAATTTAATTTCTGATACATCGCTATTTATGGATCCTACATATTGATAGCATTTATATATTTATTAGTTGAAATCAGAGTTGGGCAGTATCGAAAATACATGTATTTGAAATACATTTTCAAAATACATTTGTATTTTGTATTTTGTATTTTGAACTGACTAAGGGAAAGTATTTTGGTAATGTATTTTGAAGAGATTTTTCCAAGTATTTTGTATTTTGAAAATACTCTCAAAATACATTTTTGTAGATTTCAAAATTTGCAACTCTGTAAACCGCAAATCAAAAATTCGCAACAGGAAATACTTTTCACTTTGTTTAGTCTTTGAATTCGTTTCTGGATGTTAACAAAAACACCTTTTTACAGCCAGTGGTATGATAAACACTGTTAATGAACAGGATGTATAGGTTATGCTGAATTGTTACAAAAATAATGTAATACATCTTACTTATGCTACGAGAATTACAAAACAAAATGTTCCGTGACAGACAAGAAGGACTCATAAAGAGTTTTACTTCTTATTGCTTTTCTTTCTTTGTTTCCCGGGTCTGGGCCCAAATTCGGGCCGCGGGAAGAGCCGAGCTAGGCCGACTTTCATTCTCGGCACTCGGGTTGGGCCGGGAACGAGCCTTAATTTTTTCTGAAGGTTCGGATCGGGTCGGGCCTAATTTCTACTGGTCAAAACCTTTCAAAATTGTTCTTCGTGATAGAAGCTTGAAAAATATTAGAGGTATGTTGACATACATACGTTTAATTATTTTTAGTGTAGCGAAAAAATCGTCTAAAAAAAGCGCATTTTTTAAAAAAAATTGTTAAAATTTCTAATTTTTAAAAAAACAATTGCACCATCAAGAAAAAAAAAGTTTTTATTTGTAAATATAGCTTTTTAGCTCTCGAGCTATCAAATCCTGAGAGCTTACGTACCCGCCCGTTCTGTATATATATAGTAACACGATACTCATGATAAAAAAAAAAAAAATCCGATATGCTTCAAATTTTTGATATAAGTTTATGGTGAAAGAGCGCTTTTCAGATTAATTTTGGGAGTTCATTGGGTTAGTATAGGAGGAGGGGAATGGGGGATAATACCCTCTCTTAATTTAGATAAATGGATTTTTCATACTAAATTATTAGATTTTGTTCAAATTTTAGATATAGAATCATTTTGATGTAGTGCCTCCAGTTTGGAATATTCCTCGGTTAAGCATAAATGGGGGAGGGGAATAGGGGTTGACCCCCTTTTTAATTTGGGTAATTGGGGTTTTTTATACAGAATTTACCGATTAGTTTCAAATTTTAGATATAAATGAGGCGGCATTCTGATGAGGCGTCTGCATAATTAGTTTTGTGTATTCATTGGTTAACTATAAATAGGCGATGAGAATAGGAGATAACCCTACCCGTTTAAAGGTGTATTCGAAAAAACGCTTTTACACCTCCAACAGCTCGAAACTTTCTGATACAATTTCAGACACATTTTTAAAAGTACAAACATGAAACTTGCTGAGTGGATTCTTGAAGGGACGGCTGAGGTTCCGTGTGAAGTCTTTTTGCACTCAATTAATTAGAATTTGAGTTATAAACAATTACCTTATCAGTATGACCCTTTTTTCGTTCCCAGAACTCCCGCTTGGGAAAAATCGGTTCGAAATGCCGTTTTTGATTGCTTTTTTTGTAATATTTTCTGCATTTATCAAAGAATCGGCAATTACGGCACCTTATGTACTTTCCAAATAAGAGATTGCTAAAGTTTGGTGTATTTGAGAGCAAAAATGAATTCAAAAATAAATTAGAAAATAAGCAGTTTGAATCGAAATACACCCTTAATGTATGCAAATGAGTTTTTTACGCCGAGCTTAGCTTCAAATTTTAGATATAAGATCATTCTGATGGGGCTTCTCCATGATTAGTTTTGGGTTTCCATTGCTTAAGGGTGTATTTCGATTCAAACTGCTTATTTTCCGATTTATTTTTGAATTAATTTTTGCTCTCAAATACACCAAACTTTCAAAATCTCTTATTTGGAAAGTACACAAGGTGCCGTGATTGTCGATTCTTTGACAAATGCAGAAAATACTGCAAAAAAAAAAAAAAAAAAAAAAAAGAAATCAAAAACGGCATTTCGAACCGAATTTTCCCAAGTGGGATATCTGGGATCGAAAAAAAGGGTCATACTGATAAGGTAATTTTTTATAACTCAAATTCTAATGAATTAAGCGTAAAAAGACAACACACGGCACCTCATACGTCCCTTCAAGAATCCCCTCAGCAAGTTTCGTGTTTCTACTTTTAAAAATGTATCTGAAATTGAATCGGAAAATTTCGAGCTGTTGAAGGTGGAAAAGCGTTTTTTCGAATACACCCTTAAGAAGGGAACAGAAGTGACCCCCCCCCCCTCCCTTTAAAGTAGATAAAAGGTTTTTTTACGCAGAATTTACCGATAAGCTTCAAATATTGGATATATGTTCATTCTGAAAAGGCGTTTCTCTGATTTGTTTTGGAGATCCATTTGTTAAGGAATAAAAAACAGATCAGGGGCTAACCCTTTTAATTTAGGTAAATGAATTTTTCATGCAATTAATCAATTTGCTTCAAGTTTTGGATATAAGTTCATACTGATAAGGAGCTTCTCAGATTAATTTTGGGGTTCTTTTGTTACGTATAAAGAAAGGGAACGGGCGATTATTACCCCTCTTAAATTAGATAAATGAGATTTTATGCAGAATTATCCGATTTGCTTTAATTTTGGATATAGATTCTTTCTGATAAAGCAAATTTCTGAATAGTTTTTAGGATGTAATGATTAAGTATAAAAAGGAAAACGGAGGATTAACCCTCTTAAATTAAATAAAAAAGGTTTTATGCAGAATTATCCGATTTGCTTCGAATTTTATATTTAGGTTCATTAATATTAGACGTATCCCTAATTTGTTTTGGGAATTCAATCATTAAGTATAAAGGATGGAAATGGGGGAACTAATCCCCCCCCCTTAAATTTTTTTCGAGGGGCATTATTCCTTGAAAAAATAAGGCTGTAATATACAATTAGTGCGGATAGCCTGTGAGCTCAGTGCTAAAAGTTTAATTGAGTAATATAATTTTTATTTGTTACTCGATACATCCGAAAATGAGCCGCATGTGTACGTTGCCGAAAGGGAGTAAAAGTCAAAAGTGAAAATGACCCTTTTTTAAAATACGTTTGTTTGTGTATGAAATGAGTTTTCTCTTAGAATTTAGACTCATTTCTTTTTTGTTTCATTTTGACACTTTTTCATTTCATTTTTAACACTTTCTATTAAGTTTAAAAGTGTTCATGAATTCGGTTTGCTTGTCTGTCTGCCCGTGCTCTAACCAGTGTTGAATGCAGACACTTTCTCCTAGAGGGACTTTTGTGGCTCCCGGGGGGGGGGGCGACATTATAGAGTTCCAGGAGATAAATTGCAATTTTTGATCATTAAAAGCACAAAATTTCGAATTTTTGGAGGGTGCATTTCATTGCACCCGGGGGAGGGATAACCCTCTCCAAGCCAACCCCTGAATTCAACACTAGCTCTAACTCGCGTAAATACTGTCCAATTTCCATAAAATTCAAAGATTTTATTGGACATTAGTATGGCATGTTCATTGAAAATGAAGAGTGTAGCATCAACAGTTCATTTATAGGAGCACACAAAAAACTTTCGTTACATTATGATCTATGGGGAAAAATTCTTCGTGGTGTACTTTAATAATAATATACTAATTTAAATCTGCTGAAATTTATATATAACACTAAAGTATACGACATGACGATTACTGTTGAATGCGATGTGCATACATTTTAACATTCATTTACAGGGGTGCATGAAAGAATTTGGCTAAAGAAGAAACTGAATAATAATTAAACTTTTGAAGGCTATGAATAATAATTGCTAGAAGTACGTTTTTAGTTATGATAAGCGTTTTTAAATTTAATTATATTTTTAACATGATTTCGGGTATTTAAATTTTAAATATCCTATACAGGGCTGTACAAAAGTGCTCAAGTACATTTGGTAAATTCACGGAAATTGCAGAATGGGAAATATTCGTTCAATTAAAAAAACTTTTAACATACTATGTAGTATGTATATACAACTCCATAAATCATATACAGAACCGCACACACAAAAAGAAATCCGATATTTTTTTTTATTATTGATACCAATAGTAGAAATTGGGTTTTCGAGTGCATTATACGCCTTTTCAAATTCTTTATTTAGACATTATCGTTCTCTTTAATATACTATAAAGTTTTGTTACAGTATTCTGAATGTGTTGGAAAATGTTTCATAATCTATGCTGGACGCATGATTTTTCTTTCTAGTTTTCCTTATTTTGGAAACTATGTCACAATTTCAAATACTTAATCAGTTTTGAGAAAGCACTTTGCAACACCCAGCTATTTTCAAAATTTGAAAATGTATTTTGTATTTTGAATGTATTTTGAAAATACATGTATTTTGTATTTTGAATTTTTTCTTTTGAAAAGTATTTTGTATTTTGTATTTTAGGTTCTCAAAACCAATGTATTTTGTATTTTGTATCGAAAATGATTTTTCGATGTATTTTGCCCAACTCTGGTTGAAATAAACTTTTAATGCTTTTTAACACTTCTAAAAATAAATGAAAGGTGTTTATGAATTCAATTTGTCTATTTTTCTCTCTAATTGTCTGTCCGTCCTCTAACAATGTAAATATACTCGGATTGTCATGTAATTTGTATATGAGTGATTCTCTGAAAAAAGCCTAAATAAGAATTATAAGCGAGTGACTGTGAGGATGTGATGAATTTCATCAAAATGCGTATTTGCTTTTTTTTATTCTTATCTGAACTGAGATTAGGCTTATCTGGTTTAATGCTTAGAGGACTAGCGAACGTATACGTGCCGCAAAAGGCTTAAGAATCCTTGTTTATCTTCACCAGTTAAATTTTACTGTAAAATTTGCCTTATTTAATCGGAACATTTTCTCGATTAAATGAAGCACAGATTGCTGTTTTTAAAAATCGG
The DNA here is from genome assembly GCA_964019185.1 of Maratus speculifer. Lineage (NCBI taxonomy): Eukaryota > Metazoa > Arthropoda > Arachnida > Araneae > Salticidae > Maratus > Maratus speculifer. The sequence continues at coordinate 98,147,314 of OZ025297.1, read as the reverse complement.
TGACAAAACATTAAAAATTTCGTAAAACGCTCCCGTTGCGAAGGGGTTAACTATGTCTAAATATTTATAAATCAGTAATAATTAATTTTTTAGGGTTTCGTTCATCTGACGAAACTCTATTCGTCTCTGTCCTCTGTTTGTCTGACCGTTACAGAGTCCGTACACAAAAACTATGTTAGTCAGAGAGTTAAAATTTTGTGTACTTACACCTTTTGTCACACAACAAATCATAAAATTCTGAAAAAGACTATTATTTTAATTAAAATATATTTTTTAAAAATAATCAGTTCTTTTTTTTCTTCTAAATGTTGCACGCAAGTTTAAATCGATATAAAAATTACTTTCCTTTTCCCCTTTACTTTTAATAGAAATGGAGTACTTCTGTTGCCACAATTATAAAAATTGTATTAAAAACTACAAAAAATTAATATCTCAAAAACAATTTAAGATACAGTTTTCAGAGACATTGCATTAAAAAGTTCATTTTTCCTCCTATACTACGATGTAAAAATTGAAAATGTGCAATGTTTAGAAGTTTAAAAATTTGTAGTAGCAAAAAATGAAAATCCGAAATTTCATTTCAAAGTGTTGTCATTCACAAAATAGCGTATGTGATAAGCACAGATACAATTAACCTTTATTATATAGATAGATAAATTTGATTTGATTATTTTTAATTCGATAAAAATAAATAACTTCCTTTTATAATTATTTTAAAATTTAATTTGTTGGTTCTATCATGTATATAAAAATTTAATAATTATACATTAATTATTTAGATTTATTAATGAAAGGATGAGTTGTTTTCAAAGATATATTAAACGAAATCCTCTGTGTTATCTGCGATCACATTTCCCCATTTGCTTTTACTATTTATCTGTATTATGTAAAGGTTGATGAGAAGTGATAAAGGTAGAAAACCACACAATTAGTACCACGAGTGGTTCACTCGGGGTAGGTTAATCATTGTTTTTGTCCTTCAATCAAAGGTATGAAAAGATTATAGGACAAATACAATGATTAACCTACGAGTCAACCAATGAAGGTGTTACTTATTGGCTTGTGCTCAACTTAATTTCTAGAGACTCGAATAATTAGATTCCCATATTACTACTCTTCTATAAAATAAAGGTTTTGTTGGAAATTGTCAATTAAACTATAGCTGGGGAATTTTCAGCAACGACGATCTGATTTTTGAAATCGCCTCTTTGAAGATTGAATTAGTAATCGTAGAAGAATATATTTAAGAGAGTTACTCTTTAATGCCTCTTGCGCCATGGCACATGACTGGAATGTTGCTCGATTGGTACTAGGAACATACTTATTTCAGTTAAAGTCCTTCGACGGATTTTAAACGGATAAAGCGTATTTAGAGTGTCATAAAACCAGTCGCCCAGAACTCAAAAACAACCATTTTGGAATATCCTGGATATGCATGGCCGCTGCTTGAACATCTGATACAATTTATCTCTGGTCATCTAACAAGTACTTTTGGCATCCATGCTCAGGCAGATTGCAGCTATTTTTCAGGCCAAAGGTGGGCCAACAGGTAATCGTAATGTTTTGGCTCTTTAGTGTGCATTGATAAGTACCATCGAATCCTGTTTTGGTGTCATTGTGATGTTGATTATCACTGAAGAAAACAATTTAAATATAAAAACATTATCAGAATTTTTAAGTAAAAACAATTTTTACGTACGTTCTGTACATCAGGTGATATATATTCTGTACACCTTGGAGCAAGGATAAATTCGCCTGGTAATTTTAAATCAAAATGATTATTTGCCTTAGCTCTCGCAATCTATCAATAATACAACGCTATACAGAGAGAAATTTTAAAATGTGGCCAGCAAATAACATTGAGACATCACCATCATGGAATTAAATTTAAAATAAAGCAATGTGTATTACTACTTGTATTGCATTCCAATGAATTTTTAATCCTGTGACTGTTCTCATGGAAGCTCAGTCGCCATGACAATAAAACAGTTTCTGATCGGAACAGAAGGTCACTTAGGACGTTTTACTCAAAACACATCCATAGACTATTTAATTAGGTCCTCTTTTTTAAAAATAGCTAACTTTCTCGATTATTATGTTTTCATTGAATATTATTTCTTTTGTACTTAGCATGATTCTAAGCAATTTATTCTGCGTCAATTTGTTTTTTGAAGATTGCAATTAAATAATCATCGAGGAATTCACAGCAGCGATGATTTCATTTCTGGAAAGCCCGGATTTAATTAGTAGTTGTAAGGAAATGTAAAAAATATTTTTAGTGCAGTATTATTATCCTATTTAATTAAGATTTTATAATTTTACATTATTTAAAAAAAAATAGTCATCAAAATACACAAGACCTTAGCTCTTGCATCCTTTTAACACTGCAGCGTTTTACAGAGCGAAAAAAAAATGTGAGAGCAAATAACATTGAAACACAATCGTGAAATCCAATTTCAAATGGAGAAATGTGTATTGCTACTTGTATTGCATTTCAATTAATTTTATCTCTGAGGCTGTTCTGATTGAAGTTTAGTTGCCATGACAACAAAACAGCCTCTGCTGATGAAAACAAAAGGTCCATTTCAGTATGTTTTACTCGAAACGCATCCATTAGATGATATTAATTATGTATGCTTCCCCATTAATAACTAAACTTTCAGGATTATTAAGCTTTCATCGAATACGATTTTTCTCATTTTTTGTATCTTGCATGATTATCTGTAATTTTCTTCTGTGAGAGTTTGTTTGTTCGAAATTTGCAATTAAACAATCATTGGAAAGTTTTCGCCGAGGTGACATCATTTTTGGAAGTGCAGATTTGATTGTAAATTTTAGGAGATATTTTTATATGAGTTATTCTTTAGTGAAGCATTATTATCTTATTTAATTAAGTTTAAATAATCTCGCATTTGTTGAAAAAAATGACCAACCAAATAGATAAGTTCTAATTTCCTTCCTTGGATTTCGCATCCTCTTAATAATACAACGTTATACAGAGCGAAATTTTAAAACGTGTGACAGCAAATAACATTGAGACATAGTCATCATGAAATCAATTTAAAATGAAGGAATGTGCATTGCTATTTGTATTGAATTCCAATGAATTTTTAATGAAATGTTCTCATGAAAGCCTAGTCGCCATGACAAAGAAACAGTTTCTGATGACCGGAACAAGGTCCACTTTTGAACGTTTTACTCAAAACACATTCATAGACGATATTAATTGGGTCCGCTTCCACAATAATAGCTGTACTTTCTCCATCATTAAGTTTTAATCGAATATTATTTCTTTTGTATTTAATGTGATTCAAAGAAATTTTTTCCGTATCAATTTGTTTTTCGGAAATTGTAATTAAACAATCACTGGAAAGTTTTCAGGGACAATATCACTTTTGAAAGTGTGAATTTGATTAGTAGTTGTAGGGAAATATAAGGAATACCCTTTAGTGCAGTATTATTATCCTATTTAATTAAGTTCTTATAATTTAACATTATTTGAAAAAAAAAATGGCAAGCAAAATAGAGAAGACCTAATTGCCTTAGCTCTCGCATCTTCTTTTTAACAATGCAACGTTTTATAGAACGAAATTTAAAAATATGTGATAGCAAATAACATTGAGGCATCATTATGGAATCCGATTTTAAATGGAGAAGCTGTTCTGATTGAAGTTTAGTTGCTATGACAACAAAACAGCCTCTGATGATCAAAACAAAAGATCCATTTCCACATGTTTTACTCGAAACACATTCATTAGATGATATTAATTATGTATGCTTCCATAATAATAGCTAAACTTTCAGGAATGTTAAGCTCTCATCGGATATGATTTTTTTGTTTATCTTGCTTGATTATCGACAATTTTCTTCTGAGTGGGTTTGTTTGTTCGAAACTTGCAATTAAACAATCATTGGGAAGTTTTCGCAGGGACGATATCATTTTTGGAAACGCAGATTTGATTAGTAATCGTAGGAGATATTTATATAAGTGTAATTCTTAAATGCAGTGTTATTACTTTATTTAATTAAGTTTATATAATTTCGAATTTTTTGAAAAAAAAATGGACAACCATAAAGATAAGATCTAATTGTCTTCCTTAGATCTCGCATCCTCCTAATAATACAACGTTAGACAGAGTGAAATTTTAAAATATGTGACAGCAAATAACATTGAGACATCATTATGGAATACAATTTTCAATGGAGAAATGTGTATTGCTACATGTATTGCATTTTAACGCATTTATAATCCTGTGTCATTTCTCATAGAAGCATATTTGCCATGACAACAAGAAGACAATTTTTGATGATAAGAACAGAAGGTCTACTTTGGAAAGTTTTATTGAAAACACATCTACAGACGATATTATGTCAGCTTCCACAATAATAGCTAATTTTCAGAATCGTTAAACTTTCATCGATTATTATTCGTTCTGTATTTAGCATGATTATATGCTATTTCGCGAAAATTTGTTCCGAAATCGAAATTAATCAATCATTACTAAATATCCGGCTGCGGGCGATTTCATTTTTAAAACGGACGTTTAAATATTATATATAAATAAATATATTTATCAGATTTACTCTTTAATGCAGTGTTATTATATGAATTTTCGTTTATATAGTTTAATAAAAATTAATATTGTATCTAACAAAGGATTTACCAAATAGTCAAGGCCTAGTTAAACTACTCATTATTATCGTAATTCGTTAACAATAGAGGTATATAAAGATTGTACTTTATACGTAGTAATTACTTAAAGTATATTTTAATGGAACTATATTATTTCAATCACAATGAAATAAATATTATTTATTAAGAAGTACTGCAATTAGTTCATTCTGAAAAATAATGCTGCGTTTTCCTTTTATGATCTAGTACGAATTAATATATAAACAACATAAATTTTTTCAAAAAAGAATATTGATACAAACAAAATTAAACATTCACGAAAGTTTAATTGATTTTAAATGGTACATCTAATTTATATACCTATTGTCTATATTATAAACGAAAAACGTTTCCAATCGAAACGCTGACGTCATTTTAAAGGTGTTAAATACCCAATAAATTACATTTCAGTTTTGCAATTTTTTCTACTTAACTTTTTTTAAACTTATAAATATCCACCACTTTTAATTTTTACACAGTGATATAGAAAAAAAAAAAACAACAACTTTCAAACACAATTTGCTTGAAAAATGTAACGCAATATGCCACATCAGGCAGTGCTTAGCAAGTGATTGGCGTACCTTTTCGCAAATTCCAAGTGTTTCATGAACATTTTGAATATACGATGGAAAGCCTTGCAATGAGGTCCTCATCAAAAACAATTGGTATCTCATAAGATTCTGTGGAGCTGAAGGTACCCCAACACAATATTAGTTTGCTCGTTGCCCGGAAATGCCTACATATTTTTTCTTCAACCGTAAGCATACTCTTCAATTGAATTTGCGGAAGATTTCATTAGATTCATAGAACTATTCTTATCTTTCTACAATTTATAATGAACTTCTCTCTTCACTATTTGTTTATCAAATACAAATTTGGATGAATGAACATACTGGACGATAAAACATGCTTATTTTGATGTTTATGGATTTTGACTGTAATTTCTGTTTTTCTGTTTATTAATTTAAACTAAGTTTAGAGTTATTTATCTTATATACTCGTGTATAAGACGAGGAATTTCAGAAAAAGATATGATAGTTGAAAACTGCGGGTTCGACTTATACATGAGTTAATAATAATAAAAAAATAATAAATGTTCCTGTAAATGTTGTGCATTCATATTCTCTTGAGATAGAAATCCTCTCAATACAGGGGCATTTCTTTCAACAATTTAACCCCTCTTAAAAGAAAAAAAAGAGTTCAATTTGACATTACGTCTAGATATCTCTTCTGAAAGTCCTACAATACAAAGAAGTACTATAATTAAGTAGTCTAATAAGAAGTTGATTACCTTTCTAAATAAACCTTGAAAAGATTTTTAAGAGATTATTTTCTACACTGAATTGATTCAACTAGGTTTCAAAACAATTTATGATTCTTCGGTTTTACACAATTATGCAGATTTAAGAGATTGAATTAAAAAAAATATGATTAGTAAAAGAAAAAATAACAATCAGTTTACTAATTTAATGAAAACGTGTTTTTTTTTTTAAATCCCTGACTACAAATAATTTTTCTACATATTCTCAGAAATGTGGTTCGACTTATACACCAAAATCTATTTTTTTTTTTTTTTTTTTTTAATTTTGCTTAAGAATTAGTTGATTGACTTGTACACAGGTACAGGGGTTGGACAAAAATATGGAAACACCTTTTGAAATGCATGCTTGAAAAGAAAGACCGATTATAATGAAGTATGTTGATGGCACAGGAGTTTTCGCCTACTGACGCCACCTATACAACTTCGTAAAATCGCTGCACCGTTCAATCATTAATGGAGCACTGTTATCTGAGATTATCATTGCATTATGTCAGAGTTAACAGACTTCGAATGTGGACAAATTGTTGGCGCGCGTATGGTGGGTGCTTCCATAAACAAGGTAGCCGAGGTTTTTAGTGTTTCAAGAGGTACTGTGTCGAAGATTTATTCCGCATATTTGAAATGCGGAAAAAACATCATCCGCTAAATCACAGCGCGGACGAAAGTGTGTGCTGAGTGATCGTGACAGACGATCATTAAGGAGGATTATCGCGAAAACTAAGCATTCCACAACTGAAAAAGTTACTGCTGAAATGAATGTCGTGTTATCAAATCCTGTGAGTACCAAAACAATTAGAAGGGAGCTTCATAAATAGGGAATTGCCGACCGTGTTGCAATTGAAAAGCCATTCATCAGTAATGCTAATGCCTGTAACAGGAAAAAGTGGTGTTTAAGTCATAAAGCCTGGACTATAGAGCAGTGGAAGAGCGTAATATGGTCTGATGAGTCTTCTTTCACATTGTTCCTCACTTCTGGCCGAGTTAAACCTGGAGAACGCCATCTCAAGCCTATAATATAGACTGCTTGTTCCCAACACTGAAACATGGCGGGGGTTCGGTGATGGTTTGGGCAGCCATATCGTGGTTCTCTTTTGGCCCCATGATAACTCTGTAAGGGCGGATTACTGCTCAGACTTATGTGAACACTTTGGCCTATCAAGTCCATCCAATGGTACAAGATTTGTTCCCCAATGATGATGGTATCTTCCAAGACGACAACGTCCCCGTTCACACAGCTCACATTGTCCAAGACTGGTTTTCTGAGCACGAGGATGAATTTTCGCATCTTCCCAGGCCACCAAAGTCACCAGACTTGAATATTATCGAACCTTTGTGGTCTACATTGGAGCGGAAAGTGCGTTCTCGCTATCCACCGCCAACATCGTTATCTGAACTTGCCACCGTTTTGCAGGAATAATGGTACAATATTCCCTTGGCAAACATACATAAACTATATTTATCCATTCCGAGAAGACTGCAAGCTGTTTTGAATAACAGCGGCTATCGCACACAATACTAGGCAAGTAAACGTGTTCTTTTTAAGGTGTTTCCATATTTTTGTCCAACCCCTGTATATCCAGTATTTAGTTTTTTAACCTGTTTTTAAAAACTTATCTTAGTTCGCGTTTAGTTATTATTATTCTTTGAAACACAAATATTGTAATATTGTTAACTATTTTCTGGCATTGTTGTATCTGGTTAGCGGAGGGGAACTTCCACTGGAGAGTTGTAGTATCTATGCCTAACGGTTGGTGCTCCGGTGGGTGATTTTGTGTCTCTTGGTGTCTCATAAATGACGCATTTAGAACCTTCAATATGATACGATTGCTAGGCGTTAGCAGGTGTATATCGATATGGGTGGTGGCACATTTGAGCATTTATTGTAATTGTTATGTCGATAAAACATTCGTTTACATTTCTTCCGCATTTCTCGTTTTTCGCCAAAACGTTTCTTTTCCAACCCTATATTGCTTCTTTATAGGTACTTTTCTACCTTCTATTACAGTTTGGCACATGAATTCGGAGGCACCCTGTATATCACGTTGTTCAAAATTTCAGTGAGAAAAAAAAATGCGATAAAAAAAAGGGACGAAGAGATACGCGGTTTGCAAATTTTAAATTGTTACGAGATTTCATATGACACCAACAAATAATTAGTTCAAAATCTTGACCATAGAGGGCGGTATTGCAGATAATTGGATGGAATGATTTCATATTGCTTACACAATGCACGATTTGGGAACAAAAACATTAGTGAATATTGCATGCACACTTATTTCTGTACAAACCTTGCATATTGTATGACCAATAAGAAATTATTCGATAGAATTATCTGCAGTAACGCTCTCTAGTATTGTCAAGATTTTGAACTAATTTTTTTTTGTTGGTAAAAACCAAAATCCCGTACCAAGCTGAATAGTTATCTGCAAACCGCATGTCTCTTCAAAATATAGATCTACTTTCATACCGAATTTTCGAAACACTCGGTACATAAAACAACAGTGTAGATATTTCTCTACCCCATATAGCCTCCAAATCTTTATTTACTTTAATAAAAACTTCTCTTTTCCATCTCTATCCTTTCGCAATACTACAACGTTATCCAGAACGGAAGTTAAAAATATCTGGCAGTAAGTAACATCGAGACACATCATCATGGAATCCAATTTGAAACGAAGAAATGTGTATTGCTAGTAGTGCTTGCTGCATTTTAGTGAACTTTTCTTTCTGCGGGCTGTTCTCCTAGAAGCTTCGTTGTCAAGGCAACGGGACAACCTCGGATTATCAAAACCAGAATGTCCATTTTCGGATGCTTCACTCGTTACACTGACATTCGGTATTAATAATATTCTTTTGCGCAATAACAGATGAAGTTTCACGATAATTACGTTCCCGTCGAAGATGATTTGTTTTATATTCATATCAACTAGAATATAAAACTGCACACTAGCCCCCAGTCTCCCTTGTTCCGTGGAAGTTTGTTTGTTTAGTCAATACAAGCAAACATTAATTCAGAAATTCTGAATTTATTTTTGGAAGCTAGAGACCGGTAACTAGTATTTAATGAAATAAAACATGTTTATGACAATGCTATTTTAATTTAATAGAGGAAGCTCTAGAATATTTGAATACCATTTACATTTTGATTTATAAGTCAACATTAAAATTTGAGATGCACAAAAAGTTAGCACAATATAAATTTTGACTATTTCTCAATACATTTTTAACGAATTTAAAATGAAAGAAAACTAGTCGTATGATACCTAAGTTTTCGTCAGTAATCCGTCCAAAAACAGTCAGCAAAATTCGCAACTGTGGAAAATTGAGGCAATTATTTCCCTGTAAATCTACGTAAGTTCAAAACAGTCAGTGAAATTCGCAACCGACGAAAAACGAGGCAATTATTTCCATATGAATCTACGTAAATCCAAAATGATGCGCGACATTCGCATCCGTCAAAAACCGAGTCAATTATTTCCATATGAATTTGCGTAAATCGAATTAATTCGTTCTAAACACTCCAAAATAGGTACAAAAAGCACATTTTATAGCGAATAAGAGTATAATGTTTAATACAAAAAAAAATTATTGTTAATGGAGTATAGTATCCGGACACTATGTCTGATAGTTATCACTTTCATTTTTGCACTTTTGACAATAGTGCTACTTTCAGAGTCAGGGAATCTGTCACGCTCAAACAAGCTATCCGAAGTGGTCTATTTCTATCACTTCTTTAATATTTGGCTGAAATTATACTAAACATTATCATTAAGTAAGTTATAGGCATGGATAGCAACATCTTCAAATTGGTCTGAGTATTTTTTCTCCTCTCATCCCTATATTAAGCCTCTCCACATACTCAAAACTGAAGCAGTTACATCCTTTGCCTTCTGTTTCACGTCCAGGAGAAGGTTTAAAAATTATTCCGTAGTGAATTCTTCATTTTGATCACCTATCGATTGTTCCAAATCCTCGCCACTAAATTCCAAACTAATGCACTTCCCGAAATGAACAACGGATCGCATCACAAGTGTAGGTTGATCAAAGGCAGGATCAAAACTTTCGAATTCTCTGCCATGCACACATCCTGGTAACAATTTCTTCCAAGCAATGTTCATAGTCATAAAAATCATTCCCTGCCAAGCCTTATCAACGACACTAATGCATATGAGAATGATGGAGTGTTTTTTTCGCGAACTCTGTGAAGGACCATTTTGTATCTGATGTCATCTCAATGCATCTTTCCAACCATTTCTTTTGTGTATAATTTCTTAAGATTTTAAATGACATTCTTGTCCTTAGGATGACTAAGTGGTGTGGTATTAGGGAGGAAGAATTTCACTGTGATAAAATTGAACTCCTCGAACAATCGACCACCCAAATATGTAGGATGTGCAAGAAGCAGAACTGCCAACTCTCCGGCTTTTTGTATACCAGTATTTTAAAGCAGAAAATGTTTTCAAAACGTCTTCAAAATAACACGCAAAATATTTCCCGTAAAGCAACGGACGACTTTTGCGTGCCCCTGTAAAGAAACTAGCAATGTTACGCATTCCACCTTCAATGGCGAACATAGCGTAGTAACTCTAAACAACAATTAACAACCGTAAATAACAAGTAACAACCGTAAATAACAACAACCGAATTCATAAACAATTTCCAATTACTTTCAAAAGGGTTAAAAAATGCTTTGAAATAAAACCTCGAAAAATTACAGCATCTTCAAACAACAGAATAAAACAAGTCAGAAACCGTACGTCAAAAGTAGCAAAGGAGGTGCGTTTTTGAAATAAACCTCGAAAAATTACAGCATCTTCAAACAACAGAATAAAACATGTCAGAAACCGTGCGTCAAAAGTAGCAAAGGAGGTGCGTTCGTACTCTAACAAGTTTTGTAAATACTCAGGTCTTCATGCAGCAGTTGTTACTCTCTTATGCAAACAAGTGCGAATATAATATCTATAACGATTCTATATATTAAATTCAGTAATATGAAAATAATAGGACTCTGTCTTAAAAAAATATGTCATCATCATGACAACTTAAAATCATTGCCTATCATGAGAAATCGTCGAAATAGTGATGTATGATGGGATTTAATAGTATGAAGGAAACTTTTATTAATATGTTTTGAGGATTTGATTCGATTTTCATAAAATATGAAATGACTCGAGAAAATTCGGCGAAGATTCCGTCCATTACATTTTAAACTCTTCAGTTGAGTAATTTTTACGCTGTTATTAGCGGACAGACGGACAGACGAGACGACAACTATAGGTGATACGTATATACCTAAAAATTTTTTTTTCATATCTCAGAATATTATTAAAGCAAAACGTTTATTTGCTTTAATGCTAAGTCATAGCTTCCCATCCTGTGATTTTTTATTATTACAACGCAATTCGCGGTTAAAATTTTAAATATCTGTCAACGCACCCATCAACCGCTCCAATTGAGAATGAAGAAATAACTGTTGCAACTGGTATTGCTTCCAGTTAATTTTTATTTCTACAGTTACTCTCCTGCAAGCTTCGGTTGTCATGGGAACGGAATGATCAAAAACAGGATGTCGATTTTGGGTTGTTTCGATTGAGACATGCCGACATTCGATATTCATTACCTCAACGCAATAAACAGTTAAACTTTCGCGATCATTGAGTTTTCATGGAAGATAATTTGTTTTATATTTATCATAATTGTATGCAATTATATTCCTGGCAATTTGTTTGGCATTTGCGATTAAACAATCATTAGGATATTTTCGAAAGCGGCGATTTTATTTTTGAAAGCAGACGTTTAATTACTAAGTGGTATTAATTGTTTTTAGGAACTATATTTATAAAATTGCTCTTTAATATTATAGGATGGACGAGTCCTTACTGTAAATAAAAACTATTCTCTGACAGTCACATACATTTATTATCAGACGAACAGGACAAAAACACACAAACAAAAAATAAAACATAGATTCATTCGTCAAAACAATCTTTAAAAAGTCTTAATACGTCGTAAATATTTTAGTTCTTAAAAGAATCGTGTTAAATCGTCGTTTTTAATTCGTTGGAATCATCTCTTTAGCTTTTTATCACCGTCGTTAGCTATCGTCGAAAAAACGTTCTATTTACATTTTCTTCCTCTCAATACTGACCACACAGCTTCGATGTTTCCCGTTTCTACTTTTAATCTCGAAGCAGAGTTCGGAGAGTGGTGGAGGGAAATACATTCCAATGCAGGTGCAGCTGAGAGAGAGTGTAGCCCACATGCGGGAGTATATCCCACATGCGGCCGTCCTGACATCTGGAGCTGCCGCAGCGACATGTGATCTTATAGAATCTGAAAAGAAACAAACAAAAAAAAAAGTAACTGTTCTTAGGAAAAAAAAAATAGAATTCGTTTGTACACTAGCAAGATCAGTCGTCTTTTCTGAAATAGTGTAACATCGAATGAAAATGTTCTTTAAAATCGCTGACTGGGAGGGGAAAGCGTTGTTTATGTGTTTTAGCATTTAGCTTTCTATAGTCAACACACAATCTATATGAACCGTCTTTCTTCTTTACGAGGACAATGGGTGATGAAAAATTACTGGTGCTTTTTCGGATAATTCCCTTTTCAAGCCATTCAGAAATTTGTTTTTCGACAAATTCTTTCTCTATAGGAGCTAGGCGTCTGGGAGGACAAGTGACAGGAATTTCGTCTTTCAGATGAATTGATAATTTTACATCGGTAGTCTTTACTTTCCGGGGGGAATAATTTTGAATAACTTCCGTAATTTTTGAACGTATAGTTTTATCGGTAATATGAGATAAATCAAGATTACTGTCGTCTAATACTTGAGCAACATTAATCAGAAAATTATTTGACATATTTTCATTTTGCTTGTTTTTTTGCATCGAAATATGATTTTGAGAAACTGTTAAAATACTTTGCTGTATAACATCTGTACCAATAATAAAATCAAAAGATATGGAATAATCTGGTACTACATAAACATTAGTGGTGTAATTAAAATCATCTATAGTAATATCCGTAGAGAAAAAACCCAGGGGTTTGATCATAGTATTTCCTAATCCAGTTAATGTGATTGTTGAATGTTCGAGGTTCGAAACCGTTGGGAGTTTGCGATAAATACTTTCTTTTAACAGACTTCTTTCACTTCCCTTATCGATCAAAGAAAGAACATTTACTGACGAAATAATTACTTGTTTGGTCATAAAAGTATTCGACGTAATGGTGGAAATATTGGATGGTTCAGGCTTATTTCTAGATTTCCTTGGTTGATCACATTGAGCCAACTTAAGGCCAAAATTCGAACAATTAAAGCAGCGAGGGCCTTTGTCTTTATGCCTACATTGGCTACTTTTATGGTTGGCTAAACCACAATTAAAGCAGAGAAGATCAGGTTTTGGACGAAAAGATTTCTCTTTTAATGGCATTTCTGGTTTAGATTTACGAAATTTAGTGTTCTCATAGTCATGCCGAATTTTGTCATAAATTTTGAGCTTTTGTTTAAATTCTACTATAGATTGGCAGCCATATAATATTGATTTTCTAAAATCAGGGTCGGGTATACCGTTAATAATATACTGCATCAGTGCTGAATCTTCGATGTTACCGCGCGAACATAATTGTTTCATTACGAGAAAATATTCTTCAAAGGATTCATTTTCTTGTAATTTTCGTTTATTTAACATATCATGTAACTCAGCAGAATTATAAGTAATGCCAAATTCAGAAATTAAGAGTTGTTTAAGTTTTTCATACGAGTTAATGTGAAATTCTGTTTGTACTAACAGCTGGGCTTTTCCTCGTAAGGATCGTTTAGCAAAAACAAATTTATGAAATTCTGATAAATTGAGCATGCTAGCGACATCGTCAAAATTACTTAACCAAATATTTATATCTTGAAAAGAACTACCATCAAAAGACGGTATAACACTTTCAACATCATTAAAATTAATAGTAGATGGCAAAAAATTTTGAACTGGAAATTGCTTGTTTTTATCAAAATTTGATGATTCAGTATTGCTTGCAGTGTCCTTATTCAATGTAGTATTATGTGAAGATATTTCAGGTTCCGAATCGGTATCACTTTCGTTTTGGATAATGTTAGCTTGGAGTGAATTCAAGTCTGAAAGATATGTGACTAATCTGGTTGCAAGTTCAGTTAAAGAACCTTCATTTGAGATACAGAGTAAATTACAAATTGTGATTAAATCGTTTAAAGAAAAATCTGCCTGAACTTTCGTAACTTTATTTTTTAATTCAGTGCTGGTCGTTTCGAAATCGAAACCAGTGAAGTCACGAATTCTTTTTCGATTTGAGCGATCACCATCAGTGTCGAACAATAATTTATGAAGTAATTTAATTTTATTAGTACGTTCATTTTTAAATGCAACTTCCAGTTCTTTGATGTCGACTAGCTTCATAGTAAATATAAAATATGGAATAATTAACTCACCCGTAAAATGATATCCGGCTTGAATCTGAAGAAAAAATATCTAGTTCATAACAATGAGCAAAAATGGTAAGTGGGCACTTCTGGCACCACTTTATAGGATAGACGAGTCCTTACTGTAAATAAAAACTATTCTCTGACAGTCACATACATTTATTATCAGACGAACAGGACAAAAACACACAAACAAAAAATAAAACATAGATTCATTCGTCAAAACAATCTTTAAAAAGTCTTAATACGTCGTAAATATTTTAGTTCTTAAAAGAATCGTGTTAAATCGTCGTTTTTAATTCGTTGGAATCATCTCTTTAGCTTTTTATCACCGTCGTTAGCTATCGTCGAAAAACGTTCTATTTACATTTTCTTCCTCTCAATCCTGACCACACAGCTTCGATGTTTCCCGTTTCTACTTTTAATCTCGAAGCAGAGTTCGGAGAGTGGTGGAGGGAAATACATTCCAATGCAGGTGCAGCAGAGAGAGAGTGTAGCCCACATGCGGGAGTATATCCCACAATATAGTGTATTATTATTATTTTGTTTCTGATTATTATAGTTTCTGATTGTTACTATCTTCTATCTTCACCAGAAGAAAGTATTGAATTTAAAAGTTCAATTCGTGAAAGTTTCCAGTTTCGACGGGTTTACACGTTTTAGGGATCAGAGACACAGGAAAACATGTTTTTACAAAATGTCTGTCTGTGTGAGTTTCTGACTCAGTCTGTTCGTCTGTCTGTATGTGACATAAGTTTTGTGAGTGCTCTATCTCAAGAACTAATGCATGGGATTTAATAATTAAAAAAAATCAAGTAATCCCTAATATAAATTGATTCTGATTAGTTTTTGGTGCAAATCGTTCAAAACGTGGCGCCGCTATGCTGCATTTTTTACTATTTACGCAACAGTTATCTCAATAACTAATGCACGGAATTTTATCAAACTTCAGATTCAATTAGTCCTTGACATGAATTAATGCTTTTTACATTTTGGCGTAAATTGATGAACAGGTGACGCGGCTATGCTGTATTTTTAACGATTTTTGCAATAGCTCAATCTCAAGAACTAATGCACGAAATTTAATTATAATTTATATTCAAGTAGTCCCTGATATATATTGAAGTTAATAATAGGTTTAAATCGCTCAATAGGTGGCACTGCTGTGCTGCATTTTTTACGATTTTTGCAATCGCGCTATCTCGAGAAGTAACACACAGAATTTTATAAAAAAAATATATTCAAATAGTCCCTTATACAGATTGATGCTAGTTATATTTTGATGTAAATCGCTTTACAGGTGGCGCTGCTATGCTGATTTTTTTGCGATTTACGCAACAGCTCTATTTTAGTAACTAACGCCCGGATTTCCACCAAACTTCAGATTCAGTTAATCCTTGGCATGAATGGATGTTGTTTACATTTTGTTGTAAATCACTCAACAGGTGGTGCTACTATGCTGTATATTTCACAATTTCCACAATAACTCTACCTCAAGATTTAATGCATGGATTTTCTTTAAACTTCAGATTCAATAAATCCGTGATTTGAACTAACTGTCTTTATGTTTTGGCGTCAATAGCCTAACAGGTGGCGCTACTATGATGGATTTTCCCGATTCCAGCACTGACTCTAACTCAAGAACTAATGCACGAATTTTTCATCAAACTTCAGATTCGGGTATTGCTTAATAAATATTATTGATGCCTATTTTTTGGTATAAAGTGCTCAAAAAATGGCGCTTTTATGTTGCATTTTTAACCGACATCCGTTGACATCATTTGCTATCAATTTTTCTTACATAGAATTGAAGTAGGTGACATTATACGGAGCTTCAAAACCTTTGAGGTTGAATATCAAAGAAATGGAGACAATCTATCTATATCTATCTATATATCTATATCTATCTCTCTCTCTCTCTATGTATATATATATTACGTTATCGTATATAGCACAAAAACAAAAATCACGATTATTTGTTAATTGTTTAATGGCAACGTCCAAATGAAACCCATATTATTAGTTACTGCGCAAAAGTCCTTTGGTAATATTTAGGCTGTGGTAAATTGGATTTATTTATGTTTTGTTCCTTCGTTGCATTTATAAAGCTTCAAAATATCATTTTTTTTTTTTTTTTTTTTTTTTTTTTTTTTTTACTTAAAAATGATTAAAAAATAAAAAACCATTAATTTTAAACTTTTCAGTTTCAAATTAAAGTTATGTACTATAAATGAAATGAGTGAAAGGATTATATTATTATATTTTAAATAATTAACGAAATACGAAAAAATGTCACGGGTACAATATTTGGCGATTTATTATCTGGGCCAGGCTAACATAAAAATACAAAATTCTTGATTTATCAGCACAGATGTCATACATGCACTACAATGGCATGTTATTTTTCTACCGCCTATTTGGCGTTTTCAAATACCAGTTACATGCACATTTTTTAAAACTAATTCTATTATTTTAAAAAGGAAATAATAATAAATAAAAAAACGTTTAGTTAATAATTATAAAATAAAACAATTTACAGTCACAGCAGAAAAAATCTTGACATTTGCGGTTTCAGATGTTTTGTCAAATATCAAGAAATATACATGAGGAATGACTCTGAATCTCCAGATGTATAAAGAAAATAGTACAGGTCATATATTTTCGAGAAGATTCTTTTCCCAAAATCCAATAGGGGACCGTCAATAAATTGAAAAAGAACGAATATCTTTTAAATAACCCTGTCAAAACTAATGTAGCAAAAGCGTTCAAACTGCAGGTTATGATTAAGTGACTTATGGTAATAAACTGCGTTTATTTTTATGCGGTTAGCATGTATCCTCGTAGAGAAATTAAGGTTTTTATAAATACGGTCCCAAATTTTGCCAAGTTTTTTGCTTATAATTTACAGAGTTCTTAATTAAAAAAAAAAATGTTCTTTTCAGAAAAGATGAGAAACGATATTGTACATTCTACCCTGTAATAAAAATTAAAAAATATTAATAATTGTATGAAAAATGATCAGGTTTACTAAATAAATTTTCACTGCACATGTGTCAATTCTATAAAAATTTCATTCGCATATTGTGTTAGCTAAATGTATAGTGCAACTTTTGTTAACTATTCAAAATCATAGCTTGAAAATTCTGAAAATTATCGTCGATAGAAAAAGATCAAAATCCGCTATTCCCAAAATTGAAGCAAAAAGATGAGGAGCTGTATACAAATATAGCAGTATTTGCAATACATTGTAGACACTAATCAATGAAATATGGATACAGCTCCTCATTTTTTTTGTTTCATTTTGGGAATATCGGATTTTGATCTTATTCTTTAGACGATAATTTTCAGAATTTTCAAGCTATGATTTTGAAACTTTAACAAAAGTTGCTCTATACATTTAGCTAACACAATATGCAAATGAAATTTTTATGTAGTTGACGCATGCGCAGTGAACATTTATTTAGTAAACCTGCTCATTTTTCATACAATTATAAATATTTTTAATTTATGTACAATATTTTTTCTCATATTTTCTGAAAAGAACATTGTTTTTTATGAAGAACTCTGCAAATTATAAGCAAAAAAACTTGGCAAAATTTGGGACCGTTTTTATAAAAACCTTATTTTCTCTACGAGTATATATGCTATCCGCATAAAAATGAACATAGTTTATTACCATAAGCCACTTAATCATAATCTGCAGTTTGAACTCTTTTGCTACATTAGTTTTGACAGGGTTAATGAAAAGACATTCGTTCTTTTTCAATTTGTTGACGGTCCCCTATTGGATTTTGGAAAAAAATCTTCGCGAAAATATATGACTTGTACTATTTTGTTTATACATCTGGAGTTTCGGAGTCATTCCTCATGTATATTTCTAGATATTTAACAAAATATCTTAAATCGCAAATGTCAAGATTTTTTTTTGCTGTGACTACATACATACTGTACATAAGTAGTTTAAATAATATATTTTTTTCAAAATATTCTGAGTATGTCCAGTATGGAGACCTTTTTTCAGCAACTGAAACGAAACATAATTTTCTCTACAACACACTCTAAAACTGGGAGGAGTGAAAAGCTCACTTTTTGTAAGAGTGATTTGTATTTTCACTCTTTTTAGAGTGAACTTTATACAAATACACTCTTTAAAGAGTGGAATTTCCGACTCCCTAAAAAGGAGTGAAATATCTGACTCCGTTGTAGAGAGCGAAATATCTCACTCCATGGTCGAGAGTGAAAAATCTCACTCCGTTAACGAGAGTGAAAGCCCGGCATTTATACACTTGAAAAAAAATACCCGTTAAATTTTGAACAAATGTATGGAGTAAAACAATGAAAAGTACGAAAATATGCCAATTCTTAATTTTCAAAAACTACATTTAATAATATAACCTATAAAATTACGCTTATTTGCTATTAAAACACACTCTTTTTCAAAATTGAGTGTCACTCCTTGGAAAGAGTGAACGGTCACTCCGTTTAAAAAGTGACTTAGATATGTATTACGCATCAGCCAATCAGAAACCGTCTTCCCGGTTGTGATGATAAAAATGTATCCGCCATTTTATCGTGTCCGTTATGTGTCCGACTTTGTTTCCTTTGTCTACATATGTGGATCTTTAATTTGTATTATTAATACTGAAACGCAGTTTAAATTTCGATCTTGGAATGATATACTCCGATATCTTATGATTCAAAATAATCCACATAAATTAAATTTCTTCTTCTGGAGTCAAAATGGAGAACAAATAATTCAGTAAAAAGCAATAATACTCCATTAATACTCAGTGCACTGCACACATCTTATTTATCAAACAAAGGATTATTATTCATCAAACAAGGGATAATATTTAACAAAAAAAACCGGTAAGTCAATTTTAATTTCAACTTTTTATTTTCCGAAAGTAAGTTCTAGAATGTTGAGTTAAAAGTTTTACTTTATGCAGGAAGCTGTCTGCTATCTTTATCTTTATGTGCTCGGAGAAAAGAAAAAATCGTTGACGCAAAGATTGGTATTTTATGCGTAATGTTTTCAGATAAAACGGCTTTGGTAATTTTAAAAGTTTGCAGTATGACTTATATTAGATGAAATTTCTTTATTAGAGATAAATAACTCATTAAAAATGTTTTTCCAACAGTAAGAATGATACATATATGTAGTCATTTCTTTTATTCTATATTTTCTTGATTTTTCTTTTGCCTACATGAGTATATTTTTATAAAACTTTAACTCACATTCATAGAATACTATAGGGTAGATGTAGTAGTAATGTACACCCTGAATGTTTTTGGTTCATATAAAAAAATAACTAATAAAAATGTAGCTTTTATCATTATTTTTTTCGTAACTCGCCTATGCATATTTTATAATTTAGCACTATTGTTGACACTCTTAAATAAACCAATCAGGAAGCAGAAAATAATGTTTTTAAGTTCCACTGTTTTTCATTGAAAATCATGATAAACATAGTATAAGCTGGCTTCATTTAGTAATTTATATATTCTTTATTTTCTTGCAAAATTTGCAATTTTTTGTCTCTGTAGTTGAAAAAAACTTCGAATTTTATAACTTCATTAATTTTTAAGGTTTTGAGAGGAGTGTCCATTACTGGAATACTTAAGTAGTCATTTTCCAGTAATGTACACCTCATATAGGCATTGTTAAAAATGCAATTTCGGTTATGTTTATAGCAGTGTTGAATTCAGACATTTATCTCCGGGTGGGATATTTCTGGCTCCTAGGGGGACATTATATAGTTCCGTGGGGGGGGGGGGGATTGCCCATTTTGAACATTGAAAAAGCAAAATCTCAAAATTTCCGGGGGGGGGAGACATTTCAATGCTCTGGGGGAATGTCCCCCCGGACCACCCCTGAATTCAACATTGTGTTTATAGCACAAAAAATATTTTAACTTAATTAAAAACTTAAATAATCAACTTTAATTTATAATTGCACTTACCAAAATGTAATGGCGACAAAATTTTTATGTAGTTGCCTTTAAGTTATATTAATGTGATTAATAAAATTTCAATATCATCTTCATTTTATTATTATTTTTTTAAATGAATGTAATCTATGTTTTGTCTATTCTATAATAAAACCACTTATGAAGCCAAAAATATTGTTTAGGCACAGTCAAAGAGGGGCTTATAGGACTTAATCGTTCACCATTTAAATAAAAACATTTAAGTTACAGAAGTCTTTAAAAGCATATTTTCTCTCTTAAATATTTGTTTATTTTTACTTTTTAAATTTTGTCTGCAGATATTTTTTAGAATAACACTTTCATTTTTAGTATCGGTTTTGAAAGTGAAAGAAAGTTCATAAAAAAATATCTGCGACCGAAGTCGAAAAAGTAAAAAAGATGCCATATAGAGACGAACTTCAGCTATTCAATGCAAAATAAATAAATAAAATGTCGAAATGCAAACGAGATATTAGAAAAATTCCTCCCCATAGGGTTAGCATTAACTCGTGAATGTCTTCGCCGGCAGGGATAGATGCCTTAAGGGTGTCCATTACATGCACATCTACTCTATATACGGAAATAAAAAATTTAAATTAAATATGACTTACCATGTAGTTTTATAAATAAGGGTTGCATTAATATATATTTTTCAGCAATAAAATTTTAATTACACATTAAAAAAAAAAAAAAAAAAAAAAAAAAAAAAAAAAAAAAAAAAAACAGATAACGTACATATGTATTTATTTAAATAATATGTAAAACTTAATGGGTATCTGAAAAAAAAAAATATTGATTATTTAAGATTTTAAAACTGTTTAATAATTTGCGCTTATGAGCATTTTAAAAGTATCATATATTTATGGGTCTACCGATGAAAGTAAACACAAGGAGAAAGATTGGAATAAAATATTTTATTTCTGTCAATAATCTAATTTAATTCATAGTAACTTTAATTATGTTTTCCCTTAAAAAGTTCAATTAATGTAACATACTATGAATTAAATAAATATTATCAATAAAGAATTTTATTCCAATCTTTACCACGCTTGTATTTATGTTCATTGTATGCTCTAAAAGATACGATTTTTTTAAAATGCCCATAATAACAAAAAAAAAAAAAAAAAAAAAAAAAATGAAAAAGGGGAAAAAACATTCACTCCTATGAAAAAGTGACTACTCACTCCTACGAGGAGTGAAAAAACGCACTCCTTTAGCAAAAGTGAGTAGTCACTTCCCAGAAAAAGTTATTATTGACCCCTGTTTAGAGTGAATATTCACTTCCCAGGAGTGAGTATACACTCTTTCAAAGAGTCAACGATTCCACTTTTGCTCAAAGTGAATAGTCACTCGAAAGAGGTTGGGCATATTTTGAGTCTGTGATAGAGTGAGTATTCACTCTCCTGGAATGAATAGTCACTCCTTTTTATTTAGAGTGCAATTTTAAGAGTTGTCATACATATTTTTTCAATAAAGTAATCATAATTCCACCTTCTGTAAACAGAAGGGTAACCATCTTTACGGTTACCTTAGCAATCTGAAAACTAAATGATGGGAATATTTTAAAATGAATAGAGCAACGAACGTGAAAAAGGCAGACTCCTTAAAGGCTTTTTCTAAATGCAATCAATTTTTCAAAAACTCAATAAAATGTTATTGATTTTCTGTATTACAGAAAAGATTTTGCCTAAAGTAATAATAAATGATTGGATTATGTGTTGTGGAAATTTCTTAGTGTCTACGCTTCTTTTTATTCTATACTTCGTCATATTCTAAATTAAATCAATTGAATGTTGATTCAGTATTGTCAGTTTTGCGTTTTAAAAATTAATGTACTTTTTAATCTCTGAAGCAAATACTACATGGATTCCAGTTAATTTTGTTATATTATTATATACTAATTTCGTTAATTTTGAAATAAATTAATATTAGATTAATTTTGAAATAAATATATTTAGATATTTGGAATATGTTTAAGATTACTGATTGAATTTTTTTAATATAAAGTAAGGGAAAATGGTTCTTCACTTATTTTTAATTATATATGTTTTCAGTAAATATTTTAGGTAAACATGAAATCATTTTGTTATAAACTAGCTTCTTTTGTTATGGCTTCGTCAGCTACACTAGTCAATTTACTCAAACTAACCTTGGATCTAACGAAAGATATCGGCGATCTTGAACTTGCATTTTCAGAGGACACAGTACTTATACAACTATTGTACCACGAGACTGTACATTTTGTTAAGAGATCCAGCGCAATGATTTTTCTCGCTGTTCATATTTTTATAATTTGCTTGTTCGAAAAATACTGTCTTTTTTGCTAATTTAGACAAAGGTTCAAAATTTCTTACTCGTTATTCTTGGTGTGTTTAATATTGTTGTGCATGGATTCAATATTCAAATTTATAGTTATTTAAAAAAATATTTAAATTGAGATTCAATTTCTTTCATTTTTGAATATACACAAGAGAAAAAAAATCATATTAAAATATAAAATTTGACATCTAAAAATCCATGCACAGTTTTATGTAGTATATTTTAATGAATCTGAAAGAAAAAATTGAAGCAAAAATATTCATATTTAACAAAGTAGTAGGGTTTTTTTTTTTTTTAAATTTACCTTTAAAAAGTTAAATTTCAGTAAATAGGCTGTTCTACAAGAATTTTCTTTAAGTTTTATTTAATATTTAATATTATGTATTGTGCCACAACATATTTTACAATATTTTTAGAAATTGAAGAGATGGTTTCAAAGGTGCTCTGTCCGCTTAAAAAATTAATGGACATTTACATGGAATGTTCTTCTTTATTGTCGAAAATATCAGTGGCGTAGGAACTTTGAAAAAACAGGGGGAGCTGGAGCATCAGCGCCGTGCGAAAGCAGGGTGCAAATGGGGCTGTCGCCCCGAGCGTGGAATTTTAAAAGACCCCAAATTTATACTGCCAACGCTATTTTTTGGCCTGTCAGAAGAAAAAGTTGGGGGAAAGCAGCTCCAAATTGAAACTTTCCCTAAGCGCAGTTTTCTCTTCGCACGCCCCTGCGGAGCATATTGTTAAAAGCTAGTGGCGAGGATCATTTCATTCATAGTTTCATTCATTTTGGAGGGTTTCTTGTGTTGCAATTTCACAAACAAGAGCATAAAATAGAAGCATATCAAAAGATCATTGACTTTTTAATCCAGTTTAAATAATTTATATTCGATATACTTGATGACACTTAATTTATGAACGATACCGAATAAAATATTCATATTTCAGGCTTCTCCCACTCCCATTTACCAAAAGTTAAAGTTTTATTTCTGTTTTTTGGTTTACAAATTCTTTACAATCTCTTCTAAATCAAATTTAAAGGATTCTTATCTATAAATATGCAACAGCATCAAGTGATTGAGTCTATATTGATACATTGTTGTTCGGCGATGTGCAAGGGCGGATCTGGAGAGTCCTCAAGAGGGGGTGGGGGCGATTTTAGAAATTTGGAAACTCGAGTCTCATACACAGGTCGGAGCTCATTTTTTTAATGTGGGTCGTGTTTCGTCTACTTTTTTGCTGTGGGTCGGGTTTGGGTCCGGTTGGCTTCCATTTTTTTATCCTGGTCGGGTTAATTTCTACTTGGGTCGTGTTTGGGTCCGGTTGGCTTCCATTTATTAATCCTGGTAGGGTTAATTTTTCTTGGGTCGTGTTTGGGTCCGGTTGGCTTCCATTATTTTTATCCTGGTTGGGTTATTTCTACTTGGGTCGTGTTTGGGTCCAGTTAACTTCTACGCTTGGGTGCCGTTCGAGTTAATTTCTGATTTTTTGCTTTTGGGTCGGGTTTGAGTCCGGTCGACTACTGCATATTGTTGTAGGTCGAGTTGAATTTTACGTTTTAGCTGTGCTTAGCGCATTTGGGGCAGTTTGACATACAATTCTGATTTGGGGCAATGTCGGATTTGGTTTTTACTTTTGCGAGAAGGGTTCGGGTTGACCCGAATTGATTGGGGTGAGTCCTTTGATAAAATTTACGTTCTTTTTCGCAATTTTTGAACCAAATGTGCGTTTGTTTTACGATCCTTTGAAGAAATTCGTGTTTTCTCCGCGATTATTTCACAAAATTTGATGTCCGGTTAACTTCTATTTTTTGCTGCTGATCGGGTTAATTTTTACATTTTGTTATGGGTCGCGTTTGGATCCGGTTAACTTCTACTGTTTGCTGCGGGTCAAGTTAATTTCTAATTTTATGCTTCGGGTCGGGTCTGGGTCTAGTTATTTTGCTATAGGCCGGATTGACTTCAACTTTTTAGCTGCGCTTAGCGCATCGGGACAGATTGTCATACATTTCGGATTTGAGTCAGTTACAGATTTGGTTTTTACTTTTGCGAGAATGGTTGACCCAGTTTTGATAGCGATCCTTTGACGAAATTTGCGTTTATCCACGATCCTTTAACGAAGTTCGAATTTATCCGTGAACGTGATCCTTTGAAGAAATTCCCGTTTTCTCCTTAATGCTTTCACCAAATTTGAGGGGTTTTTGAGACCTTTTGATGAAATACGTGTTTCTTTCGCAACCCTCTGACGAAATTCGCGTTTCTTTAAGAAGTTGCCCTTATTTGCGACTGTTTGATGAAATTCGCGTTTTCTATGTTTAATAATTTTTACGATTAACAAGTAAGAAAGTTTTTAACCCAACATGGGCTCGCGGGAAAGAATTTAGAGAAATGCACGGGTCGCGATTGAGCCAGTAATGTTTATCATACTATCTAGATCAGAGACGTACCGAATGTTTAACTGCACGGGTTGCGGTCGGGCTAATAATGTTTGATCCTATTTAGATCAGAGACGGACTAAATATTTAGCTTTTATTCCGGGCCGAGCAAGAGGTCTGTACGGGCCGGAATTTCGAGGCCCGGCCCGGCCCGTAGAAAAGTTGTTTCGGCCCGGCCCGTTGTAAAACTAAAAAGTTCGGCCCGGGCCAGGCTCGTACAAAAATCAGCGAAAACAGGCCCGGCCCGGCCCGTTTTGGCCCGTTACAATTTCTACGATTTCCGAAAAATTCCGATTTTTATCATATAACTAAGATTTTTTTAAAGAATACTGCGTACATATCTATGTAATGATTTTACAGTATATTTTACAGCAAATACACATTAACAACATTAATGATTACTTAGATTCTTAGGCTTTCACCATTCGAATAAAGATTCATTAAAAAATTAATATGGCTTAGAATAAAAGAAAAAAGAAAGAAAGCTAAAAACATCGTTAATTTTGAAGCTGTTTAATAAAAGAAGATTTATAAATATATTTCTATATCATTTTATTATAGATTTCAATTCCAAATTCATTCTTAAATTCAAAGAAGCTCCTTTCTGATACATTTCTAAATTCATTTTTTTTTCTCAGAAACGCATAAGATTAGCAGATATCTTTATTCAGAAACTATATAATCGAATAGCGTTATCCATTTTTTGATACAAGCAATTTAAGAATACTGCAAACAAATAAAATACTGTCATAATTAGCGTTATGAATAGAATTTCCGGAAGCAATAGCAAGGCAAGGGAGTAAAACCTGCAATCATTTGAGAAACTATTATATCTCAACAAGGTTATACAAGTATTTTATTTACCAAAAATGAAAAACGCTATTCGATTCCAAATCCCTTCAATAGTTAGGCTTATCACTTTTGTACTTTTACAATTTAAAATTAATCAGAAAATGTGTCAAACTTTCGCATTATTGAGAAATTAATTTAAAAATCATCAAGAAGTATATATCCGAAGACTAAGCTAACATAAGTTATTTATCGCTGTTAATAATTTTACAAATCATGTTTTCTGCCAATAATTAAGTCTAGTACCGGTCCGGCCAGTCTATATGTAGAAAAGTAATGCAAGCGTGATCTCGGACCGGCATGAGTCAGCTAAAAAAATATTAAAACGGGTTACACATAATGTAATTCTCTGATGCCGATACACTGTGCATTTTTATATTGACGCTGTCAAACTAGTATGGCCACATTTATACTTATTCTCGTTAAAACCATTTTCGTTGAAAATAGCTCATATTTTATCATTTCTGTTTAAATCTTCAGAACGGGCCGGCAGGCCCGAAAATTTTTTTATCGGCCCGGCCCCGCCCCGCCCGTCTGGCTCGTTCAATTTTTTTGCCGGCCCGGCCCGTTGAAAAAACTATTCTAAATCTGCCGGCTCGGCCCGGCCCGTTAGAAAATTCGAAACGATTCCGCCGGGCCGGGTACGGGCCACGGGCCAAGCCCGGGCCCGTGCAGACCTCTAGGCCGAGCCACTACCAGGAAATTTTGTCCAATGCAAAATTCTAGGAAAAATGAAATCCAGATCAGGCTCAGTCTGGAAGGAAAAGAAGACTGTCCCCACCCGAATCTCCAAAATAAAGCAAGATCAGGACACGATCCGAATCAAAATGAGAGAAAACCGTACCCATTCCAAGTCTCATGGCGTGATCCGTACCAGGCTGTGACGGGCTCGAGCTTCGCCCCAAGTTATTTCTTCTGAGGATGCATAATGTCAATTTGTAAACCCTTTATTAGCCCAAGGTGAGGCACTTCGCCTCCTCCCCCCACCCCTTAGATCCGCCACAGCATACGGGCAGTATCGATCCTAGATTGAGCCTTTAGCCTTTATACCGGACGGAGCCTGGTCTTAAAAATTTTGGATCGTGTCCACGTCAGACCCAACCTGGAAAAAACAGTGTGGCTCGAACCAGCTCTAAAGAAAAAAATAAGACCCGACCCGGTTCTGAAAGTGTGAAGACCTGACCCAGTCACAGTATAACAAATTAAAGTTGGCGCGACCCGGATCGGGTCGCGCCGGTCTCGAGTTTAGGACCAACAACTTTTCCGTGCGGGCATCTAATGTCGTTCTGCAGATCCTTTATTGGGCTCAAGGGGGGGCGATAGCACCATCGCTCCCCCCCCCTTATATCCGTCATTGGCGGTGTGTCTGCTTGAAGAAGAGCATTGAGAGCTCTGAGCTGTCACTAATGATATCGGAATAAAAAAATAAATTCTGCCAAAAGGTAAACTTTACAAAATAATTTCTTTACTAATTTCTGTGATGGCATCATTTTAATTGTGATCGACAACGTATTTCCGTCAGTTTCGTTCGGGACTAGTGTTGGTAGAAGTGTCAACTTTGCAGAAAGATTTGTCAAATCAAAATCATCAGCATGTATTCTAAACTTTTGTTTGAGATCTTCTGGCGTGGTTGAAGCTGTATTCGTGAATATGAATTCGATCTGTATGTGAGAATCAAAAGTTTTTTGATAAAATCGTTTTTTTTTTTTATGCATTAGTAAGGCCAAGTGCTTCGCTACAAACACAATTTTCCTTATTGTGCAGGAGCGGAAGGATAGCTTGTCTGTTCTTACCTAATTAAAACTATCTTTTGTTTGGAGACACTCGTCCTTTCCCCGTGAATTTTCTAGAAAAAGTAAATTTTATTTTTCAATTTCTCTTGAGGGAGCTGAGCCCGTCTGAAAAATCCCAGGGGGAGCCAGAGCTCCCCCAGCTCCCCCGGTTCCTACGCCTATGGAAAATATATAAACGCCATTGCACTAATATATATGCCAGACAAAATTTGGGATTTTAAAAACGATTCTTTTAGTTTATCATTTAGGGTGAGATATTTTAAAGAACTGTAGAACAATATGTAATACAATAAAACCAACCATCCTTAAAAAAATTATCACTAAGAATGCAAGTTTTATCAAAATTCCTCCAATAGTGCTTTTTAAAAAGCTAATCTTTCATAATAGAACTTATTTGACTATAGAAGTTTCGTCATGCTTCCGTAACTAAGCGATGTAAAATGATATGTTATATACTAGAAATTTTCTTGAAAAATTATGTAACTAACAGTGCCATTTTAATGTAAATACATCCGGCAGATTTTTTTTTTAAAGATAATCTTTCGTAAAAGGTTTCATCTTATTATAAATCTTCCCCATAACTCTATAACTAAGAGACGTACAAATGTACATGACTCACCCGAAAGAAAAATGAAACTTTTCACTAAAAGTAAATTTCACAAAAAAGGCAAGAAAAAAAAAAAAAAAAGATTCGCGTTATTTTTATTGTAACCTGCAATTATATCACTTATCATTACATGCAGCAGTAAAAGCATGATAAAAGCATAAACCCCTTAACACTTTCGCTACCGCTCACGCGAAAGCGCGTGATGTGGCGCCAACGTCATGGGGCCACTCACGCGCTGGCGCGGGAAAATCTTTCACTGATTCTTTGTTATAAAAAGTAAATCGGCTTCTGGGAAAAACCCACTTCTACAGTGCGGCATTAACTATCATCACACCTTCACGTAAGCGGCAGCGAACGTGTTAATAATGATGAAGATGTAGTATAAGATTTTGAGGATTGATTAGTTTTATCTTCTATCATAATTCACCCCTCTTCTGTGGTCATGAATGGACATAGAACATTTCAAAGAGATTTTCTGGGAAAATAAACTTATAAAACTTTTAATGTATTAAGATTTGACAAATCTAAGTATCAAAGGAATTTTTTCAAAATGTGTCAGTTTTCTTGCGGATGAGTTTAATAAATCTTCTCTGATTTACTAAAAACTTCTCTGAAAAAGTATTTAACTAACAGCGCAAGATTCATTGAAATCCACTCACCAGAATTTTTTTTTCTTCTTTAAAACTAATCGTTTGTAATTGAAGGGATTCCTTTCATTGGTTATAAATCTTCTATCCATAATTCAATAATTAAGGGATGTAATTATATACTAAAATCTTTCCAGTTATCTAACTAACTGTGCAAATCCCATCGAAAACATTTCACTAGAACTTTTTTAAAAAGTTAATGCTTCATAATTGGATACACCTCATAAGAGAACTTTTTGCCATAAATTTATACTAAAAGAGCGCAAAACAATATGTTTCTTAAAATATACTTACTAAAATCTTTCTTACTTATTTACTAAAACTAACAGTGCAAATCGCAATGATAAACATTCATTAGAACTATTTTCAAAAACTAATTTTTCATGATTTGGATCATTTGTTAAGGTCTGTCTCAAAAGTTTAAGCACAAGCATAAAATGTCGATTTTAAAAGAAATCTAAAAAGTTAGAAAGACTAACATTTTTTTATTTGTAGGATTGCAAAACATAATTTAAATAAATGATATAAAAAAATAAAAAAAATAAATTACATAATATTAAAAAATATAATAAAAAAATATATAAAATTGTCTCAAAAGTTTATACACAATCTCAAAAAGAATCAGATGTATAATTTCTACAGAGCTTTTACTAACAAGTTATTCTTCCGTGATTTCATATTAGTTCAAATAAGAGGGGCAATCCATCGAAATTATTATTTTCTGTAGGATTTCTGGTGGCAAAGAATACCATGCTTTCTCAATAGCCCCTAGAAGTTCTTCAATAAAGTCATACTGCTTTTCATTGCCGTAAACCTGGCGGGTTAAAATATTCCAGACATTCTCAATCGGTTTGTCTGGACTTAAAGTTGGCTAGTGAAGAACTTTAGCATTTTTCTGAGAAAACCAAAGTTTTGTAGAATGCGATACGTGAATTGAGGTATTGTCTTGTTGAAAAGTCCTTTCAATACCCCCCAAAATGTCACCGAATGGACGCAACTGATGGTTTAGCGTCACTTGAGACTTTTTTGAATTTTGTCTTCCTTTTACAAAAGCCGGAGAGGTCTGGCTATTGAATCCAAATGCCCCCCAAATCATAACAGATTTACTGCCTTGCTGCCTGCTGAAAAATGCCCTATGTTTCTTGCGTAAGTCATGCCAATACGCGTTCCAACCATCAGGGCCATCTAATGTCAACGTTTTCTCATCACTGAATAAAACAGTAAGCCACTTGTCCCCGTAGGACATGTGTTTTATAGCCCAGCTCATTCTTGCCTATCTTTTATGTAATTTAAGAGGCGGTTTGCGAGCCATTTTATTTAGTATGATATAATCACACTGTTTAATACGTTTATTTAAGTGTCTTTGGACACCTGTTCACTGAGATTATTTTTAATTTCTCGTATGGACATATTTTGTCTAGATACTAATCGCCGTATTCAAGGATCAATCTGAACAGTCGTCATACCTGGTCGTCCGCATCTTGGTTTCCGCTTAAAATTATCATTTCTAGAGAGTACTTTATATATACCTTGCTTTGACCGATTTAAAGCTTTTGAAATTTCAAAAAAAGTTTTATTTCGCGATTTTAATTTAAAAACTTTTTCACATTAAGTGAATTCTTTACAATTCGACATTTTTAAAACGAGAGGAAATAATTTCTCCACCTTTTATACTTGTATAAAAGTGTAATATGATGTCATGCAACGTCGTTGCACAATACCAATCCCGTATTTCTAAAAAAAAAATGCATAAAGTGCTTAAGCTTTTGAGACAGCGTTTCTTCAAGAAAAAAGAAAAAAGAAATAAAAATAAATACATTTTTTATTTAACTACACAAAATGGCTTACTTTATTTTATTTTGATTATATATCAAATATTTATTGTAAATTAGCACAAAATATTTTCTTCTTCAATTATTTTAAACCAGATTTGCAGAGTGCTTAAACTTTTGAGACAGACTATAACAGAATTTATTCCCAAAGCTCTATAATTAATCAACGTCGAATAGTATGTTACGCATTAAAATAAAATTCTGAAAAATTATCTAAACTATGACAGTGCAAGTTCAATCGAAATTCATCGAATAAAATTTTTAAAAAGGCTAATCTTTCGTTATCGAGTTTATTTGATTTATTTTTTATTTAATACTTCCTCACAATTCTATAACTCAAATAACTTGGAATAATGTGCCGCACACACAAAAACCTTCCCTGTAAAATTATCTAACTAACAGCGCATGTTCCAATGAAATCCTTCAGCACAACTCAGGTTAAAAGCAGTTAGAACAAAATTCTTATATATATATATATATATATAATTTTTCCTTCAAAATTTTATTACTCAAGTAACTTAGAATAACGGGCCACACATACAAAAACCTTCCCTGTAAAATTATCTATCTGATAGCACATGTTCCAATGAAATCTATTCAGCTCAACTCAAGTTGAAAACAGTAAGTATGAAATTATCATTTGTATTTTATAGATACATCCGGGCAGTGATGAATTCAGAGGATCGCATTCCCTTCGGAATCCCCCCCCCCCCTTCTTAAGATTTGAGATTTTTAGTTTTCAAAGGTCAAAAGCTACAATTCCTTCTTCCCATCCCCGAAACTGTATAATGTTTTCCCGAAGCCACAGAAATTCCCCCCGGAGAAAAATTTCTGAAATGAACTCGGCACTAAAGTAGGTAATAATAGATTCAAATCAAAGTTGACTAAACAACCACCGATAAAAAAAAAAAAAAAAAAAAAAAAAAAAAAAATCTCTGGATTTTTAAGTGCATCTATAGTTATTTAAATACGTAGCACCTATAGTGGTCGTTCAATCCGTCTGTCTCTACACTCATAACAACGCAAAAACTGCCTAAACAAACCGTTTGAAATTTAAAATATATAAATATTACATAATTTTGTCGAGGCATTTCAAATTTTATGAAAATCGGATGGATAGATCAATTACAGGGACAATCAAAAGTATTCTATTATATGACGGTTAATGAGAAAAATAGTTTCAATTGAATTTTAATGATGTTACACTCTTTTGAACATAACACAATTCATATACATCTATGAAATAGTTTATGCTAAAATATACATTCTGTACAATCTGGGGTGCAAATAATATTTTTTTTTTCCATATACAAGACCACACAAAATTATTCTATTACATAATGGTATAGGTCGAAACATTGTTTAGAGTGTTTTTTCTTTATATTCAACTATTTCAAATTTTATGAAATTGATATACGTTGCTGAGGTTTTACTACAAGTAAATTCCTGTATAATAGAAAGAATTTAGTATTTACAGGGACACGCAAGAGATTTCGGATACTATACTGTATTCGAAGTACTGTATATTTTAAAAACTTTGTTTTAGTACAAACGCACCTCATTTGCTGTGTCTGACGTGCATGTTCGAACTTAGATTAAAAAGGAAAAATAAACAATTATATAGAGAAAGGAGGATGACTTGAAGATAAATACTCTTCGGCACACATGGATCTTAAGACGAAAGGAAATTTTTTTAACTGAAGCAATGTTCTCTAGAACTTCCCCCCCCCCCCTCGAAATATATTTAAGTGAACATAAAGACTTAAGCCGATATTTTATTTCATTGCTTCAAGAGCCCTTTCTTCGAAAACTGTGATGTGAAAGGGGGAGATTTTCCCCCCCAGAATAGTTCTCTCTATTTGTTCCTCCTAATTCTCCAATTCAACAAGTGTCAGTTTGCTACTATAAAGACTAGAAAGCGAGCAATATATTGATTCGTTTTTAGTGAGAATGGGCAAGGCTTTTTTCGATAGATTCAAATGCGAAAGTTGCATTTTGAAAAGGTGGGAAAATATCGGAATAATTTAACGTCATCTTCCCCTACCAATTCTCCAACTTAACAAATGTCAAGAATTTTCCAATCCAAACTGCTAATTTTCTGATTTATTTTTAAACTCATTTTTTCCCTCAAACGCATCGAACTGTCAAATTCTCTTATTTAGAAACTAGACAATTTATCGTGCTTATAGATTCTTTCATAAATGCAGAAAAAAAATGACTGTCTGTGAGTAATATTTTAACACTTAATATAAAATTAAGTGTAAATTTTATGAATATTTTGACAACTAAAAAAAGTGGCATTCTTTAAAAAGAGAACACGGAAAGAAAAAGTTAAAAATTTTAATTTCTTGGTGAGATATTTTAAATATAAAAACGCATCAAACAGGAAATACAGTAGCATTTTCAAAACTGAGTTTGTGTCACCCACATATTTATCCGACTTGGCTTCTTCAGATTTTTAACTTTTTCGGTCATTTCAAAATTCTCTGAATGACCAGGAGCTCATTATCTTGGAGCCTATCAAACAGCACCTGGGATTTATATATCATCATGGTCAATGTCGAGGATTTGCATATTTCGTTTCATTAGTTCGCAAAAAACGCTTCAATTTGTCGAAATATTTAAATGTTTATATTTTTCGATTCATGTATCAATATGCATGTAATTATTATTTTGGTTCTTTAAATTTTAACAATTAAAAATTTGTCAGTAATTTTTTTAAATATTTTTCTTAAAAATGAATATTAATTAAATTATCTTTTTAATCGTCAAGTAAGCAGAAAAAGCACAAAACTTTAACTTTGTAGCGTAAGTTGTCAATCCTTATGTTTATTATATTTCTTGCTTAACTCTCGATGAACGATAGGCTGGTATAAAAGTTGGTACAATGTTGCAATTATTATTTAAGATGAATAATGTGCAAGAACATTGATGAATTTAGAGGGTGACCCGGGGAAGGAGAAACCA
Organism: Maratus speculifer; assembly: GCA_964019185.1. Lineage (NCBI taxonomy): Eukaryota > Metazoa > Arthropoda > Arachnida > Araneae > Salticidae > Maratus > Maratus speculifer. The sequence continues at coordinate 98,113,461 of OZ025297.1, read as the reverse complement.
AGGAGTATCGAAATGTCTTGCCGGAAGATTTGGAATTTTATGCTTATTAATAATATTTTAAGCCGTGGAGCTCAAAACTGTCAGCACAAAAGTTGTAGAAATCTGTCTCAGAGAAAAAAAAATGAATTCAATTATATACAATACAGAAAAGAACTAAAAAAGGCTAAGAAATATTTTGTGCAACATTGTCCAATGCCATAAAATGTCTTCTACTAATTAGTCTTGTCTTGGTAAACTGATGTTTTCTGCATGATCCGGATAATATGTTTAACGATGATTGAAAATAATGCGCAATTTTGTCACTGGAAAATACGTTAGTAAATCTAGTAAGACTTATTCAGAACAAATTAACAATAAAAAGTCTTCACATTTTTTATCCTTTATCAGTTCCGTAGAAAGAAAAATCTTGCCGTCTGAAACTTTCTCCCGAAAGATAATTTAATTGAGGGTAAGGATTTAAGAAATTTTATTTGATTGCTTCAAGTATCACCCGTTCAGAGCTGCGAGTTGAAAGGGGAAGAAAAAATAATCCTGGAATAATTTTTCCCTCTTCTTCCTCCTAATACTCCAATTCAACAAGTGTCAGCTTCGAGAGCAAGCAATAAATTGATTCATTTTTAGAGAGAATGGGCTCTAAATCGTCTGCTTTTATGAAGCTCGCAAATCTGCCGAAAATAGAGTCGGGCAGCTTCCATGTTATTCAATCTCTTGTCATGTGACCAAAGAGGGTGGTTCGACGAAGAATAACCGTGTAGTGTTGTTGTTTTAGATGAGGGAAAATGAGGAAAAGCTTTCCCCTTTTTTGAAAAATGATAGTTAAGCTAATTTTCAATCGGAAATAGAAAAACGTAAACTATTTGAAAAGAAATAAATTAATAGCAGCGTAGTAAGCTCCGTCGGTAAAGTCTTCATTGACGTCTGCATTTAGAGAAAAAAATGTTGTATTATGGTGTCATGTAATGTGGATTGACTTGAAAAATTTATTTGAAAATTAAAAGTATTTGAAAAATAAAAAAATTAAAGTTAAAAATTTAACAAAAAGTCTAAAAAAAAGAATATATCCGAACCCGACTTACATGAATCAAAATTGAACCAAAACGCAACATACCACAACAACAACATAAATAGATAAAAAGTAATAATAATGACAACTAGAATCGAAACAACAACAACAACAAATAGTCGGCATGACTTTGAATGTTGCTAGTTGAAAAGGTATTCAAAAAAGTTAAAATCAAACTGGCCAATGCGGAAGTTAAATGTTGGTCGGCTAAGAGCTTTGTAACTTTAGTTAAGTTGTTTCACGAGTTTTAATGCTTAAGCAAATTATACTAAATTATAGCAAATGATGTGGTATTTTATTCATACCACATCATTTGCTACAATACATCATATATGGAACTTCATAAAATAATTCCAATATTGTCCGTTGATACAAATTACTGAAAGTTTGTTTTAAATGTTTATAATACATTTAATAGTTGAACAAACTTTTAGTATATTTTGTAATGTCAGAATTTAGTAAATAAATTCCTAAGTTGTGCTGCACAAAAGGAAATTCATACTGGGAAAGCTTTTTCTCTTATGTTACAAATACTTATGTTATAAGCTTTCATCTGAATTAAATGTTAGTACTTACATGATGTGCACATTAATTCATAGACAATATATAGATATATATAGATCTACGCAAAATATTTCTATCTGTATATAAGTTATTGTCGGGGCTTCCTTACCCTATAACTTTTTATTAAAAAATATGACGAAAAATACTATTAGATGTTCTTAAACTACTGCTCGAAAAGGTTCTTTCATAACACAACAATCTATTTACCTAAAGTTGCATCTCAAAATGTTATTAATCAAATAATGATTAATATTAAAATTTTATCGAATTTATCAAAGAGCCATTAATGAAATATATGTATAAATGTAAATGGATTGGCATTATACAATTCATTAATAACTTTTTTGAGAAATTTTATGAAATTTAAAGTATTAACTACTTTTTGATTATGATCATTATTTGATTAATATCGTTTGAGTTGCATATATTCACACAAGCGTTTTTGCTCGTTTTACAAAAAAAAAAAAAAAAAAAAAAAAAAAAAAAAAAAAAATTGAGTTGTAGTTTATCAATACGTGATAAAGTGTTTCGTCGGGTTCTCCAATCAAAAGTTATGAGATAAGAAAAATCTCTGACAATAATTTATTGACACTCTGGTATACTACCATCTTATTATATAAAAAAGATTATTGAATTTGTTTATTTCATTCTTATTAAACAGTACATTAACCGGTTCCTTCTCTGAGACGCATAACATAGCTGTGAAAAATAAATTCATTTTCTTCTCAAATCTAAATTACACGCACTAAATCTTAACTTTCTGGAAATATATATTTTCTTTCATCAATTGAAACCTTCTATTTTTGTTGCAGGCTATTAAATTCTCTTGTTCTCTTAAGTCTTTGATGTCAGCCCTAGACTTGCGGCTATTTAATCTTTCTACAATTTACAAAAAAAAAAAAAAAAAAAAAAAAAAAAAAAATTCGTAGTGGATTTTTTTGCAAATATCACGATATAAAAATATGTTAAGGTGGTTTTTCAAAAACTAAAACAGATAAAAGGGAAAACAGTTCAATGGGATGTAATTGTCTTAGCGCGTAATCAAGGGATTAATGAAGTACAACCGTACTTTCCCTGGGCATATACTATTCAGAAGGAGAAACTAGTTTTACATATGATAGAGATGATAAAATCAACAAGCTGTACGAATGGCTTATCTCTTATAAAATACCAATGAAGAACCAATATGGTAAGTAACAACATAGAATCATTTTCTATCATGAGACATCACTGTATTAATTACGTATGATAGGATTTAATAGATTGAATAAAACTTTTATTATACCTTTTTAAATTTTGATTCGATTTTCATAAAATTTTAAATGCTTCGATGAAATGTTGCAATGAATAAATATATTTATTAAATTTTAAATTTTATATTTATTAAATATCCCCCACTCCCGAAGCAATGAAAAATCTCTCTCTCTCTCTCCCCCTCCCCCCCCCCTCGCGGAAAATTTGAAATTTTGTATTTTGGATTGTCAAAAATTGCAAGTCCCACCCCGAGAAAAGAGTCTGAATTCAAGACTGAGTGTTTGCGCTTTTATACGCAGTCAGACAGACAGACCAGACAACGACTATATTCATATAATATCGAACGCAACTAATAAGGCGTAAACTGCTTTTTTTCCTCGTCTGGATACATTATCACGAAAATGTTTTTTTCTGCATCACGTCAAACAAAAACCGAACAGCTGAGTAGGGATTTTTCTCGCCCTCGCCAGGGAAAAAAAAAGCAATCTGAATGAACTGTTGTTTATGCTGCTTAAAAGACTGCGTTTCAAAACTCGGAAGTGAGAGCCAAGTTTTGAGAGAGTAAAAATGTAGTTGTCTTGTGTTGCAAAAGAAGGGGGAGACGCTGCAGGAGATGAGAAAAATGTTTCTCGACGATAAGGTGAGGGAATGTTTTTTTTTCATTTCAGTTTAAAAATTTGCCTGTTTTATTTCAGCGTTAAAATCAGACACTTTTCTCTGGGAGGGGGACAGTATAGCTCCGGGGGAGAAAGAATTTCACTTAATGACCACAGAAAACGCAAAATCTTATTTTTCCGGGGAGGCATCTCATTGCTCCAGGAAGGGGGGTGGGGTAATTCTCCTGGGCCACCCCTGAATTCAACACTGGTTTTCTTTAATCCAGTGTTAAACATTTTTTTAATCTCTTTTTGGCAAGGCCGGGTGAATGTCGCGCGGGATCCTGAATATTCCTTTTTGGACCAAACGTTTATGACTGTGCTGCTCGATTCATGTAAATATATATTTTTTAATGTTTGTATCATAGAGTACTTTATTATATAAAGTTTAAAATATCAAAAAATAACATTAAACATCTTCTACATGTGTATAATCATATTTAATTTCTGAAAATACTGTAAAATATTTATTTTTTGAGTTTTCGAGATCCGTACATCTATACATTTCCTGAAAACCATGTCGACTTTGACTTCACAGGAAAAAGCAACAATATCATTATTTTATATAGAGTTACGGTATTTCGAATTGTAAATAGAATCTCGGGACCCCTGACAAGAGTCCCAATGAGGACGGGTGACTATGCAGCCGCCTCGTTGTCCAAGGGCCAGAGCTGGCGCAATGCTTTCTTGGAGATATTTCTACAACTAAAATTTTATTGAATTTAGGGAGCTAATCTTGGGGGGGGGGATTCCGTCTAAGAGCATTGAGATGTCCCCCAGAAGATTTGAGATTTTGTATTTTCAATGGTCAAAAAAATTCCATTTTTCCCTTCTCATCGGAACTTTATAATGTCCTCCTCCCCAGAGGCACATAAATCTCCCCCGGAGAAAACTATCTGAATTCAACTCTGCTATTTTGGGCTCATATTGAAACAAATTGAAATATTTTTGCTGCTATTTACAGGTAGTAATGTCAGTATATGTTTATACTAACTGACTAGATGACTGATACTGGCTGTTACTATATATAGTAACAGAATACTATAAGTTACTATATATAGTAACTGAATTCCGAAAAGTAAAAGAAGTCATATATGACTTCTTTTAATTTTCGGAATTCAGTAATAATAAAATTTTTTATTATTTGCTTAATTCTCCTTGCGCTGTTTAAGATTTTATTTTAAACACGTACTTCACTCTTTAAAGTAAAAGCTACTTTCCTTGAAATATCTTGTGTAATAAAGTGCAAAAAGCATTAGAAAGTTGTATATAAGTTAAATCTTGCTGTAATACAGCATTTTCTAAGCATTTCCAAAAAATCTTCCTTAGCCTATTGTCATATGAATATGAATTGAATTGAACGCAAAACAGCAATATTCTTTTTCTTTCAGACAATGAAATACAGTCGAACCTCTATATAACGAAACTCCATACATCGAATTTCTCCATATAACGAATTTTTAGTAAAAACGGTCCCCTTTTCGCATGATTACATTAAAAACAGACTCTATATAGCGAAATATCTATCTCCATATAACGAATTTTTTCATAAATTGATCTTAATTTATTCAGTTTTAAAAAAGCTTCGAAATCATATGGAATCAATTTTCCATCACTTATTTTTGATTTATCGTTCAGTGGAGAAGTTTTTTTTTTTTTTTATAAATATTACTTCTCTCCTTATTCTTTAAATCTAACAAGTTCATCCCACCTCCCACACACCTTTCAACATCCTTCTCAAAACACAGTCAATTGAATTGTTACACATATAAGAGAGGAATCAATGAGAGCACATAAGAAAGACCTTCAAATGGAGGAAAATATCAACTACAATTTTTCATTCCTTGCTAAAATTTGAGAATTTTTTTTGAGAGCGTAACAATTGTAATTTTAAAATCAAAACAACAAAAATTACAGATTTCTTCCTCTGAAATTTATGTAAGTCTTCCTCATTTGATTTTCATTAAGCTTTCAAATAAATGTCTTTTCTCTTTTTTGAAACTGCTTAAATAAGTAAGAAATAAAATGTTAGGTTAATATATACTTTTAAACATTTCAAATTCTTAATTAAAAAGATCAAAAATAATATTTGTTCAAAATTTACACATTAAATACTATTTTTAACATCATACTCTATACATCGAATTTCTTTATATAACGAATTTTTTACTGGAACGATGGATTTCGTTATATAGAGGCTCGACTGCATTCGATAAAAACTAATTAATCTACTTGGATAGTTAGTGTTAATGTTTTTAACTTAAAAGTAATTTTTTCTAAAAACTAAAAAAAAAAAGAAAAAAGATACGGACCTGAAATGGTTATGCACAAATCATAATTACAGTACCTTTCTTATATTATTTGCTTGGCAACTAAATGCGCTGTAAACTACATATTTTACTTTACTTAAGAACAAAACTAAACTAACTATCGAAACTCAAGATTTCACCTTTAAGCGTCATCTGACTTTCGTTCGCCTTTCTTCTTAAAAGTAGTTTACCTGTGACATTAATTAGAAACTTTTCGTAGAAAGAAATTGTCGAAAATTGATTTTTGTGCTGCGCTAATTACATAATCTTTAAACTAAGATAGATGAATCTTTTCGTTTCATTATTTTCTTACCGGTGCATTCCTTATACATAGATGTATTTTTTTAAAAATGCTTTTGAGGTAATAATTTTAATTTATGCCCCTTATCTGTGTTTTTACTTTCTTCTATATTTACAAGAAAAAAGTATTAGATTCATGAAAAATTCGAATTTCGGTTTTCGATGTATTTGCGCATTTTGTAGGTCAGAGAATCCTGAAAACATGATTTTACAAAATTTCCGTCTCTGAGTTTGTGACTCTCTCCTTTTGTCTGTCCATCTGTCTGTATATGACATAAATTTTGTGGGCGCTCTATGACAAGAACTAATGCACGCATTTTAATAAAAAATTATATTCAGGTAACCCATGGTATAAATTGATGCTGTTTAGTTTTTGGTGAAAATCGCTCAACAAGTGGCGCTGATATGTTGCATTTTTCACGACTTTCATAATAGCTCAGTCTCCAGAAGTAATGTACGGATTTTCATCAAACTTCAGATTCAATAAGTCCATGACATGAATTGACATCTTCTACCTTTTGATGTAAATCACTCAACAGTTGACGCTGCTTTACAGCTTTTTTCATGATTTCCGCAGTGGATCAATCTCGAGAACTAATGTGCAGATTTTCATCAAACGTCTGATTCAGTTAGTCCTTAACATGGTTTGACGTTTCCTATCTTTTGGTGTAAATTGGTAACAATGGTGCGGCCATGCTGCATTATTTAAGATTTCTGCGATAACTCTTATCTCTAAAAATAATGCACGGGTTTTCATGCAACTTCAGATTCATTTCTTTCTTAATATGATTTGGTGTTGTTTACATTTTGGTGTAAATCGCCCAACAGATCGCATTGCTATGCTCATTTTTTTTGCAATTTCCGCCGTAACCCTATCTCAAGAACGAATGCACGGAATTTCGTCAAACCTGAGATTCAGTTAAAAGTTGACATAAGCTGTTGCAAATTAGGTTTCGGTATAAATCATCTAACAAGTGGCACTGCTATGCTGCATTTTGCCTGATGTACGTTATTTAGCTATAATCAAATCTCAAGAACCAATGCAAAGAATGTCATATCATTAGAATTACCATGATGGTAATAGATTGGCATTTAATTTTGGCAGTATGATAACGAATTTTGAAATATTAACATGAATTATATAAAATAAAAATTTTGGGGTTGCCACTTCCGACTAGTATTTTTTTTTCAAAAGATTAGATAAGTTTTAAAGTATGATAGAGCACATTATAACAAATACAGGATTAGCCAAAATTATTCACGATTTCAAAAGGATGTTTATTTACAAATATACGAAAATTGTTTGGGGCGTGTTTCAATTATATTAGGGGGACAAAGGGACCTATGAAATCATTTTTTTTTAATTTTTTTTAAATTGCACTTTAAATATTATTTAAGGGTAGATTATTGCATTATATCATATATTTATCACAAAAAATGTAAAAAATAATTTTTTTTGAAAAAAATAGGGAAATTTTTGTAATATTTTAGATTTAACGAAAAATTTTCAAAATACTCCATGTGCATTATTTTTTCTCTGAATGCTTTGAAATTTTTTATAGTTATTTATCACAATATATGTCATAAATCTGTGCATGGATTTTTGAAAATAAAAATAATTGCAAAAGTTATAGGTAGTTAAGTGTAAAAATAGGTTAAAAAATGTTTAAAATTTCAGAAAAATTGAGAAAATATTTTTTTTTCTTACCTTTATATTCAGATATATAAAATTCAATGCACAGTTTTATTTATATATGTAAATCAAACTTGTATAAATATTATTGGAGATTTTTATTGATATGGAATGCGCATGGGACATTTTGAATAATTCCCGTTAAATCAAAAATATTGCAAAAATTTCCCTATTTTTTTCAAAGAAAATTTCTTTTTTACATTTTTTTGTAATAAATATATGCTATAGTGCACATAATATACCCTTTGAATAATATTTAAACTGCAATTTTAAAAATTAAAAAAAATTGATTTCAAAGGTCCCTTGTCCCCTTAAACTATTTCAGATTTTATGAAATTGATATACGTTGCTAAAGTTTACTTCAAGTTACTAGCTTGTGTGTCTGTCTGTCTGTCTGTCACAGCCGTTTTTCTCGAAAACTATGGAAGAAGAAAATTCAAACTCGCGAGAATTATAAAGACTATTGATTCATATATTTATAAATTAACAGTCGTTCTTAATATTTTTCAGAAAAAAAAAACCAGGGGATTCTAATTAAATTATTACCTAATTAATTTAAGTAATTAATTCAATTTAATTATTCGTATTAAATTGAATTAAATTAATTATTTAAATTAATGAAATTTAATTTCATTAATTAAATTAAAAAAATTAAATTAAAACTGAAAAAAAAATGTTTTTTTTTTTTTTTTTTTTTTTTCTTGCGTTTATAGTTCACCGTGGGAAATAATTTGAAAATTTTCTTACCATTGAACTCAAAATGTATTTGTTTTAATTCCAGATATGTATTGTAAAAATATTTTCCACTCTCTCTATTTCTGAATTTACTAAAATTAAAGTTATGGAAAAAAAAAAAAAAAAAAAAAAAAAAAAAAACCCGAGGAGTATGATTTTATTGAAACCTTGGAGGAAAACTACGGAGATTATCCTAGATCACAAATTGTGTTTTTCGTTATACACAAACTTTGCTTTGCGAGCACTGAGCGGGATAGTTGAGAGGTGCTCGGGTATCTTATAGACGCGGAATCGTCCAATAAAGCTAATAATAATTCTTAAAAAAAAAAAAATCAACAATTAGTCAAAATATTAATTATAATCCTATGTAGAAAAACTCATCTACATTGCGATTTTTTGACTTCCTTTTGAAATACGCTTGACACATGTCAATTTTATATTTTGTTGTACGAAACCCTTTGCGTGCGAATAAAACTCACATTTGACTGATTATTTTTAATTTGCGAATTAATAAATCTTTCTCTTTGAGAAGCAGGTAGCCCGAACCCAGAGAATGCCATAAAATACCACTTCATGCTGAATTCTTTACATCTCTAGTGTGCTTTACCGCCTGTCAAAAATTTCCCATTTAAAATAAATAAATAAATAAGCACTGCATACATTCTAATACAGATGTGCATTGTCAAAGTTAAAAATTGATCTTATTTGTTCAGTAACAACTACTTTTGCTTCAAGTCTAATCTGATTAACTTACGGGCACAAGCTTAATTCTCAAGTTAAAAGTCACCATAAAATGGCTCAAGTTTTTGTGGTTTTTGACTATAGGCTTAAGAAATAGAGCTAAAAGAATATGGTGCTAAATGATTATGGACCTAAAAGATTAAGTTCGCTGATACGATTTAAAATAGTATATTTAAGCATTGTGGCCGTGTTTATATATGCTTTTTTCCTTTTTTTAAATGCGTTTTTTATGATTTGGTGCATTTTTTTTAAATTCTATTTTAAGTAAACAATTGAAAATTTCCATCATCATGTAACTAAGTTGTTCTTTCAAAAATATCTAAACTTACAGGTCTAGGTAATTTTTTAAATAATGAAAAATATGTTCTTAAACTTTTTAAGATTATCAAACTTTCAGTAGAATGTTTTTAATTTTATTTCTTTTAAGCCAAAATTGGAATCTCTTTTTATTATTCTCAAATAACACACACACACACACATATATGTATATCTATATATTTGCAACTACAAATTTAAGATGATATATTTTTAGGAAAGTGTACCGAATGTGTACCCTTTCTAGTGTATTTACTATAAAAAAATTTCATTTCTATCTCTGTTTTCAAGCAAAATATAGATGTTAAATATTTCGCAAAAACTGCAAGTCTACATGTGTATTTACGCAATATTCATCTTCAAGTGTATTTACTGAAAAAAAATCATTTATATCTCTGTTTTTAAGTAAAATATATGATATTAAAAATATTTCGCAAAAACTGCAAGTTTACAAGTGTATTTACGCAATACAAGTCTTCAAGTGAAAGTATCGTGAATATATATATATAAAACCAATATACAATGCTACAATTCAACATCAAAATATGGAATAACTCATTAAATAAATAAATACATCAAACAGAGGAGTTGGCAAAAATTGGAACAAAATTGGAAATGTAGTATTTAGCTTGTTATCAAGGGTAATGCTAAATAGACACATTAATTGCGATTCATTTCTGATTAGAAATCAGGATAAACCTAAAAATGATTTCTAAATTACCCAGTTAATCGCCAAAACAAAACATAATTCAATACTAGACAAATATTATATATATATATATAGATATATTTCTCTATTTTTAAGTAAAATACGTGACGCTAAATATTTTGCAAAAACTACTTCATTTTATTTGTCGAGATATTCCACGTGGCCTTAAAGACAAATTGTTGTATCTAAAATCAAAACCTCTCTTTAAACTGTGATTAAAGTTCGGTTCTGCTGAGACATTTTCCCCCAATAACGTTCTCCTTAAAAATAGCTTACCTGTGGCGTTAATTAGAAAATCTTGAGAGAAAAGAATTCTCGCAAAATTGATTTATGCGACGAGCTAATTAAATTATCTTTAGCTGCCTGAAATGAAGATAAATTATTCCTTTTCGTCTAAAGGTTGCTTTGCTAATACTAGTACATTCAAAACATAGGATGTAAATCTTTTTAAAGCATTGGCTGTAGATAAAGTTTGCTTTTAGATCTTGCCCTCATAAATCCAAGGCCGTCTATAACAGATGATTGTAAGTTTGATTGAGCCAATTTATTATGTTTCTGACCTCCTCAATTTCTCAGTATTTTACAAAAATTGTTCATATTTTACTTTAAAGATTTGACAAATTTTTATTGGCAACAATTGGTTTTGAGTTATAAAGGTTTTGAGTTATAAAGTTTTGAGTTATAAAGGTTCATATAAAATGTCAAGCAATCAGAACTAGATGCATTTTATAATACATAAATATACAGGGTGGTCATAAAAAAACTTTGCCGATATACGGAGCTCTAGCGACCAGTCCGCTCAACTGATCGAAATGAAATTTCAGATATAGCTATTCAGAGGTACGAGCTCGAGATTCTGTGAACGACAACAAAATGGCGCTCACGATTACGGTTATAGTTACAGAAACTCGAAAATTTCCAATGGCAACACCATTTTTTTTCATCGCAAAATGCTCAGCGCATGCAAAAACCCTAAAGAGCGTTGGAACCGTACGTGTATCGCAAGAAACAGACATGTTATGCACGCTCAAAAAACCGTTCTGGGAATCCCCCCCCCCCCCCATAAAAAAAAATTGGTTGCCTGTAAAGTCGGTATACGGGCGAAAGTTTTACGTGACAACGACTTTGAGTTGTAAAATAATTTTAATGTGAATATTCATTCGTATAGTAGGAAGAAGGATGAAATAATAGTAACAATTTAAAACATTTATTTATACAAAGAATTATATTTAAAACATTAATTTATACAAAGAATCTCGCACTGAATTTCATATTAACAAAATTTTATTTTTACCTTTACACATACATACGTATTTATATACAAATATACATACAATAACTTGCAATACACTGTGTTTGTTAAACACATTTTACTTCATGTTTATTGATGTCAAATGTTGAATTTTGTAAACAGCATATTAAAGAATTTTTCAATGAGCAGAATATAACTAAAGTAAAATGGCTTTCACTAATCACATATCATTAGTTTTCCATAATATACCACCGAATTACGAAATAAACTACACTTATTTTCTTTGTACTTTATACTAATAACTAATACATAACGTATTTCGTCTTAGTTTGATACTATCTAAAATTCCTATTAAGCACCGCCCCTTCCTTGCAGCTAATTCACATTCACGTTCAGAAAATGGTCCCACAAGTGACCGGAAAAAGTTAAGAGAAAAGTGAGCGCGTATCGTGAGCGGAGCGTAACGTAACGTAACGCAGTTTCTTGAAGTGTCTCCCGGCAAACCAATTTACAAGACGTTGTCACGTCAAAAACTCGATTGGGGCGCAAGGAGGAAATTTGCATGTGACGCAGAATCAGTACACTAACCTCTGATTACAATACAGATCGGAGAAACTAAACTTTTATTTTGATTACACATTTTCCACATGGATGCCATGCCTGTGATGGCACCCATGTGGAAAATGTTTGATCAAAATAAAAGTTTTAGTTTCTCCGATCTGTATTGTAATCAGAGATTAGTGTACTGACTCTGCGTCATATGCAAATTTCCTGCTTGCGCCCCAATCGAGTTTTTTCTATGGGGGGGGGGGGGGAGGATTCCCAGAACGGTTTTTTGTGCGTGCGTAACATGTCTGTTTCTTGCGATACACGCACAGTTCCAACGCTCTTTAGGGTTTTCGCATGCGCTGAGCATTTTGCGATAAAAAAATGGGTGTTGCCATTGAAAATTTTCGAGTTTCTGTAACTATAACCGTAACCGTGAGCGCCATTCTGTTGCCGTTCACAGAATCTCGAGCTCATACCTCTGAATAGCTATATAAATTTCACCTCGATCGGTTGAGCGGACTGGCCGCTAGAGCTCCAAATATCGGCAAAGTTTTTTTATGACCACTCTGTATTTAGTATCTTGGTAGAAACTAACCAGGTCTTCAAATGCGAGAGATCAGATGAAACTACGTGCACGATCATATACATTCATTATATAGTTCCATTTCATAATATCTATAGATATTTAGTCCCATGTTAAAATTTTTCAGATCTTTAAACGACAGAAATAATCCAAAACTAAGTAAACCTTATATATTCATTATATTTTATAGCATTTTATAGTATCTAAAAATATTTAATATCATATGGTAAAAACTAACTAGATCTTCAAATGAGAGTTATTATCCAAAACTGCGTGCACAATCATATGCATTTATTACTGATGGAAATATCCATCACGCATTGATCACAAAAGGATAATAAAATTAATGGGACAATTTTACTCAAAATGCTATATATAAAACCATCTGGGTGGTCTAAAAGGTACTCTTGGTAATAAAAAGTTTAAGTGCCTGAGAACTCAAGACACCACCATTGTACACTGACTTTTAACGTCAAGAGTATTTATAATGGGCAATAAAATACATTTACTACAGCTTTCCTGACATGAGAAAGTTTCTCTTACACCACGTGTCTCTAACGAAGGCGAGGACGCCCTTCACCCAATAATCACAAAATCCAGTGTATTCTGTTCTCCAATAACAGTTTGGCAAACTTGGACCCTCCCCCAAGTCGGGAAAGAAGAGAATATTTTTTTTCGAGTGGTCAGTTGCTAAAAAATTCTCGACGTGCATTGTGCCCAGAGGACCCAATGGATTATCCCTCTCGCTGAGTGCCAAAAAGATGCTCCGACGTCCGAAGACGATAGTGATGGAATTCAACAGTTTGGCAAGTAATTTTTTTACTATACCCCCACAAACTTTTTCAAATTAAAGTCAGCTGCAATATGGGAATTCTGCAATTATTATTATTATTATTATTATTATTATTTTAAAAAAATAATGTTATTCAAGAAAAATTTAAATTGTAACTCATTTGGGTGATATTTTCACCATAATGTATTTTGTTCGTTTAATGCAAAGTTTTGTAAATATCTGTAAATAAATTTAATGTTTAATTGTTAACTAGTGTAGAAGAGTTATTTTATTTAGAAAGAAAGTATGTTTGCTTATTTGATTTCTATTTATGAGTAATTATTTGAATTTATTGCTTACTTCATTTTATCCTCTAATAATAATAGCGTAAACGCTATAATCTCCTAAGGAAGGATTCTTCAAAAAAAAAAAATCAGAACGCAAACATATATATTTTCTTTTAGAAAATTAATTAGATGTCATACCTTTTCCCAGAGAAAAACGATCATAGCTTTTTAATTAATAGCGTAATCTTTAGTGGCATTATTATTATTTTCTGGGTATAATCGATCAAAAAGAATTAATTTAATGATTCTTTACTCATTTAATAGATTAAGTCTATTTCTTTCCAACATAGGATTGGAAAAATAAATGGTGCCGTGACCAGGATGAGTTAAAATTTAAATTTTTCTTGAATAACATTATTTTTAAATAATAATAATAATAATAATAATAATAATAATAATTGCAGAATTCCCATATTGCAGCTGACTTTAATTTCAAAAAGTTTGTGTGGGTATGGTAAAAAATTACTTGCCAAACTGTTGAATTCCATCACTATGTCTTCGGACGTCGGAGCATCTTTTTGGCACTCAGCGAGAAGGATAATCCATTGGGTCCTCTGGGCACAATGCACGTCGAAAATTTTTTAGCAACTGACCACTCGAAAAAAAATATTCTCTTCTTTCCCGACCTGGGGGAGGGTCCAAGTTTGCCAAACTGTTATTAGAGAACAGAATACACTGGATTTTGTGATTATTGGGTGAGGGGAGTCCTCGCCTTCGTTAGAGACACGTGGTGTAAGTGAAACTTTCTCATGTCAGGAAAGCTGTAGTAAATTTATTTTATTGTCCATTATAAATACTCTTGACGTTAAAAGTCAGTGTACAATGGTGGTGTCTTGAGTTCTCAGGCACTTAAACTTTTTATTACCAAGAGTACCTTTTAGACCACCCAGATGGTTTTATGTATAGCATTTTGAGTAAAATTGTCCCATTAATTTTATTATCCTTTTGTGATCAATGCGTGATGGATATTTCCATCAATTACGTAGTTGTATATTACAGTGTCTAAATATATTTAGTACTAAATGAGATCTTCAAATGACGGAGATTATCCAAAACTGCATGCACAATCAAATACATTTATTCCATAGTTGTACAGTAAAACCCCGATAATTCGGATTAATTGGGACCAGACCCAATCCGGATTATCAAAAATCCGAATTATCCAGAGAATTAGAAATAAAATAAAACATACTTACAGAAAATTACCTTTGTTAAACTTATTGAATATTTACAGACAGTAAAAATGTTTATTTTGCTTAATTCTTCCGAAAAGATATTAGAAAAGGTTTTTTATTTTATTTGGAGTACGACGATGAAACAAATTAATGTTATGAAAATTAGGCAATCGCTTTTCAAACTTGAAAAAAAAAATGACCAAACCGATCCGGATTAACAGGGTCCGAATTACCGGGATTCTATTGTATTTTATAATATTTAGAGATATTTACTACCTCGGTACAAACTAACCATATTTTCAACGGAGAGAGATCATCCAAAACTACTTACACCGTATACGTTCATTACAGAATATAAAAACAAACGTTATGTTTGGTTTCTTTTTTAATAATTTTCTGAAAATGTGCAGATAATTTTAGGGATATATGATAAATTTAGAATTGGCAACTATTTAATAACATTCAATAAAATTAATTTTATTCAATACACTGAGGATAAAAAAGATAAATGTTTCTTAATTTTTTTCAGAGGCTGAAGAATACTGTTTATAAAATAATTGAGTGAAACCAGAATATTCAAACGAATTTCTTAGAAAATAGAACCCAGTTGTTTTGCACCTGCATTACAAAAGCAAGATTTTAATAAAATATTCTTGGTGCTGGTTGCCAGTTTTGGAATTAAAATTAGGTGGTTAGAACCCTCTAGTCACCGCCCTTGAAAGGGTTAAGTACTTTAACGCCTCCAGATAAGTGGGGGTTAAGAGCCCACAATAGTCACAGAAAAAGTACGTAAAAAGACCCGGATGATCATGTAAAGTCTATGGGGGAGTTCTTTTCTAATATCTCGCTCAAATTTTAATATTCTTACATGATTTTTTTTGCATAGGCTAGCTGAGGACGATCCACAACCGGCCTAGTTTTTACTTTTTCAATTTTAGTTTCAGATTTTTTTTTAAATTATTTTAACTTTCAAAACCGGTTTAAACCGGTTCTGAAATTGAAACTATCATAATATAAAAAATATATGAGCAAAATCGAAAAAGTAAAAACTAGGCCAGTTGTAGATCGTCCTCAGCTATCCTATGCAAAAAAAATCATGTAAGAATATTAAAATTTGAGCGAGATATTAGAAAAGAACGCCCCCATAGACTTTACATGATCATCCGGGTCTTTTTGCGTACTTTTTCTGTGACTATTGTGGGCTCTTAACAGGAAATCAGGGGACTTGATTGGAATTTCAATTAGATCTGTGCCGTATAACTACCCGTAAAGCATGGTGACGTCACTTCAACGTCGTTATGAAGTCACATTGGGACTTTGTGACCATCGATTGTCGATGTGACGTCATGTGACGTCGATGTGAAGTCACAGTGACTAAAATGTGAAGTCGTTATGGCAATTTTAGAGCTCTTTTGTGACGTTTCACAAAATGATCACAATGTGACAAATTTGTGAAAAATGTGTCATTTGTGACTAATTTGACATTAACATTGTGACGAAACTGTGACAAAAGCGACGATATTTAAAACGCCAGAAACATGTTTTTTAAAGTAAATAACATGTTTTGAAGGATATTTATAAATTTCTAAAGATTTTTAAAAAAAGTCACATCTCAGTCTCAATGTGACGTCACTGAGAGGTGGCATTTTGGTCACAGATGTGATGTGACCAAAGTGACTCACAGTGACGTCACTGTGACCATGCATGATGAATAATTGTTGTATTGTGTATGGTGAAAATGCTCTAAATCAAAATATTTTAATATTCCATTGAAAGTAGGACACTGTTTTATGGACACTCTGTATTTTAAGTAGATTAATCCTTGCATAACCCAATAGAGTCCTTTTATGACTCGGTGCAAGTTTCTGACGAATATTGAAGAAAAACAATTGTAATGCTTTCAGCATTTGTATAGCTGAGTTTTACACTATTTTATTACGAGTTCTTAAGTTATCTCTTTCCTCTAGAAAAAAAAAAGTGTATAAAATCATCCCATTTTGATTTGGGGTGAGTAAATGACCCCACGTTGACGTTAATGCTATAAAACTGTAATTAATGGTCGTATTTTTTATGTAGTGATTTTAGTATTTTTATAGCTGAGTTTTACACTATTTTATTACGAATTTTGAAGCTATTGCTTTCCACATGAAAAAAAAAATACGTGTGGCACTCGGGGATTGCCGCGGTAAAACTATTGTATATCATTTTTTATCAACTTATGCAATTATAATTATTTTTTTATTTATGCAGTTTTTTTTTTGTCTTTGATATTAATTCAAGTTTTTTCTTTTTCTTTGATATTAATTCAAGTTACACTTTCTGAGTGTGATGACCGATAAGAAAACAATTTTTTTCTCTTTTATTGAATAAATGAGAAGTCTGCCGAAGTCTGCCGAACTGAAACGACGTTAGCCGGAGTGTTAGGTTTTTTTCTCGTTACGGAATTTCTAGATTCGGTCGCCGCACTCAAAGCCCGCGATAAAAGCTATGCAATAGCTTAAAAATAAGCAAAAGAAAAATACATTTTGATTTTGGGATTAGTAAAAGCCTTTAATGTTTTGAAATTCTTTTTTCGAATAATATTACATTTTCTATTTATTTTTGTGGTTGCTACTCATACATGTATTACTAAAGTAATTTTAAAAGCAGATTTTTGGATTTTATTTGATATGGTAAATACATATGTATTTTGTAACAATGAAGTCACTGAATGATCCCACGCAGTCTTTTATGTTCCAAAATTCTACCTGGTCATCGGAGGGTTAAGTAACATTTGACCTTTTTAATACTATAAACATTTTAATGAAGTCATTGTCTTTTCTATACGTTAATTAAGCATTAAAATTTGTCCAAATGACAGTATTTATTATTAAGAGTACAAAAGCATAGTTATTTCTTGTTAAGAAATTAATTTGGAGGAAATTTTAAAATAACTTCCTTTTGTTTGCAACAATTGTTTAAAAGTGTAGGGAATATATAAACTGACAGACATAATAATTATAATAAAACTCTCATTAACGATCTTCAAGGTGAACCCGTATTTATTCCATTTTTCGAATTAAATATTTCGTGGGGGGGGGGGGAGGAAAACTCGCAGCTGGCTTATACGAACTTTTTTTTTTTTTTTTTTTTTTTTGTATCCTTTTCTCAACAATCGGCAATCATCACAATGACAAAAAGAAAATGAAAAGGAAATTTACTTCGCCTTCGATTATCTTTATTCGATTATTTTCTTTTATCGATAGGCTCTTTTTATCTTTTTCTCAACAACCAGTAGTGAGCAAAGTAACATAAAAGAAAATGAAAAGGAAATTTATTTCGATTTCGGTTGTCTTTATTTGATTATTTTTCTAGGTGTTCATGCAATCAAACTGCAGGATAATAAGAAAATTATGTTTTTTCTGCTTATTATTATTTAAATCGAATTTACTTTTATATACTTTTTTTTTTTTTTTACGTTAACCTTTCGAATTACTGTAGAATGCAAATATAGAATAAAAAGCAGTGTATATTTTTAAAGAATAAAACCTTTAATTAGATTATATTATAAAGACAATGAATTTTTTACGTTGCATTTAATTTAATTTTAATAAATAATTTCTGAAATAATTAAAATGTGATAAATATATTAAACAGTTGAGCAAATAACATTCCACACAATGATATAATTTAATGAGATTATATCATAAATATAATGCATTTTTTTACATAGCAGTTAATTTAATTATAATAAATAATTTCTGAAATAATTAAATACGATAAACACAATTTTATTAAATAGTTGAACAAATAACAAATCCCGTAATAATATATATTGACCAATTTTGGTATTAGAATGTATTTATGTAAAAGAATTAGCTATAAAGTGCATTTGTAAGTGTACACGATTAAAATGATTTTACATATTACTAACTAATGCTAAAATGTTGGTAGTATATATTCTTGCTTGATTTGTTATTGGTTCTGTTTGGTGATAAAATTGTGTATATACAGTGATTTAGTAAAATGAAATTAATTGCTATGTAAAAAAATGCATTATGCTTCTCAATATAATCTAAGATTTCATTACTTTGAAAACTTTCCCTGCTTTGTAGCTATTCTACAATTTAACTTAAGAAATTAGTATAAAGGAAATAAAATTTAAAAAGTTTTTTATAAAAATAAATTTAATTTTTTTAATAAAATTTTTTTTTAACTCGTTCGGTTAAGGTACTATTAATAGTGCATGTCTTTTAATTGAATATTATTTTGTTTTAACAAATATTTTCGTTACTGTTTATGCGCAAAAATTTTAGTATGTGTCTATGCATTTACTGTATGACTTCATTAATGCTTAGACATTTAGTAATAATAGTAATAAATATTTGCTTAATTTTTTTTGTACCGTTTACGATTCTTTTATTTTAAACACATATTTCTCTCTTTAAATTTAAGATAAAGGTTACTTTCCTGAAAAAATCATCTATACACTGTAAGAAAAATCCGTTAAATTTACGTCAAAAACTGCTGTTTTTGCCGTAAATTTAACGTATTTTTCTTACAGTGTAATAAAGCGCAAAAAAAAATATTAGACATTTGTAATATGAGTTAAATCTTTTTATAACGTAACATTTTCTAAACATCTCCAAAAACTCTTTTTCAGACTATTGTCGTACGAATATGAATTGAATAGTACGTGAAACAACAACATTCGTTATTTTTCAGACAATGAAATATTCGTTAAACTCTAATTAATCTAATTACATAGTTAGCGTTAATGTTATTAACCTAAACGTAACTTTTTCTAAAAATTGAAAAATAAGAAAATCGGACTCAAAAGGGTTAAAACCCCGCAATTAAATTACATGAGCATAAATAAAATAATTGAATAAACGTAGAAATTCTCTTTTTCATTTTCTTCTTTGTTACTATGCTGATTTTAGAGTAAATAATAAAAGAAAGTTGTGAGCAGATGTTATTACTCACTCGTTCTTCTTTAGTTACAATTTGTATGATTTTCCAACGTAGTTGAAAATGTTCGACTGTGGATTGTATGACCATCTATCTAGACGCGCTGTAACTTATGCATAACACACGAATACTCATGTAATTATATAAGACGATTTCAAAAGCCAAGGGGTACCCCTTGACTTTTGAAATCGTCTTATATAATTGACAAAAATTCGATTTGGAGTATATAAAGTTTAAAGATAAGTGACGTTTAATTTGACCATCAGTACCTCTTATTTCAATAATTGTAAAAAGAGTAGTGTACAGTTTTCTTTAAATTTATAATTAATCAATATTGATTATTACTCGGCAAAAGTGGTTGATCTCTAGAATGCAGCACATAAATAGAAAAACATTTATATTTTTATTACCTAAAAAGAGAAAAGAATATTTCCGGATCGTCTGTGCATTTAGTTTATTTGTTTTAAATTTTGTCACTAATAGCCCTTGATTTCTGGGGTCTCATATGTTATTGAGATATCTGTATCATGTCAGCTGAATTGTGTAACTTTTATATATTGTTTACAAAGGCACTCAAAAGAATGCCATTACACTGTGGTTTGTGGGTAAAAATCGTTTGCAGTGTAATTTAAGGATGTCGTATTCTAACTGTTTCAAACATATTTAAATTGGTATAGAGCACTAAGATGCACCACAAAATACTTATTGTAGTACATTATTTGAATAGAATTTATTATTCTTTTACAGGGATGCGATAAATAATTTGGCTATGCACCTGCCTATGAGTGAGATTTGTTGGAAATGTGATTTCAAGTGCATCATGTGTTTTAAAAATTGATCCATTTTTTACATATTATTTGGTGTATATATAAATTCATTAGATTATATATCGGAATAAACAAAATATTTCGAATACATTTCCTATTGTTCATATAAATTGCTGAAATGGAATTTTAAGATATGTTATGCGTTCCCAAACTAAACTAGATTTTAGCAGACTATGTAGTATATATACAAATCTATAGCACTATGCAGGGCTGTACAATACCATATGGCTATACAATAGTAATTACTGAAATTGTGGTTTAAATGTGTTATGCGTTTACAAAATTGTTTATTTTGATATCACAAAGTTTCATAATCTGTGTTAAAGCATAATTTAGGGTTTTGCGCGGGCTGGAATTTCCCGGCCCGTGCAGAATTCATAGAAAAAATATATATAAAAAAATTCCACTATATTAATAACTTAATATCCCTTAACTAAAGCATTAGAAGGCATAATGTGCAAAAAAATAATTAAAAATATGCCTGGAACTGAATTTGCCTGTAAAAGGTTAAGGCTTATTTCCAAAGATTAAACGTTAACAGAAATCCATTATCACAATTAATATTTTTACAAAACATATTTCCTACCGTACACATCATCAGAAAAATTAAGTCCAGTTCCGGCTTACCTTGACTATGTAGGGAAAAAAAATCAAGCCTGTTTGAAAATTCGCGAACGTGTCGCCGAGTAGGTCCAGTACTGAAATCTTGCATAATTATTATTTACCTATATTGTATCTACTAAAAAAACACTTTTCGAAAGTAAAAAAAAAAAAAAAAAAAAAGGCCAAGCAAGAAAAAAAAAAAAAAGGATGAAAGTGGTGTCTAAAAAATGGTCAGATATCAAATTTTCAAGCTTAATTTATGGTAATTATTTAACATTTACCACAAAAAGAATATTATTTCTAAGTCAATGACTTTGCATATTTGATAGAAATCCTTTTCTCTTAAACTAAATACATCGTAAACGTGTTTTGAAAATTCAAATGTTTTAAAATTATGCATGATGGGTTTGGCGTCCATCTTTTCATATTGTATACTAATTTCTATGTACCCAAATCCATAGTTAAAATTTAAAACTCAAAATTGTTATTTAAGCGGACATTTCCGTACTAAAATTCTGGTATTGAAATTTAAAAGTTTTGTTTAGTTGTAGACAATGTATAAATAGATCGCTGGGTGATAACGTTTTAAATATATTTGTCCATAGTTAAAATCAGAAGTTCTAAATTGTATTTAAATGTAAACTTACTACGCTTTCCTTTACAAACTTGGTGCTTGGAAATTTGTATAAAATACGAAAAGATGGCCGCCAAGCCTATCATGCATTATTTTAAAACATTTGAATTTCAAAACACGTTTACGATGTATTTAGTACAAAAGAAAAGGATTTCTATCAACGTATACAAAGGCATTGACTTAGAAATAATAATTTTTTTAATGGTAAATGTTAAATAATTACCATAATATAAGCTTGGAAATTTGATATCGGACCATTTTTTAGACACAACTTTCATCCTTTTTTTTTCCCTTGTTTGGTTTTTTTTTTTTTTTTTTTTTTTTTTTTACTTTTGGAAAGTGTTTTTTTTTAGTAGATATCACTTCTTCTTCTTTTTTTTAAAGGGATTATATAAAATTTAAATAATCTGCTTACTTAAATTGGAATGAGTTCTCGGTGAACCTCTGTAAGTAGGAAGTAGGAAATACATGTGTACATTGTATTTTTATATCATTTATTTCTTAGAGTAATTTATCATTTATAAGTATGAAAATTTTGTAAAAAACTGATAGAATCGAAATAAAATATAGATCTATAGTTGCTATTTTAGTTAGATATGATACGAAAATCTAGTTTAGTAAGCAAACGAGTAATAAATCGAAATTTCTCTTTCAGCAATTTGTGGTTGTACACGTACTTGAATACATTTCTACAGCCCTGTATTTTATCTGCTATCTTTACATTCACACTATTATTTAGCTTAAATTTAATTCACACTAAAATACTCTTAAAACTAGTAAAATCACACTCCCAAAAATTATCATCCATTGACGGTCATATATCTAATTTTTTGCGTGGTCCTGTAAATCTTTTTATCTGTATTCAGTAAGCATCTTTTAGTATGTTAAATATAACTCGGCATAAAAATGCATAGCTAATTTAAAAGGATGAATACATTTATTCCTAGGAAAATGAAGCCAAAGATATTATCTGATTGGTTTGTTTGCCCGCGAAAGACATTTTGCCTGTCATTTACCATATATATAACATATTAAACTTATTTAACTCATTTAGTATTTTGCGTGGGTAAATCGTTTTATCTGTATTCAGTAAACATCTTTTAGTATGCTAAATGTAATTCAGAATAAGAGTGCATAATTAATTTAAAAACACAAAATCATTTATTCCTAGGAAAATAAAGATACTTCTTGATTTGTTTGTCTGTCCGCGAACGAAATGCCTGTCTTTTGCTGTTTATCTAAAAATTAACTCAGACAAAAATACTCTTAAAACTAAATTGTCATTTGTTGACGGCCATATATCTATTTTTTTGCATGGTCCTGTAAATAATTTTATCTGTATTCAGTAAAAATGTTTTAGCATGCTAAATATAATTCAGCATAAAAAAAACATAACTAATTTGAAAACACGAATTCCTTTATTCCTAGGAAAATGAAGCCAAAGATATTTTTTGATTTGTTTGTCTTCCCGCAAATGAAATGCCTGTAGTTTATTATTGGTGATTATAACTGGTTAATATTGGTCTGGAGGCCATCTTTTCGCATTTGACATTAAATTCTAATTTACCCAAATTCGTTGTTAGAATCCAAAATTGTTACTTATTCAGACATTTAGATAGCAGACACTTCTGTACCTCATTTACATTACATTACACCAGTTAATACTGGTGTTGAAATTTAAAAGTTTTGTCCAAGTGTAGGTAATCTATATGATATCGTTGGATGGTTACGGGTTAAATATTGGTTAGAAATTTGCGTAAAATATGGAAAGATGGCCGTAAATCGATATGATATAAAATACTATTGGTTAATATAATTGTACAAAGTTGGTTCGGTTGGTACAATTGATTCGGTAGTTCCAGAGATTACCCTCTTTAAATAAACATTTTATGATAAAATCGTTTTTCATTATACAATGACGTCAAAGTTGTTATCTATGTTGATTCTTTGCTCACACACAAAGCGAATATCGTTTACAGTGGTTCTCTTTTTATATAAAAATCACACTCAATTTTTTTCAAAAGTTTTGTTTACACTGGGAATGAAACTTTAAATGCTAATAATTTTAAATGACTACACTTTAGAAGATATCTCTTCCTTCAAAAATTAATTTTATTTTAAAGATCTTTCTAAAAAATGAACTTTTACACTGTTTTATTCGAAAAAATAATCTCGAAGAAAAATATCTGATTGGCATATGAAACTTGAAGGTTCAGCTTTAAAATGATTTGCTCTACTATAATGTAGCTAGTACACGATTGGCGGGTTTATCACACTTTGACATACTTTGTTAATTAATTATCAGTTTTTTGCTTATTAAGGATAGAAATTTCATTTTTTTAAACTGAATTTTACAAAAGCACGTAGCTTGAATAATTACCTATCCGAAAATGCATTCTATACTTCTTTCTGTCCCTTATTTAGGTCTGTACCTTGATTGAAAAAAAAAAAAAATGTTTGACGAAGAAAAAAGTTATTTTCAGTATCTCGACGTTTTTTAAAAAATCTTGTATCGTTCTTTATAGTTATTTTATAAAGATGA
This sequence comes from Maratus speculifer, assembly GCA_964019185.1. Taxonomy (NCBI): domain Eukaryota; kingdom Metazoa; phylum Arthropoda; class Arachnida; order Araneae; family Salticidae; genus Maratus; species Maratus speculifer. Next base: position 98,088,888 of record OZ025297.1, on the reverse strand, counting down.
GTTTGATCTCAAATTAAATCTTTTCTTCACTAGATTCTTCTAGTTTTTGTTTTATTTCTCTGTGATAATTGATTTCTTGTAAATTTGAACTTTTAAAATGCCATGTTAGGTCGATTTAACATGGAGAAGTTGTCTCGAGTATATTAAACAGCTAAGCGGTCGTTATGTTCTTGGCGTTTGTTCGTTTGGCGGGCATATTATTTTTCTCAGGCTTGGCTTGGCAGAACGACCGCCCTTCTTGATGTTTGTTTGCACAAGTAGAATGAGAAAATATGAGAAGCACATCTTTTTCTTTTACTTACAGAAATTAAATACGTATGTTGTAACAAATAAATGCTTCGTAGCAACATATAGAGTTGATGTACGCCACTAATTAACAATACACCTTTAACCATTTTATAAATGTTTTTTAATTAGTATTTATAATTATTATATTTCGGTTTTGTCAATATTATATTAATCTATCATCAATATTTAACCATTCTCATAGTTTCATTTCCCAATATGAATCAAATTTTAATTGTAAATAAGAGAAATGTAACAAAACACATAGTAAAATGGCAGTAATGGACACTCTTTGTTGCAGTAATGGAAATCTCATAAGTATTAATAAACATAATTGTTTTATGACTGTATTTAGAAACAGAATTTAATGAGAGCTTACTAATGAAACTAAATAGTTTTTTTTCAAATAAATTTAACAATTAGAATACCAGTAACTAATAAAGTACTTCTGATAATCATTCACTGTTTGCATCAATTATTATAACTATCAGTTGATTGATATTTTAATTATTTTAGGTGGATAGTTGAAAATATTAAATATCAGGCAATTACAGCTATCAAGTTATTGAGACAGTGAGGGATTTAAAAGATAATAAAAAAAGTTATGGATCATTAGTGATAGTTTGATCTCACTATTTTTGACAAATAAACTTACAGAGACTGTTTGATACATTACTTATAGAAATTAATATTGCTAGTAAAAAAGAAATGATACTGTGAGTTGGATATATTATATATTAAATAAAATAATTTCGAAATAAATCTGTAAAACTGATGTTTAAGGCCACTGATCGCAAGATTTATTTGTTTCATGATCATACTACAACTTTTAATTATATAACTTATACATATATTTTGTCAGAGATGAATATGCAAATATTTAATACTGAAAATAAATTTTTAATAATTTCTGTAAATTAATTGTTTTTATTTAAATGGGTAGGAATAACGACTTATAAGTCCCTCTTTGACTGTACCCTCAAAGAATGCTTTCAGTTTCCTGACTGGTTCGGTTGCCAGATTATAAAATCATGCTTCATACTCAGAGTTATATACCTTAAAAAAAGAATAAAATATTATAATTTTATTAACTACATAAAATAACTAGAAAGCCGCTATTTATAAAAGTTTTAGTGTTTAGTGTCATTTACACTGTAATACAGTAGAACCAGGCAAATCCGGACCCCGTAAATCCGGATCTCCGGATAATCCGGATCGGTTTGGTCAAGCGATTGAGAAACGATTTGGTTAATTTCCATAGCATAAACTTGTTTCATCATCGTATCCTGAATTTAAAAAAAAAAAAACTTTTTTCTCAAATCTTTTCGGAAGAATACCTTAAGCTTTCTTATTTAAATTCTTATTTAAACTACACCCAACGAACTACTTATGCTCAAGTGTGTAAGCGTGACCGTACGGCTCACAAAAGGTATAGAAAACTGGCACAGCAAAAAATTACAAACTTTTTTATTACAAAGTAAACATTTTTACTGTCTGTAAATAATCAGTAAGTTAAATATAAAGGTGATTTTCTGTGCGTATGTTTTATTTTATTTCATTTTTTCTTATTCTCCGGATAATCCGGATTTTCGATAATCCGGATTGGGTCTGGTCCCAATTAATCCGAATTATCGGGGTTTTACTGTAAATGTAAATAAAAAAATAAATTTTATTATTTATAATTTCAGATGAGTCAAAATATTTTATGCACTATAAACATTAATAAAATTGCATTTTTAGCAATCATTACTGGAAAATGACTAATTAAGTGTACCAGTAATGAACAACTCTCTTAAAACCTTTGAAATAAATGAAATTTTACAGAGGGCTATTAGCATATAAAATTCAAAGTTATCTACAGCTATTAAAATGAAAATCTGCAAATTGTGCAAGAAAATAAAGAATATATAAATCTATTAAACCAGCTCTTAGCATGTTCATTAAGATTTTCACTGAAAAACAGTGGAACTTTAAAACATTACTTTCTGCTTTGTGATTGATTTGATTAAGAGTGTCGCCGATAATGCAAGACTATAAAATATACAAGGGGGAGTTATGGAAAAAAAACTGAAAGCTAAATTTTCATTGATTATATTTTTATAAACTAAAAACCTTAAACGGTGTCCATTACTGGCACATGTGCTCTAGTACGTTATAGCTAAATAAATAGTTTGAATACTCAGAGGACGTTATTAAGGCAAATACGTTTATAAAAATAAATTAAGCATATATTTTTATTATTTATTTATTTATTTATTTTGTACCTGATAAAAAGTTGAATAAGTTAGTTTAAAACATTTTTACTAACCAAAAAGCTTTTAACTTTCCGATAGTTAAAATATCGGTATAAGCAATAAAATTTATTTTGATCTTTCATTTTAATAAGTTTTTATATGATCTTTAAAAATAGAGCGAGAGAAAGTACATCATTTGATTAAATTTGTTGATCTCCAGTTGGAGTTGCAAAAGAATCAAAATTCGATCAAAGTTCTAAATTCATTTCTCTTTTTCAAGAGGTAATGGGAGTTGATTTAATATACAGGATGTTAATAAATTATTGTCGGGGTTTCTTTAACTCTATATCTTTTAATTTAATAACATGATGAAAAATATTATTTCATTTTGCAAAGTACAACTCAATTTTTTCAAATACAATAAACGGAGTTACATATGCGTAAAGTTATAACTCTAAACGTTATTAATCCAATAACGGTTATAAGTAATATGAAAATTTTATGAAATTTATTGAAACTGTGTTAATGAAATAGGATAATTAAACATATTGATATTAAACATAATTAAACATAATAATTAAATAATAAACATAATTAATTATTATGTTTATTAATTAAACAAAAATTAATAAACATAACATTTAATAATTTTCTAATAAATTTCATGAAAATTTAATATTAATTATTTGTTTATAACCATCATTTGATAAATAAAACTTCAGTTGCAACTTCATCTATATTAATTTTATTTTTATTTAAAAGAAAATTGAGATGTAACTTTATGGATACGTAATGATAGTTTTCGCCACGTTCTTAAAATGACAAATTATGAGGTTAACAAAATTCCGACACTAATTTATGGACATCCTGTGTATTTCAGAGAATAATAATTTATTTTCTAAATTCAAGGTTACGTTGCCCTTGGCAAAGTTTAAACATTTAATGATTTATAAAGATCTCAGAATATTAAAAATCTTTCGTTGTCACGAATTAATTCTTCTTCCGATCGTGTAAAATATCATGAACTGCAGTAGTTTACGCTCACGATTTCGGTAGAAAACGGACGCATCTTCTCGTGTAACAAATCATTTGTACAAAAAAATAAAACTTTAAAAAAGATTTTATTTCGCATTTTATCGAAAAATTCTGATGACACTACAAAATTATTTAATCTATTGTTAGGTTTAAAATTTCTAAAAAAAAAAAAATTACCTAACCATTTAGTTTTTTTTAAAATGCTTAAAAAGGCAGTTTAGCGTTTCACCAATTTTGTTCATTTTATAATAAGGTTCGAATGGTGAACTAACTCACTGTATTTAACGTGGAACTAAATGTCCATTAAAAAACTAACTACAAGTTTCACTGGAAGTTTTTAAAAATCACTAATATTTAATATATCTCGATATTTAAATCCCCCCATAATTTATTTAACACGTTCGCTGCCGCTTACGTGAAGATGTGAGATAGTTAGTGCCGCACTGTAGAAGTGGGTTTTTCCCAGAAGCCGATTTACTTTTTATAACAAAGAATTAGTGAAAGATTTTCCCGCGCCAACACCTGACTGGCTATTGAGATATCGCCCCACATCACGCGCTGGCGCGTGAGTGGCCTCTTAACGTTGGTGCCATATCACGCGCTAGCGCGTGATCGGCAGCGAATTTGTTAAGATTCTCAAACATGTGTCACACAAGACTGCGTATGGATTTTTAGATGCACATAATATAAATATTTAACGGTTTTTTTTCTGATATATATAGCAACAAGTTGGAAATTACACGTCAAACGCGGCAAATGACTATAATTATTTTTATAAATTCGTACTATAATTAATTTTATAAATATTCAGAGCTTGATGCATTAGCTGTTAAACTCTTATGCAAAAATGTATTAATACAAAGTTTGATATGATTATATATCTTTAATTCAGTAATACAAAAATAATAGGCCTTCATCTTAAATACGAGGTAATCAGTTTGGCAAACCTTGAATCATTAGCTATCATGGGGTATTACAAAAATGCATTAAATTAATCGAAAACCATTTCTAAGCTACTTTCATTCATACACTGTAATTCTTGCAGATTTTGTTGTATTACCCTGTATATTATCTACAGCATTTATATACACAACATAATATGCAAAAATGTAGTTAAACTTAAAAATTCATATCACAACTAAAAATGCATTTCCATAAAAATTATCTAACATAAGGTATTTTTGGTATAGTATAGCATCCGAAATCTTTTGTGAGTCCCTGTAAATACTGTTAGCACTTTCTATTATACAGGAAGCAACTTGTAATAAATCTCAGCAACGTATATCAATTTCATTATATATGAAGTAATTTAACATGATTGAAATACACCGAAAATAATGTTTTCTATGTATCATTATGTGACGGAATTCTTTTGTGTAGCTCTGTAAATGAATGATAAATATTTTTTCCACCACGTATTGCACAGAATGTTATTTTAGTGCACTTAAGTAAATACATATAAATTTTATTCTGTTTGAAAAGCTGTAACGCCATGAAAATGAACTTGAAACATTTTTAGTCCCCATTGAACCTCATGAAACGGAATACTTTTTATTTCCCCTGTAATCAAAATATTCATCCTATTTTAATAAAATTAAAAACGAATCGACGAATTATGCAACAATTATATATTCTAAATTTCAAATGATTCGGTTTTTTGTTATATGTGGACAAACGGACGGACGGACTGAACGACAACTATAGATGCTACGTATTTACATAAATACGAACACACTTAAAACCGATGAAATCTAACGCATTTTTCCATGCATTTTTACTTTAAAAAAAATAATACTAATAAACCTGAAAGCTAACTCGATACGCAGAATAATCCCATGTATAATAAAGAACATGCACACAGAAAAAAAAATTAAATTTCTATATCTCAAATATATATAAATATATATATATAAAGAAAAGAAAAGAAAAAAGAGAGAAAAAAATTAGCACTTTCAAAATAGAAAAATGATTGAAATAAGAACATAGAGAAAAGCCTCTTAAAGTTTTACATTGTGTATATAATGAAGCTTGATGTATTAACAAAATTACAACACCTCGCGATATAAGTGCCGTATGGGTAAAAATGAGCTGTCGAGCTATTCAAAATTAAACAGGTTTTCCTTTAATATTAAAAAAAAAGAAGATCGGCATTTTGACCAATTTCGGAATAAACTGTCTCATTAATTAAAATAAATACTCATTTAAAAATAAATAGCAGTTTTTAGGACTTCTTTGGACAGACACTTCAAAATAACTAATGAAAACGATCCTTTTACAGTATTTTGCGACGAAATGTTTTTAAAAAGTTTCATGAAAATGGGTATAGAATAATAATTCATTTTAAAATGAAAATGGCTTCGAAACTGTTTTTTAACACCACTAGTGAAAAACGCATGTTACTTTTCATTTTAATAATTTTTCAAAGGATTTTTTTCTTAAATAAGCGATTGTGTGATTTTAATCAATGACATATAAAACAGATTATTAAAAATCACAATTTAAATTACTAGTTTTAAATTTATGGTCACATTTGTTGATATCGTGCGAGTAAATGGTCAAAATTCGAAGTTCCAAATTCAAAATGGGTTAAAAAGTTTATTTTTTGCAAGAGGAATGGGAGGTGATTTTTAGGGCATTTTTGCATTGTTAACAGTATTCAATGTAATATACTATGACAAACTTTATGCCAGAACATGACAACATTCGCCTGGACAAGCTCAATTAGGCCAACAAATACACTATATGGCCGAAGGGGACCGGCCACTTGCGATTTTTGACATTTTGTTAAATATATAGAAAAATACATGAGGAATTATACTGAAACTATAAGTGTGTAAATATAATAGTACAAGTCATACATTTCCGTGAAGATATTTTCTCTACACCCCTTAGGGGACCGTCAAGAAATTGAAAAAGGACGAATATCGTTTGGATAACCCTGTCAAAACTAATGTAGAAAAAGCGTTTAAACTGATGATTATGATTAAGTGACTTATTGTAATGAACTCTGTTCATTTTTATGCAGATAGCATGTATACTCGTAGAGTAATTAAGTTTTTTATAAAAACAGTCCCAAAATTTTCCAAGTTTTTTGCTTATAATTTGCAGAGTTCTTAATATAAAATAATGTTCTTTTCTGAAAATATGACAAACAAAATTTTACACAATATCCTGTAATCAAAATTTAAAAATAAAAATAAAAATTGTATTAAAAAAATGAGCAAAAACAATGTTATTTTCCAAAAATAGGACAAACAACATTGTACACAGCACTCTGAAATCAGAATTAAAAAATAATAAAAAGAGTATGAAAAATGAGCAGATTTATTAAATAATTTTTTATTGCACATGCGTGAAGTTTATCAAAATTTCATTTGCATATTGTGTTAAATAAATGTATCGAACAGCTTCTGTGAAAGTCTCATAGCATAATAATAAACATAGCTGAAAGTTTTTTGTGAAAGTTTCAAAAACCTAGCTTGAAAATTCTGAAAGTGATCGTTTGTAGAATAAACTCAAAATCCTTTATTCCCAAAATGAAGCAAAAAAATGAGGGGCTGTATCCAAATACAGTAGTACGTGCCATATTGTGCATTTTGTATTGATACTAATCAATGGAATATGGATACAGCCCTTCATCTTTTTGCTTCATTTTGGGAATAACGGATTTTAAGCTTATTCTACAGACGATCACTTTCAGAATTTTCAAGCTAGGTTTTTGAATCTTTCACAAAAAATTGCTCGGCACATTTAGCTAACACAATATGCAAATGAAATTTTGATAGCGTTGACGCATGCGCAATGAAAAATTATTTAGTAAATCTGCTCATTTATCATACATTTTTTATTATTTTTAAATTCTGTTTTTAGAGTATTGTGTCCAATGTTGTTTTTCATATTTTCAGGAAAGAATATTATTTTATATTAAGAACTCAGCAAATTATAAGAAAAAAAACTTGAAAAAATTGGGACTGTTTTTATAAAAACCTTAATTTCTCTATGAGTATACATGCTATCCGCATAAAAATGAACACAGTTCATTACAATAAGCTACTTAATCATAATTTACAGCTTGAACGCTTTTGCTACATTAGTTTTGACAGGATTATCCTAAAGATATTCATTCATTTGCAATTTTTTGACGGTCCCTTATGGAGTTTCGAGAAAAACGTTTCACGGAAAAGTATGACCTCATTATTATATATACACATTTAAATTTTCAGGATAATTCCTCATATAGTTTTCTAGATATTCAACAAAATGTCTAAAATCGCAAGTGGTGTGATATACGCTCTTCCTATTTTCTTCATGAATTCTACGGAACACCCGTTTATGTTGAAATAATCCAAAGAAGCCGGCTTGACAAAAAAAACACAAAAGTTTATTTGACAGATGGAACACACAAGATGGACTAACACAGCAAGACTTGAACACACACAATTAAATATATAAATAACTTCTAACTACGCTTCTTTCTGCAACAGATCCGCGCCGTCCCGTAGCACATACATATTCCGCTTTTCCCGGATAATGTTTTTAAAAAATAAATTCCTTTTAACCTGCATTCAACATTCGCAGGTCTTACCTCTTACCTCCGCACACACCTCTCTCTCTCTGCGTTCGTAACCCCTTCCTCTCCACACACACTCGTCCGCTGGTCATGTGACTCAAGAGCGGGCGCCGATGAATAAAACAAAAAAAAACACATCATCAGTCATCACACCCCCCACGCAAGATTGAAAATATGGTACACACTTATTTTAAATCTGAAATTCGACTGATGATGTTACACTATTTAACAATGATTTCCCAAATTATAATATGTATATATAAAAAATAACACCACAAATACAACCGTATCCGGAGAAGGCACATCTTCCGGTATTCTTCCTATCTGCTAATATAAAATAGAATTAAATTAATACTTCATATACACAATATAACATACAATTAACAAAAGGTAATATACAAAACTTAGTAAACATTAAACAGGACATTAAGAGTTGCTGAAAGAAAAAAAAGTATATTGTTCAAGGAATGTTCAAACACTGGGTGCTTCAAAAGTTGTTGAATGTCTTACACAGTGTCCAAGCGTGATAATGCATCAGCATTAATTAGTTTGGCACCCGGGCGGTGCGAAATCTTAATGTCATACTTCTGTAAGGCTAATGCCCATCGCTGCAGCTTTGAAGATTGAGGGGCATTTTTGGTGATAAAAGTTAATGGATTATGGTCCGTAATAAGTTCCACAGGTGAGCCGAAAATCCACTTTTCAAATTTTTTCAAACTCCAGATCACTGCATAGGCCTCCCTTTCAATTGTTGGCCATGCCTGTTGAGTTTTGGTGAGTTTTTGACTGGCGTAACTTACTGGATACACTACTCCATCTCTTCTCTGCGATAAACAAGCTCCGATGCCGATTGCAGATGCATCACACTCTATGATGAAAGGTAACCCGATAATAGGAGTATGCAGACTGGGCGCTTCGATGAGACCTCTTTTTAACGCGTTGAACGCCTGGTCATGCTCTACTGACCAGCACAAATTCTCTGGACTGTCCTTTTTTGTCAGTTCCGTGAGGGGATATGCTGTTTCAGCATATTTTGGTATATAATCTCTATAGTAATTGCACAAACCTAAGACACTTTTTAGTTGCTTCTTGGTTTGAGGCACAGCTAACTTACGGATGGCCTCCACTTTTTCCGGATCGGTCCGATGGCTGCCGGACCCAATGATATGGCCTAAGTACTTTATTCGGGGTTTTGCAAACTCACATTTTTTCAAATTGACGGAGAATTGTAACTGTGATAGTTTGGAAAATATCTTCTCTAAATGCACCAGGTGTTCCGCGAACGTTTCGGAAAAAACTGCTATATCGTCTATGTATGCTCTAGCAAAGTCCTGGTATTCAGAAAGCGCTCTGTTGATTTCTCGTTGAAACGTCGCAGCAGCATTCCTCAACCCAAAAGCCATGACCTTGAAGCGATATTGAGCTCTATGCGTCTTGAAACAGGCTAATTTTTGACTCTCTTCTTCTAATGGTATGGCCCAGTAGCCTTTGAGTAAGTCCAAAGTGGAAATGACGTTGGCCCTGCCAATATTAAATAATAGATCAGTAGAATTTTCCATAGGAAAATCATCAACCTTGGTGATTGCGTTCAGTGCCCGAAAATCTACGCAAAGTCGTAGCGTTCCATCTTTCTTCATCACGCACACTACCGGATGCGGTGCTTCTTCATCACTTTCTTCAATCAAACCTAATTCTAGTAATTCTTGAATTTGTTTGTCTACTAGAGGTTCTAGGGCCTCTGGAATTCGATAAACATAAGGTTTCTTCTTTTCATTATCATTTAATCTTATTTTGTGTGCACCGACTTTTGCTATTTGTATTTTCTTTGAAAACAATTCTTTATATCTAAACAATAAATCTAACATCTTTTCTCTTTCTACGTTTTCCAAATGATTTAAATTTACTTCTTCGATTTTGAAATAGTTCGAGTTATCCTTTGTACTAGGGGTGGGATGGACTTCCCCTAATTCTTCTTCATTCTCAAAAATTACCCCCACTGCTTGTACCCTAGGAGTAAATTTCCTAATCTTATTCACGTGAACATTTTTAATGTTTCCGTTCGTTAACCTGACTTTGTAAGAGTCGGGATTACACCGTGCCACTATTTCGGCTGGCCCTGTCCATCTAGCGTAAAGTTTATTACTAGAGTCTGGAATTAATAAATATACCTGCTCCCCCGGTCTAAATTCCTTATAAATTGCCCTTCGATTCGCATACTTCGCATACGCGCCCTGTTTAACCTCCGCTACTAGTGAAGCTTGTTCCGCCGCCTTTTCTAAGTTAATTTTTAAATCCTGAAGGTATTCGGTCGCACTTTTCCCGAGATTTATAGGTAGTGGAATTTCGCCCGACCATGTAGATTTTAATACCGCCAATGGCCCCCTGGCCTCCCTTCCATACATCAACTTAAATGGCGACACCCCCGTCGTACAGTTAGGAATCTCCCTATACGCAAATAATAAATAAGGGATGTGTTTATCCCAATTTTTAGGATCGCTCCGAATAATATGGTGCAACATGCGTTTCAATACCTGATTATACCGTTCAACCAATCCCGAACTTTGTGGATGTCCCGGTGTTGCAAATCTAGGAGCCGCCCCTAGCCTAGCATGAAATTCCTGCATTAAACCTGATACAAAATTTCCCCCTTGATCACTTGCTATTACGCGGGGTATCCCTGTCCGCATAAATATTTCTAACAGCGCATCACAAGTAGCCTTAGCCGAAATTGTTCTTAACGGAACCGCTTCGGGCCACCTACTGTGTTGGTCAACCAAAGTAAGTACATATTGATGTCTACGCGCCGAAGGTGGTTCAATTTTCCCAATTATATCAATATTTACAACGTCAAATGGGAGCTCCGGTCTTTCAATCGGAAGAATCGGTATCTGATCACTGGCTCTCTCCCGGCTTCGCAACTGGCAGTCCTTGCACGATTTACAATACTCCTCTACATCCCGCGACACGCCTGGCCAAAAAAATGAATATCGAATTCTTTCTTTCGTTTTCCTTATACCAAGATGGTTCGCAAAGATTGATTCATGTGCAATCCTTAAAATTTCCTCCCTCCTAATTTTAGGCACTACTAATTGCATGACTTGATCTCCCGAAACCTTTTCCCTATGATAAAGTAAATTATCCACCATAACAAACCCATTTTTCCCTTGTTTTGCATCTTTAAATGCCCCCTGTAAAGATTCGCAATTCTTTTGTTGCTCCCTGTAAATGGTCGTTTCCGAACGCTGATTCGAATTTAAATCCTCGCAATCATTTTTCGTTCCAATACAATTAATAATCAAATTATCTTCAAAAGATTCATTTTCAACCTGCAAACATAAATATTTATCACTCGTATTTTGTTCTTTTTTCTTTTCCAACGATAAATTTTCATCCCCCCTTTTCGATTCCGCCTCACTTGTTGGGGCCAGACTGTCGGCTATTCTTTTCCCTTCTCCAATTTGCAATGATTGTAATAACTCATAAACCTTCGGAGTAATAATACATGAACTACATAATTTATCTGTCACTGCAAATAACACATCCACACTGTTAAATAAACAATTTGATTCACTCATGTTTAGAGAAACCGGTAATGTTAAAAGATCAGCAGTAATTTGGTCGCCAAAAGCTGAAATCAACTGAATTGATGAATTTTCATTATTTTTAAATGACTCTGGTACTTCATTCGAATTTATAACGGGAATCTCAGCAGCGCTGTCAATTAATGTCTTTATTTTTTGCTTCCCCACCCAAATTTCATCGTATTGCAATGGTTGAGTACTTATTGCGTCATTTTCAAAGCATAAAGCTGTCACTTTCGCTATCAACCGTTCGTCTTTATTTTTTCCGGTAGAATCTTTTTTCATTTGATAATGAGAATTTCCCGACCTCTCTTTTTCTTTATTATTATTATTAGGACAAAACCGTAAATGAACGATTTGACGGCACAATTTACACACAGACTTTTTCCTATCATTACGCGAATTAAAATTATTTCTTAGATGCGGTGGAATATATTTGCCAGATCCGAAATCATCAGAACCGCGACAATTTGTCGATTTATCATATACCTCAGAAAAGGTTCTACCTTTTGAGGTAAACCAATTATCGCATAATTCCGCAATTTCCCGCGCTTTTAACCAATTATCTAATTGTTTTATTTTGACATAGCTTCGCGCCTCTGAGTCTAACGCATCCATTAATCTATCACTAACTATTAATTCATTAAGTGCATCAAAATCATTTACCTTTCTAAGTTCGCAATAAAAATCCCAATTCGCTCTCAACCTAGATGCGAACTGCATATGATTTTCATTTTTCGCCCTCTTTGCCGAAAGAAAATTTTGAAGACAAGCTTCAGGGGTGGGTTGAAATTCTTTTAAAATTAAAGCTTTAACCTTTTGATAATCCTTCATTTCATCTGAATTTGCATATACTAATAAATGCGCAGCTTTTTCCCCTACTAAATTAAACAGTATTTCAACTTTCAAATCTTCCGCGACATTCTTTAATTCAAACGCCCTTTCGAGCGAAGAAAAAAATAAATTCCACGATTCAGGTTTGGTAGGAATCGCAATAGTTAAAGTCTTAACGCTTTTAATTAGAGCTTCTAACGAATTAGTTTTGGGATTTTGTCCATCCCCCCCACTATCAGAATTTTTGTTTTCAGACTGCAGTTTAGCCATTTCTAATTGGTGTTTGATAACTTCTAATTTCGTTTTTTCTAATTCTAACGCTGTTTTCTGCTCAGAATTAACATATTCCTTTTCATTTTTGAGGGCCTCCGCCTCTTGTTTCTCTTTTGAAATGCGGTCTGATACCGTTGTAACAAGGAATTCTTTTACAAAATCGAAATCTTTCTCGTATTGTTCGCTTCCTTCGATTAATGCCTTTAAATCCACTATTCTATGATCTGGCTCTACGTTTAAGCCTAATTCTGTGGCTACTATGACCAGGTCTTCTTTTCTTAACCCTTTAATTGTAAACATGTTCTTTTTTTTTTTTACTATTACTATCTTTATCAATAATTATAATTTACTATCTTTATCAATAATTATAATCATTAAATAATATAATCATTCATTAAAATCATACACTAGAACATACTGAGAACAATACTTGTTTTCAATTCTAATCCGATTATCTCTTTAGAATCATTGTAACATTCATTAATCTAATATTTATGAATCTTCAGTTAATAATCAAAAGTTATAACTTTCAACTTTATTTCCAAAACTATAAAAAGTGGTTTCACTTACCTCTGGTTCTCGTAAGAGAGCGTGTGATATACGCTCTTCCTATTTTCTTCATGAATTCTACGGAACACCCGTTTATGTTGAAATAATCCAAAGAAGCCGGCTTGACAAAAAAAACACAAAAGTTTATTTGACAGATGGAACACACAAGATGGACTAACACAGCAAGACTTGAACACACACAATTAAATATATAAATAACTTCTAACTACGCTTCTTTCTGCAACAGATCCGCGCCGTCCCGTAGCACATACATATTCCGCTTTTCCCGGATAATGTTTTTAAAAAATAAATTCCTTTTAACCTGCATTCAACATTCGCAGGTCTTACCTCTTACCTCCGCACACACCTCTCTCTCTCTGCGTTCGTAACCCCTTCCTCTCCACACACACTCGTCCGCTGGTCATGTGACTCAAGAGCGGGCGCCGATGAATAAAACAAAAAAAAACACATCATCAGTCATCACAAGTGGCAGGTCACCTTTGACCATATAGTGTATTAGCTGGACGATATTAAGAGGATCTTCAAGTTTTGTCTGATCAATCAAACTTTATTATTGCTCAAAGGCTGCCAGTTTTTAACTTATAAAGTTCTCTAGTTTACAAAATCGCTTATGCAATGAGCAATATTGCATTAAAATTTTTAATAAGTCCCTGATACATATATATACACTAAGAAATGAATATTTTTGGGTTAAATTCATACCCAATGCAATTGAATTGTAATAAAAAATGTTGTATTCAAATCCGTGCGGTAGTTGTTGAGGAAAATCCGTATATAAATAACTACGCATAACTGCCTAAAACAGAATCTTTTTACATTGTTTTATTTTTTAATTTAACTAAATTCATATCTGAAAAAAATGGAAATTCGTAATAAATTTTGCACTTATTTTTTGATAGGCTAGATATAAAAAAGTATGTAATACAGGAGTTACTTCAACTGTGGAATTCATTATGCACCAAACCACAACCACCAAAATATGCCAACGAAGCTTCAATAATGAGGTATTTTTATCGGTAAAAATAGAAAATAAAAGATAAGAGGTTATGATTTTTTTTAATTCGGTTTCATATACTTAAAATCGGCTAAAAAAAAAAAAAAAAAAAAAAAAAAAAAAAGATTCAATATTCTGCTTTTGTCAAAGTACATGTATTAATCATTTTTATACGACTATATAGGTTTTCTGAACGCTATTGATTCGCCATTAATTTTGAAAACTTTGCATCTTCTCCCATGCGTTTATGATGAACCAGAAAAGCGGAAATATCTGCAAGGTTTCACAACGGTGGGTATAAATATAATCTGAGAGTTGATCCTTCCGATGCTGATTACCGGGACGAGGAAAGCATAAATCGGTAACACGAAACTGGCTTTGTTTTCATTGATTTTTTTATTATTATTATTATTTAAGCGGGATTTTCCTCTGATGAACTTTTGCCAACTTATTTACGAAATCCGCGGGAATATAAAATTTGAATACATTTGGTATTTGTAACCCCTGTTGTTGGTTGAATCACTTATTTTGAGGGAATTATCTGTCTTCTTTATAATTAGAAGCATTACAAGCACGAATGAATTTGCTAAATTCAGGTAATCTGATAAGAAGAATCCTTATTTTCAAATGAGATCGAGACAACAGCAAAACGCTAAAATTTGCTAAAATGTTATGCCGAGTTTCTTTGATAATACTGTTCAACTAATTTTTAACGAACATTTTGCTTTGGAATTTGCATTTCTCCTTTCTTGTAAATTATAGGAATTTAAAAAAGCAAATGTTGTTAAAACATGTCATTCAACTTCCAAATATGCATAAGTATACTTGTATATAATATGTGTATTGTATCTTTCTATATGTATACACAATATTTGCAGAAAAAAGCATAACTACTTTAAAAAATTAACACCAATTACAATAATAATAATAATAATAATAATAATAATAATAATAATAATAATAATAATATCAAAAATTATCTATATATCTGTATTAAAATACAGCATAATTGTAGATTTTCGCAGCGATAAATATTTAAAAGCTTTAACACTATAATCAAATCTGTAAACTATTTCATTAACCATTAATAACAGAATGGGAAAAAAAATTGTGTGGTATAAAATGACACAACTATGAAAGAGATTGATAAGGAAAAAAGCTTAGAACAATGAAATAATGAGATACTGATTCTTCTTTTTGCCGCAAATGCGTTTGGATCTTTGTCCCATGATAGACAATATATTAATTAGAAAAAGTGTTTTCTTCGAGATAATTACTGTAATGAAAAGGAAAATTCAATATTTTATATGCGGGTGAAAATTACTATTCTGAAACGCGCAGGAGTACAAATGTAATTGTCGTGAAGTATATGCGCTGATAGTTTTATTACATTATAACTCCAGTTGTAGCTTAGTGCAATTCAAACATTTATTCCAATTATATAAACTAAATTAAATAATAAAAAAAATACATAAAAATGTTGATTTTTCAACAAAAGAAGCAATTTGTAAGTTTTTTTTTTTTTTAATTCCTTAAAATATTTAAATTATCTAACTTATTTAGAAAATAATAACTATAACAATAAGAAACAATCTCAATTTAATAATATACTATAATGTACTATAAATAAACTATACTTTAAAATCTAGTTGAAAATTGTACGCCAAACGTGACAAATGATGTGCGTTTATACTGTATCCAGTTCTATAAATATTCAGATCTTGGTGCAGTAGCTTTTGCGAAAATGCACAAATGCAAAATTTATTGCGATTTCTATATATTAAATGTAGAAAACATAGGGAATAATAGGAAATTATCTTAAATATTAGGCCATCACCATGGCAGCCTAGTATCATGATCTATCATGGGATACATCGAGTTAATTATAAGTATGATAGAATTTAAAAGAATAAAGAAAACCTTTATTAATATCTTTTTAAGTTTCGATACGATTTTTATACATTTTGAAGCGACTCGATAAAAATCTATGACATGATTTTAAACCTCCCAATCGGGCAGTTTTGGCACTGTTATATGTGGGTAGAGGACAAATAAATAGACTGATGGACCAGACAGCGACTGTAAGTGCTTCGTATTTATATTATTGCGAACGGAACTAAAACTTTATTTTATTTTTTATCGAGCAAAAAATCAATTTCTACTTAACTTTATTTTTCTTCAAAAGTTACTTATAAATATGTTTTAAAGCACTGCATAATTTCAGATTTTATCGCATGAATAAATACTTAACTGTATAAGCAGAAAAATCAAAACTGTAATCTATTCTATTACTATCAATAACAGGATGGGAAAAAAATCCTGTGTTACAAAATAACGCCACTGTGAAAGAGATTGATAAGGGGGTAAAACAGTTCAGGCTAGAACAATGAGCTAATGAGTTATTGATTCTTCTCTTTGCAGTAAATGCTTTAGGGGCTTTATTCTATGATGGACAATATATTAATTAGAATAAGTGCTTTCTTCGAGACAACAGTTACGGTAATGAAAAAGTATGAGATAAAAAGAAAGATTCCATATTTTATCTGTGGATGTAGAAAACCATCCTGAACGTGAAGGAGTACAAATATACAATCTAAAATTTTCGTAATGTATTACACAATGACCTCTTTATCACACAGCAGTTCCAATCCCCTCGTTCATGTTCCAAATGTATAAATTAATTCGAATTAAAAATGCAACCACTTGTTTCTTTTCAACAAGTGGTAAGTTTTTTCTTTTGGGTTCATTAAAATATTTGAATTATCATCATCTACAAAATGAAAACGTAATTCATGTGTCTGTCATCAACAGTTCCGGGCTATCCACTTCACTTTTATATGCTATGCTAGAGATCTGCACGGGCTGGGCCTTGGCCCGAAGCCCGAGACCGGCCCGGCCCGCAGGCCGGACTCGGGCCGATTTTCATTAATGGCATTCGGGCCGGGCCTAGTCACTAATCCTTTCGGGCCGGGCCGGGCCTAGTCACTAATCTTTTCGGGCCGGGCTGGGCTCAGGCCTTAAGTTTTTTGCTGGAGTATCGGGCCGGGCCTAACTTTTTTTTTCCGTACGAAGCCGAGACTGATTCCATTCTTCCTAGTTTTCATGGACCAAAATAATCAGTTCCTATTGAATCTTCCTATATGAAAATCCTTTTCTCGACTTTTTATAAATCAGTAATATTTGGTTTTGTCCAAAAATTTCTGCAAAAAAAAGCATATACTTTTAAGCCGTCATTATTCTACAATTAAACATTAGAATTTATTCCTTTTAAAGAATCGTAGATTACTAGGCATTTTAAAATAGAATTAAACACACACACACACAAAAAATGATTATGACGGATTTTTTTTTAAACTGAAAACTGAAAGTTTCTTTTAAAATGTTCATCCATGCAAAATGAATACAACAATACGGGAGAAAAAAATATATTAAACATTTACATCTGTTAAGAAGGGAATGCATTTTTTTTTTTCGTTCCAAGGCGATTTCGTCTTTGGAAATTTTACCATGTACCGCTTTTTCGATTTTTTGTCTCCATTACAGGGAATATGGATTAATAATACTAGTGATAACTGAAACATTTACATACAAAAAAACAAAGATTCATTTAAAAGCATAAATATCGCAGCCTACGGCACTTCTGCATAAATGGAGATTATAAACATGAAAAAAAAAGACTAATATAATTTGTTTTGGTCAGAACTCTTCCATAAGATTAAAGATCAATGTTCTGTAGAAATTCACTCGAGCCGGGCCAGGTTCGGGCCGAATTTTAAACTTTTTTCCGGACCGGGCCGAGCTCTTTAACTTTCGGGCCGGGCCGGGTCTGGCCATTTTTTTTCGTTCGGGCCGGGCCGGGCTCGGGCCGAAATTTTAACTCTCGGGCCGGGCCGGGTCGGGCCAATATTTCTTTTGTTCGGGCCGGGCCGGGCCCGGGCCTGGAAATTTCGGCCCGTGCAGACCTCTATGCTATGCGGCCAATTTTGTATTTTTATTAGCAGGCGCATGTGATAAGTCGCCAAATATTATACGGATTATTATAGTAATTTGGCTGTGAGCGATAGTTTAACGGGATGACCAGTTCGCTTTTCATATGTCCAGTGACCAATTTTAATCAAGATTTTTTTTTTCGGATAAAACTGTAGAAAAGTTATACTTTTATAGAGATGATTTGAAAATAAAATTATTTGGGAAATGAGTTACATTCAAGTATATGGACATTTCGAGATTATTTCAGTGAAATTAAATTAACAACCCAACATATCTTTCCATCAAAATAAACACAAAAGATTCATTCTCCAATGTGGGAAAAAATAATAATTTATAGAGGTAATAATTTAAGAAAATACTGTCAAAGTTGGCATTTTGAATTTAATTTCCGGAAGCGACTGCATGGAAAGGAAGAAAAATCTACAACTATTTGACAAGGAGCTCTTATAATCTTAACAAGATTATACAAGTATCTTATTTGCCAAAAATGAAAAACACTATTCGATTCCAAATCCCTCGAATAGTCAGGCTTGTCAATTTTATACTTTTACAATTAAAAATTAGTCGGAAAATGTGTTAAACTTTCGCTTTGTTGAGAATTCAATTTAAAAACCAACATGAAGTATGTATCCAAAGATTACGTTAACATAAGTTCTTTATCGCTATTAATAATTTTACAAATCATGTAGTCTACGCTACACATCTTGAGAACAATTAAGTCTAGCTCCGACCCTACTTGTCTATATGTAGAAAAACAATGCAAGCCTGATTTCGGCCGGGCACGAGCTTGCTAAAAAAATATTAAGCCCAAGTTACAGACAATGTAACTGCCCGATTTCGATCTTTACATTGTACAAATTAGATTTTTGTATTGATGTTGCCAAACTAGTATCGGCTCAAATTGCACATTTATAATTATTCTCGTTAAAGCCGTGTTCATTAAAAATAGCTCATATTTTATCGTTTCTGCTAAAACCTTTATAACGGGCCGGAAGGCCCGCTAAATTTTTTTATCGGCCCAGTCCGGCCCGTTTGGCCCGTTCAATTTTTTTGTTGGTCCGGCCCGGACCGGCCCTTTTATTTTTTTGTCGGCCCGACCCGTTAGGAAATAGGGAACCATTCTGCCGGCCCCGGCCCATGCAGACTTCTAGGGTGAACATTGTTCGGGCTGCGTTTTTAATTGTATTAACCTATTTCACATTTTATGAAATTGATATACATTTCTGTGGTTTACTACAAAATAATTCCCATATAATAGAAAACACATTTAGTCTTTACAGGGACACCCAAAGTATTTTGGATACTGTAACTGCATCCGAGAATGATATATTTTTAAAACTTCGTTATAGTAACGAATGCACCTCATTTACTACATTTGACGTGAAATTTTGTTTTTTTATGACCTCACTATTATATTAGAATACGACTTGACTAGCTGTTTTAAGTAGACGGTGTATATATTTGATTTAAGAGTCGAAATATTCGGAGGTACTTATAAGTACCGCCAGTATACATTGGGTGCTGTAGTATAACTTCTTGTTTGCTTTTCGTCTGTACAGTTATCCTTTGTTTTTATATGCTTTATAACATAAGAGGTACTGTATAGAGTGTAAATTGTTTAATGGGTATTTTTAATGAGTAGCACATTTTTACGCTAAATTACATTTGACGCACTAAAATATGTTCATAGAATATAGGTAAAATGATATACAGGTCCATGCAATCAGTTAAATACAAGGATAGTAATTTCTGGCAGTGTGATTTCAATAGATTTAAAAATTATTTTAGTCTCAATTATGTTTTTGTACATTAAGTGGCGTATATAAAATCTATAGATCATATGCAGAGCTATACAGAAGAACTTAAAAGAGTTACTGAGTATAAGTGTAAATTGTTTAATGAGTAGCTTTAATGAGTTGTGCATTTTTGCGCTGAAATACATTTAGAACACTAAAAAATCTTTACAGAGTATAGGTATAATGATATACAGGGCCACCCAACTAATTAGATACATAACCGTACTTGGATGGTAATTTCTGGAAGTGTGATTTCAATACTTTTAAGAGATTTTTAGTCTTAATAAAATTTCAGCTAAATAATGGCAAGTATATAAAGGTAGTAAGATAAAATACAGGGCTATGCAAAAGTAATCAAGTATTTTACCGTTTACTGATATCTATAGCTAAAAATGAAATTTCTACCTATATGCGTTTTCTTGCTAAACTAAATTTTCAAATTATGTAGTATATAATATTTTCTGAGTTTATCAAAAAGTCCACAAACAGAGCACGTTATGTAGTTTCTAAATAAGAGAAATTGACAGATTGATAAGATTGAGAGCAAAAATAAATTTAAAAATGAATCTGAAAAAAAGCAGTTTGGATTGGAATGCACTTTTAATACAATCATCACAATATAAATAAAGCAGAAATAAGTCGGGAATTGTACATCAAGCGTGGCAAATGAGGTGCAATCGTAGTGTAACTCAATTTAGAAACAGTCAGAACTTGGTGATCACTCTTAGGCAAAAATGCATGAATGCGAAATCTTTTACGATTCTATTCATTAAATTCAGTGATATGGAAATAATACAAAAATCCATCTTATATAGGACGTCATCAGCATGACAAACAAGAATCATTACCAGTCATGGAATATCGCTGAGTTAATAAAGTAGGATCATATTTAAAAGAACAAAGAAATTTTTCAGTTACATCTTTTAGGTAGCTTTCATTACAAAATGTAAAAAGCTACCTGTTACAGCCGTCCGGAGGAAAGCACTTCCAGAAAATTTTGGTATATTTTCACCGATCATGATCTCCAGACCCCAAAACCATTCTCCTTTCAAATGTTGACACACACACACACACACACACATATATATATATATATATATATGGGTGATTCTCAAAATAGGGGACAATTTCAAAAGTGAAATCCTAAAAAAATTACTGTAAGCAAAATTTCTGAAATAAATAGGTGTTGTTAATATAGTATTAGGTATACTTTACATGTAGTCAGCAGAGCTAAATATTTAAAAATTAACTTAAAAAAAAATTAGTATTTTTTGAGCCACGCTAATGACATAAAAAATTGCATGGAATAAATATATTAAAAATTTTTTATTTTCTTACTGTTTAAATATTTTTTTCTATATTTATTAGCTTTCCTTTTCAGCAAATGGTTTCCATTTTTACATATATACACATAAGGAGAATAAAAACATTACCAAAGAGCAAACTTTGTTTACATGAGCAACATTCTGACACTAACAATGTAAGAAGCTGTCTTAGTGATTTTCTGACAGATTTAATGCATATTTTAGGGATAATAAATGTAATACCTAAATTTATATGTAAAATTAAACTTTGTAAAAGATACAATATAAGCAATGGTTACATTTATGCACATAGGAGTCTTTAGCATGGACAGAAATGCAATGCTAATGACACTGATATTTGTCCATGCTAATGACAAATTTTAATTTAAATAAGATTATGAGCCATAATATAATCACAATGCAATAGTCCTTTCTGGGGCTTTTTAAAACACAAAAGTACTATGCAAATAAGTAAAATAAAAATTTTAATTATAAAATAAACATGAAAATTATTATCCATTCTAATGACATACAATTGATGTACTCGCCTAATATTCAACTTCTATTCTTAAAATACAATACATGCTTCTATTTTCAGGCTGGGATAAAGTGGCTACTTGTTGCCATGAAGAAACTTTATATTTTCAAACTATTGTCATATGGGAAAATGAAATTTTGATTATTAACCAGCTGTTATAGTATGATCTTGTTTTGAAAATAGAATATGGAGGACAAACTTTAATTCTTTTTTTATATACTATAATTTTATTTTTAAAAAGAAATTTATTGGATAAATCCTCTCCTTGATTAATTTAAAGAAAGAATAACATTTGCTTTATTTTATAAACATGATATTAACTCTTGAAAAAGCTAGTATATACAAGGCACAGCTGCTGTGGACATCCATGCTAATGACATTTTGAACATTTATTCTGTTATTTTAAGGTGTTTTTAACTAAAAAGTGAGTAATTCTTGAGTGCAAATAATGAATAATATTAAGACAAACATATCTAAATATAAAAACATGACAAAAAACCTCTCAATTTTTTTTGTATGCCGAAAGACATAAATTGTCCCCTATTTTGAGAATCACCCATATATATATATAATATATTATATATATTATATATATATATATCTGATTTTTGTCATGCGATAACTAACGTATTTATGAACCGATTTAAATGAAACTTGGTATGTACATAGTACATACAAATATCTCGACCGAGTTCGTTGGAATCCATCATCCGATATCTTGGTTCAAAATAGCAGCCATTTAAAAAAATTAAAAAAATTTAAAATTTAAAATTAAATGCGAAAAAAATAAAAGTTGAAAAATATTTTTATTTTATGTGTTAGATCTTAAAACACCAATTCCAGAACACTTTTTACTTTGTCTATATCTTAAAAAATGATTGAGTTATAGCACTTTGGATTTTTCTTATGGTTGACATTTTGAAACGATCTGATTTTTGTCGTGTTATAACTAACACATATAAGAACCGATTTGAATGAAACTTGGTATGTACATGGTACATACAAATATCTCGACCGAGTTCGTTGGCCAGCATTATCCGCCGTCTTGTTTATCCGCCATCTTGTTTCAAAATGGCGGCCATTTAAAAATTTTTTAATTTAAAATTAAATGCGAAAAAATTAAAAGTTGAAAAATATTTTTTTGATGTGTTAGATCTTATAACAGCATATCCAGAACACTTTTTACTTTGTCTATATCTTAAAAAATGATTGAGTTATGGCACTTTGAATTTTTCTTATGGCTGACATTTTGAAACGATCTGATTTTTGTCACGTGATAACACTCGTATTTATAAATCGATTTGGATATAACTTGGAGTGTACATAGTACATAATAAAGCCTGAACCGAGTTCGTTAACCAGTTCCATCCGCCATCTTGTTTCAAAATGGCGACCATTTAATTTTTTTTTTTTTAATTTAAAATTTGAAATTATGTACAAAAAAAGTGAGAAATGGAAAAAGATTTTTCTTTTATGCATTTGACCTTGATACAAAGATTCCAAAACATTTTTTGTTTCGTCTGTATCTTAAAAAATGTCTGAGTTATAGTACTTTTAGGTAGCTTTCATTACAAAAAGTAAAAAGCTACCTATTGAAGCCGTTCGGAGGAATGCACTTCCAGAAAATTTTGGCATATTTTCAATGATCATGACCCCCAGACTCCAAAACCACCCTCTGTTCAAATGTTGACATGTATATATATATATATATATATAACCATATCTATATATATATATCTATCTGATTTTTGTCATGCTGTAACTAACGTATTTATGAACCGATTTGAATGAAACTTGGTATGTACATAGTACATACAAATATCACGACCGAGTTCGTTAACCAGCATCATTTGCCGTCTTGTTTCAAAATAGCGGCCATTTAATTAAAAAAAAAATAATTTAAAATTAAATGCGAAAAAATTAAAAGTTGAAAAATATTTTTCTTTTATGTGTTAGAACTTAAAACAAAGATT
The DNA here is from genome assembly GCA_964019185.1 of Maratus speculifer. Taxonomy (NCBI): domain Eukaryota; kingdom Metazoa; phylum Arthropoda; class Arachnida; order Araneae; family Salticidae; genus Maratus; species Maratus speculifer. The sequence continues at coordinate 98,064,911 of OZ025297.1, read as the reverse complement.
CCAGAACACTTTTTATTTTGTCTATATCTTAAAAAATGATTGAGTTATAGCACTTTGAATTTTTCTTATGGCTGACATTTTGAAACGATCTGATTTTTGTCACGTGATAACACGCGTATTTATGAATCGATTTGGATGTAACTTATTGTGTACATAGTAAGTAATGAGGCCTGGACCGAGTTCGTTAACCAGTTCCATCCGCCATCTTGTTTCAAAATGGCAGCCATTTGAATTTTTTTTTTATTTTAAATTTAAAATTGGGTACAAAAAAGTGGGAAATTGAAAAAGATTTTTCTTTTATGCATTTAACCTTGATACAAAGATTCCAGAGCATTTTTTTTCGTCTATATCTTTAAAAATGGCTAAGTTATGGCACTTTTAATTTCTAGTGTTTCTCCCATTTTGAAATGATCTGATTTTCCTCACGTGATAAAACGCGTATTTATAAACCGATTTGGATGAAACTTGTTGCGTACATAGTACATACCGATTTCTGGACCGAGTTCGTTGGCTAGTTCCATCCGCCATTTTGAAAAAAAAATGGCGGCCATTTAATTTTTTTTTTAATTTTTAAATTTTAAAATTAGGTGCAAAAAAGTAAGAAAATGGAAACATTTTTTTGTGTGTGTGTTTGGCCTTGATACAAAGATTCCAAAGCATTTTTTGTTTCGTCTGTATCTTAAAAAATGTCTGAGTTATAGTACTTTTAGGTAGCTTTCATTACAAAAAGTAAAAAGCTACCTGTTGAAGCCGTTCGGAGGAATGCACTTCCTGAAAATTTTGGCATATTTTCACCGATCATGACCCCTAGACTCCAAAACCACCCTCTGTTCAAATGTTGACATGTGTATATATATATATATATATATATATATATATATATAACCATATCTATCTATATATATATCTGATTTTTGTCATGCTGTAACTAACGTATTTATGAACCGATTTGAATGAAACTTGGTATGTACATAGTACATACAAATATCACGACCGAGTTCGTTAACCAGCATCATTTGCCGTCTTGTTTCAAAATAGCGGCCATTTAATTAAAAAAAATTAATTTAAAATTAAATGCGAAAAAATTAAAAGTTGAAAAAGATTTTAATTTTATGTGTTAGAACTTAAAACAAAGATTCCAGAACACTTTTTATTTTGTCTATATCTTAAAAAATGATTGAGTTATAGCACTTTGAATTTTTCTTATGGCTGACATTTTGAAACGATCTGATTTTTGTCACGTGATAACACGCGTATTTATGAATCGATTTGGATGTAACTTATTGTGTACATAGTAAGTAATGAGGCCTGAACCGAGTTCGTTAACCAGTTCCATCCGCCATCTTGTTTCAAAATGGCGACCATTTAAATTTTTTTTTTAATTTAAAATTTGAAATTATGTACAAAAAAAGTGAGAAATGGAAAAAGATTTTTCTTTTATGCATTTGACCTTGATACAAAGATTCCAAAACATTTTTTGTTTCGTCTGTATCTTAAAAAATGTCTGAGTTATAGTACTTTTAGGTAGCTTTCATTACAAAAAGTAAAAAGCTACCTATTGAAGCCGTTCGGAGGAATGCACTTCCAGAAAATTTTGGCATATTTTCAATGATCATCATGACCCCCAGACTCCAAAACCACCCTCTGTTCAAATGTTGACATGTATATATATATATATATATATATAACCATATCTATATATATATATCTATCTGATTTTTGTCATGCTGTAACTAACGTATTTATGAACCGATTTGAATGAAACTTGGTATGTACATAGTACATACAAATATCACGACCGAGTTCGTTAACCAGCATCATTTGCCGTCTTGTTTCAAAATAGCGGCCATTTAATTAAAAAAATATTAATTTAAAATTAAATGCGAAAAAATTAAAAGTTGAAAAAGATTTTTCTTTTATGTGTTAGAACTTAAAACAAAGATTCCAGAACACTTTTTATTTTGTCTATATCTTAAAAAATGATTGAGTTATAGCACTTTGAATTTTTCTTATGGCTGACATTTTGAAACGATCTGATTTTTGTCACGTGATAACACGCGTATTTATGAATCGATTTGGATGTAACTTATTGTGTACATAGTAAGTAATGAGGCCTGGACCGAGTTCGTTAACCAGTTCCATCCGCCATCTTGTTTCAAAATGGCAGCCATTTGAATTTTTTTTTTATTTTAAATTTAAAATTGGGTACAAAAAAGTGGGAAATTGAAAAAGATTTTTCTTTTATGCATTTAACCTTGATACAAAGATTCCAGAGCATTTTTTTTCGTCTATATCTTTAAAAATGGCTAAGTTATGGCACTTTTAATTTCTAGTGTTTCTCCCATTTTGAAATGATCTGATTTTCCTCACGTGATAAAACGCGTATTTATAAACCGATTTGGATGAAACTTGTTGCGTACATAGTACATACCGATTTCTGGACAGAGTTCGTTGGCTAGTTCCATCCGCCATTTTGAAAAAAAAATGGCGGCCATTTAATTTTTTTTTTTAATTTTTAAATTTTAAAATTAGGTGCAAAAAAGTAAGAAATTGGAAACATTTTTTTATGTGTGTGTTTGGCCTTGATACAAAGATTCCAAAGCATTTTTTGTTTCGTCTGTATCTTAAAAAATGTCTGAGTTATAGTACTTTTAGGTAGCTTTCATTACAAAAAGTAAAAAGCTACCTGTTGAAGCCGTTCGGAGGAATGCACTTCCTGAAAATTTTGGCATATTTTCACCGATCATGACCCCTAGACTCCAAAACCACCCTCTGTTCAAATGTTGACATGTGTATATATATATATATATATATATATATATATTTATAAACATATCTATCTATATATATATCTGATTTTTGTCATGCTGTAACTAACGTATTTATGAACCGATTTGAATGAAACTTGGTATGTACATAGTACATACAAATATCACGACCGAGTTCGTTAACCAGCATCATTTGCCGTCTTGTTTCAAAATAGCGGCCATTTAATTAAAAAAAATTAATTTAAAATTAAATGCGAAAAAATTAAAAGTTGAAAAAGATTTTTCTTTTATGTGTTAGAACTTAAAACAAAGATTCCAGAACACTTTTTATTTTGTCTATATCTTAAAAAAATGATTGAGTTATAGCACTTTGAATTTTTCTTATGGCTGACATTTTGAAACGATCTGATTTTTGTCACGTGATAACACGCGTATTTATGAATCGATTTGGATGTAACTTATTGTGTACATAGTAAGTAATGAGGCCTGGACCGAGTTCGTTAACCAGTTCCATCCGCCATCTTGTTTCAAAATGGCAGCCATTTGAAATTTTTTTTTAATTTTACATTTAAAATTAGGTACAAAAAAGTGGAAAATTGAAAAAGATTTTTCTTTTATGCATTTGACCTTGATACAAAGATTCCAGAGCATTTTTTATTTCGTCTATATCTTTAAAAATAGCTAAGTTATAGCACTTTTAATTTCTAGTGTTTCTCCCATTTTGAAATGATCTGATTTTCCTCACGTGATAAAACGCGTATTTATAAACCGATTTGGATGAAACTTGTTGCGTACATAGTACATACCGATTTCTGGACCGAGTTCGTTGGCCAGTTCCATCCGCCATTTAAAAAAAAAATGGCGGGCATTTAATTTTTTTTTTAATTTTTAAATTTTAAAATTAGATGCAAAAAAAGTAAGAAATTGGAAACATTTTTCTTTTGTGTGTTTGGCCTTGATACAAAGATTCCGGAGCATTTTTTGTTTTATTTATATCTTGAAAAATGGCTGAATTATCGTATTTTCAATTTCCAGTGTGGTTGACATTTTGAAATGGTCTGAAATGGCATACATTTCATGATATCGTGGAATTTGGCGACTCTTTAAATCGCTGAAAATAAAACCAGGTTGAGTAAAAGATGACTAATTTCTGAAAATTCCTATTAATATTCATTATTGACGAAAACTAGTATTCAATCTTATAAAATCGGGTTCCACTAATTTGATCTTCGTATGTTTTGATAATGTAACTTGATTTAAAATAAATAAATATGCATATGAAAGCTACCTCTTCCTCCCGGCATTGCCGGAAGGACTTTTTAAGTTTGATTCGATTTTCAAGAAATTTGAAGTACCCCGACAAATTCTGCAGCTACTCTTTACATTAAATTACTAACAATTCCGTTGTGTAGTTTTTGCGCTGTTCTATGCGGACACAGACGGGTGGACCAATAGACGACTATAGTGCTATACATACTTTTTATAGCGACGAAAGCACCTAGAAATTGAAATATATTTCGATTTAAAAAGTTAAAGAAAAAAATACAGTTTTAAAAACGTGAAAGTAATGCTTGCTGTTATTTATTACTTCTGTTTTTATCAACCAGTGTTCCAATTTGAAATAAATATTCTAGCTCCTTGTTTTCTAAAATCAAAACATGAAAAAAAAAAAAAAAAAAACATCAATTACATACGTCACTGATTTTTCATTAAGATGTATAAAGATATTGGGAGTTTCATCATCTGATCCAAGTCAATTACCGAATGAGTTACTTTTTCTAACTTTTTATCTCATTTTGATTGATTTCTTCACCACTTAATTTATCAGATTTTTTTTTTTTTTTTTTTTTTTTTTTTTTTTTTTTTACACTACTATCTATTTTTACAAAAAGACAGTATTAAATCCGTGAAAATTTCCAACTTCCCGTTTTCAACAGATTTATACGTATTAGGGGTCAGGGATTCCAACATGCATGTTTTTTCAAAATGTCTGCCTGTGAGTCTCTGACTCTGTAATGCTTTATCTCAAGAACTAATGCAAGAAATTTAATAAAAAATATATTATGATAGTTCCTCATATAAATTGGTGCTGATTTGTTTTTGGCGAAAATCGCTCCCCTGGTGGCGCTGCTATATGCAGCATTGTTCCCGATTTTTGCAATATGTCTATCTCAAGAACTTAAGCACGGATTTTCATCAAGCTTCGTATTCAGTTAGTCATTGAAATGAATTGGCTTTTGCTATACTTTCTTGTAAACTGCTCAGTAGATGGCGCTTCTATGCAACACTTCTTATGATTTCCGCAATAGCTCAATCTACAGAACTAATGCAACGAATTTTCATCAAACGTCAGATATAATAAGTCCTTGACAGAAATTGACGTTTTTTATTTTTTGATGCAAATCGATCAACAAATGGCGCTACTATGCTACATATTTTGCGATTTCCGCAATAACGTTATCTCTAGAATTAATGCACGGATTTTCATAAGACTACAGATTCACTTAGTCCTTAATATGACTTGGAGTTGCTTACATTTAGGTGTAAATCCCCCAACAGGTGGCGCCGCTATACTGCATTTTGTACGATATCCGCATTAGCTCTATCTGAAGGACTAATGCACTTATTTTCATCAAACTTTAGATTCAGTTAGATGTTGACATAAGTTATTGAAAATTAGGTTTCGGTGTAAGTCACCCATCAAATGCACCGCTGTGCTGCATTTTGCCTGATTTACCTAATTTTAGCTATAGTCATATGTCAAGAACTAATGAACAGAATTTTATATCATGAATCCCCTTGATGGGCATAGATTACCATTTAATTTTGGCTCAGTGATTGCGAAATTTGAAGTATTAATGTGCATGAGATAGAAGAAAGTTTTAGGATTGCCATTTCCGACTAGTTTATTATTATCATCGTATTCTGTGATACTATACTGTTTATTTTCTACTAATATCTTTTTTTTTTAATGATCATAGTAATGAAATAACAATAAAAATAACGAGTTATTCTGCCAAAATAAGCCAATTCACTTTAATACTGTTACTAGCTGCACCCGTCAAAACTCGACGGAAAAGAATATATATTAGGTATGATATATATCAATCTTATATAGACAGTAAAATACTGAGCGAAATAAACAATTGCTACCTCTTCAAATAGGGATAAGATAGCTTTTCATGATGAAGATATACAAACTTCAGAAAATAACAAAAAATAAGGAAAACAACTCATAAATTACTATGTTGGACTTAACTTCAGCTACAATTCTTTTTTTAATGCGGTTTCTAAACCTTAAATATTATTTAAATGCCAAATTATTTAGGAAGTTAATATTATACCCCAGAGGACGAATTCAAAAATATCTGCTTAGTTTATTTTTTCTTCGTTTAAATATCGCTTGATAACTGTACAATAATTATAATATCAATGAAACATTTTAATTATAATAGAAACAGGGACTTACTAAACTGCTTAACCAACCCACGACACATTTACAACACTTGCAATAAATTTAATTTATTTATTGGTTTGTATCCTCCATGAACTTGTAAAAATTACTTTTATTGTTATGGCAACAACAAAAAGAAAAAAAAAACGATATCTCTGTTATTGAAAAGAATAAAATTTTTGTGTTTATTGCTGAAATGCAGATTTTTTTTTTTTTAAACAATAACTTAATACAATGAAATTATTTTAATTATTTTTTGATATTATGTAAGATAGAAATATAGTAATACCGGCATATCGCAGGTTTTATTCTTTTTTTTCTAATATGACATCATTTACACCTTCAAAAATACTCATCTTTTCTTAAATAAAAGCGTGATTTATGCAGTTATTTAAGAATTCTTTAGTTTTTCATAAAATATTCATTATAATTAAATAGAAATGACGCAATTTATAGAAATATTTTCATTTGAGCACACCATGGACATTCACATTAATAGAAGTTCATTTTATTTAGATGCAGGAATTAAAGTCAGTGAATATGACATCATCACTAACACAGCTATAACAATGTATATTATATTCATGGAACAAATTTATCTGGTTTCTGTATGACGACATTTTCTCCATAGACAAAATTTCGCTTTAGATAGTATATTTTATTAAAGTTTATCTTCTGTTATTTTACTTACATAATACTTAATAATATTACTCAGTAAATAATTTGTGTATTGCAGGGAATAACTATGAGCAATCATTTTATTATGATTAAATTTAACAAAAACCTTTATTTATTTTATTTTATTTTTATTTATTTTTCTTTAAATGCGATTATACATTCACCGATGAGATGAATCTCCTGATTGGTGGAAAATTCTGAAACAAAATAAATTTTGAGAAAAGCTTGACCTGTTGCCACTGTTTTGAAGAAATGTCACGAAAAAGCTTTTAAAATTAAAAATAAAATATAAAAATTGAAATAAATTAAAAATTAGCCAGAATGGGCACATCTACACATAAACAGCTTTCATTAAAAAAAATAATTATTAAAATCGGGACAGTAGAAAGCTCAGGGCTGATGTCCAAAAAAACAGCCAGGTGTTTTAAATATATAGATTTTGAAATAAAAAAAAATATTTCAAATTAATCGATGTTATTAAAATTTGTCAAAATTAACAAATTAATTTTAACATGAAGTATAATGCAAAATTTTGGGGACTTAATGATTAGTTCGACGTACAGTGAGTTCATCATAAGAATAAATACAATTTTCATTTATTTTTCAAAATATTAAACATTTTTATTATTTAATTGGCATTATAGGCTTTGAATATGTACAAATAAATAAATGAAAAAAATAATTTTAGTAACATTTAACTCTCTCTATCAAATATTTTTTTTATTTAGTAGTATATTATTGAACATAGAAACCCTTTTACGAATCCTTATTAAGTTGCTGTTGTTCTTAATATATTGATAATGTCCTATTCTCTTTTCCAAAGTATTCTTTGAATGAAGATATTGGTCAGGTGTTATCACTTTTTCATTCTCTTTTAATTCCAATATATTTACATTCATAATTTGTAAAATAAATGAAAAAAAGTAAGAATCACTATACATTGTTTTACCTTAAGAAATTATATTATGTTTGCTTTGTATATTATGATTATTTTATACAAAAGAGTAAATAATGAAATACTTAAAGTAAGTTATTATAACATTATTCAAATAAAAATAGATCTAATTAAAGATAAAATTTAAATAAAACTTTTTTACGCCTCATAAAACGTAACCAAAAATTAAAATATTAAACTAATACACAATTTTTAAAGATTCTTTAATTTTATCACTAGCAACGTAATTTAAAAAACAATGCAAATTATAATGGTCTTACAAATTGCTATTTTTACACATCATTATAAACGTTAGAGAACATATAACTTTAATCAACATTTAAAAAAAATAGCTTAAGCATAAAAAATACTTTAATCCCATTTTTTAAAAAAAATCTTAAGATAAGGTGTAACCTTATTTTGGTGAAAATGAGACTGAAAGTTTTATTATTTTGTAGAGCACTTTTATTATCGTTAAATTCTAAACAAGCTTAAATAAACAAACAGAAAAAAAGAAATAATAATCTCCAAGAAAAATTTAAAACTAGAATGCAGTGCTCAAGGGAGCGAAAATAAAAAGTTTATGTAATAAACTTTTTCTATCAGAAACAGCGCTTCTGATAACGACAGAAGGATGCTTAAGAACGGGTATGAAAAGTTGATGTCCGTCATCGCACGCTCTTATGTGAAGCATCTTCTCTGTGAAATAAGGTGCAGCAGACACTTCACAGCCGCCCTTTTATAAACAAACTCCTCTCGAGATCGATAAATCCCGAAAGCCAATCTTTATCGATTTTCAATCAATTCATAAAAATCGGAACAAAGAACGGGATACAAATAAAAATAGCAAATAAAGCCTTTGTGCAAAAATGTTTAAAGATAGAAAGCCAACGATTATAAATGCACAAATAATGCACGAAAAGGTGGCAAACAGCTGTTTCGAATCTGCTGTCGAAATTCTTCATCACTGCAAAGCTCAGCGAGCTAGAAAAAGCAAAATTGAGCCACAGTTTTGCTTTTTCTAGCTCATTTTTGCTTTAGCTCAGTTACTAAGCTCAGTTTTGCTTTTTCTAGCTCGCTGAGTTTTGCACTGACGAAGAATCTCGATAGTATATTCGAAACAGCTGTTTGCCACCTTTTCATACATTATTTGTGCATTTATAATCGTTGGCTTTCTATCTTGAAAGAATGAGATTACCCAGTAGTAGAGGTCTGCACGAAGAGGCCCGGCCCGTGGGCCGGGTTCGGGCCGATTGTCATTCACGGCATTCGGGTCGGGCCGGGCTCAGGCCTTGCTTCTGAATACTCGGGCCGGGCCGGACGGGCCTAGTCACTAATCTTTTCGGGCCGGGCCGGGCCGGGCCGGGCTCGGACCTTAATTTTTTTTCCTGGGGTATCGGGCCGGGCCGAGTCTAACTTATTTTTTCCGTACGAAGCCGAGACAAATTTTGTTCTTCCTAGTCTTCACGGACCTAAAAAATCAGTTCCTGTTGAATCTTCCCGTATGGAAATCCTTTTCTCGACGTGGAAAAGTCTGTTCATACATCAGTAAAGTTTGGCTTGATCCAAAATTTTTTGCAAAATAGACACATACTTTTAAGTCGTCATTATTCTACAGTCAAAGATTAGAATTTATTCTTTTTAAAGAATCGTAGATCACTAGGCGTCTTAAAATAAAATTAAACACATTAAAAAAAAAAAAAAAAACATGACGGAATTTTTGTTTAAACTGTTCATTCATGCAAAATGAATACAACAATACACGAAAAAAAATATATATATATATATTAAACATTTACAGCTGCTAAGAAGGAAACGTATTTTTTTTTTCAGTGTCTTAGAAGATTTTACTTTTACCATATACCATTTTTAGGTAGATTTCGTAAGAAATACTACCTATTGCAATCGCACCAGTTTATATATCTATCTATCTATTTATATATATATATATATATCACTTTTTTATGGACACGATAACTTCTATAATTCTTCACCAATCTCCACCAAACTGGTACATAAAATCAAAGGGGATAAAATCTTGGCTAAGTTCGTTAATGGGCAAAATCGGACCAAGGGGGTCGGAATAGGGGGCGTTTTTGTGAAAATCTGAAAAACGCCATAACTTCGTAATTAAAGTAGATATAGAATCGGTTTAAAGTTTATATTATTTCTTAAAAATGGGCCAAAAGTATATGCATGATAGATTTTTGATAAATTTAAAAGTGGGCTCAAGGGGTGAAAAAAACAGGGATTTTGAGAGAAAAAAATTCATAACTTCGTCAATTTTCAAGATATAAAGTCCAACTAAATTTTTTGTAAATGATCTTAAATTTATCTAAAACTTTTGTACTTACAAGTTTTTGATAGGACCAACTTTTACCGATGAAAGAAATTAAAAACAAAAAGAAAAAGGGCGCTGAAAAAAGAGAAAAATCCATAACTCCGTCAATTTTTAAGATATCAAATCTGATTAAATTTATTTTACATCTTCTCAAAATTATCTACAACTTTTATATTGACAAGTTTTTCATAGGACCAATTCGTATAGCAAAAAGAAATTAAACAAAAATAGAAGTTGGAGAAAAAAACCTCAAATCCAAACTGCTTATATTCTGACTCATTTTTAAATTCTTTTTTGATTCTAAACGCATCCAAACGGCAAATCCTCTTATTTAAAAACTGTATAATGTGACTTATTGGCCAGTTTTTTTGGTAAAGGCAGAATATATTTAAAAAAAGGCTGTCAAAAAATGTACTTTGAACAGAATTTCCCTAAGTGGTCGTGATTGAAAAAATTGAGGAAGTATAACAAATTGCTTTTTTTCTGAGTCATTTTTAAATCCATTTTTGTTCTCAGACGCATCCAATTTACAGGTTCTCTTATTTAGGAGCTATATAATGTGACGGATTGGCCAGGTTTTTGATAAATGTAGAATATATTTCAAAAAAGACTGCCAAAGTGGGCACTTCGCTCAAAATTTCCCACAGCGATCATGTTTGAAGAATTGAGGATATATTCAAATAACAAATTGGTTATTTTATGACTCATTTTTAAATCCAATTTTGCTCTCAAACGCATTCAGTTGACAGTTTTTTGTTATTTAGGAACTGTGTAATGAGCCGTATTGGTCAGTTTTTTGATAAAGGCTAAATATATATTTTTAAAAAGCTGTCAAAGTGGGCACTTCGCGCAAAATTTCCCAAAGCGATTATTATTAAAGAATTGATAATATATTCAAATAACAAATTGGTCATTTTATGACTCATTTTTAAATTCAAGTTTGCTCTCAAACGCATTCAATTGACAGTTTTTAATTAGGAACTGTGTAATGTACTGTTTTGGTCGATTTTTTTATAAATTCAGAATCTATTTGAAAATATGTTGTCAAAATGGGCATTTGAGCTGAATTTCGGCCCGTGCAGACCTCTACCCAGTAGCTTCCGTTTCAGATCATTTAGTTGAAATATTTATTGAGGTTTTCTTTTTTGTAAGAGATAATACACGACTTTTTCATTTCTTTTTACTGTTTTTTAGAAAAAAAAAATATATGAAAGTATGATGTAATAATAAAATAAGAATATGAAAGTAATAATTTAGAAATAATTATTTTTTCGAGTATTTTTTTTTTTTTTTAAAAAGAAAGAAAGAAAGAAAAAATATGTCACAAACTTTTCTAGATCGATAAATCCCGACACCTAATATTTATCGATTTTGATTCGATTCGAGAAGTTAGAGCAATACACGGAAATATCAGTCAGCTTTCGTTTCAGATGACAGAGTTTATTTTTTTTTTAAGAAATTATATGATTATTAAAAAAAAATCAGTTTTTAAATTTAAAAAATAAAGTTAATAATATGATATAATAATAAAACAAAAACATAAAAAATTGCAATTATTTAAAAGTAATAATTTTTCAAATACATATTTTTTAAAGTATAAAAAAGAACAATTAAACTAATGATTAACAATGTATCAACTGTTATTTCTATTGTGACTAATTAATTACTCAAAGTAAATTATTATGACATTGTGCAAATAACAACAGATCTAATTAAAAAAAAAATTAATAAAACATCTTAGAATTAAACTAGTAAACATTTTTAAAAGATTTATTTAATTTACCCAATAGCGACGTAGCCTTAAAAACAATGCAAATCATAATTATCTTAGATGCTGCTATTTTTCTACATTATTATAAAAATTAAGAAACTATGCAACTTTAAATAAAGACGCAGCTTAAATACCATAAAAACTACTTCAATCACATTTTTAAAACGTTTTGCTAGAGATAAGATATAAACTTATTTTGGGGTAAATTAGAGCAAAAGTTTTTACATTTTGTAGAACACTCTTATAATCGCAGTGAAAAAATATCGTAAACACTGGCGATAATTAATAAATAAAGTAAAACACTTTGTAAAATCACCATAAAATGAAAAATAAAGTAGGACGCGTTTCGAGCTACAGCAATAACAGATTTCACACGTGTCTGCAAGGGCTCAGATTCGAGATAAAGTGCAAATTTATTTTTCATTTTATGGTGATTTTACAAAGTGTTTTAGTTTATTTACTCTTATTATCATTAAACTCTAAGCCAACTGAAACAAGATATATAAAAAAAAACTCCAAGAAAAATATAACATTAAAATGCAGTGCTCAAGGGAGAGAAAAAAAAAAAAGTTTGTATAAACTTTTTATATCAGAAGCAGCGCTTCAGATAACAACACAAGAATGTTTAAGAACGGGTATGAAAAATTGATGTCCATCAACGCATGCTTTTATGTGAAGCATCTCCCGTCGCTCAGTGAAATAAGATGCAACAGACAGCCGTCCTTTTATAAACAAAAACCTCTCAAGATCGATAAATCCTGAAAGCCAATCCTTATCGATTTTCATTCAATTCGTGAGGTTGGAACAAAGCACGGGATTATCCAGTAGCTTCCATTTCAGATCATTTAGTTGAAATATTTATTTAAGTTTTCTTTTCTATAAGAGATTTTACATGACAGCTTATTTATTTATTTTTACTCGTTTCTAGAAGAGTATTATATGAAAGTCATCCTATATGTATGATGTAATAATAATATATAAACATGAAAGTAATAATTTAGAAATAATTACTTTTTCGAGTATTTTTTAAGAAAAATATGCAACAAAACTTTTCTAGATCGATAAATCCCGACATCCAATACTTATCGATTTTGATTCGATTCGAGAAGCCTAACCAATAAACAGGAAGATGCAGTAGCTTTAGTTTCAAATAATAGAGTTGACTGTTTTTTTTTTTTTTTTTTTTGTCTCTTTTTTTTAAAAAAAAAAGCTTATAGGGATTATTAAAAATAAGAAAAGTGAATTTTTAAATTTAAGAGTGTAATAAATTGTGTTTAAATTAACCAATTTAAAAAATTGATGTCCATCATCGCATGTTCTTATGTGAAGCGTCTCTTGTCGCTCTATGAAATAAGGTGGAACTTCGCCGCCGCCTTTCATAAACAAAGCCTTTTCCAAATCGATAAATCAAGAAGGCTAATCCTTATCGATTTTCATTCCATTCATGAACTGAAACAAAGCACGAGATTATCCTGTAGATTCCATTTAGAATTTTAGATCATTCAATTGACATACCTATTTAGGATTTTTATTTTGTAATCGTTTTGTTTGACAATTGTTTAATTTAAAAAGAAATCAATTTCTAGAAGAAAATATATGAAAGTGATAATATGATGCAATAATAAAATAAAAATATGAAAGTAGTAATATAAAAAAAAAAAATTCCGATTATTTTTTAAATAAATATGTAGATCTAATAACTAATGTCTAAAAATATACCTGTTGTTATACTTGTGTTGTTATTTTATATCAATTTCATACAGAAGAGTGGATAATTTAATTACTTAAAGTAAGTTATAATGACATTATGCAAATGACACATTTAATTAAACATACAGCTTAAATAAAATGTTTTTATGCGTGATAAAACTTAGCGAAGAATTAAGTATTAAAATAAACAAATTTTTAAAAATGTCTACTTTTTAAGGAGCAACACATATTTAAAAACAATGGAAATTACAATCACTTTAGATGCTGCTATTTTTTCTCTCGAGTTAAAAATTAAGAGAATATATAACTTTAATCTACACGCATACACACAAAAAAAAAAAGAAGAAAAAGGATAACCCTAAGTTTTATTAAAGATAATGCGTCGACTTACTTTGTGGAAAATAAGACTAAACGTTTTTAATTTTGTAGATCACTTTTATTATCATTAAATTCTAAAAACAATTAAGTTAAGAAGAAAAATTCTAAGCAAAATTTAAAATCAGAAGGCAGCGTTCAAAGGAGAAAAAGAAAGTTTATAGACATTTTATATCAGAAGCAGCACTTCTGATAACAACACGAGGATGCTTAAGAATGGGTATGAAAAATTGATGTCCATCATCACACGCTCTTATGTGAAACATTTCCCGCCTGCTCGGTGAAATAAGTTGAAGTTTCACCACCGTTAATATTGCCTTTTCTTAACAAAAAACACTCTAGATCGATAAATTAGAAAACTCAAATTGTGTCGTTAAATAAAGCAAATGTATCGTTAAATTGAATGATTAAATAAAGCAAAAATTGCAATTGTTAATTTCTTATTCGAATTCGGAATTTCTGAATAAACAAAAAGAAAAAAAAATCTAAACTGTCAAGCATGTTAGAAATAGCGATATCCAGATTCACAGATATCTTGAAATGTTAGCAATAAGACTTTTTACTGTAGATATGACTCGATATCGTCTTCTATCTAGAATATTCATCTTCTATAATTAATAAAGGGAGAAGTTTGTGAGTGTCTAGACGATGTTCTGAAGAGACTGCTGCATGTAAATTGACCACTCGCCCAGGGCGGTGTTTGCAATGTTTCCCACAAGCATTGTGGTATTTGATTGGCTTTTGATGAACGCTTGTGGGAAAAATCGAGAAGCTGATTAGCTATAATCCATCGTGACGTTCTTTGACGTCTTAAATGCTTGTGGTCCATTGCAGAGCCACAAAATTTCGGGGAAGGTACCTCCATAAATGAAGTTTTGCTCCTCAAAGCCCGGTTTTGGATTTTTTAATTAGAATTTTTTATTTAATTTTTATGCGATAATTAGCGATTTTTTAAAATGTATCGAGGCTATTTTTATATTAGTGATAAGAATATAGTTTCATTCTTTTAATCCAATATAGTAAACTTTGACCTCTATTCAATAAAGTTTAGTCGGAATTCGTACAGTATTTTTTTAATTTTTTGTGAATTTTTTTAATGCGATTTTTCGTGTTTTTTTTAGCATTTTGCGGCTATTTTTCGACATTGATAAAAGGAATTTTTTTCAAACTTTTAGTCTAATGCACAGAATTTTGTCTGGTACGATTTTCGAATTTCAATAATTTTTAATGCGATTTTTCTAGACTTTTTGTGTTTTCGATTTGAACCGTTGTGAACGTAACCGGTAGTATTTTTTTTTACGAAATCAACCTAAAATGCCAACAAATTAATTACCACTAATTTTGAATAGTAATTTAATCAAATGTCTTAAATTCTTGCTTAAGACCGCAATTTCTCGTGTAATGTATTTACTGATAGGTTGTTTAGCGAAGTTTAGTCCCGATAAACAGTTTTGTTATGAATAGAGAGCGCTCCCTGATGGTAGAATGTGGAACTAACAAAACGCGATTTTGTCAAAATTTAGAAATCTTACAAGGCGATCTGTCTTAAACTTTAAGGTAGTTTATAACACATGATAAAACATTATGAAAAGAAATGGCGTGTCACATTTCGGGGGGCTGTGAAGGAGGGACGCGAACAAAACTAAGAAAATAACAAGATGGTCTGTTTAAAACTTTAAGATAGTTCATAACACATAAAACAAATTTAAAAAATAAAAGAGCTTCAAAAATTAGGAAGGAGGGAGAAGCACTTTTTTACGAAGTGGAATCTAAATATTAAAAATATAGAAAATAAGCGGTCGCGAAGCGATCCAAATTGGAAACGCAAAGTAATTATGCCTGTAGGTGACTGTAGTAAATAACTATTGCTTCCCCATACGTATCCGTATCGCGAAGCGATGGCGCAGAGAATTATTGAGCGTAGCAAGCGGGAGAGCGGCGCCCCCCTAATCTACTAAAAAGATAGTTAAATACAGTACTTTAGTGGTTTTATATCTATTTATTCGCCAATACCTACCTTGAACTCGATAATGTTAGGTTATACGAATTTGACAACAATTATGGGTCAATGGATTTGTTGCTAAGAAAATGTTTTTATTCTAATTTGATCTTTGTTAGCTACATTTTGTTTCATTTAAGATTATTTTAGAGAAACCAACCAATAAAGCTGGCGAAAACTGTTATCATGGAACTATATTACTTCGGTGCAGTAGAGAAAAGGAGGCAGGCGGGGTGGGCAGCGATGCCGCGAAATAAAAGGAATTTCACTTTAAAAAATAAAAAAAACATGTGAAGTTAAATAAAGCAAAAAAAAATTTTTTTTTGTCATTTTTTATTTCAATTTGACATTTCTGAATAAACAAAAAGAAAAAAAAATAAACTGACAAATTGGTTGGAAGTAGCTATATGCAGACGCCTTATAAGATACACAGATGTATCAAAATGTGAACAATAAAGCCTCCTATTATAGGTAGGATTTTATAAAAAAAAAATAACTGCAGGAAAAAAACATAAATTATACAATTTTTAATTAATTTTTCCAATTAATTTTCAGCGGTGAAATTACGCATGAAATTATTGAATATTAAATACTTTTTTAGTATTCGATTAATATTAAATATTAAATATGAATTTAATATTCAAATTATAGTAGATTTAGAATTACCTTTTTGTGAGAGAGGCCTCGTAAATAGTGACGCCAAACGCTTTGCACACCACTAAAATCTTGGAGTTTATTTCGCCATTTTGTAATCACGTTCAATCACTAGATAAGGCGAAGAAAATTAGTTTAAAATACTGGTGTCCAAAGCATTTGGCGCACTCATTTACGAAGGACACTAGTAGTCAGCGAGAATCGCTTTTCGATTGCAAAGAGTTAATGTCACCTAAACTGAAAAAAGACTCTAATGGTTTTAAAGAAATATTTTTAATAACTGATTTTTACTTAAAAAAATCTTCTATTAACAAGAAAGTCTTCAGGACAGCATTGTTTTACAATACGTATTTTTTAAGCTAATGAATTATCGAAAATTATGATTTTTAAGCCCTTTTTTTACACTTTGACGACTTATAAAGCTCGTATGACTCTTTAAAGATATTTTACGTAATGTGAAGTGCAGGAGTTAAACTTTTAAACAAAAAAAAAAAAAAAAAATCTTTTGTTATTATTAAATTGTAAAAAATCCTCCAGTGAATTTTTAAAATAGAGACTATAATTTAGCAAGTTGGGAAAGAAAAGTTTATAAACAATTTATCTCCGAAGTAGCACCTTTGATAACGGCATAAGGGTGCTTAAAATATTTTCATGAAAAATTGATGCCCATCGTCGCAACTTTCTTATGCGAAGCTTCTCGTTTTTCCTCTGTTAGATAAAGTGCAGCAGACACTTCGCCGACCCCTTTTATAAACAAAACATTTTTCACGATCGATAAATCCCAAATCAAATACTTATTGATTTTCATTTGATTCGTGGAGGCGGGAAAAGGTTTTCAGTTCCATCAATGCTAAGAAGCTTGAATTATCATATTGATAATCGGTGGTTCAGTGTCAGGTTGCTTTTTGGAAATTCTTAAGTTTATAAATAGAGCAAAACTTGATTTACGATTTTCGAGGGAGCTTTACAATCTGTATTAGTTCGTCTGAAATTACCACTTTTTTTCCTAAAGAAAACTTTTTTTTACATTAGTAAAGTACTTGACCCGTCCAGTGTTTCCTGGGCTAACATTATAATATTCTTAATAAAGTGAACCAAAATTTGCATGATTTTATATCTTTAATTTTGTCTAAAATACATACCCGCTCACTGTGTGAGAATGGAGTAGAAGCTATTAAATGTTGAGATTTTTTTGTGTAATTTTTTTTGGTAATTTTTGGAAAATTGTATGGGTTGTAATTAACAAATTAAAATTTTAAACACCTTCGACTGGTATAGAGAGGATAGGGGAGTTCAATAATGTACAGGTCAAAAGCCTTAAAACAATGTGTCAAATGAAAAAATGTCAACCATTCACGAGAGGGGAAATGCCTCCTTTTAGTCTAGAGACCAAAAATAGGCCCCACCAGTCTATGGTCCATGAAGAGTTTTATCTTCGGTTAAATCTCGTTGTAGTTTAATAAGGAACTGAATTAGAAACTACACACACCCCCCTTCGTCAGGCATGTTTGGGTGAAGGGGAGAGACAATCATAATTTGAAAGAGTGATCAGAAGGCTTTCGATGATATATAACATGAGAATTTCTGAAAAAGTTTGAAAAGAAGGTGGACCCACTCCCCTGGAGCCAATGTCGCACCTCCAAAATCCACTCATCGATTTCTTTGAAACTTTTGTAATAAAAATATATTTATCAAAGGTCTCTGTCAGAAAACAACATGTTAAGGATGCTTATTGTAGAAAAATTTTAAGGCCTCAAAGGTTCAATTCTGAATTAAAAACAATGTCATTTGTTTAAAACGTAATAATATAACGATGTAGAATTTCTAGATTCTAAAGAAGAAGGAAAAAAAAACAATTTTGAGATTTTCTCCAATAAATCAATATTTTTCTTAATGCAATTTTTATTCTTAATATAGAAACATGTAGTGCATTAATTATAAAGACTATATGTCTCGGGTCACACGTAAAAGGTTGCCAATTCACATGCGGCCTGCGGGCAGAAGGTTGAATAAGGCTGAATTTTATATTTGTCAGTATAATTCAATATTTGTGCGTACTTGTATTAAACTGTGTGTAATTTAATATTTGTGTGTTTTTGAATTATATTGTGTATAATTCAAATACGTGCACCCAAACGATTTATTACTAATAGACATAGAGGCAGCAGTGCCCTTAGTATTCTGAATATTTACAAAAGTTTGCCATCGCGGTTTTTAGCACAGAAAGGTGTGAAAACATGGAGGACCGAAAACCAGAAAGCACAATGGTAAATCTAAACCCAAGCCAACCATTAAAATCAGGCTTTTAAGTGTTTTCCACAAAGATATGAATTGGCAGACCGGTTGCGTTTTAATATGCGAATCGAGATTTAATCAATCCTAGATTATCATCCGTGAACTGGATGAGATGATTGTCTGTGCTGCAGCCTCCCTATCCATAATACATTTCCAAGAAGGGTGGAACATCCAGCGTATACCTTCTGCTTCGAACGTATACTCTTTGTTTTTTCTACGACTACACCGCTGGTGGTACTTATTTTATTATCAGAAAATTGTTAAGGTGGCAAGAGACCTATAAACGCCTTTATATTGTTTTTTTAATTGCACTTTAAATAGTGTTAAAGAGCACACTATATGAATTTCAGTATGTATTTTTTACAGAAGAAATTACCTTAAAATGTTTTTTTTTTTTTTGGGGGGGGGGGTGAAAGTAAGGACTTTTCCTGTATATTTGAAGTGTTATAAAGAACTTTTCAAAATGTTCCATGTGCATTCCATATCAATTAATATTCCCCATATTTTTATGTCAGTAATTTACATATACAAATAAAACTGTGCGTCGAATCTTATATATTTGAATATAAAAGTAAGAGAAAAAAATCTAAATTTCATGAAAATTTTAAGCCCCACCAGTGGCCGAGAGGTTCTGACCTCAAACTGGTAGACGGTAGGTGCTGGGTTCGAACCCAGTCGCGACCGTAGGCCTAACCGTTCGGAGTTTTCCGTGGTTTTCTTCTAACCTTGCGTAAATACGGGTTAGGTTCCCTTAGAAAGACCCCCCAAGGAGGGCAACCCACCCTTAGGGCCTATATCCCATAGCGTAGATAATTGGCCGACATACATACAAACAAACAAACAAACAAACATGAAAATTTTAATATTTTTACATTACATTTTTGTACTTAACTATTCTTAAATTTTCCAATCATATATAGTTTTAACAAGTATGAAAAATCATGCGTTAAGCATAGATTATGAAGCACTTTCCAACACTTAATGAAATCTTTAACAAAACTTTGTTATTTTGGGAAATAATAGTATATAGCCAAGTATACCCAAATATGTATTCCAGTACATTAGAACAGCCCTGTATTTCATATGTCAGTTCATATAATGGGAAAATTTAGCTTAGCAAGAAAATACCCAGTAGCTTGAGATTTCTTTTTCAACAATTCATACTATTAGATGGAAACATACTTGAATACTTTTGTTCAGCCCTGTAGTTTCCATTGTACCTTTATTACACGTCAGCATTAGGCTGAAATTTATTGTAAACTAAAACACTTTTAAAACAACTGAAATCACATTCTCATAAATCATCATTCATACGCGTCCATGTACCGAATTCTTTGCGTGGTCCTGTATATCCTTTTATCTATATTCTGCAAACACTTGTCAGTAAATTGAATGAAGCTCAGCGTAAAAATGCATAGCTTATTTAAGAACCACGTTGAAATAATTTACGCTCATATTCAGTAACGTTGGTGAGCTCTTTATGGGTAGCCCTGTATATCAACTATAACATTTATACACACCATATAATGTGCATATATTTAGCGAAATATAAACGCGCATATCATAATTAAAATGCATTTCATCCCTCCATCAGCCATCATCGGACACATATACGGTACTTCGGAAAAAATATACTATTTGAAATCTTTTGTATAGCCCTGTAAATGCTATGTACTTCATATTATGCAAGACAGTAGCGTATAATTTATATTAAGCTTCAGAGACATATATCAATTTTATTATACATGAAAAAGCTTAATATATTTAAAATATGTAATGGGAAACTTTTGATTCGCCCTGTAGATAAACTAACCATGGTAGAAACTTCATTTTCGATCGGACTTGCGCTAGGGTAAACGTCAATAACGTCCTAAAATTTCATGGCAATCCGAGTATATTAACGATTTTTCCCCATATGCCGTAATGTAATGGGAAACTTTTGATTCGCCCTGTAGATAAACTAATCATGGTAGAAACTTCATTTTCGATAGGACTTGTGCTAGGGTAAACATCAATAACGTCCTAAAATTTCATGGCAATCGGAGCATATTAACGATTTTTCCCCATAGGCCGTAATGGAATGGGAAACTTTTGATTCTCTCTGTAGATAAACTAATCATGGTAGATACTTCATTTTCAATAGGGTTCGTGCTAGGGTAAACATCAATAACGCATAAAAATTTCATAGCAATCCGAGTATATTTACGGGAGTTAGAGCGCGGACAGACGGACAGACGGCCATCCGGCCAGACGGACAGACGGCCAGACAAACCGAATGCATAAGCACTTTTCAACTTTGTTGGAAAGTGCTAAAAACTATCCTCAACTTTATCTGTGTATGTAAACTGAACTGGTATTAAAAATGTTGGTGATTTTAATTGACATGGAATGCGCAGAAGGCATTTTGAAAAGTGCATCACAACGCTTTAAACATACAGAAAAATTCCTTATTTTTTTCATTTTTCTATATAATTTCTTGTGCGATAAATGCATGCCATAATTCATATAGTATACCCATGAATAATATTTAAATAAAATTTTAAATACATTTTAAAAAATGTGTTTGACGGTACTTGTCACCTTAAGTAAAATTCATTTGTAAAGAACTTTAAATTTCTATCACTGAAAAGTTTATCCTTTACGCTTCGGCGTAAAAAAAAGTAATCGGCGCAACGCTACTTTTTCTGAACTGCTTGCACTAATATACTGTGACGCAAATCGTAACTTTTTTTTTTCTAATTGGACGATAAAGGAGATTCTGTATTTTTCTGACGCCGGAAAGGAAATGCTTTTCCTGTCTTTTTTTTACTGCTACCTCTTTTTTAGTTCTCTGTGAAAATTTTCTCATTTATTATCTTTTACGCTTAGTTTTCAACATTTTTCAAAAACTTAACACAAAAGTGTTTATAGTCCAAGAGCCAACAGCACAAAAACCTAGGGTATCGAGTACAAGAAAAAAAAATCCTTATTTTTATGGAAGAGTAGTATGTAATAGGGGAAATCTAATGATACTTGTTTGCAGGAAGGAAATGGTTAATAAGCCAAAAATGAAT
The DNA here is from genome assembly GCA_964019185.1 of Maratus speculifer. Taxonomy (NCBI): domain Eukaryota; kingdom Metazoa; phylum Arthropoda; class Arachnida; order Araneae; family Salticidae; genus Maratus; species Maratus speculifer. The sequence goes on along the minus strand of OZ025297.1, from coordinate 98,042,879 downwards.
ACCACTAGTGGTTTACTCGTAGATTTAGCATTGTGTTTGCCATGCAATCAAAGGTATGAAACGATTGTACGGTAAACACAGCTACGAATAAACCACAAATGGTATTAATTTTTGGCTTATGCACCACTTCGCTTCCGGCAGACATGGATCATTAGATTCCCCTATTTACTGTACTCTTCCATAAAATAAAGGTTTTTTTTTCCTTGAGGTCAAAACCTTAGGTTTCTGTGGCGTCGGCTCTTGAACTATTATGATTTCAGATCATTGATATGTCCGCGCTCTCAATTTTGTATATATTGCATTGTGACGAAATTGACTATGCATTTCGAAATCATAGAGCATAAAATACACATTATGCAAATACAGTGGCTCACAAAAGTGTTCGTACACTTAGGAATTTCAATGAAATAGGGCTCTATCTATTAATTAAAATTAATATTTTAGAATGGGTATTTAAGAGTAAGATCTATGACTCATTATTAACAAAACTACATACAATATTTTAAAAACATAGCAAAACTTTATTTTGAAAAAATCACTAATCAAAAAATAACAAAAAATTTACCTCACAAAAGTCTTCGTACACTTAAAAAAAAATCGCTGTATATTTGTAAATATTGTAATACTTCGCTTAAGTTGTACTTAATAGGATATTATTTAGCACCACAAAAGTTTTTTAAACACCTGGGAATAGATTTAATTAGTGTTTTTGTAATTTCTGCATGAAAGTTGATGCCTTCATCGAACATTGCTGTTTTTACTTCACTTTTTGTTTCAATACTGTGTTTTCGTGTTCTAACTTCCAGTTATCTCCAAATGTTTTATTGGGTTTAAATTCAGCAACTGGAGGTGATGTTTTCAGAACTTGTGAACAATTATAAAGACGCCAGAGGCGAACGTTGAGAGCCATGTGCCTTGTATCATTATCCTGATAAAAAACAAAGTTGCATCTGTTATCCATATATTGGCCTGCTAATTTTAAATTGCCTTTTAAAATATTGGAAAAAAGATCGTGATTTATTATGCTATCAATATATACCAAATTACCTAATCCTGATGCTGATATGTACCCTCACACAAGGACAACTCCATTGACATGTTTAACTGTTCCAACAAAGTTTTTTGAATTAAATTCTTAATTTTTTTTCTCCATACTATTATGCACTCATTGGATCAAGAATAGCATACTAGATTTCATCTGTCAATAAAACATTATTTTAATACGATTCGGGTGTATTTATCATTGATTTTGCTAAAGAAAGCCTAAGCTTTCAATTTTTCGCCCTAACAAGAATTTTTCTACTGGCAGAATACCTATATAATGCAGCTTGGCTTACCACTCGTCGAACAGTTTCAGGTGAAAATGAAGTAGAAACTGTTTCATTAAATTCTGTAGCAACTTTTATAGAACTTAAACGGGAATTTTTTAAAACTTTTCTAATTGTAAGTATTTGATCCCATTGCGTTAACTTAGATTGACGACCTTTTCATACCTACTTTTCAATCCATTTTTTTCCTACAAAGCCTTTTATCGCATACTTCACCATAGAATGAAATAAATTAACTAATGTTGCAATATTTCGAATTGATTTACTGCTATTATGAAGAAAAATAACTAATTTCAAACGCTATTAGTCGTGACATTACGATTACAAACCACTTTTAATTAATAAATAGAATATTACGGACCAATTCTGCAAAATATAAAGCCCAGCGATTTTTTAAATGTCAATATAATGCAAAAATAAAAATAAAACGACAAACAATATAAAAATAAAAATAAAACGACAAACAATAATGAAATTATCCGAAAATGTTTCTGTGTACGAAGACTTTTGTGGCGTCTTCTTTCTGTGGCATCTGCCGTTTTCATTTTGAGATTTAAAGAAAAACCCCTTAATGTTAAACAAAAAGGTTGTGTGTTATTCAGAATAACTTGGAGATAATGTAAAAAATTTCTCGACTTCATATACGAATTTGATTTCAGGGAAATTTCTTTTTCGTACAAATTTTTAAAGTGTACGAACACTTTTGTGAGCCACTGTATTTCATAAAATGTATTAGTATACATTCACTGTCTGAGAAATAAAATAACTTAAAATATATTTTAATGATTTATTCCATTTTAAAATGTTCAAAACTTCCGTATAAGAACTTGATAGTAGAAATCGACTGAAAATTACGTTTTCCGGTCCGAAATCTGAGTTTCGGCGAAAATGCTGCTGAAAACTCGGCCGGACCGAAACTATATCTATTCAAATACCTCGATTTTTCGAGAACTTTCGAGCTAGATTGGCTCATATGAGACTATTCATTGCTATCAACTTCATTCATTATAAATAATGATCAGTCATGACTAACTCAAGAAGTGAATGCAAATTATAAGGCAAGCAATGCGTAGTTTGATACTGGAAAAGTGTTTCGAATACTCTTTGAGAATGTTCTGGCATAAAAGATGATCATTTACAAAAATTGTTATAAAACATAAATCGAGATACATATATATATACCTAAAATTAAAATATTTTTAAATTAAATGAAATTCGTATAGTTAGAAAATCTTTCTGTGTAATTCGTGAATTAATTACATTTTATTTCATATTAAAATAAAAAGTTTTGTGTCTAAGTTTCACAGAGCCAACTTGGGGCACACGCATAATTAATTAATAATTATGTATATTTAATAATTGTGTATAGCATTTTAATAATAAATATACATAATTAATAAATACGCATAATTAATCAGTAATTATGTTTATTTATGTATGCATTAATATTTTAAATTTTCTTGCACAGTTTCGTTTTCGTCTGAAAATTGGAAGATCACCGAAATTCTGTTTCAGCTTTAAAAGCCTGTTTCGATCTATCCTTTGATATGTGCTCGTAAAGTAATATTTCTTTTTTTAATCTATATTTAGGTAGTTTTAAATGTTACTCCGTGCGAAAGTGACTATTACCGCTGCCTTGCATGAATTTTTTTTTCACTATTCGCAAATATATATATATATATATATATATATTATCATTAATGAGAATCCATTATAAATTAATTTTATTATTGTGCTGCATGCTACCTGTTATCTGCCCACAAATCAGATCTCAAAATTTTCTTTGCTTTTATAGGATAATTCTTATCTCTCCTCATATGAGGCCCATATGAATAAAAAGGGTTAAACTACAGTATAGAGCCATTAAGAATGACTGGAGACATTTTACCGAATATTTAAAAATATACGTGTCGTATTCATCTGAAAATTCAGGATTATAAAGAATATGTTTGACCACATGTTTATCAACGTCCATTTGATAAGGAGAACAATCAGAGGGCCGACAATAAATAAAAGAAGAGTAATAATAATTGTGTTCACCCTTTACATCAAAATGCAAGAAATGATTTATTCCTGAAGAATAAAAATATGTGGATATTATACGACCTGTCCATTGATTTTTGGATAAACAGCACGCATATTCATCATATTCAAGGAATATGTAGCGATTTTTTTTTTTTTCAGAAATTTTTTTCTGGCATATTTTTAGCTTATATCATGCAGGGTTTTCAACCAAATTTAACGTCGCATTTTTCGGAAAAAAATGGCAAAATGCAGTAGAGACAATATAGAGCAATTGGAATTTTAAACATCATAATTAAATATTTTATTTTACGAAATATGAGTAGTTTTATGAAAAAAAATTACCTGCGCATGCGTGGACGATAACAGCGATCTTTTTTATATGATTTAATAATGAACCCAATGGGAAAATTTATATAAAAAAAAATTAAGGTCAAATATCGTGAAAATTCAGGAAGATATCGTTAGAAATTTGAGCTGTTTTTTAGTTGCTCTCTAAAAACAGCTTAATGATAAGGAATTTTCTACAAATTGTCATTTTTTTACTAACTTTAGTTTTATGAAAATATAGTATTTAATTGTTGCCATTCAAAAAAGGACGTGTGCCTTACGCACGGATATGTTTGTCCTTTATAATATAGATAGATAGGGTAGATATAACTCTATAAGAAATTGAATGATTCAGAAAGGAAGAAACACTATCACCTTTTTATTTTGTTTTTAGAAGATTAATAAATCTTTTAGGAGGAAAATGTCTGTATAAATGATAATCTCTTCGAGATGTTTCGTTTTTATTTAACATTAACTGTACGTTCGCTATTGTACACTAAAATGTTTAATTCGTTATTAGAGAAAGCACGTTCGAAATTATGTTTTTTATGTTTGCTATCGATTGTCTAAACGTTCTGCTTATCCACATGCAAGAAGACATCATTACTGTTGAATGCATTATGTAACAAAAAGCTGTCATTAAATACCTTTATGTAGTAAAGTATTTTATAGCATTGTGTTATATAAAGTTAGTTGATATATAATGTCATATTTAAATCATTCCTTCCCTTCATTTAAATTAGATAAGTATGCGAATAATAAATATTATATACCATATCTGTGTATCATTGCAAACGTATAAAAAGCAAAACAAAGACAAAATTGTAAAATAAAAAGAATTTTTCGACACTGATAGCGATATAATTAGGAGGAGAGAGATCTCGAGGTATGATAACACGGAATATCAGAAGGATGAGGGTTCCAAAATTGCCAAACAAACAATATCGTATTACATATATGCACACTCAGTAATTAATTAATTTCGGAAGTGATTTTTCCTCGTTGAAACAGTATTTTCATGTAACAGGTGTTACAATAATAGCAGTTATTAAGCAAAGGTTGCTTTTAGTTAAGTATGACATGCATTGTTCTATGACTGTCTGTTGGATGTTTCATTATCACACTCCAACTGCTTTATGGCACAGGATTAGGTGCTTGGAAATAAATTTTATCTGTTTAAATTTACTAATAAATAATTTAGACTAAGTTTGCAATAAACAAGAAAGCTGTGGAATTTTTAATCGCTTTATACCCATAGCTGTAACTGTGGATGTTTAGTTTTTATAACTGTAATTTCTGTCAATAATAAAAAAGAATGCATGTTAGATAACAGCATATTCACTACAAAATCTCTCAACAAGATCAAAAGAAATATGGTTTTGCTGTTTGTTCTTTATAAAAAAAATTATTAAAGAAAGCATCAAACATAAAAATATTTATTTATACAAAAAACATAAGAATTAAGTAAGTATTAATGTACTTTAGTATAGGTAATAAGTATAAAAGTTACATGAGTATTTAAAAAAGAAGAAACAAGATTAATCTATGAACAAACGGATACGTAAGTATTTAAATATCTCATTCCCCTTAATGAAAGTTCGATAAGTCCAATAAATATATGAAGAATGCAACAATGTTTTTGATTAAACAGAACTATTTTTTGTCATTGGTTTCGATAGTTTTCTAAATATTACTTTGCGTTACATACCCTTCTTGATCTGTATCGTTAAATTTCAAAAATTTTATTTATAGTTAAATTTCGAAAAAATTCTTGAAAATTTTATGGGGTAATTTTAACATCTGACTTACATTTGAAACATAAAGTAAATATGTATAAATACTTAATAAAAATGTTTTATGTGACAAATTTTTTTTTGTAAGTAATTGTAATAAAAGCAATTGAAATAAAAAAGTAATTGTAATAAAAGTAAAATAATTGTATTTTAAAATAAAGCCGAAGAAATTAAAAAAAAAATTGACTTTTTTTTTTTTTTTTTTTTTTTTTTTTTTTTTTTTAAGAAGCTTTAATGTTGGCACTCTATCGCAGAAAAGACAGAGCTATGATTGAGTTAACATGCGTTATTTCAACAAGTAAGAGATAGAGTGAAATGTTCACAGTATAGCTAAAACTTAAAAGTCATCTACGTTTTTTTTTAATAAAATAGCCTACGACCCAATTACTTCGTGGATCAACTTACCTCAGAAAACTCAAAGCCAATACAAACTAGTCGTTAGGGGCCACCGTTACACTTATCCATCATGGATATGTATATGAAAAAAAAACATGTGAAAATTATTTATACAATGCATTGCAATTCATAAACAAAATTTAAATATTGTTAATATACATAGTAATGCTACATTAAAGAACTGCTGATGTACCAATTTCGACAAATTATATAAAACGCCAAACTACTCAAGTAGTACCGAACTGCGTAAAAGAAACATCCTTATAACTCCAAAAATAATAATTCTATCAACTAACAATTAACTGCGTCGGATTAAGCGTCTCATTTTCAATTAAAATATACCTCTGAATTGAAATTTGAATGAAATACAGGGTCATGAAAAATCGAAGAATGTGGAAAACAGGATTACAAATATCTCGGCAACTAATAATTCGATCGACTTCGTTCTATATGCAAAATGTGTGTTATTTTATTGCCTTTTACGTCCATTTCTTAGAAAAAAAAATTCGAAAATATTTATATACCTTTCATCAGAACGAATTTTTTGAGAGTCCGAAAAAAATAGTTCCGGATAATCGAGGCTGCTGATATTAAATAGGCTTCGTCCCATTCTTACATACCAACTACATACAAAATTTCAAGTCTCTATCTCAATTTGTTCGGGAGATAAAGCGTTTACAGACAGACAGACAACAGACAGACGAACGGCAAGATTTTTTTTCTAAAAATATGTTTTTCGGAATCTCCACTATCTAAAACGTGTAAATCCGTCAAAAAAATTATTTCGATTTTCAAAACGATTGCAAGACTTACCCTATACTACGTATGATGGGTAAGTAACAATATTTTCTCAATATTATTTCGGTTTACTAGCAATTTTCAATTGTTTATCAGTCCTTTTTATTTCACAATTTCCTTAAACTGTTGTTTTCGAATCCTTCTATTACTATTTACAAATAGAAAACAAGCAAAGAAGCAGACTTCTTTCGTTACCTAGGACAACTCACATTTAGAGCATCCTATGCTTTTTAAAAATAAGAGATATTACATTGTTCTAGACTATCAAATGACAGTAAATAATTAAGGAATAATCTGGAAAAAGACATTTGAATTCTTGTTTTTCGAGAGAAGTTCTTCTTTGTTGTATTTTATGGAAGAATAAAAGCAAGCATAAAAAAATATATTATCCATGTTTCTCATTATTTTCGAAAAGGAAATATTGCGAAATTTCATTCTTATTCCAAAATTTTCTTGGATGTCTGTATGTAAAAATTCTTATTTTTCCAAACTCTATGAATTCTTGTTTTACTGAATACGATAAAAAGCATATTTTTCATTTTACATATTTGTATATACAATATTTCTGAACATATACCTTCTAAGCAATGTTCCATAAAAAAATAAATTTGGATTTTTCGTTAAAAATATTTTTAATACAAATCCAGCATTTTTGTAATGTTAGCATTTCAATCTAAATGATTGCAATGTCGGTATTAAATTATTATTAAGTTCTAATGAAACCAATATTGCATTGTTGTGTAATTTGCATTGTAGATGTTGAAGGTACATTCTACTGTAATAAAAGTATCAAATCAAAACTACCAAACCAAAGTTTAGGACAACATGTATTTTTATTTTATTATACCGTATAGAATCTTACATCAGGCAGGATAACCCAATCCAACCAGCAGTTTTGATTGATCCATTTTTTTAATTATGGATCAAGTTCAATTCCAATTGATATAACTGTTTCGGATTCAGATCGGTCTCGGATTGGGAGTTGGTTTTTATGGATTGGGTATGGATTGGGTTTTATCGATTGGACCCGATTTATCAAATAAAGGTCTACCATATTTTTCCTGTGAAAAAAAAACCATTCCGAACATTAATGTATACATTTATATTCGTTTTTCAACATAAAATGTAAAATTGATATCAGTTATATAATTATGCATTATTTAATTTTAGTTGCTGTGATCTTTGCATTCTAACAATGCATAAAAACAACAGATCGAAAAAGTGTCCAAGCCAAGTCTTAAACAGGGTCATTGGCGTAGGGCACCAGTGCTGTAGCAACTGAGGTACTTCGGACAATATCCTGTCTGACATTCTTCCCTCTTAAATGTTTGAAAGGCTGCATCTGCAGCACAAGATGTGATGTCTTTATAATAAATCATAGACGAAATTAACCCAGCATTGGTGAAATGATATATAGGCATAATTTTGTGCCTGTGAAATCCGTCCGAAATATTGAGTTTCAATGGCATGGAATTTGTAAATTGCTAACAAGCAGGGTTCGATTTAAGCGGTATTGCATCGCAATTTGCGATTCAAATTTAACTAAAATGCGATCCAAGAAATGCATTAAATCGCAGTCATTGCGATGCATATTTCCCACACTCTTTATGTCATGTACACTTAAAAAGTTAAAATTTAACCGTTTGACTGCTACGCGGCGCAAAAGCGCTGCGATAGTTTATCTCGAAAACCGCGGCGCAGCGCTTTTGCGCTGCGAGTTCTTTATAATACAAAAAGAATTATTAAAATTGATTGATATTTGTCTAAATAACAGTGTTTTATATGACAACATTATTTTTTCCTTTAAAGAAATCAAAATATGTACCGCAATTTTCGTGCATTCTTGCAAAAATTGCTTAGCACTAAAACGGTTAAAGGTGTTTTTACACGACATACGTTGTGTTTTCACTCTCCCCTAGTGTTTATTTACAATGGAAGTACAGCAAGACGCCATTGCTGGGTGCAGTTTTCCCAGTAAACATGATTTGTTCCCGCCCTGACGCTGTGATTGATTACTGAATCACTGTTACTCGCTAATCACGGCGTTTGATCATAGACGTGCGTTTGACGTGCGTGTTGTAGTGGTTCTAAAATGAACACACACTGTTGCGATCCTTTTACTTTATTTATGCATCGAAACAGACAGTGAGGATTCTGACCTCACTTCTTCGCTCCGACCGTACTTCGCTTACCGTACGCGTTTGTTTCTCTCTCGCATTCAAGGAAATTGCCGTAGCCATGTGACCGTAGCAGCATTTAAAAAAAATTGTAAATTTTCAAGATTTAAAAGTTACGTTAGCTATTTTTTACTTGCTATACAAAAGTGTCTGACTGCTATTCAAAACTGACTTTGTATAGTAGTTACTGCTATGCAACTTTCTTTTTCTAAATCGACCCTTGCTAGCAAGTGTATAAAACCAACGGATTGAAAAAGTGTCCAAGCCAGGTTCGAAGCAGGTTCATTGGCATGGCGCATCAGTGCTTTACCAACTGCGCTACTCGGGCGCTAATCAGGCCAACACAAAAGACTGAAGGGGTGCCAAATTGGGTATCGTCGAAGTAGCTCAGTTTGTTGAGTATTGGTACGCAATGCCAATGACCCTGATTTAAATACCCCTTTGGATGCATTTCCACTCTGTTAATTTTACACATTTGTTTAGCAATTGAAAAATCATGCAATTAAAATTCAATATTTCGGGTGTGTTTCATAGCAACAAAACTGTGTGAAATATCTGAAAATTATCCAACCTTTGGTTGCAAAAAGTATATAAGTTACCTTATAAGATTGGACTCTAATCTCATTCAAAGTAGGCCAAATGTGCCTCAACAAACTTAATCCATCGTTTCTCCCACTGCCAAAAACACTTCTGAAGGACTTCTTTTAAAATGGTTCAGGCAAAAAAAGAACAAAGAAAAAAAAATCTGATTTAACAAATTATAACGACCATTTAGAAAATGATATTTTCGAAGACTAAAATTTTAGACTTATAAAATAATCATATATTTAAAATAATAATAATAATAATAAACATCATTTTCAAGGTGGTCAAAACGTGGCATACGTAATAACGGAATCCTATATTACATCCGCCATGGATTAAATATTAATATTCCTGGACCTATCATAAACAAATTAAAAAAAAAAATCAGTTTTTAAACTTTTAAACGTCACACATTTTTAATTTTTTCACCGTCGTATAGAGAAAAAAGTGTACTTTTAAATGAAATTTATTTGAATGTTGTATCTTAATTTGTTTTTGAGTTTTAATTTTTTTTGTCATTTTAATACTTTTTTGTTATTGTGGCAGTAGAAGTATTCCATTTCTGCAAAAAGTAAACAGGAAATAGTAGATTACCTTAGACTTTTAGATTTTCAGACCTATTAGACTTTTTGTTGACCACCCCCCTCCCCCCTCAAAAAAGGCTTATTTAATAATAGAGTCATATATTACGTACGTCATGGATTAAACATGGACCAATCAGAAAACGAATAAAATGCGGACATAGCAAGAAATCAGATATTCCTCAGCTGTCTCTAGACCAAGAGCAACGACCATCTTCCAAGCGGTTAACAAACTAATGAAAGAACAACCAGCTGACAGTAAACAGTCAACTAGTTGAGCATTGTTGCGCTACTCCAATTACCCGGTGTTGAGACTTAGATTTGAAACTTTTTTGCTCAGTTGATTTCATGCTTGTTAGCAATCTATGCAACTAAAATTAATCAATTCCTCCATCCTCTTCTGTATATTTCATTTCTACTCTCAAAATGGAATCCTTTCAATGGCGCCTTCAATTTCAGGAACAACTAGAAATCACAAGGTCTTGGGGAATGTGGAGTTTGTGGTCAATAAATTTAACCAATATCTTGAAAACACAGCTATGTCTTAAAATTAGGGAGGTTGGCAAACGACTGAAATTCCATGTTTTGCCAAGAGAGTCTGAATCCAGCGCAATGAATAAGCTGTATCATTTTTTAAATCTTATGACACATGATGAAATCTTGCGAATTGTATCACTTTGAGAATCTATATTATAAAGGCCAAACGTATCTGTGCGTAACGCATACGTCATTTTGCGCATAGCAACCACTTTCAAATTTTTGGTATGGCAAATTTTGCTACTAAAAGTTTTTAAACTTCTTAAAGTCGCATATTTTCAAGTTTTAGATCATTGTGTAGGGAAAAAAATGTACTTTTAAATGAAATTTGTTTGAAAGCTGTATCTTAATTTGTTTTTGAAATATTAATTTTTTGTAGCTTTTAATACCTCTTTTCTAATCGTGGCAACAGGAGTCCTCCATTTTTATTTAAAGAAAAAGAAAAAAGGGAAAAAATTGAGTGCTGTATCTTTATGTTGCCATTTTCTCATTAAAAGGGAAAAATAGAAATTTAAATATCTGCTGTTGTAAAACCTGGTGAATTTTGACTTCATTTACAAAATTTGATTTACACGTAAAAGAATATCAACTGTTTAACATCTATTTCAGCTAATAGCATTGAGACTTCAAGTTTTGAATCAAAATGATCAAATTAAAATGCCAATTTTATTTAAACGTGAATACAGATGTGAAATGTGCATTTGTAAATTTTGATGTGGTGAAAATGATGCCGGGTTTAAATTTCACGGGGGAAAAAATTCTATGATTGAGTCAAAGTTGAATAAATTTTGCTTTTTATCATTTTGGAATACTAGCATACCAACCTTAATTGACAACTTTATCATAATAACATATGTTTATTATTTTTTACTGCTTACGTTTACGATTAAAGTTTAATTTTAACAATTTCTACAACTGTATTATCGAAATAATATTTTGTTAATTTGACTATAAATATCGTTTAGGAGTTAGACGTACCAATATAAAATGCATTTTTTACAATAACTATTTTTGTAGGTTTATTATATGTTAATGAAACAGTTCCTTCTTAAACATTTTCGTTCGTCAAAATTTGACGGGTTCTACCTTGTAACTAATAATTGACAAAATTTCATGTAGTAGGTACGTTTTCTCAGCTCGCTGAGCCATCTTGAGGAGAATCAAAATCCGACAAACATGTATGACAGCACCTCTTTCTTTCTTTCTAACCGATGACCAGGCCCCTACCTGCAGAGATTACTTCAGCTTAACGAGTTAAGATACCTGGTATCGACGCAGATGACTGCCTAGATTTCTTTGCTTCGTATGCCGTCATTTGTGCAGTACTTGCTTCTCGTTTGAGCTTACTTTGTTTCGTCTGTTATTTAATGCTACATCCTGTCGTATGAACTGAAAATGGCTGCTCAAGTTGGTCTCATAATTTAGAACCTTGATAAGATGACGAAACCATCCTTTGGCAAGGCATCTCCATAAGTATAATTCGCAGGTAACTTGCAGGACTTTGCACCCACGACGGATTTTACAAGCACCAGGCGCTATTAGCGTGCATGTTGTAAGACAGCACCTCATTCGGTGACCAGCAGGCAATGATTGTCTTACTGGAACGCCATGAATAAAAATCAAGCATGCGGATATAACTATTACTTTCCAATGTGCACAGCGGCGCCGCCTTACAATCAATACTGCTCGCAAGAAAAATCAAATTCGGATAATATATATATAATTGATATATATATATATGTATATTCATATATATGATGATTATTTTTCTATTTATATCAAAAAGTTTATTATTTTGATATAAATGAGACTGGGAATATTGGAGGAAGGGGGGGGGGGGGTCGGGGTCGGTTCGAATTTAAATTGGGATGAAATGTATCGTGTTCCGATTGGTTTACATCTGACCCGCACAGGACTTTAATGCATATATATATATATATATATATATATATACACTTCAAGTGTCGGCAGCCATTTTCATTTCACCATTTTCAGAATCGTATTTCTGTCATGTTTTCATGCTTCTATTTACTAACCGAAAACACATTTCTTCCGTTACTAAGAGCAACTGGAACAATTTATGCGTTACAAATAAGCTATATTGCCTTCCTTTAGAATGTCAAAGGAGAGTAAGTAATCATGTGAAAAATAAAGATAAATTTTAACTCGGTTTTCGAAAATACTTTTCAACATAAAATGTAATTTATTGAAAAAATAAAATTAAGGATAAAAGTTATTACAAAAATTTCTCATTATTTTGGAAAAATAAATTTCAAGTAATTTTATTTTTACTAAAAGTTTTGTTTTTTACTGTTGAGGATGGTTATAAATCTTATAAGATGTTTTTAAAATTAGATTTTACATTTGTATTTGTAGTATTTATCAAAGATTATTTACTTCCCGAGTATTTAGTTTTGTCTTTTATTTGCTATATGATATGTTAATTTAATTTAATATAACTTTATAATAGCAAAAAATTTAAAACTATTGTTCTTTCTTAATATATTTCCAAGCATATTTTATAAATATTAATATAATTTCATCAATGGTTGATTTCTAAACATATAGTCATAAGCATATAGTTCTAATTACAAAAAAATAAATAAATAAATAAATAAACGAGGTTTAAAAAATGTTTCAAAAGCTGTTTGGATCAATAAAAACTTCCCTCAAAAAGTTACGAAACGTTATTGCAGTAAACGTCTTCTAATTCGGCATCCTATGGTCTGACACACTGGGTAATCCGGCATGACTTTCGGAAAAAAATTATTTGTTTAATCACTTCTAATGGCTATAATGATCTGATGGAAGTTAAGAATGAAAATTTACGTAACAACCCATTACAAAAGTAGTTTTATTCCCTGTTTCTGCCGTTGTAAAATTTTGATTTACAATGAAATGTGGCTCAGTTAGAGATTTTTGATGATTTCCGCAAACATGAATGGGGGGGGATAGGGCGAGTTTTGAAACTCACCTTCTCATATGTTGTATTTTACATTACTGAGTATATATTTTTATATCATAGTCAAGATATTTAAGGAATAAAAAACATGCTTTACTGCCAGTTTTTGTTTAATTCTAACTTCTAAACGACAATCATCTTGTAATTCGGAACATTTCGTAATCCGGCATGAGTCAGACACGAACATGCCGGATTCGAGGCTATTTACTGCATTTTATACGGTTCCCCGGTCCAATAAGGGATATTTATTTAAAAAAAAATTCTATTACACTATCAAGTAAGGCAAAATAGGTCCCATTCGTCCAACACTAAAATAGACCAAGATATGAAATTTTGAATTGCGTGACTTATGCCAATGTTCTGCATCTGAACGCAGAAGAGTTGGGCCATGCTTCGAGGTATTGTACATAAAGTGCTTAAAGTATTGGAAGGATTTATTTTGCGTGTACATTTTTGCATTGCAGCCGAAGGGAGTCACTTTGAGCAAGTTTTAAAACTAACTTTAATATCGATTAATTTAGTTTCAAATTAGATAATCTAATAACATTTTAAGATAGGCATCATTCTGTAATAAATTGCGATTGCTGCCTTTTTTTATTTCCTTTTTTTTAATATCCGTTTCTTTCTAACTGATGTGTTTTAGTACAAGTTGTATATTTTTCGTTAATATGTCAGAATTAAAATACATTTCAAATTTTTAGTGTGATATTAATTTTATTCTCAACTGTTATTATTTTTGCATATGACGATTATTTATATTTCTACTAAGTTGGTGAATAATTCTTATACCTCACCAAAAAAAAAAAAGCTTTAATTTTATAGAGTTCAGTCAGTTTTAATCGTAAAAGACTGGGACTTTTTTTTGTCTTCTTATAAAGAAGGTTTCTATATGGGCATACTCAGAAAAGTCTGAAAAAATTACAGAACGTTCTTCTTAGATGAATATGTATGTTTATTAAAACAAATTTAGGTGGAACCTCGATAAAGAGTCTGTAAAATAATAATAATAATAATAACAATAAGAATGAAAATTTCGTCTTTTGCGATTTATCTGGTTGGCGATAAAATAAAATTAAAAAAAGAAATACCCCTTTATGTCGAATACACTCTAAGGATTTTTTTTTATGTTGAATTTGTTTAAATAACTTTAACTTTGTCATTTTTAATATGTTTTAACTGTAGTTTTGTCATATTATATTTATATTTATTTATAATGTAATTTAACTGCAATATTTTAAGATTTAAAACAAAATTTAAATGGAATTAAATTGTTTTCAAGCTAAAAAATAAATCCGATTGAGCAATGTCGATTTAATTTTATTGATATAGAAATAATGAGTTCTTCTATATGAAAATGTATCATGTCAAAATGTTTCATCTGAACTTTATTTTTGAAGCGTCGTTTAAATTTTAAAAAACTGGGATTGGAGGATAAAGCAATAGCAATATTTCATTCAAATCAATAATAGAAAGAAAAATGTGTGAGTTACTTTTACTTTATAGATAATTTTAAATTAATATTGCTGCAAGTGCAATAATGCTCATTAGTAAGTAGTAGTTTTAATTTTTAAAATATAAAAGAGACAAATTAAATAATTTAAAATCAAAACTAAGCTAGCTATATCTTAAAATAGATATTTGCATCTTGCAAAACTAGAAAATATTTTTCCTGTGATAAAAGTAAATAACTAGCAACAAGGAACATGTATGTGTGTTTAAAAATATATAAAATAAACTCTTTAATTCATTAAATGCTGTGAATTCTAAAAAACAATTAAAAACAATTTTTAGAAGCTTTAAAATCATTTGCTTTTCGCGATGAAAAATCTTGTTAACCAAATCGCGTGTCTTTTGCAATTTTGCGCCAAATATTCGAACGTTTTTATTTTTTTACCGACATTCTTCTGGAATTCCGCCGATAAATTTGACTGACCCTTTACTTCATACATGAGTAGTTTCACCAGTATTTTTTTAATATTGTGAACATGTCCAGTAAGGAGCTCTTCCTTGTTACTAAATATAACTTATAAGACCGGAGAGGGGGGGATAAAATTTAAATTTCATAATAAAAAAAAAACATTTTTATTGATCAAAAATCGATTTTAAAATATTTCTTTATCTCATCTAAAACAATTTTGTAACTGGAACTATATGTCTATAAGTAATGGTTTAGATATTATCCATTGGACACCGTTGAAAGTAGATACCCTGTACAATGCACTTTGTTAAAGAATATGAATGTCCCCATTTTTAAATTCAAAATTGAAATTATAAAAATATTTCGAATATTTGAAAATATTCCATATTTCTGTTTCAAATATTGCATAAAAAGAACGAAAAAAAAGTAAAAAAAATTAAAAATTGAAATGCATTTATAAATATCACGAAACAGAGAATATTTAAAAGCTGTTTTAAAGAGCCTGAGAGTTTTTTTAGGAGAGATTTTAAAGAAATGCTTTGATTGACCCAAGTCGGTTTTTAAAATCTTCTTTACCTCATTTAAAACATTTTTTTTAAATTTTTATAATTGAAACTAGATGCCCATGCCTAGCGGTTTATTAATTAACTACTGGACACCGTTGAGAGTATAGATATCCTGCATATTTCCAGATCGTATGATAGTTCGTGCGTGCACAGTATAAAAAAATCTGTATCCTTAGTAATTTAAATTTACCGAAATCTGTTATGTTTACTAAAATTTTATATGTACACTGTGCAAGAAAAGGATGTCAATTTAAAAAACTTGTAAGCAAAACTACCGACATCTGTAACTTTAAAAAGAATCTACTAAGATATTGGTAATTTTACAAAAATTTTATCTGTAATCCTCGTTACAGTTACTTAAAAAGTTCTGGGAATACGATTTTACAAAAAAAATTTTAGTAACCTTAAAAATTTTTTGTTTCAAAGTGCAAATCTATATCTGTTACATGGAATTTTATTGGTGCCATTGTATAAAAAGTTCTTGGAATATAATTCTACTAGAAATTTTTTTGTAATTTTCCGAATTGTTTTTTAGAGTGTATGATGTACATTTAAAAGGTTGGATATGAGAATGAACTTATATCGGGTTCTGTCAACTGAACAAACGGCTTAAATGTGTTTTGCTTCCTTGCTTCTAACCCAAGGACACTTTAGTCTAACCATTAAAGTTATTTCATTATCTTAATCAAATTTCATTGCTATAGATTAAATCAACCGTTTACAATTTGTACTATCTATTATTTGGTACTTTATCAAGAACGTGCTCTTACATATTTTGAATTGGGAAGAAAAACTTAAAGGTCATTAGAATACACAATAGAGAAAAAAAAATTAAAATCAAATCCTAAAACTATCATCTTTTAAACTTTTGTGTTTTTCCTCGAAATTTTTTAAGTCGCTATAACAAAAAAAACTACATATGCTGAAAATTCCAGTGACTAAGAATGAAAAAACTTTTTTTTTTTTTGTCAAAAATTGATTTTATTCTTCAACATAGTTTCCTTTCAGACTGATACATTTCTTCTAATGGTCCTCTAACATTTAAACACCTTTCATATAATAATATTTATTAAGACCATCAAAATATCCACCAGTTTCGCTATGATATCCTCATTTGATGAAAATGCCTTCCCCTGGTGTCATCTTTTCAAGTAAGGGAACAAATAATAGTCGCTCGGAGTCCGATCTGGACAATACGGGGGATAAGGGAGCAATTCATGATTTAATTCATTCAGTTTTGCTATCGTTTTCATCGATGTGTGATCCGGTGCATTGTCTTGGTGAAACAATATTTAGCTTCACCTACACGACCACAACTCGTCAAAAAAAAAAAATGGCCGACGTATCATGAAACTTTGATACCAGTATTTCGAAGGTTCGTACTAACAAAACATAATATGGATATTTGATTGATGCATCCATCTAGTGACGAATCCTGGAATTTTTCACCCCATGTAGCATTATTAGTATTGCAATTATTAATATTATTATTATTTATATTGAAAGAAGGACGAACATTTAAAGACGCATTGAAGATTATTATTCATTTTTTCATTTATTTATTTGTGTTTTATAGAAATAAAGAATATTTGTTAATTTGTAAAAAAATAATAACGGAAGATTTAACAGTGAAGTTTTAATAAAAAGAATCATACAAAGCTAGTTTTGCAACTAAGTCCAAGTTTTTTATATTTTAGTTGTCGATTTTTCTTTGCGATGTTTATTACGTTAGCTCTCTATTATACCCGAAAAACCAAAAAAAAAAAAAAAATATGTAAGAAAATGAAAAAAAAAAAACTAAAAAAAAAAAAACAATACAATACAAAATTCAAAATCCATAAAAATTAACACATCGCTATTGAAATAGACAAATAAAGTTATTAACACTACTGCTACATTGCTGAGTTTAGATTATTGTAATCTTTTAACTTCCTCTGCTTATCTAGTAAAATCTCTTGCAAATAAAAGCATGTAAACTGGGTAGTTTTATGGACAAATTTTTCACACGTGCTGAAGAATCAGACATTTTTTAAATCGAAGAATTATTTAAAAGATTATTTAAGGTTGAGATAGGTCAAAATAGATGAGTGAATTTTATAGGATTAAAAACTAACTATGTTTAACAAACTAACCATATTTTGCAGGCATATACTTGAAATAATTGTGGTATGTATAGTTTCAAATAATTTTTCAAATCTGCCAAATTCTTGGAGTTTTTTTAATTTGTTTCATTCAAATTTGATTGTTTGTATAAAGATTTTATTTGTATTTTGAATTAGCTGTTTTTGTCTACTGTTTCTACATTTCGAAAACCCAAAATTATGATGTTTCCAAACACACCACTTTCAATTAAAATGTAGTTGCAGGTACACATAAGCATTTAAAAAAAAATGGATTAAGGGTCCGGGACACATTTCAAAATATTATTTTATTATTAAGTGAAATTTTTGAAACTTTTTATGATGGTTAATCATATCATTTGTAAACAAAATCACAAAATCTTCTCATAATTCTTTTTAAAAATTTAAAATTTATTAAAAAAAGCGGGAGAATTTAACCGTTATAACTCGAGATATTACTTGTAGAATATCAATTTTTTTCAGTTAAATAAACATAAATCTATACGTTTTCATTTTTACTCAGCATACTAAAATATTAATCTAAATAAAAATTTAAACTATTTAAAATAAAAAAAAATATATAAAAGGGATATAACATTTGTTTTAAAAATCACATTTTCAAAAGTATTTTTTTTTTTAATTTTCTGAATCAAAACTAAAGTAAAGCAATTGAAAAAGACATATTCTAAGTAATTGCCATTTATCTTTAACAGTTCTTGATTTATAGCAATTTTAGTAGAAATTTTTTTTTAAAAAAGCATCATAAAAGAAGTTCTTTCATTTTAAAGGAAGTTCTTTTCATGACAACCATCACTTGTAAGCTAGATTTTGGAAAAAAAATTCAAAGCAAAAAATTAATATTTCTTGTTCCTATTAAGATAGAAACATGCTTTAAACGTCATTTTAAACAGAAAAAAAGAAAAAGAAAACGAAATTTTAATGCAATGAAATTTTTTTCTAGACAATTTTAAGATTTCTTTCTTTCCTTCTTTTTTGTCTCAGACACTTTATAGTAGAGAAAAATATGTATACTAACTGCAGTTCCATTAAAATTTTATCAGCACGTTGTTTTTATGCGCATGTAAAAAGCTACTACTTTGTCTGTCCAGCTAAGCATTTAAAAATGAAAGTAGTGCATAAGAACAAAATAGTGTAATAAAATAAATAGAGCCGCAGTCATTATATACGCATATATTCTCTGCTTAATTGTATTCCAAGAGACTGCTACTTCTATTCTCAACTCTAATATTTATTGGCTCTCCCATTAAAAAAAAAAAAAAAAAAAAAAAAAAGGCAACGTATTTGTATAGATGAATAGCAGTTAAGTATTAAAATATTCTCTGATAATGGCAACTGATAAATGCAGGGCGAAAGTAGTTTGTTGTAAAATGTGCATTTTAAACTTGTAGCATCTATTATATTCTTTATCTTTTAACCTCCTTTTCAGAAAAACAATATGCTTTTTAAAGTTAACATTGTGTATTTTATGTCATTTGTTTTTTTGTTTTATTTTTTTTATTTATTTATTTTTTATTATTATTAAAATGCTCCACGTATGTATATATAATTAGGTTATTTATTCAATTGATGCTTAAATTAAAAGTTTTAATATAAAATAATGAAAAACTCCTGTTTACATCATCAATGTATAATTCCAATATCTGAGTCATTAGTTGAATAGAAATATTTCATTATTCTAAATTTTTCATCCATTAAAAATCATTTAATTACAGGCTTTTCCGAACAAGTGTTTTGTCTTTATACTCGACTGGTAGAAATAAGGGAAAAAAACTGGGTTTTTTTTTTCCTTCAGTTAAGGTGAAAATTTTTTTATTCGAGGAATTTTTAAGTTTTACTTTTATTTATTTATTTATTTAATGTAAAATTATAATTTTATACCTCTGTTTCATCGTTTCATGGAACGCATAAAGTGCTTAGATAAAAGAGGTTTTGCATTTTGTCGATAAAGGAAACTGTTAACCTTTATGGCTCCCATTTGAAAAATACTTACTCAAATGTTAAAATACATCATTTTAAACGCGTAAAAATAATTTTAGAGTTTAAGATAGTAAAATATTAAAAGATTATGGAGTAAAAGATATTTTTTTCACATCTTCGAAAAATAGAAAATTGCATTTTTCTTATAAATCGTGTCAGTTTTTCAATACAAAATTGTAGTTATATTAAAATACATCTGTTAAAAATATATTTTTAATTTCTTCAACCTTTTTAAATTTGCAAGATTTCAGTAGTTCATTTTAGCAAAAGCGATGTGAAATTATTCAAATTATAAATAAAATTTTGGCATGAAAATTTAGCTCAGTATCGAGATCTGTTGAGAAATCTACGATAAATTTATATAAACTGTTGCGTTGGAAAATAGCAGCAATAAAAAAAGAGTATTTTAGAGCTCAGTGTATAAGTAAGATTGATTTTTGGATATGTTGCACGTATAGAACGAAGTTATTCAAGGAGTTAAAAAAAGACAAATGTGTCTTAATCTAGGAAAATTCTATACAATCACTAGCGAAAATATACACTTTCATCTTCCGACTTACCCTCAAATCCGAAAAGTGTTCTTTATTTTTTTTCAAAGCCTTAGAAACTAATGTATTTTCAAGATTTTTCTGCAAAATATATGTGAAGAACAAAGCTTATTTTGCTGAAACTTATTTTCGAAATATTTCCGATAAGTTTTTATATTGTATTAATTAGTTCTTTCAATCTGAGAAATGAGTTTTTAGATGCTATCAATTTTTTAGTCAACCTTTTTATAGTTGAACAAACCTATTTTATAGACAAGTAACAAAAATGAACAGCATTAACACCAAAATTAATATTATTTTATGTGCATTTTTAAATTATTTTTTTTTCAATGAATTTACACTCGAAATTAATTAATATTAAATTCGTGAATATTCAACTGTTGAATTCGTCAATTTTAAACCGATTGAAACTAGTCGTTGGGGGCCACCGTAATACTTGGATATGCGTAATATAATATATGAAAATAAAAGGTGAGTAAACTATTTATAAAATGCATTGCAATTCCAAAACAAAATTTAAACGTGTATTTAAATATTTTTAATATACATGCTCTATTAATGAATTGCTGACGAACCAATTTCGACAAATTATATAAAATGCCAAACTACTCAAGTAGTACCAATTGCGTAAAAGAAGCATCCTTATTGTTATATTAATAAATAAAGTATTTATTCCTTCTTTTTTGTTTTTAATAATATATTCTAAAAAGAAATATTCAATCTTTTCAAAAATTCAGAATCTTTTTACCCCCATTACTTTGACTTATAAATTAGACAATATCTTTTGGTTCCAAAGTGTCATTACAAAAACATAATCTTGAGACCCTTTTTCTTTAAGTAATGTAACATAATATTTTTTACAATTATTGTTTTTAATTTTTGCTTAATTGATCGGTTTTCCTTCATATTTAATAAATATCAATTTCTTTTTCTTTCTTTCTTTCTTCTGATACACTATTCTAGCAAGAAAAATGAAGCCTTTTGAAAAATTCAGAATCTTTTGACCACTTCAACTTTGACTTTTAAAATCGATAATCACATTCAGTAGCAAATTGAATTACATAATTATAAGCTTGACTCCCTTTTTCGTTAAGTAATAATACATTATATATTTTATAATTATGGTCTCTTAATTCTTGCTCACGAAAAAAACCCTCCAATTATTAAAAATGATTTTAGATTTTTCGCTCTTCCGTGATATTTAAGAAAAAATTTGAATTATTTGTTTCTTTATTCTTTCCTCTTTCCTCTGATTGAATATTCTAAAAATAAAAATTAAATCTTTTCAGATATTCAAAATCTTTTCGCCACTTCAACTTCAACTTTGACTTATAAATCAAATAAGAACATTCAGTATCAAAATATATTATGAAATTATAAGCTTGGCGTGCTTCTTTCTCTCTAAATAACATAATTTTATAGGTTTTATAAGTTTTGTTTTGAATTTTTGTTTCTTTAAATTTCTCTAGTATTACATACATAATTATAAGCTTGACTCCCTTTTTCGTTAAGTAATAATACATTATATATTTTATAATTATGGTCTCTTAATTCTTGCTCACGAAAAAAACCCTCCAATTATTAAAAATAATTTTAGATTTTTCGCTCTTCCGTGATATTTAAGAAAAATTTAAATTATTTATTTCTTTATTCTTTTCTCTTTCCTCTGATTGAATATTCTAAAAATAAAAATTAAATCTTTTCAGATATTCAAAATCTTTTCGCCACTTCAACTTCAACTTTGACTTATAAATCAAATAAGAACATTCAGTATCAAAATATATTATGAAATTATAAGCTTGGCGTGCTTCTTTCTCTCTAAATAACATAATTTTATAAGTTTTATAAGTTTTGTTTTGAATTTTTGTTTCTTTAAATTTCTCTAGTTGTTTCAAATAGCTGTTTAACTCTTCGCTTTTTCATGATATTGATGGATACATTTCGCTTGCTATATACCGGGAGGTAGCAGCACAGGCAATGATCTCATCGAGTTCATGGTTAAAATTTCAGAACTAATTAAAACTCAATTCGCATGTTAAAACGCACTCATTCTGCCACGTCATATCTTAGTGGAAAACATAGAAAAATCCGATTTTATCTGTTGTCTCGTAGATTTACCATTCTGTTTTCCTGCACCCAAACATATGAATACATGGAGGACTGGGAGCAGGAAAATAAAATGATAAATCTTATGTTGACCGCTAAAATTGGCTTTTCAGGTGTTTTCCACCAATATATGACCTAGCAGGAAGATTACATTTTAATATGAGAATTGAGTTTAGTTCTGAAATTTCAGTCGTGAACTTGTTGAGATGATTTTCTATGCTACCACTTCTCGATCTATTATTATTATTATTATTATTATTATTATTTTGTCGTTTTTTCATTCCTATGATTCGACATTTGAAGCTGAAAAATGGAATCTTTTCAAATATTCAGAATCCTTTTACCCCTTCAATTTTGACTTTTAAAAAAATAGATATTCACATTCCGTAGAGAAGTGTATTTTATAATTATAAGCATGACGTGTCTCTTTTACGTTAAGTAATATATTATTATACTTTTTATAAATGTTGGTTTTTATTATAAGTTTAGAAACTCGCCGTTTTCTTCACATAGCTTTACATACTTTTTTTTTCTTTTTCGTAATATTTATATACAGTCGACTCTCGTTAATTCGAACTCGTCGGGACCACAAGAAATGTTCGAATTATCCGAAGTTCGAATTATGGAAAATATGAAAAAAAAACATGCTTAATATGGTACTATTACAAAGGAATTAATGCTATAGTGTTTTATAAATTTATTTTGTCTGTTATCATTAGAATATTACTTAATATTAAATTAGAATGTATAAATACATAAACTAATTAAAAGATTAGAAACAAGCACGATGAAAGGAAAATTTAAAGCGTCACTGATGGATACACGGGGCTCTAAGAAAGTGGATATCAAATGCATTGTATTATATGTATATCCGTTCGGAACAATTTTCACAAAAATAAAAGAAAGAAAGTTATTCAAATGATCTGAAATCCGTGAGAAAGAAAAGAAAAAAAGAAAAATCGTAATTCTAGTTAATTCGAATTAAACGAAGTCAAGATAGAATGAGTTCGAATTAATGAAAATTGTTAACGTTATTCTGCCACTGAAAATTTCGAGACTTCATGTTTAGTTCGAATTAAGCGAAGATTCGAATTATCCGATTTCGAATTAACAAGAGTTGACTGTATTACCATTTAAATTTTGATTTGTAAAAATGGATTATGATATTTGATTTCCCATTTTCAAAAATATATTGAATTATTTTTTAATTATTATTGTTTTTAATTTTTCCCTGTAAAAAACAAAAACACAAATAAATAGTTTTAAATTCTTCTCATTTTTGTTTATATTGATTAATAAATTCCATTTTTTTATTCTTTATTCATTTCTTTTTCCTGTGACATAATAATTTAAAAGATAAATAAAATCTTATGAAAAATCCAGTCTTTTTACCACTTCAACTTTGACTTTTAAAAAGGGTTAATCATATTCCATACCAAAGACTATTAAATAATTATAAGATTGATGTATCCCGCTTTTTGTTAAGTAATATATTATTATACTTTTTATAAATGTTATTTTTTATTTTATACTAAGAAACTCGCCACTTGTTTAATATAGATTCAAATTCTTTGATTTTCCGTGATATCGGTGTATTACCACTTTAACTGTTACTTCTAACAATGGATTATCAGACTAGGGGGCAAAGTGTACTAATTAGATGCATGACTTGTCCCTTTACTGTTAAATAATATATTACGATGCTGTTTAATTATTATTGATTTTAATTTTTTCAATAATAAACACAAACACTATTTTTAAAATAACTTTAAATCCTATTGATAAATAAATTTGAATTCCTTTTCTCTTTTCTTTTCTGTTCCCTCCGATACACCATTTTAAAGAGAAAAATGAAATCTTTTCAAGAATTCAGAATCTTTTTACCACTTCAACTTTGACTTTTAAAAATGGATAATCACATATTAGGTAGAATAGTGCACTTATTTATAAGCTTGACGTGTTTTTTTTTTTTTTTCGTTACGTAATATATCATTACACTTTTATACTTGTTTTTTTTCTTCATAAGAAATTCTCTGTTTGTTTAAAATAAATATTTCTCTTTTCGTGATATTGATGAAATGTATTGCAAGTTTTTTTGTTGTTTTTCTTTTCTCCAACACGGTATTTTAAAACAACAACAAAAAAAAATCTATTTTTTAACTAATTTAAATTTGACTTTTAAAATGGATAATCACATATTTGGTAAAAGAGGGTATTTATTTATAAGCTTGACATGTTCTTTTTCGTTAAGTAATACATTATTATACTATAATAATAATTATTATTCATTTAATGTGTCTTCATGATAAATTCTCCATTTGCTTAACGTAAATTTAAAATAATTTTTTTTGAATGTATTACAATTCTTTATCAGCATCATTGTTTTGTTCTTTGCTTTGATGCGATATTCTATTAAAAAAATGACATCTTTTCAAAAAATCTAAATTTTTTCAATTCTTTAAAATTGACATTTAAAAAGGATAATCACATTCGATAGAAAAATACATTACATAATTATGAGCTTGCCATATTCCTTTTCTTTAAATAATTTATATATTCAAAACACATGACTGTTTTTTAGTCATTCGTTATGATCTTTCTACTGAACCAATTTTGCTGTATATATATATATATATATATATGTATAATTAAAGCTGTATATGTGCCTACACTAGCTATTTTTTTCAATACTCCCATTTTATACTTTTATTTTTATTTATAACTTTAAAAAAAAATCTAAAAACACTAGCAATAGGAATACTTCTATTATTGCAGTGAAAACCGAAATAATGAGTTTATTTATATTTATTGATTAAATTCTTATTTATAACATTTTTCCACTACAAATGAAAATAACTTTTTGAAAAATTCAACGCAAAATGCGATACTTTAAAAACTTCTAATTTCTTTTATAAAGTTGTTACATTTCAATATTTTTTCATCCCAGGAATACTGAATTTGAGACTTTAGAAAATATGCTTCAGTGCTTGAAAATGACGTCATACTTATCAGAAAACGATAATTTTCTTTGTAAAACAAAATATTTTACTGCAAATACATCTAAAAAACGTAAATTTGTGAACTTTTTACTCGTTGGTGCTGAAATTAGAATATCAAGTCAACAAGAGAATGATTGTTGACAAGGAAAGTGTGAGCTGACAAACGTGACTTCAAATTTAGAAATATATTTATTAATGGAGGTTTGCAAGTTAAAATATTTTTTAATGATTTGAGAGTGAAACTAAGTAATACAAAATGGATTTTTTACTAAGTGAAACTAAGTAATAGAAAAACATTTTCCTTAGTCGAAATTCGACGGATTCTACCTCGTGTATTATTATACTTTTCATATATATATTTTTAATTTTCTCTTTAAAAACTGTCCGTTTATGATACTTAATTGTACTTAATTATTCTTTTGTCACAAAAACGTAAAAGAAGAACCTCCCCCACCCCAGTCAAAAAAAGAAGAAAAAAAAAATAAATAAACAGTCAGCTTAACCAGAACACAAATTACAATAAAATTTATAGCTATCGAATAGATCGGTTGAATCCATACAAAATCGAATTACTCGATCTTAAGCTAGATATAGCAGAATTTAAAAAGAAAAAGAAGACCTTTTTCAAATTTTCATGATATTTTTTGAACCAATTAAAACATCGACATATAGCATCTGTTATTGCACTTAATTATTCTTTTGTCCAAAAAAAAAAAAAAAAAAAAAAAAAAAAAGGGAAAATAAGAACTGCCCTTTCTCCTCTTTCCAGTCCAAAAACGAAATAAAAAATAATCAGTCCGACCAATACACAACCTACAGCAAAAATGATATCGAATAGATCGAGTGATTCCTTAGAAAATTGGTTTACTCAGCCTCATACAAGATATAACAGAATTTTTAAAGAGAAAAACAAGACTTTTTCAAAAAATCATACTATATATATATTTTTTTTATATCAATTGAAACATTGACATGTAGCAGTCACATTCGTTAACGAAATATACTATTAATCATATGCTTGACGTCGCATTATTTCCTTTACGTAATACTTTATTATATTTATATTTTAAAGGTCATTTCCTGCTGTTTTTGATATTAAAGGATGGAACGTCAAACTGATCTGTAGCATTTTAGATAAATCTCTAGATAGTCTTGTCAAGATTGTAATGATAATATTTCCTTCACTGTCTTTTTCACTAAATATGTTGTATCTTTTTACTTCTTTTTTACTAATACTTTTCAACATATTTCAGAACTATTTTTAATTTCGGTGTCTTTCTGTACCTGACTTTGTTATTTAATTTTTGTAAATATGCTTTTAAAATATATGTAAGTAATAATTCGCTTGAAGAAATTTGGAACAAATAAGAGTGAATTTGAATATTAATTTCAATCACTTAATATAAATGAGGAAAGTGTAAACATTTATTGCTCCTGCTTTTCTAGTAGTTTGGGTGATTTTAATAGTCTGTTATTAGACTTACTAACACGTGCTATATGAAAAAGTATTTTCTTTATATTAAATTTGATATTGAATATACTGCTTTTCCAGTTTTATCTTTTTTGCTTTGATCAGTAAATTTATCCTCCATATGGTGCGGAATACCGAGTATAATTAACTGATAAAAGATGTTTTTATAAAGAATGCACGCAGATAGCCTCTGCATATTTTTCAATCTTATTTTGATAAGATTTTCGCCGCTGCTGCTACTTTAATCCTTTCATAGGTGGCGATATATTATTTATAACGTTTAAGGGGTATAAAGGACTCTTAGGCCTTTAAAAAGTTTGAAATTAATTTTTTATAGATTAAACTATTACCTTTTCTGAACATTTTGATGGAATGTCTTCCATAAAATTCTCATTAGAATAGAAGTTATGACTTTTAGATTTATACTCACTCAATAGTTAAAGTGGTTTTTCCGAAATTTTCAAATTATTTTATTTTAATGGCGTTTTAAAAGCATAACGCGCAAGACATCTCATAAACTTCTCAATATTTTCTCATGAAATTCTAAAAGTATATGTTTCATGAGTATCTGTATAAACCGAAAATAAAATTTTATTTTCATTATTACAGGAAATATTAATTTAGGTAATTTACAGGGTCAGGAGGATGACCACTTTTTACATTTTCAACTTTGTTATATTTTTTACTTGTTTTTACTTGAACTATTTTAATTCTCAAATTTTAATTCTCTTTTTTAAATTAAAAGGATGGTTATAATTACCTTCTCAAAAACTCATAATCACAAAAGTTTGGGGGTAATTAAGCCACTAGTAGGATTAATTATGAGCATTATATTTCCTCGTTATACTTACCTAAACAAATTTAAGCCCCACCAGTGGCCGAGATGTTCTGACTTCTACATCGGTAGACGGCAGGTGATAGGTTCGAACCCAATCGCGGCCATCGGCCTAACCGTTCTGAGTTTTCGTGGTTTTCTTCGAACCTTGCGTAAATACGGGTTAGGTTCCCCTACAAAGACCCCCACAAAGGGCACCCCCCCCCGGGCCTATATCCCCTCGAGTAGATAATCGGCCGACACAAAATAAACCAAACCACACCTAAACACATTTGTTTGGGGGTTATTAAGAACATTAGAACTCCAAACGGACAAATCCGTTTATTAAGAATTTTAGTATCCGTTTTTCAAAATGGCATTTGGATCTCAAAAATGCTTTATACTAGTGATAAAGAATGTCTAAATTGAAAATTAATCTAAATTATGAGGTTTATATTTTCGCCTAAAATAAAATTTTACCATACACATTTTTCTCTATTATAGGGGTGGTCATAATTACTCTACCTGCCACTACAATTGAAATTTTCTAAATTTCCTATTAGCAAAGAATAATTTTGTATTGAAAAATATGCTTTGATACAGATTTATTTAGATAAAGAGTAATTGTTACCATATAAATTATAATTGGACATCAAAATTTGGATTCTAGTTGCAAAATTACTTTTATTCTGCGAGTAAGTTGTCGTACCAATTTTCATCTCGACAAATGTCTGAAAGTTTGAAGTTTTTATAAGTGTAATTTTTGCATTTAATAATTTTCTAAATATATAAAATAAAATAACATACGCTTATCTATCATATCTCTAAAAATTGCGTTTTGAAAACTTTTATATATTTAGATATTAAATGTTGCAGTTTTTTTTCCTTTTTTTTCTTTTTAGTTTTAAAGAGTTTTTATACAGTTAATTTGTAATAATTTGTATCATAAATTTCGAATATTGAAAATGCTATTGGATTTTCAATATTTTCGTTATTGAATTTTAGAGCCAATTGGTCACTCAGATTGTTATGCTAGTAGATTTTAAGCATAATTGAAAAATTACAAACTGGATCAAGCTGTAATTTCCCATACGCAAATACCACAAGCTTTTAGAAATTAATTTCTGCTTTTAAAAAAATCACAGGCAGGAATGATTAATTTTTCGAATTTTAATTAATTAATTAATTTTTATTTATTTATTTGTACGAATATCGCATATTATACTTAAAATAGTTCATATTAACATAACAGAATAAAATAATAGTAAAAAAATAATTATTACAAGATATATGAACAATTATATTTAAAAAAAAAATTACTTTTGGAATTCTTTCTTACATTTTACGTTGTTTTTAAAAATTCTATGACACCAAAAACACTTTAATCAACAAAACAATAAAAAAAAATCTCTTTCTAGTTTATCTTTATACTTTATTAGCTAGTTGTAAATTTAACGTCCATATGGCGCGTGGACTGGGGCATAATTAACTGATAAAAGGATGCTTCTTAAAAAGAATAACTGATCTCTCTGCACATTCTTCAAATTTTTAATCTTCTCTTGATAAGTGTTCCAGCGCTGCTGTGTCGCTACTTTAATCGCACTTAAATTTTTGAAAAAATCTACAGTGAAAATTAACTGTTAGCTTCTGGTATCCTTCTGTTATTTTCCCAGGCAGATATTTTGAAGATAATCGATAACAACCAATCTTCATCATGAGTATGCTTTGTAAGCTTCTTTTTCTTTTCTTTTTTTTTTTTTTTTTTTTTTTATCCAATGCGAAAATATCTGGTGTTTGATAGTTATATTTGTTTGCTTGTTCGGATTTTATTCGTTTTGGTGTTTTATTAATTGCTTTCTAGTTTTCAATTTAAAATATATTATGGAATATACGCCATTTTTTCCGGAAAGTAGAGAGAAGGTAAAGGTAAAAAAAAGTATTTAAAATAATTGCAGTTTTTAGGTGCGTTCGTAATTATATAAATGAATAGCATCTGTGGTCGTGGCTGGTCTGTCAGTCTGTCCGCATATAACAGCGTAAAAGCTGCAAAATTGAATGGTAAAATTTTATTTATAAAATCACTGTAAAATTTTGTCACTTCATATTTTATGAAAATCGAATCAAAACTTAAAAAGACATTAATAAAAGTTTTCTTCTTTCTATCAAATCCTGTCATATGGCATTAGTTCAATGATTTCTCATGGTAGGTTGCCATGGTGATGACGTTTTATTGAAGATGCAGTCTCTTTATTTTCGTATTACTGAATTTAATGTATATAATCTTGATAAATATTGTATTCATGCATTTTTGTGTAAGAGTGCAACAGCTATTGCACAAAAATCAGATTATTTATAGAACTAAAAATAATACAAACGCACCTCATTTGCTACTTTCGACATGCAAATTCCTACATGTTTTTTTTTCTTAACTAGTTAGGAAATAGTTGTTGTCCTCGGTAGAGAAATGGGAAATCTAAAGTATATCTGAATCTTTTTATTGGTTTTTGGCAACTTATTTTATTCGTTTTCTGATTGGTCCATATTTAATGACCAAAGGTGGTTGCCAAGATGACAAAAAAATGTACTTTAAAAAATAATAATTTGAATACAAATTGCGATAGAGATTTCAAACAAATTTCATTAAAAAGTTCATTTTTTTCTCTATGCCCCGGTGTAAAAATTAAAAATGTTCGATGTTTAGAAATTGAAAAATTTGCAGTTCCGAAAATTGTAAAACTGAAGTTTCATTTAAAATTTGCTTATGATGGATCCAGAAATATTAATGTTTAATTAATGTCGTACGTAATATGAGGCATTCAGAAGTCAATTTGATTAACTCCATCCTATAAAAATGCACATTATAAGCAATATTTGTATTAAACAGTTAAAATTGTACATCAATAAATTACTCTTTTTTTATCATTGGTCAAGGACAATGTTGAATGCATGGCGTACATAGCAAATGACTCGTTATGATCTTCATAAAAATTATGTTTATTATTATTATTATTAATTTAAACATGGAATTTATTTATTTTTTCTTTAAAATTTTAGTCTTTGAAAATATAATTTTCTAAATAGTCGTTGCAATTTGTTAAATTACATTTTTTTTAAAAATATAGTCTTCTCAATATACGTTTAACTAGAGATAACTGCATCGTGAAATTATTAATTATAGTTTATTAGCAAAATACAATAATAAAACCACTTCAAATTAATGTATTGTAACATAAATTTTGCGGTGAAAGCACGAGTATTCATAAGTTAAATTCGTGATATTCAAAATGATCATTATTTGCTTTTAAAGAATGTTTTTATTTAAATTATTTTTACTTACCCATCATACGTAGTATAGAGAAAGTTTTGTTATTGATTTGAAAATTAAATGTATACATATATATGAATTTGCACGTTTCAGACACTTGTAAACTCCGAAAAATATATTTTGAGAAAAAAAAATTCGTCCGTCTGTTTGTGTGTCGTCTGTCTATAATCTCCCGAACAAATTCATACAGATATTTGAGATTTGGTGAGTATTTAGTATGTAATAATAGGAAGAAGCCTATTGAACATCAGTAACCTCGATTATCCGGAACTTTTTTTTTCAAACTCTCGAAATATTCGTCCTGATGAAAGTTACATAAAAATTTTCGAAATTTCTTATTTTAAGGAGTGAATTTAAGAGACAATAAAAAACACAAATGTTGAATAAAAGTTGAAGTTGTTCGAATAATGAGTTGCCAAGATATTTGTAATCACATATTCCACATTCTTTGATTTTTCATGACCCTGTATTTCATTCAAATTTCAATTCAAATATGTATTCCAATTAGAAAAGTCACGCTTAATGCCACTCAGTAAACTTTTATTTAGTAAGATTATCATTTTTGGAGTTATTAGGATGTTTCTTTTACGCAATTCGGTACTGCCTGAGTAGTTTGATCTTTTATATAATTTGTCGAAATTGGTTCATCAGCAATTCATTAATGGAGCTTTACTATGTATATAAGAATATTTAAATATGAGTTTAAATTTTATTTTGGAATTGCGATACACTTTTAAAATAATTTTCACATGCTTTATTTTCATATTTTGTATTATGCATAACTGTGATAGGTAAGTATTACGGTGGACAATAAATGACTAGTTAGTTACTTTTACATTTATTTTAACTGTAGAAAGCTTATTTGCGTCATTCTTATGTACATTTTCAGTTGGAATCGCATTACGATGAGTAGAATGTCAGCTTTCTAGCGTTAGTATGCTATGAAAAATAAAAATAAAAGCATAATTTCACAACAGAATGGCTATTTTCATTTATTTCTGCAAAAAAAAGAAGACAATTGAAATACTTTGCTATTTGTAAAAAAGAAATACCGCCACAAAAGATTTAACTGCAGAAATTTTTTTAAAAATTTCGATAAAAGTAATTGTATTGCTGTAGGGTTGAATTCAGATCAGATCTTCGAAAATAAATTGAATGCCAAACATTTTTTCACGTAAAACGATTAAAAGAATGTTTATTTTAGACCTTTCTCATAGAAATTTTGATCACAAAATATTATAAATGTTTGTAGTACAATATGCAATATGTTTGTAGTTTACATCTTTAGGATATTATGGTAGTGAGACCAATGAATTTTATTCAATGTCATTTGTAAAAAAAAAAAGAAAAATAATAAAAATTATACATTAAGGTTCATTTTAGAAGTATGAAACGTTAAAAAATATTATGAAATACTTCTAATACCAATATTTATAATTTTATTCGCTATAATGTTTAATAACAGAATGTTACTAGAAATTTTTATTTTGTAATGCAATGAAATGCTATAAAAAAAAAAAAAAGTTATTTAAGCAAACGATTTTTCACACGTAATGTTTTTGTGTGTCCCTGAAAACAAATTAATTAATGCTGCGTAGTTCATATTCACAAGCAAACAATTTACAGAGATTCCGAATAACATGCATTAATTAAACTGCAATCTATCTATATTTATGGAAATTAGATCAAGGCGTGACAAAAAAAATTCATAAACACTGTTAAACAATTTTATAATGCATTGAAAATTGATTTATTCATTCATGTATTATTGACTATTAAAGTTTATTATTATCTGTGCCTTCTGAAACTAATGTTTATTTAACTTTATGCAATACTTAAGGTATAGGCATACTTTTTAATTGCTATTTTTGCGAAAATTTTCATATATATATATATATATTACAAATTTAAATTTTTTTTCGCCAAAACTAACCTCTATACTATCTTAATTTTCTTATAATAATATTCCGTACTTACTTCAAATTATTAAATTAAAATCTTATTTCTAGATCTAATCTGTTAATCTGTGTGCAGACGATATAAATTCTTAATTTGCCTTAAAAAACATTATTCCAGTATGCGTAAATTTAAAAAGATGGCTCTAAATTAAAAATATTCTTAATTAAAACTTTATTTCTTAATATTCCAAATAAAACTGATTTCTTCTATGTTTTTATCAACCCTTTTTAAGAAATTCTTATTAAATTTATTCCAAAACCATACCTTTCAAAAAATATCATTATTTTATTTTATCTATTTATTTATTTTTCCGCCGTCAACGATAATGTGCATATTAATAAATTCATTTCTTTTCTTTTTCTCTTAAAATTAATCATGTATAAAAATCGTCTGCCTAAGATATTTAAAATTCGGAGTCAATTATAAATTGGTTAAATAATATATTTTTTTTTAAATAAATTTATCGTCTGTTTAAAATAGTCTCGTAACTGGACAAGAATTCTGTTTACATGAAAGAATGATAGTTTGAGGTTACCGAATGTTCCAGAACTTTCTTTTGAGTTTAAAAGGGGGAAGTCTCGAGATGAAGAGAAGATTCTTCTGAAGATTTCTTGGGTTGCTTCTTCGATGAGGACAGCTCGCTGAAATAATGATGGAATTTTTGCAAAAAGGAGCTTTTCCTTCCTCATTATCACGAATTTAATAAATGAATTTACAGCAGCCCATGACTAATTATTGGATCTTCTACATTTATTTATTATTTTTGTTTTTTCCCTCGCTTGCCATGACTGTGTGTTTCTTTTAACCAGTGGAAATAATTCGAGCTCTCCTGAAATCGTCACAACTAATCGAAAAGTCGCACAGGATAGGTAGTGCCTGTGCTAGTGCCTGTTTCGGATTTTGAAATGAATCTACTGAAGAAGTAAAATGCTATGTAAATGAATCTAATGAATCTACTGAAACGAAGTGATGACAAAAATATGAATCGCCGAAAATTTTTCCCGCCATGATTGAAAGTGTTATTAAGCAAGAATTGCCATTACCTTTTGATTCCTCGAGTGAATGTAACAGAGGAGATTTTAATGTTAAACAGCTTTCTGTCCGAGTGGTTTGAAAGATTTCTTCTAAATATCTCGTGAATTCCTGAGGCCTGATATTCCACCTTTTTGCTGTTTATGTGTAACTGATGACTCAAGATAATCATGGTCATAATGACAAATTTTTGAAAATTAATAACTTCAAAGTGGTGAGTATGCGAAAGGTATTTGATGAGGAATTTAATAAAGAATGGATTTTATTGAAGATTTTTCGGGAACTGTAAGTTTATTTTATTAAATGTTTTGATTATTATTTCTATTCTATTTATGATTGATGGAAAGTATTTATTATTTATTTATTTATTTATTTATTTATTGTTTTATTGATGAGAGTAATTTGAAGTTAATTTATTAAATTACTAATTTATTTATTATTCTATTATTTATTGTATGTTATGGATCTGATATAGTAATTTTGAAAAAATATGTAATTGATAGAAATTATTAACTTTGAAATTTATTGCGAATGATTTTACGATCGGGATTTAATAAAGAAAATAGAAGTGCTTCATTTATTCTAATGAGTAAGAATCAAAAAATTATGGAAGATCCTAAGTTCGTACCGTTTGACCCGAGTTCTGGAATGAACATTTTGTCGTGGTTAACTTATTTTGATACAACATGTGAAAAGGAAAAGAAAAATCTAGAATGGAAATTTAATTCTATTGCGCAATATCTGAAAGGGGAAGCGCAAAAAATTTATATCAATGACTGTTTAAATTGTACGGATTATGAACAAATTAAGAAAATTTTGATAGAAAGATTCATTCAATTAGACATCCCGAGTTTTTCTGATTTTTCAAACCTGAAATTAGATAATTTAGACAATTTAGAAACTTATTTTCGTAAGAAAGTGGAAATTGGTAGGAAATTACATCTTAGTGAAAATATACTATTACAAGGTTTAACTGATGGTTTAAAACCAGAATTCAAAAACAGTATTATTATAAATCCTCCTAGTAGTACCACAGAATGGTACCGGGTTGTCAAACAATTCGTGGAAGTTTCCACCCCACTAGTTTCAAACCAAGTAATAAATCAACCATCAGCTAGACAAAATTTTCAACCTTTTCAACCAACTAGGCCCTGGATTCAGCCAGTTAGGCCCAATAATACACCTAGGAATTGGATTCCCCAAAGGCAATCTCAGTTTCAAAGACCTAGAGTTTGTCAAAATAATTATATTCAAAATTCATACCCTTCAAGACCTTGTAGGATATGCACAAATAGGGGTGTCAGTAATGCTTTTCATTGGGAAAGAGAATGTATTTTTAGGAGTGAGTTGCCATCCTCTGATACTCTTCCAAGTAGCTCACAAAATAATTCTCATAATATTTGACTATTAATTGTGTATGGATGTACAAATAATTATAAATTACCATTCGTTGTAGATAGTTCTCTGTTTGTCAGGTTTATTTATTTGATTATTTATCTATGAATCTTACTTACTTACCTATTTATGAGTATTATTATCATCATTATTATGTGTTGGAGATTGAAATATTTTTATTCTTAAGGATTTAATTGAGGAGTATCATGTTCTTAAGATATTTACTGTTACTTATTAAGACTATTATGATATTTCTATGCACGATTAAGGGCAAGTTTGTAATAATAAGGTATAACTGTGATATTTACAATTTCTATTTTTATTAGATAAAATTTCTGGTTAATGTTAACAGCTAAATATAGTCACAATTTCACGATAATTTTGATTCAATTTTTTTTTAAATGGTGGGTAATGGTTTTGTGTGAGGCAATTAAAATGTATACAACATCAGTAGACAAAGCCCTCAAAATTGCGAAAGCGCGAACTCATGATTTTCACCTTAAAAGTAAAAGACTCTATGATCGAAATTTTGTTGAATGCCCATTAAAAATACAAGACTCTGTAATTTATGAAGAATTTAAATACCCTAACACTCGAAAATTAGAACCTACTTTCTCTGGACCATATAAAATTATAAATAAACTTTCTGATGTAACTTATGAAATAGATAAATTTAATTATGAGACAGGACAGAATTCCGTTATTGTGCATGTTTCTAAATTAAGACCCTATTTTTCACCCGAAGATTTTAAACTGTTTCATGAGCAATTAAAAAAACAAACAAAACCTCAGATACAATCACTAGATCAAACTAAAGTCAAGACAATAGATTAAATTTACCATAAACAACCATAAAAAAAAATACCATAAAAAAACTTTTACCATAACCATTTACCAAATACCATTAAACCATTAAACCATTAAAACCATTTACCATAAAAAAACCATAATTTTCAACATCAGCGGGTATGTTCTTGGAGCGCTACAAGAATATTACTTGTTTTTGGGAGTTTTTGGGATTAAATTGGGCTCCTTATGCAGGCATAAGGTGAACACTTTGATTGTAAAAGCTTTCAAATTGATGTTGATAAATTAATTTTAAGGGTGTTTAAGTCTAACTATATTTACTCATTTATTTGACATTAGTATTACTCTATTTATTCAGCAGATATTATATGATAATAGTTATAAAATCTAATGACTCTACTCAAACCTATAACATAATATGTGATTTTCAGTGATTGTGAAAACTAGATATTAAAAGTTTTTCAAAAAAGCACACTATTTTTATTTCCATTTCTCAATTAAGAATGACACCTTTTATTCCTATTGTATTTTATTATTAAAGTTTATAAACCATGTGTGGATAAAACATTATTCTACATTTGGCATTGAAAACCTATAACCAAATTTGACAATTTTGTAAAAGAGTATCAGAGAGGAATTATTGTAAGGAAATACTGGTTGAGAGTCCATTTTCTAAGTAGTTAGATTTAATTTTATTTGGATTTTGGAATTATTATGATTTTTTTTTTTATTTATGCTTTCGGCTAGCAAAAAATACTTTCTTATGCTATTAGAAGATAAGAAAATTATTTAGTTGCTATGTAATTATTTTTATCCTCAACCAATATTTTCCCTATCAATAATAAACAAATAGTGATATTTTCTTTTGATTATACTCTTGTTTTACTATTATTATTATTATTATGATTTCTATAATGAAGTTTAGTATTAATTATACTCTTATTGAAAAATATTAGGATATGGAGTCTTATTATACTATTACTTATTATTGTTGTTATTGTTATTATTTAAATTTTTCTATATTATTTATTATTGATATTGAGAGTGATGCTATTTATTATTGAAAAATTGATATATTATTGAAAGATGTTGGATCCAACATAACATAAAAAACAAAGCTTAAACTAGATTTGGAGATATTTAATTAAAGAGACTGTATTCACTGGACATTGAAAAAGACTCTTTTATATATTCTTGAAAGACTTTTTTCATTTAAAGGACTTATTTAAAATAAACTATGTATTAAGTCATTGTAGTTATTTAAACTTCCATGAGAACGAACTTTTATTGTTTTTATTATATTTTTATCTCTTGCTTATTAATATTCATAACTTATTTACTGTTATTATATGTATTATCTCCTATGCACTTACAAATGGTAAGTGATGTTGTAACATTATTGTATTTCTTTCAGGGAAATGCTCCTACCTAAATTTAATTCAGAATTATTTTCTCTTAACTATTTTATTTTAATCGCTAATATTTTTTATATTGCGTTAATTTTCTTTTCTTCCATCTCTTGGCTTCCTGAGTTTGACAGTTTTATTCCAAAATTTAACTTTTCTAAATTATTATATTTCTGTTGTCTGAACTTGTAGTTTTATTTAACTATCAATTTCATACAAAGTCTTAGGGAGGGGGGATAATATTACAAATTTAAATTTTTTTTTCGCCAAAACTAACCTCTATACTATCTTAATTTTCTTATAATAATATTCCGTACTTACTTCAAATTATTAAATTAAAATCTTATTTCTAGATCTAATCTGTTAATCTGTGTGCAGACGATATAAATTCTTAATTTGCCTTAAAAAACATTATTCCAGTATGCGTAAATTTAAAAAGATGGCTCTAAATTAAAAATATTCTTAATTAAAACTTTATTTCTTAATATTCCAAATAAAACTGATTTCTTCTATGTTTTTATCAACCCTTTTTAAGAAATTCTTATTAAATTTATTCCAAAACCATACCTTTCAAAAAATATCATTATTTTATTTTATCTATTTATTTATTTTTCCGCCGTCAACGATAATGTGCATATTAATAAATTCATTTCTTTTCTTTTTCTCTTAAAATTAATCATGTATAAAAATCGTCTGCCTAAGATATTTAAAATTCGGAGTCAATTATAAATTGGTTAAATAATATTTTTTTTTTAAATAAATTTATCGTCTGTTTAAAATAGTCTCGTAACTGGACAAGAATTCTGTTTACATGAAAGAATGATAGTTTGAGGTTACCGAATGTTCCAGAACTTTCTTTTGAGTTTAAAAGGGGGAAGTCTCGAGATGAAGAGAAGATTCTTCTGAAGATTTCTTGGGTTGCTTCTTCGATGAGGACAGCTCGCTGAAATAATGATGGAATTTTTGCAAAAAGGAGCTTTTCCTTCCTCATTATCACGAATTTAATAAATGAATTTACAGCAGCCCATGACTAATTATTGGATCTTCTACATTTATTTATTATTTTTGTTTTTTCCCTCGCTTGCCATGACTGTGTGTTTCTTTTAACCAGTGGAAATAATTCGAGCTCTCCTGAAATCGTCACATATATATATATATATATATAATATATAATTTTAAATTAAAGTTCAAACACTTGAGATTCCAAAAATGCTTTGCTTTTGATTTAGTGATTGTTAGGAGCAAAGTTACCCAAATTACCAGGAGCAAAGTAGCCCAAAATATAAACCAGAAATAAGCTTTCTGAAACCGGAAGCTGGAAGTGATCGTTTAAAGTGTCACGGAACAATCCACAAATAATACAGAAATATATAATCCATAACATATACACAAATGTATAAACACCTATAAACATGGTGCATTTTAGAGTTGTACAAAACTATATACAATTGTACATAACGATACATAACTATGTAAAGTTGTATATAATTGTACATAGTAACTTTATACATAATTTTTTGTACTATATCAAAATCTTAATTAATGTTTTCTGGAAAACTGTGTTTTTCATTGTATATGCATACAAGAAACATAAATTCTTAAAAAGTTTTTGAGATATCAAAATAAAATTTTGTCAACAGGTTCAGATCAACTACATATTAATATGTCATGAAGCAAAATATAGCTTGTTAATATGTATATATTGATTTGAGAGTTACTTTTATTGAAAAATATATTAAAAAAAAAAAAGAAAGAAATCATGCTTTGTATATAAAATTTGGTATATATTAGTAAATTTAAAAGGATATCAAATTTTTGCTTCATAACACAGATAAGTGGTTTGCTAATATATTGTTGAAAAAAAAAGTGAGATATATTCAATAGATTTAGTTACAGAAGGTTTTTCATAAACGCAATTCTTTGATAAAATTTGCCTAATGTCGCCTAGGTTTGAAAAGATAATTAAAATTCCGTTAAAAAATTATATGAATTCACAGTTTTATTGCTTGTTTTACTAAAAATATATGTAGGGGAGACTGGGATACAATGGTCCACTTTTGTAAATTTTGGCTGTTTACTCTTAAAGCATTGATTTTTTTTCTTTTGATCAAGTGCATGCATGTTACCTATACACAAAAGTTTATACTGCATCCACTCAAAAATAATAATTATGCATACTTTTTTTTATATATTTTTTTAAATAGCAAGTGACAAAGTGGACCATTGTACCCCAATGCCGGGGTACAATAGTCCACAGCATGGGGCTCTATGGACCACTTGTAATTTGAATAAAAATATATCAGTATAGTTCATTTTTAACAATAAGAAAGATAAACTATATCATAATTTGTTTATTCACATTTTATTATTCATTTTTATTTGTTTATTCACATTTTATTATTCATTTTTATTTGTTTATGCACTCTTTTAGCTCTAACTAAAGTAACATTTTTTTCTTCATTTTTTTTATCATTAACTCATTATACCGGTCGCAGATTGAAAAATTAGGTTTATTGTCTTCCACAATACATTTTACAGCCTGTTTCATAATTTCATGTGGCACAGAATCTCTATTGGTTTTCCTAGGCTTGCTTCTTGGCATTGCTAAAAGAAATATGAAAAATAATTTATATCCTTTTTATCTAATGATGCCACTTAAAGTTAAATATAAACCTTTATAATAAGAATTATATATATGTAAATATATGACTAAGGAAAAAATATAATAAATTTTTCCTGTCTACTTTACATCATCTGTATTTTTTTTAATGAATTTTACCTTATTTAATTATTATATCCAGATACAAACTAATAGGTAGATATATTTTTGTTTTTCTCATTCTACTATTTTATTTAAATCTAACTTATTATGGATGCATGTATGCATAAGTGCAGGAATATTGAATTAGCAAATTATATGAAATTTAAAAAAACCTCAAATGCAGAAAATATTTTGTTTACTAATTTTTGGTGTTCAATTTGGGTTAATTTTTAAATTTGAAAGCTTATGTTATATAGATAAATATTTCAAAAATGCATTTCACAGCGTGAATCATTAATTAATTCACGCACAGAAATAAAATAATTTATTAATTCTTAATTTGGGCTAATTTTTATGTTTGAAAGCATATATTATACAGATAAATATTTCAAAAATGCATTACACAACATGAATCATTAGTTAATCTACACACAGACGTAAAATAATTTATTAATTCTGAATTTCACATATAATAATTAACTTTTAAAAACATGGAATACAAAACTGGGATACAATCGACCATGGTCCATTGTACCCCAGTTTCTGATAGTCCATTGTACCCCATATGGAAGTTTGACAAAAACTTGATAATAAAAAAAGAAATTTAGAATTCTATTATTTTAGCTATAATAAATATAATAATGTAATGTCTTACCTTTTTATTTTGCCACACAATGTCTTTCAAATTACAAATCTGTAATAAATAAATGAAGATATGTTTCAGTGAAAATATTTACTTTTCCCTTACTCCTCCTGTGTCAAATCAATTATCAAGCATAAATTGGCTAAAATGTCATCTATGCACATGGTTTCAAACTTCTTTTTACTACCTCATGACTGCCATCTATATACTAAAATATGATGCTTTCAAAAACGGAATTAATATAAAAAATAGGGGGTGGACCATTGTACCCCGTGGTCCATTGTACTCCAGTCTCCCCTATTTAGTAAAAAAGTTCGTAACTTTCAAAAAACGTGCTCCGAAGTTAGGCATACATTAACCCCTTAATTCATTAATATTTTTGTAAAATTATTTTTGTAAGACACTTGAACAAAGTAATATTATGGAATTTGTTTTTTAAATGACGTATTTATAATGCAAGAAAAATGAAAAAAGGTACGCTCAACTTGTTTTCGCTCAACTCTCTTTATTATAGTTTTTTAGACATTAATCTAATTAAATTTTAATTACATATTTACATAGCATAAAAAATTTACTGCGCTAATTAAAATACGTTTTACAATATTTCCAACTTATGAATAATTTTCATTTCATGCATATATATTTTATTATACAAATTTCATCAGTTTGAGCGAAGTGTTTAAATTTAACGATGAGATTTTATTAAATTGAAGTTTCACGATCTCTCTCTCCCTCTCTCTCTCTTTCTACACACACACACACACACACACATATATATATATACATTTAATGGTTTTAGTCTACCATGATTGTGAGCCTAGCCTCAAACTGTTGCCATGTGGTGATCAGGTGATTTCGTCCCTCTTCCAGACACTCAAACCCATAAAACTGGGTCATTGCCAGCTAGATAGGGGCCTGATCAGCGGTTCGAAAGAAAGAGCCTATCAAATATACCTTGATATTAGTATACATATATTTAAATAACAAAATTGAAATAGTTGAATTTGCTAATCTCAAAACTTTCTTACATCTCATACATCATTATACTTCAAAAACTAGTTACAAATGTTAACACTTCAATATTCTTAGTTCAATAACTAAACCAACTTTGATTTTCTGCTTCAGTGAATTGATCGGAGCAAAAACGATTTAATATTGATTATGCAAAGCTGCCACTGGCGACTATTTTTATATTCTGTTCGCGCACTATTTTTAAAAACACGATTTGTAGTATATTTTACTTGAAAATATTGTCAAAGCGTTCGTAAAAGATCAGTTGTTTTCTAATAGCCTGTTTTTCAGGATGCTAAGTTCCCGTCGCTGCACAAGACACCGGTATATATTACAACTACGAAAAATCGAGAAAATTATACAAAAATCGCTATTAATGCGTCAATATTTCGAAATTGAAGAACCTGCTTGCCATAGCCAAAATCGTTGCAAATATGAAATTTGGTGCAATTCTTTGCTTAACTTGATGCATTTTTTGATGGTACAATAATAAATATAACACAAAAATCGCTACTACAGCACCTCCTTCCGGCGGAATATTTCCAAACTTGTTATAGCCAGAAACATATACAAAAAAAATTAGTTCAGTTCTATGCATGATTCCATACAGTTTACAATGGTACAATGTCGATACACGCACAAGCAGATACACTGTCAAATTCAGATAGTTTCTACGGGAGGGACTTCTGTGGCTCCAGGGGGTGGGCATTATACAGTTCCTGGGGAGGGGAAAATTGCACTTTTGGATCATTGGAAACACAAAATCGTAAATTTTTCAGAGGAGGACTTATTGCTGTGAGGGGCAATGTTCCCCTGGGCCGCCCCTTGAAATCAACACTTGGTAGACATTCTCTATAAATATATTTTTTGTGATCTTTGACCCCCAAAACGTGTAAATACTTTGAAAACTGAAAGTCAAAGAATTTTAACTACAATACTTTCTTCTATTGAAAATGAAGAAAGTAAATAAAAATTTAAGATCTTTGAAAGTAGGACGGTGCTTTTGATACATTTAGGTACTTAAAAATAAAAACTTTGTTTTTCACATTTATAAAACAACAAATTTTGAAATTGGATCAACCTCTTTCGTTGGCATTAAGGACATTCTTATTCCGATTATCATACTATTACGTCATAATAACGTCATTGTAAACGATCAGTCACTCGAGCACTATGATTTAAAAAAACAACAAACGTAAAGATATCAGATTCTTTTTAGTAACATAATAAGCAATGCCTAGTAATGTTTTCGCGTTGCTAAATCCATTTTTATTTTCATTAATGAAGCACAAACACGAGTATAAAATATTTAAATTTTGCTATTTTAAAATATTTATTTGCGAAAAAAAAAAAAAAAAAAAAAAAAAAAAAAAACATAGCAAATTGCAAATTTTAACAGTTACCATGTTACATCAGGATTGCTTAACGGGCGACGATTTATTTTTATTTTTTGGTGAGCTGTGGAGAAGGATATTGCCATGTCTCACAGATCAACCGTGTTATTTTCATCTGCATTTCATGAACTATATTTGTCTGTTTGTGTTTCGCAACGTCTGTTCTTAGAATACAGAATGTTAGTCGATGAAGTTAACACCAATTATTCGCTTTGACTCGAAGAAGTTACATAATCGCAATTTAAAATTCGAACTAGTTGTCGGGATATTATTATTGTAGTAAAATTTCAGAATAGCTGACAGCTTGGGAGCGAATAATGTGTCCTCTACTCGATGGTTCATTTCTATTCATAACTTCATACACTTTTTGATGGTAGAATGGCGACATACACACAGACACACACACACACACACACACACAGACACAC
This sequence comes from Maratus speculifer, assembly GCA_964019185.1. Taxonomy (NCBI): domain Eukaryota; kingdom Metazoa; phylum Arthropoda; class Arachnida; order Araneae; family Salticidae; genus Maratus; species Maratus speculifer. The sequence goes on along the minus strand of OZ025297.1, from coordinate 97,998,669 downwards.
GGGCAGACAGACATTTTGTAAAAACAGGTTTTTTGGAATCTCTGACTCCTAAAACGTGTAAATCAAGTCGAAAAAGATTTCGATTACAATACTTTCTTTTATTGGAGATAGAAGAAAGTAAAAAAAGGTTTTGGGGAAAAAAATCATAACTTCGTCAATTCTCAACATGCCACATCCAATTAATTTTGTTATAAATTGTCTTAATATTATCTGAAACTTTTTTATTAACAAGTTTTTGTTAGGGCACACTGTTACGGCAAAATAAATAAATAAATGAAGTAAAATAAAATAAAATAAAATAAAATGTAAAATATAAAATAAAAAACAAACATAAAGGAGGGGGGGGGAAGGAAATCTATAACTTCATCAATTCTAAAGATATCAAGTCTGATTAAATTTATTACACATCTTCCGAATAATATTTACAAATTCTAACGTTTTGTCTATAACAACGTTATTATTTTTTTAACTGGGTTTTATCACTAATCTTGATTTAGTCTCTGTTGGCATTTTATATATAATTATTAAATAATATAATATATTATATAACATAACATTAATTAACACATTATAAATATTTATAGTGCATTTGACTTTAGCGTCGCACTGTAAAAAAAAAAAAAAAAGAAAAGAAAAAAAGAAAAAAAAAAACAGTAACCTTAGAAACCGAAATTTACCGAAATCTGTTATGCTTACTAAGTTTTATATGTACACTGTACAAGGAAATGATGTCAATTTACAAAACGTGTAAGCAAAACTAGAGGCATCTGTAACTTTCCAATAGGATCCACTAAAATTTTGGTAATTTTACTAAAATTTTATCTCTAAACTTCGTTACCGTTAGTAATAAGGTTCTGGGAATCCGATTTTCCAAAAAATTTCTTAGTAACCTTAAAATTTTTTTGATTCAAAGTGCAAATCTGTACCTGTTACATGAATTTTTATTGTTGCCATTGCATAAAAAGCTCTTGAAATATAATTCGACTAGAAAAATGCTTGTAAATTTCCAATTTTTTATAGTGTACTACGTAGCAGATAGTATGAAATTGATTCGTACTAAATTTCGTATTGGTAACTCTGACCTCATACATGATAGAGTGGGAGACGAAAGCACCGACAATCACCCCATCGAGTTCAGGGATAAAAATCTAGGAGTCTCGATTCGCATATTAAAACGCAATCTGCCTGTCAAGTCCTATCTTGGTGCAAAACACCTAAAAACCCGATTTTAGATGTTAACGCATAGGTGTATCATTATGTTTTCCTGCTCCCAATCCTTTATGTTTCAATACTTTTAAGTGCAGTAAAGCACAATGGTAAACTTACGAGTCAACCACTAAAGTCGGGAATTTAGGTGTTTTCCACCAAGATAAGACTTGGCAGACCGATTGCATTTTAATAATACGACACGAGATTTAACTAATCCTAGATTTTTATCCGTGGACTCGATGAAATGATTGTCTGTGCTGCCGTGTTCCGGTCTATGAGTCATGCAGTTGTCCAGAACCAATGGTCAATAATGACAAACTAAACAATACTGAATTCAGACACTTTTCTCCGGAAAGGATTTCTGTGGCTCTAAGGGGAAGCAGGCATTTATAGAGTCCCGGGGAGGAAAAGTACTTTTTGAACATTAAAAACACAAAATCTCAAAATTTCTCATTGCTCCAAAAGAACTGTTCTCCCCTGGGCACTCCCTGAATTCAGCAATGGAACTAAAGGCAAAAGTTGAGTCTAACACATCTGAGAATGCCAATGAATTATCTTTTAAGTTTGGAAAAAATAATTCATTAAGTTTGTATAAAATTAGTACTCACATTTGTAAGTTATCGATTAACTTTGCATTTTTTTTTCTACAAGCTCTCCTCTTAACGACCTGTTATTGAATAAATAGACCCTTATAATTATTTTCTTGTACGCAGTCTAATTTTTGGCATGTTAGAAACGATTAAGTAAAGTTTGTGATAAAAGACGTATAACCGTTAAAATTACGTATAGTAATCTAATTTAATAATCTAATGCCACGTTTGTTTAAAAACAGCAGCGGCATTTAATCGGTTGAATTGTTTTATTTTTGGGTGTGCCCCATTACGTAAACTTTCAGTATGATCTAAATATATCTCAAGAAGTGAGAGAAAAGTTAGTTTATTATGCCAGAATTAAAATGTCATCAAGGATCTCTCCAGTAGAAATTAGATAATATTAGCGGATAATTCTGATTTTTTTCTTTTCTTTTTAAGCATGTTTGATTATTATCGAAGTGCTGCTTTTCCCATTACGTCTAATTTTCTAAAAATAGATAGGAAATTCCCTCTTTATTATTTTTAAATCCTGTTCTCGATTGCAGTTTGTTAGTCTTTGGATTTTTATAGCTGTTTTCAGGTCTGAGAAAGAATTTTTATAATCCTTCAGCCAAGACTGATCAAATGTAATGTATAGCTTTATGTTTATGTTTAACTATATTCGAGTTTGAGTATTTGTATCAGTGTGTTTTACAAGAATGTAGTGAGAGAATATGAGAGACTTACAATCATATTATAGACAAATTCCATTTTGGAAAAACAAATGAAATAATCAATTTAAAAGGTGCATAAAATCATCTTTATTCACTCCAACAGTGAACCAAGTGTGTTTTCACATACCTTCTCATATATGCCATTCGTTTACGGACTTTATTTACTGCGGGAGTGGATAAAACAGATTTTATGCACCTTCTAAGTGGACTATTTCTTTTTTTTTATGTCAAAATTTACTTGATCTTCTATGATGAGTCCCTCATAAGATGGTAATTGCCGTATATTTTTCGAATTTTTAAAAGAAACGCCCTACGTCATGTTTATATTCTGTACTGCAAGCCTATACTCTCTAATTTACTAATGACTTCACCACTTACTGCAGTTGAGGCATACCGTTGTATATGTCAATTACTTTCTGGATTTAAAAATAAAATTATGTATACTTTCGTGTATATTCTTTCGCTCAATTGTGTATAAGCAGACTGAGCTATTTTGGAATGCAGTTAATATAATATGGTGATATATATATACCTTAGATTGTCTAACAGCCGCTCACACAGCCTTATGGCAAAATTGGGCAACGACATTATAGATCCTAAAAATTTTCTTCGTTACTTTTGCCAAGCCATGTTTACGTCATGTTAATGGATAAATCCTACGTTTCTTGCGCATATTATATTATTTTCCCTTCGCGGAGAAACGCACTCGACTCGAACACAGATACCGATGAAAAAGAAAAAAAATAAATTTGAGGTTTAAATTTTATTTTTATTATATTTTTCAATCAATGGATCAGTGAATTATTATATTTTTTACGAATGCATATTTTTTGTTTTAAAATTACAAAACACGCAATCCGAAGATAACGAATTAAAAAATCGAAATCCCATATCGAACTCTGCTTAAAAAGCTATTAAAAGCTCCGCTTAAAAAGCTCCGCTTAAAAAGCTCCGCTTAAAAAGCTCCGCTTATTACTTATAATTTAAAATAAAGACTGTAGCAATGTCAATGATTTGTTCCCCAAACCATGTGTGTTCCATTTTATACATATCAACAAAAAATTACATATTATTAGCATTAAATTAGCTGATTTGTGACTTTTTTATGTTCGTGAAGAAATTATATTTCAAAATCGAAACTTCATTACATGTATAATTGTGGTTCATTATTAGTACCATCTGAATCCTGTGGCAAGATTTAAAATATAAACTGAAATGGAACCGGAAAATTTTTACTCCATTCCCAAATACAGCGACATTAATATTGGAAATCAAAACAAGGTATTTTATATAATGTGTATATATATATCAAGTGTTCCATTGTGCATAAAAATTATAGAGTGATAGAAAGTAATGGATATTCTCATTTTATGTTTCTTTTACAAATATGAGATTAGAAATGTATAAAACAGGATACATTTTTTTTCATCATTTAAAGTGATTTATATTTAAGCAAACTGATATTGAATAAATTGTAACAAACTAAGCTATTAAGTTGAAAATGTAATTCAACAACACTACTTGGCATAATTTAATTATAAAGTTTAAAACACAAATTTCTATTACAAGTCATTCCGTTGTGGTGGAGGTAAAAGTAATGTTTCACTTCTAAACCGAGTGCTTCATTCCGTGGCTGTGTATGCTACGGATGCAAACAGATGTCTCATACAAGAAAAGTTGTCATTAACTTTTTCTGAAAATAATGTATAAAATACTGAAATGTGTATGTTATCAAAGTTTTAAAAAATAAACCAGTATAGATTTAATAATCTAAAGCTTCTCGAAAACAGTTAACTCTAAATTTTAAAAGGGACTGAACAATTCCACTGATAAGCATGTTTTAATATTGGTCGAAGAAGGTATCATGGTTATTCTCATTGTCTTATGACTCTGAGTTTTTTTTTAATAATCGGCAAGTAGGAACACAATGTTTAAAAATTTTGAAATCATGTTCTTACAAAATGTCAACTAAAATCTTACTTCCGAACATGGATAATTCATGCATTAAATAAATTGAATTGTGATATTCAGTAAAGTGTAAGCACAATTAAGCAACAGCAATTGTTATTATAAAAGTTGTGTTTGGTAACACCTTAAGCCAAAATTAGTTTTAAAAATATAATTCTGTAAAATAGAACTTTCATCACAAAAACATTTCTAGATCAACGTGAACCGCTATCTGAATTTTTCGTTGATGTTTGCTATCTAAGCTGAGTGCTATAAACAATATCTGAGTAAATCTTAATCCAGTTTAAAATTTAATTTACATGTCCGTATTTTAAAGGAAATCATTCCATACAAACACATCAGTGTTAAATTGTGCACAAAGGTTGGTGGTATAACTGGTTATATTCATGTTATCTCGCATTTATGTACAATGACTTTTAAGTCTGTAAATGACGGTAATTATAAAGAAAAACTAATTTGATTCATATTTTAATAACCTGAAAGGAAAGATAATGACTTATAACAAACATTATATTCCGAAAGATTTTTTTTAATTGTATAAATATATTTTTTCAAATAAAAAAAAACTTCGTATCAGACTAGTATTATTAATAATGTAATCTATTACTTTTAATATAACACTTTTTTTGCTAACTCAAGGGTATTTATAACTCTGAAGTACAGAAAATTTTCGAATTTACTACTTATTCAGTGTCGAGTCGGGCAACTACTAAACAAATATTAAACTTTTCGATAAAATAATGGTCAAAGACATTTTCTACATTTCCTAAGTAGAAAGGATCTGACTTCAGCATAGGCACATAAAAAGAAAAAAAACAGGAATTTCAAGGTCAAAATAATATATCTAATTTTTTACTGTTCAATTGGTCAAGTTAAAAGGTAAAGCAAATAATAAAGATTACTTGATATTGTTCAAACAGTTATTGACAATTTTTAAACTAACAATGCCGCAAACACATTTAAGAAGGTCAAAATTCAGGTTGGAGATACACCAAATTTATATAATCGCATAAACATACCAGGAAATGGTATATATATATATATATATATATATACATACATAAAATCACTTACATAAATTTAGCTCTGCTTTAAAAGGTAATACAATAAATAAATAAATAAAAGACTTGCTCAGATCAATTCACAGATCAATTCTCAGATCTTGTTAGCTTCGGGTTTAGAGAAACATTGAAAGTGAAGCACGTTTTTTATAATAATTTAAAATCTCACAAACAGTAGTTTAAAACTATTAATGGAATGGAAAGATAAATTTTAATGTTCAATTTTAAAATTTTAACAATATTTAAATTGTAAATTATATTGACGTGAAAAATAAAAAATAATATTTTATTTTAAAATGGAATATTGTCATAAGAAAAACTCTCCAACAACAAACATTTTAACTCTCTTTTTCTGAAAATATTATGCGCAACACAAAAAAGAAAGTGTATGTTATCAACAGTAACTGAGATATTTCAAAACAATGAACAATTGCAAAATTTCTAAAACTTTTAAACGCGTGCTTTCGCAATTTACCAAACAAAATCATACATCAAACATGTTCCATACATTATTAAAATTAATTCTACAGCAATAGTTGATGCGACAAAACATTTGATATTCAAAAGCATATTTGAAAAATGTAAAACTTATCAGCAAAAAGAAAAGTTTATCAAAACATGTGTTCAATAACACATTATACTAATTATGATTCTAATGAAATAATTTGTAAAATTGAAACTGTATTGCAATAACGTTTCTGGTTCGATGTTTGTACCATTTGGACCCGGTGTCAAGTTTTCCTGAATGGAGTGAATCCTATAAAATGTATCTGAATGAATTGTGCTTCAGTTCAAATGATTTCATGCATAAATACCAGAGAGTAAACTGTTCTGCATTATATGGGATTATATCCAATATGCCCGCGTTCTATTGTGCATAAATGTTATACGGGGTTTTAAAGTAACGAATTGCTTTTATTATTGCTCATCCTTTTTATTTATAAAAGTTTGCATAGCTTTAAAAGATGATGCTTTTTTAAAAATGACTTACTTTGATCTATAATTCAATGAACTGAAATGATGATAAATGGAAAATAATTTTATACTTCAATTCAAAAGTCTGTCTTTATATACTTTCTATTTATACATAATCTCTTTTGGTCTGCTTCAACAATAATTAATCCAAAAGGAAGTTGATTCAGATTATATTTAACTATATTTAAGAAAAACGGATTTGTAAATACATTAAAAAAATTTTATACAAGGCAGGCTTGTTACTGAAGTATATAACTTGGGATATATATTTTTTTGTTTTCAAGTTGCCATTTAGCGATTTGCTTCAGTCAATGTGAATAATCGATGCATTTTCTGAAAGAAAAAGAAAATTGAGCTTCATATTTTTTAATTATATATTTATTTGACAAATACTGTACAACTTTCTGGAAAATTTATGAAATAAATCAAAAATATGAAGTACAATCAAAGAATAATCCTTGGATATAATGATTTTCCATACAGACCTCATAAACCCCATTTAAATGCAAGCTTTGAGGAGAGAGGGAAATATTTTTCCTCCAAAAGAAATCCATACGGACGCTTGTTTCTTGCACTTATACAATACCTTCAGCAATATTTTGACAAAATGGTTTGTGTGATGAATTATGAACAGGATGCGATTTGGTATAATGGTACTTTAGGAGGATTCATGAAATACATCAATAGTTCAGAAATTGATGTTGCAGTCATTCCAATCCTTATGACAAAAGATTCTGTCGAAGTAGTGGATTTTTCTTACCCGTACAAGCTTGAAGATTATACATTTATTACAGCAAAACCCATTTATAAACCACATATGTTTGGCCTTTTACAAACTTTCTCGTCGTCCGTATGGATAACAGTAATATCTTTTTTATTTGCAATGTCCATAGTAAGTTATACTCTTTTGAAAAGGAAGTATAGCTTCAAAAATATTTCCTTTCACGTTTTTGCAATATTGATGAAGCAAAATGCTGTTGTAATACCCTCCTCGTTTATGGAGAAACTACTTGTCTATTCGTGGGTTGTAGGAGCCATGATTCTTTGCATGTCCCACGATTCAGTAATTTTATCTTTTCTATCAATCCCCCCTCTTACGAAAATTAAGACACTTTCTGACTTAGCCTTAGCTGTAGAAAGAGGAGATTATCATTGCATTTCTCATGTGCATAGTGGTCTTGTAAATTACTGGATGAAGTCAGAACAGTCACATTTTAAATTAATTGCAACAGATATTCTTCATAACAGATTAAGTTACGGGATTCCTGTAGATAATTTTCTTCGGGAGAGTCAAAACCAAAATCTTGCTATTATCATAGAATCAGAATTTCGTGACATTTTCCCTGAAACATTCTTCACCTCAGAAGATCGTTTTTACGAAAGTATGTATGCAATGATGGTCCGAAGAGGTTTTTGCTGCAAGGAATTGATCAATTCATTCGTACACAAAATAATGGCTTCAGACTTGTATTTGAAATACATTAGCGATGGAATTTTTCTGTCGTCACTGTTTCAGAAATCACAAATTTCAGATCCTGAAACTAAACGAAAACTGGCGCTTACGGATGTGGCCCCCGCATTTATATTTCTTCTAACGGGTTATTTTATATCATTCATCGTTCTCGGTCAAGTCGAAAGAAAACAATGAAATCTACGAAGATATTTCAAAAAAGAAAAAGAGTAAACGTTTTTGATGAAACTCCCGTATAAATAATTTGGTACAGAATTCTCACGATTTCAAAATAACGGCGAAATACTACATTCCCTGCGTAGAAACAATCTGACTTCGACATAGGCGCACAAAAAGAAAAAAACAGGAATTTCAAGGTCAAAATAATATATATATAGATTTTTACTATTTAATTGGTAAAGTTAAAAGGTAAAACGAATAATAGAGATTATTTGATATTCTTCAAACGATTACTGACGATTTTTAAACTAACAATGCCGAAAATTTGTAAATTACACATTTAAGTAGGTCGAAATTCAGGTTGGAGCTACACCTATTTTATATAATCGTATAAGCATATCGGACGACGATGTATATATACATAAAATTATTCACATAAATTTAGTTCTACAGTAAAAGGTAACCTAACACAAAAAACTAAAAGACATGTTATGCCACAATTCTTAGATTTTTTTTTTTTTTTTTTTTCTCATTTTTGAAATAGGATCACATCGAAAGAAAATGAAATCTATGAAGATATTTAAAAAGAGAAAAAGTTTTCGATGAAACTCCCGTATAAATATTTTGATGCACAGAATTTTCTCGATTTTAAGCTTCATGCTATAAATTTACCTCTTCGTATGCTAATACTTCTTTTGGGGAAATGAAAATGCTTTTAAATTATTAAATTCAAAGAAAAAGATATGTTTTTAGTAATGACATTTTTTGTGTTAAATTATATATTTTCTGAAGATTGTATATTGTGGCTTGACATTGCCCAGTGTACACACAGCATCCTATTATAATTAGACATCGATTTGTTTGCGGAAAAAGTTTAATCATTATTATCTTTATGTGTAATCATAATGGTAATATTTGTTAAAAAAAATTATCAGTATAAAAATGTTCTTCATGTTTTAAGGTTTTTTTAATCTCTTGACAGTAATTCTTAGCATTATTTATTTTTTATTTTATTTTTTATTTTATTTTATTTTATTTTATTGAAATGCACACTACAGAATAACCCATTTACGTGTTGCAAGAACATCAAGAGACACAAGACTACAGAATCAAAAGGATATTATATTATGATGTACGCTGAACATACAATTTATGAAATAAAAACCAGAAACTGAGATGAATCTTTTCAAGAAACAGAAAAATTCTTTTATGTTGATATTTGAAGAAAGAGGAATAGAAATGAGTATAAATGCATGGTTTATTAATGTATTTCATTTGTGAAAATAAGTTATGAAGCACTTTAAAATAGAAGAACGTACAAGGAAAATTAATGACATTAAATCATTTTTTAAGTAGAATGAAAAATAAATCACCATTCCAACATGAACATACTTTGGAGCTTTTTACGAATTTCGTATATGTGAATAAACTTATAGAACACCCTGTAGATTAATTTAAGTTGCATTTATTTAAAAAGTGGGTAAGTGTGATCGCAGATCGCACAGAGGATTTCGTTTAATATCTCCATCAAAACACTTCAACACGAATAAATCACTTTAAAAAAAAACGCGTTTTTCATGTGTTTTATTTAATCCATTAATTTATGTTACATACATTAAAGTTTTTATGTGTATTTAAACTTGCCTGCAACAATTAGGAAAAATAAAACAAATGAACTGATGATATTAAAAAAATATTTTGAAAAAAATAATAGTCTTTTTCAAAATTTTATGATTTGTTGTGTGACGAGAGGTAGTCCGCTGTAAGTAAACAAGATTTGAACTCTCTGACTTATATTGGTTTTGTATAAGGACACTATGACAAACAGACGGACAGACAGACAGAGACAATTAGAGTTTCGTCACATAATTGTGCCCCTTGAATCTACAAATTAAAGTGAAAATATGCTGATATTTATTTCTTGCTCATAATTATGAACAATAAACATGTAATTGATTATTTATTAAAAGAAATAGCAAAATTATAAGTAAAATACCCAAATCGAACATTTTTATGACAAGAAGAAGACAAGAAGACACCTCACCGGGACCCCAACCGTTAGGTTTATGGGTTTTTACGTCCCGAGGGAAAAGTCCCCACCGCCATCCAACGAACACAAAGGCAATATGCAACGCACAAACTGACAAGAAAATAGTAACAATAATAAAAATTACAACTAAAACAGTAATCTGTTTTGGAAAAGTTACAGATGCAGTAAACAGGCGACATCGCCAACTGCCAATCCGACAAATTATTATATAATAAATAACTAAAATTAAACAGCTAAAAAGGCATACAAACATTGTCAATACGCTACAATAAAAAACTAGTCGTTGGAGGCCACCTTAATACTTACCCATCATACATATGCATAATATAAAATATGAAAATAAAACATGTGTAACTTATTTATAAAATGCATTGCAATTCCAAAATAAAATTTTAATGCATATTTAATTAGTTTTAACGTACATGGTAATGATTTATTAATGAATTGCTGATGAGCCAATTTCGACAAATTATATAAAACGTCAAAATTCTCAAGTAATACCGGATTGCGTAAAAGAAACATCCTTATAACTCCAAAAATAATAATCGTATTAACTAGCAATTTACTGCGTCGGATGAAGCGTCTCATTTCCAATTAAAATATGTCTTTGAATTCAAATTTGAATGAAATACAGAGTCATGAAAAATCAAAGAATATGAAAAACAGGATTACACGAAGCTCAGCAACTAATAATTCGATCGACTTCGTTCCTTATGCAAAACTTGTATTATTTTATTGCCTTTTATATCCACTCCTTAAAATAAAAAAATTCGAAAATTTTTATATACGTTTCATAAGAATGAATTTTTCGAGAGTCCGAAAAAAATAGTTCCGGATAATTGAGGTTACTGATTTTAAATAGGCTTCGTCACATTCTTACATACTAAGTACATACAAAATTTCAAGTCTCTATCTCAATTTGTTCGGGAGATAGAGCAGTTACAGACAGACAGACAGACAGACACACAGACGGACGGACGGCAAAATTTTTTTTCTAAAAATATGTTTTTCGGAATCTCCAGTATCTGAAACGTGTAAATCCGTCAAAAAATTTTTTTCGATTTTCAAAACGATTGCAAGACTTACCCTATACTACGTATGATGGGTAAGTAATATAAAGAAAGACAAATTAAAAGTACAAATAAAAAAAAGAATTACAACAAGAATAATGATATTTACAGATGAGAAAAACTGAAACCACTAAGTCTAAATTACAGATAAAAAAGCCGACTATAAATTCATAGCATTGACATTAATACTAGGCTGACACATCAATACTTATAACGAATAATTGAATAGAGTCCATTCAAGATATTGTAATTCTCCTTAAGTTTATGGTAATTTAAACAGTTCATAAGAGTCTTTTTCATATTCTGCCTATAAGATAAATCTCTATCAAATTTAAAATGATGGATCATGAGTTTGCATTTACCGAAAGTATAGTGTTTCACGTTTTCAATAGAGTCACAATCACAGCGATCCGAAGGTCTTTTACCTATATTAAATAAGTAGGATTGAAAGCTTCCGTGACCTGTAAGGTAAAATTGTACCACTTCTTTTGTGCAAAGAAATCCAAGTCAACTTTATTAAGAACTGCATTTTTATGACATGAGCATTATTTGCAAATAAACTTTAAATTATTTTAAAATACTGTGCATAATTTAATATTTCCATTAATAAGAATCTTTTATGTCGCCATGAATGAGACAAACCAATACTGGGTACAAAATTATCGTTTGTTTGGATTTGATAACATGTGCTGTTTCAAAATTGAGAAAGTAATGTGTTCAATTTTGATCCAAACATACTTACAGTAAAGCATCGTTTATACGACGATCACTTATACGACGTTTACATTTATACGACGTTTTAATGTGGTCCCGATTCATTCCTATTCATTTTAATGTAAAAATATATCTTTTATACGACGCCCAAAATCGTTTATACGTCGATTTTTCGATTTTGTATAGGTTTGTTTTTGCTTATTTTTCTTGTGTATTTTATGAACGAACGGAATTTGTCAGCTATGAATGACACCAAAGAGCGTGTTTGAATACACTCTAAATTATAAAAATGTGGGCTGGGGTTCGAAGTTCGATCAGTCTGAAAAATCAGCTTATGTGTAACAGATTACACGGTGGGAGGGATCATTCTTTTTTCGGGGAAGGTCAGCTTTCCCGACTTGTTTTAAGTTGCAAATAGACTATCCTTCTAACTGTTATCAGTATTGGCGACTTTTAGTTGGCCACGCAGGGTTTTTGATCGTTGACTTTAAATGGAAAGGAAAGGATGTACTGCAACTGAGGAACCTTTCGGTGAAACATAAATAAAGGTACGCATATTTAAATTGCTTACTAATTCCCCCTCCCCCGTTTTTTGGTTATTTGTTTATTTTGGTTTGTTTAATTTACAAATTCATTCAAATCATCACGTTAAACATTAAAATTAAGTGAAAACAAAATTAATTCTAGTTTTGGAAGTGAAAATCGATTATACGTCATTATCGTTTATACGACGTTTTTCGGTAGTCCCTTCGGCGTCGTATAAACGATGCTCTACTGTAATTTGATATGAGTACATCGACTTAATCATTTTTGAGTACTTTATTTTTTTCAGAGTGTCTAATATAAAAAAAAAATAATAATAATCAGACCTAAAATTTTAGACTGTAAGCACCACCCTCCTGTTTATTAGAATTGTCGCTTACTGATGACCATTATGCTGTGGAATTTAAATGATACGGATATATATATAGGTTAGAAATATTAAAAACTTCTCGTTCATTATGCTCTATTGAATAACCACTCTTGAACACTGCGAGAAAGGACAAATGTTTCTCATTCTAGAAAAGATAGTAAACCACGGACGAAAATGTTCTGTAATTTCACATGCATTACCCATGATTTCGAAAAGCGTTCTTTAACTCTAGAAGTTCAAGACACTCATGTATTTTTGGAAATTAAATAATCATTTATAAAAAAAAAGGGTTTTTGCCTCCACTTGTTGTTCGGAAACGTTTCTGAGTCTTTTTAGAATGTATAGATCAGATTTCTCAAACCATAATATAAGTAGGTTTTCCAGATGTATCGACCCATAATATAGTTTTTTCTGATGATATGCATTCTCAAACAAACAGTTTCATTTTCAACAAACGTGAATTACTAACAAGCAAGATAAATGAACAGGCATAACGGTATAGTTAAAATCGATTTGAAATTTCTTTCAGCTTTAAAAAATGTACTTAAGAATAGGTCGTTGAGATGAGAATTAATGGCCGAGAAAAAAAGATCAATACGCTGTTAAAAAAAAAAAAAAAAAAAAAAAATTCTTTTTTAATAATTTCTTAGATAAATGATTCCCAACCATACATTATTGCCCAGCATTTCTAAATGTAAAGAACCTTTTTCGTAATCGTAAGACATTGGTATGAAGTAAGTGAATATTTTCATTTGTAGTTATATTGACTTTCCAAGATTGAGAGACATCTGTCTTTTCTCACAGTGGAATGGACAGCTTGACAGTTACAAACAGGTTCCAATCTACAAGTGTCAGTCATTCACTGTGTAACAGACGGCATCAAGTTCTGAATTATAATGGACACTACAAAGAGTTTCTCCTAGAACAATCGATTAAAAAGACTGTGCAACTGAAACATTTCAACTTACGATGAATATCGATTACTGATTAAAGAGAGAAAAGTGTTTCACAAGATTAACAAGAGGTATAAATACTAATCACAAAAATTAACTTCGGAAACGAATTTTTAAAAAAAGAGCGGATTTTGGGTATCGAACACCAATATTATTAATCGTATTATATACAGGGTGGTCATAAAAAAAACTTTCCGGTATATGGATCTCTAGCGGCCAGTCCGTTCAACCGATCGAGATGAAATTTCAGATATAGCTATTCAGAGGTATGAGCTCGAGATTCTGTGAACGGCAACAAAATGGCGCTCACGATTATAGTTACAGAAACACGAAATTTTCCAATGGCAACACCCATTTTTTTTCATCGCAAAATGCTTAGCACATGCGAAAACTCTTAAGAGCGTTAGAACCGTACGTGTATCGTAAGAAACGGACGCGTTATGCCAGCACAAAAAACAGTTCTGCAAATCCCCCCCCCCATAAAAAACACGATTGGGGCGCAAGGAGGAAATTTGCATATGAGACAGAGTCACTACACTAATCTCTGATTACACACAGATCAGAGAAAAGAAAACTTTTATTTTGATTACACATTTTCCACATGGGTGCCATCACAGGCCATTACACATTGCATAGTAGCGACTGTGGACAATACAGCCGAACGTTACATCGCATGAGGGATGTTTACAACCTCACATTTTATAGAATCTTTCAAATCCTGTCAAAGTTTGTGGATTGCACATGTACACTCTAGATTTTAGATATCCCCAGAACCTGAAATCCATAGGAGTGAGGTCGGAGGATCGCGGAGAGTATAAGCTCAATATAGAGACGGCTCTTAAGGAGAGCTTGGACAGCGCATGCGCCTGTTGTCGGCTCCCTCTTCGTTTGGCGTTCAGCGGCAACTCCTCGCCAACGCGCTGAAAATGAAATGAGCGGGGGTTTTTCTCTATGCTGATGTAAACACATCAATTCTAAAAATATGTATGTGTGTGTGGGGGGGGGGGGAGGGAGGGGGTCGATTTATTATTTCGTGAAGAAAAAGAGAGGGGGGGGTGAGAATCAGTGTTTATGTTGTGAAAAAAAAAAAGAAAAAAGTGGGGAAAAATTGGATTTAATTTTTATTATGTCGTTTGATTCATGCAAATTTTTCAATCAACATTAGTCTAGTTTTAGCATAATGTTTTATTTTGTCCGTCTGTATCAGTGCTATTTATATAAAAATAATTCTTTTAATTTTATGATAAAAAAGTTCATCCATTCAAACGGTAAATTAATTAGAATCAATTTGTATTATGTTATAAAAAGAAGCGGGGGGGGGGACATAATCAATTTTTATTATGTAATTTGATTCCTTTTAATCATCGTTAATCATGTTATTTAATATAATATTTTATTTATTTCATCAATTTGTATCAGTGTAGTATATTTAAAAATACTTAATTTAATTTTATAATATAAGGTTTGAAAATTATTGTACATTACTAATTATTGTTAATTAATTTATTAATAATCGTAAATTAAGATTTTAAATACAGTATGTAATTATTTGTAACGGTATATTTCTTTTAAAGGAAAAATTTCTTAGCACTTTTATCTAATATATTGTGAATATTATGTGTTCATAAGCCTTTTTTTATTGTTTAAGTTATAAAAAATTCAAATATTTTTCTACGGTTTCTAGCTTCAATACCCATTTTCGTTTTTGTTTTGTTTATTTATTCTTATTATTTTAAACTTAATTCTTTCAAAATAATTATCCTTAAAGCAAATAAAACGTATTCTCTTTATCTAATACTGGATATTTTCAATCTGTTCCACTCCATTTTTGAGGATGAAATAAGAAATTTGAATGGTAATTTTATGTGATAAAATACAATTAAAAGTTTTTTTGTTTGCATGATATATTATAAATATTTTTTAGTAACAAAATTTATCGTGATTCAAACAAGTGTTATTTAATCATTTATTTGGGGGGGGGGGGTGCATATATAGAGAGTGGTGGTGTCCGAGATTCATGAAGCAGTTCTTTAGTGTTGTCAAGTGAAAATAAATTCGCACTAATATATCTTTTTTGCTTTATATTAACAACTTAAAGAAACATTTAGTAAATTGAAAAAAACAAAATACAGGAATGCAGTTTCCTGCTGCGGTTGCGGGATTAACATATCCAAGAATGCGACACAGTAAGAGAAATATAAGCACCGTGTGTGCTTTACAAAAACATAAGAGCAACTGAACTGAGTTCGTTCACAGTAAAATGTTGTCCTTGAAGTAATCAACACAAATGATTTCGCAATCCTGTGCAATCATCCACTTATGAATTGTTTAAATAAACAATGATATTAAATATTTCATTAATGTCACTTTTGAATAATGGATTAATTTATAGTTTATAAATATTATGGTTTTAAAGTAAACAGTTAATGTAATTAATGTCACTTCTGAAATATGAAGTAATTTGATGTTTATCAATATTACTGTTTTTAGAATAAACACTTTAAGTACTTAAACACACTCCCACCCTATCAGGCCTTAGTCCTGATATATAGGAAGGAGCGCTAATTTGTGTACAGGTCGTCTCAAAAACGATCCTCTACACTGTAAGGTCACAACACGGACATGTCCGTCTTTTCCTGGGTGCACCTCTGTTACCCGGCCCAATGGCCAGGAGTCTGGTGGCTGGGTATCATCAAGGAGTAGCACAACTTGTCCAGGTTGAAGATTACGTTGCTCGACTCTCCACTTGCTTCTTTTTTGGAGCGAGATCAAATACTCCTTCTTAAATCGCTGTGAGAATCCTCTTTTTAAATTTTGCAGCAGCTCCCAGCGATTTCTAGGGTTGCATGTGATGGATGAGGTCTCCTCCGGTATTGAGAAGATTACATCACCTGTAAGAAAATGTGAGGGTGTGAGAACATTTATGCAGTCACTATCATTGTCATTTAAATGTATGAGAGGTCGTGAATTTAACAAGGCTTCGACTTGGCTAAGTAGGGTGGCGAGCTCTTCGAAAGTCAGGAGTGTCTCTCCTATTACTCTTTTTAGATGATGTTTGGCGGATTTTATCGCAGCCTCCCAAATTCCGCCAAAGTGAGGGGAAGAAGGAGGGATAAAATGCCATTCAATGGATTTTTCAGTTAAATATCGAGACATGATTTCATTTTTAGGAAATGACAACCATGCCCTCTGTATTTGGTCGATTTTTCTTGATGCCCCGACAAAGTTCTTCCCGTTGTCACTATAAAGGTGACGTGGGGTACCTCTTCTTGCACTAAAACGTCGAAGAGCTGCTATAAATGCTTCAGTTGTTAGGTCACTTACAGCTTCTATATGGACCGCTTTCGTAGCAAGACAAATAAATAAGGCAATGTAACCCTTAGTTGTTTTTGCACCCCTACCCTTGCTAAATTTAATGGATATGGGGCCTGCGTAATCAATTCCACTGGCAAAAAAGGGGCGTTCAAGATTTACTTGAGGTTTAGGTAAATTCCCCATTAATGGAGGAGTTGTAATAGCTTTCTTGTATCTGAAACATTTTAAACATCTATTAATGCATTTGTTGATGAGCTTTTTTCCACCAATTATCCAAAAAGATTGTTTTATGATGTGCGATAGTAGAGAAGGTCCAGCATGTAAAGTGGCAATATGCTGTTGTATTATCAATAGTTCACTCATTTTATGTTGTGATGGAAGTATTACCGGATGCTTGTGATTAAATGCTAACTGTGAATTTTGCAGGCGTCCTCCCACCCGTAAGATACCCTTAGCATCAATAAACGGATATAGGGAGTGTAATTTGCTTTTCTTAGCTAGAGGTTTTTGTTCTTTGATGCAATTTAACTCTTCTTTAAAGTAAGAATTTTGAATCCAAAGAACGATCATTTCTTCAGCAGATTTTATTTCGTTAAATGTAAGTACTGTTGAAGGGATTTGATATTCATTAGCATTTTTGCATTTTTTAATGAATCTTATGCAATATGCCAGAATGCGGATAATTTTTGAAAGTGAAGAGTGCTTTTGAAACAAATTATCTAGTACATCATTTGAAGCATGCGTGTGAAATGAAAAAATGGGATCCGACCTTTGCTCGGATTTGATTTGCTCATCGAATTCATCAACATTTAAGTCATCTTTCGGCCAATTAGATGGGTCTAGAAGTAGCCAGCCTGGCCCTTTCCACCATAGCTCGCATTCTGGCAAACACTTTGGGTCGATACCGCGAGAAGCGATATCTGCGGGATTATCTTTTGAGGGAACGTGTCCCCAGTGCTTAGTAGGTAAAACTTCTGTTATTTGAGAGGTTCTGTTCGCGACAAATGTTTTCCACTTGCGGGGGTGTGCGGATAACCATGAAAGGACTACTTTAGAATCAGTCCATGCAAAAATATCGAACTTGTAATTCTTTAGTGTGTCCATAACTGTGCGGAATAATTTAGATAATAAGTGAGCACCGCAAAGTTCTAATTTAGGGACAGAAATTTGCTTGATTGGTGCAACTTTTGTTTTAGAAACCAAAAGAAAAGCATTGGTTTTTCCATTGCAAGTTTGTCGGCAATAAATTGCGGCAGCATAAGCTAGTGTTGACGCATCGGAGAATCCGTGTAATTCGAAGGCATTCTCGGATGAAAGCGTAACACATCTTGGTATCGAAAATTGATTGATTTCATTGAATGAATTTTGAAATTTGAATAATTCCTCAGTTAGATGTTCTGGAATAATAGTGTCCCAGTCCCCTTTTGTCAACCACAGTTTTTGATAAAATATTTTTAAAGTTACAGTGCATGGTGAAATTAGACCCAGTGGGTCAAAGATTCTAGCCGATTCTGCTAAAATTTGCCTCTTTGTAAGAGGTGGAGTGAGATTTAGTGAAACCTTGAAAATAAAAGTATCTGAAGAAGAGTTCCAGCTTAATCCTAGAACTTTAGAGCTTCCGTTATCACTAGGAATTATTTCAAAATTCGATTCGGTATTGGAATCATCTTGAAACTCTCTAAGAAATTCCCTTGAATTTGAATTCCATTTTCTTAAGTGGAAACCATGCGCGTGCAAAACATCGCTAATTTCTTTACAAGTTTCTATTGCCTCGCTAACAGTGTTTGAGCCTGAAAGAAGATCATCCATATAGAAATCTTTCTCCAATGTTTGAGAAATAACAGCGTTTTTTGTATAATCATCAGCAATTTGTTTGAGACATTTAGTGGCTAGATAAGACGCTGGAGCTAGCCCATAAGTAACTGTTTTTAATTTGAAATTTTTTATTTCCTCATTAGAGTTAAACCTCCAAACTATTTTCTGATAATTTTGATCTTCTTCAGAAACTAAAATCTGGCGGTACATCTTTTCTATATCAGCGCAAAAAACAATTTTCGGAACTCGAAAATTAAGTAAAATTTCAAATATGTCCCTTTGTAATTTAGGACCTACTCCCAAAATTGAATTCAAGGAATTACCTTTTGAAGTATTACATGATGCATCAAACACAACTCTCAACTTGGTAGTAGTACTAGAAGGTTTAATAACCGCATGATGAGGAAGAAAATATTGTTCATTTTCAGAATCGTTAATGTCATTTTGTGTTATTAATTCCATATGGCCTAACTGTATATATTCGCGCATAAAATCCTTGTATTGCTTTTCGAATTCTGTGTTTTCTTTAAATTTCCTTTCCATTGCCAACAAGCGAGAAATTGCGGCAGGTCTAGAATTACCTAATTCTGTCTTAGATTTTACAAAAGGTAATTTTACTACAAAACGACCCTCGGAATTGATTGAGTAAGTTTTCTGAAAATGTGATTCAACAAATTGTTCTTCTGGAGACAGAATTTGAGCATTATTATTGAATACCTCTTCCATTTCCCAAAACCGTTTTAATTCATTATCAATATTAAGTTCATAAATATGTAAATTATGCATTGAATTAGGAGTTGTGTTAAGATGCGGCATTTTTCCCGATACGAGAAAGCCAAAGATGGAATTTTGTGCAATTAAACTGCTCTGAGCACATGTTATTTGACCAGGAAGCAAAATAGAAAAAAAGTAATCTGATCCTAAAATAACATCGATTTTATTTGGAGTCCCAAAATGTGGATCTGCCAAGTTTACATTTTTTAAGTGTGAATAATGCTCTTCACTTATTTTCTCAGAAGGTAATGGAGCTGTTAATTCGTCTAAAATAAAAGCTTTCACTGACAACTTACTGTTAGCATTATGAATTGATATAAGATCAATCATTACGTAACCCTTTGTTACTGCAATTTTTGAATTAGAAAGACCTTTCACGGGAAATCTGGCATTTTTCCTTTTGAATCCTAACACTTTCATGCATGATTCTGAAACGAACGTAGATTCTGAGCCACTGTCACACATAATTCTTAACGTATGCTTTTGACCCATGCAATCATAAATATATACTGTAGCAGTGGGCAAAAGTGCGAAAGATGTTTGAACAGAATTTATTGAAGGAGAAACTTCTTTTTTATTATCATCAGGAATCGAAAGGTCCTCTGAATCAGATTTGCTTTTCCGACTCTGTATTTCATTCGGACGTGAAGTTGACATCGCATAATTTTGTAGTTTATCCTCGCATAATAGCGTATGGTGTTTAAGCTGGCAATGATGACAGCTAAATGTAGAATTACATTGATATGTGTAGTGTCTGTCAGATAAACAGTTGCTACATAATTTGTTTTTTCTCACAAATTGTTTTCTATCTCTTACGTTTAATTCCTTGAATTTAATACATTTGTACAATAAGTGATTAGCTTTACAAAATAAACATTTGATAACGTTATTGGCGGGAGCTTTGTGAAAATTAAATTGTTTCTCTTTTTTATGTAACCCTGTATAATCATTATTATACAATTCTAAAGATAAACATCTGTCATTAATGAACTGAATAAATTGATCAAAAGAAGGAAAATCATCCTTCGATGAATATTGAGCCCATTCTTCACGTGTTTTATTATCAACCTTTTGAAGAAGAATATGAATTAACCAAATGTCTCTCTCTGATGCTTTAACATCGATTGATTTGAGAGCACGAATTACCTCGTCAGAGATATCTGATATATTGCGTAAGTTAAGTGCATTAGCATGAATAATGGGAGGTATATCCATAAATGTTTTGATAAGAGCTGCGACAATTTGTTTTCTTTTGTCGTATCTTGACAATAATTTTTCCCATGCTTCTGCATAACTGGTTTCAGAAATGGGAATATGTTTTATAATTGACGATGGCTCTTCACCGAGCAAACCTCTTAAGTATTGAAATTTTTGAATGTTTGTTATACTGGCATTATTATGCACTAACGATAAATATAAGTCTTTAAATGACATCCAGTTTTTGAAATTACCATCAAATTGCTCAATATTCAATCTGGGTAATTTAAAATTATTAGTTGTATTAACTATAGGTAATTGTTCATTAACAACTTGAGAATGTGCATTCATACTATTTATAGAAAATTTTTCAAGTTCTGATTGCAGTTTGGCTTTGGTTTCATAATATTTTGTTTCAAATTCCTCCATTTCCGAGGATTCTTCTGGTAATTGTGCATCATATTTATCAAAATCGAAATAAGCTGTTTCTAATTTTTCTAATTTATTCAATAAATCATTCTTTTGAAAAACTTGATCAGCGTCAATGAAGTTCGTGATACGTGTTAATGCAGATTTAGCTCTGCCACGTAAATTTATTGCTGTCTTTTCTAAATCTTCTTGACTCATTATTAAAATAATGAGGGAACCAAGTTAAAAAACAAAGCCAAACTGATAATAAACCAAAAATGTACTTATCTGAAACAGCTGGGCTGTAGGGTACTCCTTTATGGTGACTTTGAACCGTTGTAATCCAAAAAAAGCGATGTGTGCAGGTACATCTGAAACAGCTGGGATGAATGGTACTCCTTTATGGCGACTTTGAGACGGCGTAATTCATCAAAAGCGATGTACGCAGGTTATCTCGCCGGTGCCTCCATAATGGTGGTGTCCGAGATTCATGAAGCAGTTCTTTAGTGTTGTCAAGTGAAAATAAATTCGCACTAATATATCTTTTTTGCTTTATATTAACAACTTAAAGAAACATTTAGTAAATTGAAAAAAACAAAATACAGGAATGCAGTTTCCTGCTGCGGTTGCGGGATTAACATATCCAAGAATGCGACACAGTAAGAGAAATATAAGCACCGTGTGTGCTTTACAAAAACATAAGAGCAACTGAACTGAGTTCGTTCACAGTAAAATGTTGTCCTTGAAGTAATCAACACAAATGATTTCGCAATCCTGTGCAATCATCCACTTATGAATTGTTTAAATAAACAATGATATTAAATATTTCATTAATGTCACTTTTGAATAATGGATTAATTTATAGTTTATAAATATTATGGTTTTAAAGTAAACAGTTAATGTAATTAATGTCACTTCTGAAATATGAAGTAATTTGATGTTTATCAATATTACTGTTTTTAGAATAAACACTTTAAGTACTTAAACAGAGAGTGTAATAGTTTATTAAATGTTGGTGCATCTTAAAAATTGGTTTTAAACATCAATTTTGTCAGGAAATTTTGAAGTTCCTGGAAACATCAATAGAATTATCTAAAAAAATAATTTACTATTTTTAATTTTTACTTTTAAAATGGTGAAATAAATAAATATTATGCTTTGTTACATTTCTGAAATCTAAAATCAGGACACTTATAAAAAATATACTTAAAAATAAATTCAATTAATGGAAATATTATGCCTTTAATAATTACAATAATGATCAAAAAGACTTATAATACTCGTCTTACATCTCGAAACTTACTGCTATTTTTTTAAATTCTTTTTAATCAGTTTCTTATTGCTATTTTTTAAAATTCTTTTTAATCAGTTTCTTATCTTAACTCTTGTAGTGACATAAAACATGCCAGGTAAAAAAACTGCTTTAAATTATAATTTTTGACGAGCAACCATGGTTTGGTTTGGTTTGGTTTTATTTTGTGTCGGCCGATTATCTACTCGAGGGATATAAGCCCAGGGGGGAGTGCCTTTCGTGGGGGTCTTTATAAGGTAACCTAACCCTTAGTTACGCAAGGCTCGAAGAAAACCACGAAAACTCCGAACGGTTAGGTCGACGGCCGCGATTGGGTTCGAACTCAGCACCTGCCGTTTACCAATTGAGACGTCAGAACCTCTCGGCCACTGGTGGGGCACGAGCAGCCATGACTAATGTCAAATAAAAATTACAAATTGAAAGTCTTCTCTACAAACACCACTCCCACGATAACACACTACAACAATCTAACTTTCAACAGTTTTCTTTAGAACCTTATTTTTTCTTTGTAGCACATAAAATTTTATTTGGTGTAACTGATACCCTTTTATAAATCTTTCTAATCAATAATTCTCAATAACAATTTTTTTTTTTTTTTTTTTTTTTTTTTTGCAGTTTTTGTTACGGGATATACAACACCTCCCGAGAGAGATTTGGAATTTTATTCTTATTAATTAATTATTTTAAAGTGAAATTTGTCTTGTAACTATTCAAATGCTTTGCCTTCACCCCCAAGCACTTTTTTTTTCTGAGTTTCAAATTTATCTTAATTCAACACCAGAAATATTTTAAAATTATTATAATTCCTAAACTGTTATCATGCTTAGTTTTTTTCCCTCACCATTCTCTTATAAATTATAACATAACAAGAGAAAAAACGAGATCTTAAAATAATTTTTAAAAAACAAAAAATTGCTAAAAAACTATTATGTTTCCTAAATTATATAAGCCCTATTTTTGCCTTCTTGTAAGTTTCAAAAAGACATATCAGGGTGCGTAGTCACCAACAAACTCAGAGGATTTTAATTCCTTTAGCATCAGAAATTCTTTAAAGCACTGGTTGTTAGATCAGAAAAAGGATTTCTTTTTCGTTAAATAAAATAAATTTTATATTATAAAAATTCTTGTAAAAGGTGCTTACAAGGTCCTTCCACACTACGCACCCTGCATATGTATATAAATTTTGCAAATTTCTGATTAAATTTTAAAAACACGCAAACATTCAATTTTAATAATATCATAATTAATTTTAATTTTTGCATTAATACAACACCAACTAAGATTTTTACATCGAAACGTAACATATATAACTACATAGTTTCTCAAATAGAATTTTTATTTCTCAGTAATCCAATTCATCCAATAACTTTCTATTTTCATATTCAGCCGGAGCCCTCTCTACCTGATGCTTAAAAAGTGAACAAGTACCATATTCAGTTAGCCAAGCAAGCGATAAACAGCCAAATACAGTAACCCTACTGCGGGAGCTCTCTCTATATTGAGACGCTAGTATCGCGGAGGCCATTGACGTTACAAGTTAAGGTGAAATGTGCCTCGTCCGTTCATAATATGCCGAAGAGGCCGATCGTTATCTCCATCATATTGGATAAGAAATTCATTAACAAAGTCTATATGTTGTTGATGGTCTCTCACTTCCAACATCTGGTACCGTAAAGAAACATGCGGATTACAGAGCACAGCAACTTTAAGACCATTGATTTTGGTGGTCAAATACACGAGATGCAACTATTGTAGTTTGCATGCGTCCTCTGGTCAGAGCCTGATTACTAACGGGGCACTCTCTCACCAGAAAAAATTTATAGAAATTTTCGTCTTCTTTAAACGCCCTTTTCATACAAGATTACTGTCATGAATAAGGAAAAATTCTTTATTTCTTTTTCCTGGTGGGAGAGTGCCCCGTTAGTAATCAGGCCCTGCCTCTGGTCACTATGTGATGCACTTCCATAACAGTATCCTCAGGAACAGTTGGTTATCCGGATCGCGGACTATTACAGGTGCAGCCAATTTCTTCGAATTTCATTAAGAAATCACGAAGAGCTTGTGAAATGCATAGGCAACATATTTGGCAATGGTTTCGACGGTAAACGCGCCGGGTTTTCGCAGCATTCATCTCATGTTGATAACAGTTTTACCAACTCTCCAAAAACGAAGTCATTTTGTTGCCATCTGCGAGCTCAGACTGAAGAACTAACATTCCCACCCTACTTTTCTACCCGTTTTCTACGCTGAATATCTGGCAAACGACGTTCCGTAATAGGTATTTTGTCTCTGTCATATTCAAATTTTCTTCGTGCGCCTTGGTTGTGTTTTTTTTTTTTTTTTTTTTTTGGTGGGGGGGCGTTCGTACAGCTGATTTTGTTCGAGCATAACGCGTCCGTTTATTGCAATAATCATACCGTTCCAACGCTCTTTAGGATTTTCGAATACGCTGAGCATTTTGCGTTATAAAAAAATGGGTGTTGCCATTGGAAAATTTCGAGTTTCTGTAACTATAACCGTAACCGTCATTTTGTTGCCATTCACAGAATCTCGAGCTCATACCTCTCAATAACTAGATCTGAAATTTCACCTCGATCGGTTGAACCGACTAGCCGCTAGAGCTCCATATATCGGCAAAGTTTTTTTATGCCGATATATGGAGTAAATACCGATACATACACCCTGTATACAGGGTGATTCAGCTCGTCGGTGACAAACTTTAAGGATCGATAGAGCACACCTAGACGAACATTTTTGAATAGGGAATGTAGGGTCCCTGACGCGATGGTAAGGCGCTAGGCGCTTTCGAAAATTTGGGTGCCGAAATTCGAAACGTCATAAAAACTAGGGAAATGGTTAGATTTTCTTGCTTGTTGCGTCGAAATGATTCTGTTTGTTTAGACTTTCTTCAGTACCAATTTGATAAGCGTATCTCTTAAAACATGGATAGGGGGCGCTGCAGACTTTGGAGAGCTAGACAACAACTTTAAGCCCGTTATTTTGATAATTTAACACATGCTCGCCAAAGTTTATACTCTAACTTAAAGTTTGAACCCAAAAGTAGAGCCCTGCAAAAAGCGTAAGAGCCGGAATAAAATGTCAAAGTACAGGGTGGTCGAAACTCGACGGCTCCTAAGAGATAAACAAACAGATTTCTTGACTTATGGCATGCATTTTCATGATTCTGTTTGCTGGGGCTCTCTGAAACTCAGTTGAACGGTACAAAAAGAAACATCGATAGGGGGCGCTTTGGGCAAAAAACATAATTCGTTGACATTTCGGACGCTAACTGGAAACGGGGCGCTACGATCAGTTAGTAATAATGAAAACACATTTTCTACCTCTGCTCAACACTTCTGAATAAATTTAGACCAAAAACATCAATGATACTGGAAATTTATTTACAAAAAATAACACTACAGAAGATGCTCGAAATTTCGACCTTGGGCCATGATGCAGGCTTCGCACCTCCGTCGCATTGAGGAGTGTGTGTTTCCAACAATGCCAGGAGTATCTCTGATCTGCCCTGCAGCTGCCACAATGCGCGCCACAAGTTCTTCAGCACTGCTGACAGGTGTATGGTATACCTCGGCCTTCAGGTAACCCCAAAGGAAGAAATCCAAGCAGGTGAGGTCTGGTGATCGGGCAGGCCAGTGAACTGGACCCCCACGCCCGATCCACCGCTGGCCATACCTTGCGTTTAGATGGAGAAGCACGTCGTTCGTGTAATGGGCCGGAGCTCCATCGTGCTGGAACCACATCTGGCGACGCGAACCTTCGGGTACGTGCGCCTCCTCCAGAAGCTGCGGCAGCACTTGATCCAGGAAAATCAGGTAATTTCCACCTGTCAGCCGTTCAGGTAACAAATAAGGGCCAATGAGGCAATCCCCCAGAATGCCGGCCCACACATTTACTGAGAAACGCTCCTGGGCTGCTCGGCTTCTGGTTTCATGTGGATTTTCATCACACCACACATGACTGTTGTGGGCGTTCCACATTCCCTCCCGGCTGAAGGTGGACTCGTCCGTAAACAAAATGCTGTTTACAAAACGGGGATCCCTGGATCTCATCGCCAAGTACCATCTTGAGAATTCCACTCGAGGGCCAAAATCCTGCTCTCTGAGCAACTGCACCCGCTGGATGTGGTAGGGGTGCAGATTCCGGGAACGTAAGATGCGCCACGCAGTTGCTTGCGAAATGCCAACATGTCTGGCGATATCTCTCGTGCTAAGACCTGGGTTGTCCTCAACCAGGTTAAGCACAGCCTCTTCGTTGTCGGGGGTGCTCACTGATCGCTCCCGTTCAGGCCTGCCTTCGTCGAAAGATCCCGTTGTGGACAACCTCTGGTGTACTCGAGCGAAGAAGGCATGGCAGGGGATTTGCCTGTTAGGGTAACGCTCGGCGTACAACCGCTGAGCGGCTCGTCCATTACAACCAGCAGCGCCATACGCCAAATGCATGTCAGCCAATTCAGAGTTTGTGTACCGTTCCATCCTACTACCGATCTGCAGACAAGTAACCCGAAGCTTAAGTAGGTACCGCACGTTCAAAAGACGTGTCTGCGCATACAACTACGTCATCTCGCGTTGTCGTCTACGCATTACGTATCTTTTGCATATCGATATGGTACGATATCTTTTGCATAAATCAGCAAAAAACACCTTATGTAAATTTTATTGCGCGCATTGTGCATGATTGAAACCAGCTATGTTTGTTAAAAAAAACAAACAAACTGCAGTTTTAATAGCTTCTTATGATAAGTAAATTACTCTCTTGTTTTGTTTCTAACTGATCGTAGCGCCCCGTTTCCAGTTAGCGTCCGAAATGTCAACGAATTATGTTTTTTGCCCAAAGCGCCCCCTATCGATGTTTCTTTTTGTACCGTTCAACTGAGTTTCAGAGAGCCCCAGCAAACAGAATCATGAAAATGCATGCCATAAGTCAAGAAATCTGTTTGTTTATCTCTTAGGAGCCTTCGAGTTTCGACCACCCTGTACTTTGACATTTTATTCCGGCTCTTACGCTTTTTGCAGGGCTCTACTTTTGGGTTCAAACTTTAAGTTAGAGTATAAACTTTGGCGAGCATGTGTTAAATTATCAAAATAACGGGCTTAAAGTTGTTGTCTAGCTCTCCAAAGTCTGCAGCGCCCCCTATCCATGTTTTAAGAGATACGCTTATCAAATTGGTACTGAAGAAAGTCTAAACAAACAGAATCATTTCGACGCAACAAGCAAGAAAATCTAACCATTTCCCTAGTTTTTATGACGTTTCGAATTTCGGCACCCAAATTTTCGAAAGCGCCTAGGGCCTTACCATCGCGTCAGGGACCCTACATTCCCTATTCAAAAATGTTCGTCTAGGTGTGCTCTATCGATCCTTAAAGTTTGTCACCGACGAGCTGAATCACCCTGTATGTGTGTGCGTGTGTGCAAAAAAAGAATTTTATAAATTAACTTTAAAATTTCTAATTTAAGGAATATTGTCAAACATATTTACATACGGGTGGGTCTTCTTTTGTCTCCGTATGACGAATAAACATTCAGGACTAGTTTTAGGTCTTTAGCAGACAATAACAGCTCTCTTCTTACTTCGTTGTTAATTTTTAGCATTGTAAAAATTTATTTCTTAAGATCGTGTAAAGGTTTATTTTTTAGTACTGTGAGAAAAAAAAGTAATTAAGGAAAAGAGGTTTTAATGTAATATTTCGAGCAATTATATAAAAACCTCTTTTTTTTAATTACTTATTTCCCTTTCCCTTTGACCTACTTCTCTCTCATTTGGTTCCTTTTCAAACGCGTTCTCCTAGTGGCCATTACTTGCAGTCCTCTGCCATCCTATTGGTCACCTTCAATCCCTGTCTCTCCAGTATATATGAACAAATTTCTACCTCCCTCAGCACTGACGACGGTGCGCTAAATGCTACCGAAACCGGTCTGCTGCTAATTTAATATATTTAGTACCTTTTAACGTTTCTCACTTTTTATATTCCATTATATTGCACCCAGCTCTATCTCAATAATTATGCAGCCTTTGTGTTTTCGAGGATCTGAAAAAATAAATAACTTTTAATTCCAATTACTGCGGCGGGGTTATAAGTAAAAGATTTAAAAATTCTGCATTAAAAACTAACAAATCCTAGAATCAGGACTCCCACTGTCAAGTACTAATGTTACACTCGGCGTCTTATACAATATTATACGCAATATTCTGAAATTTAAATAGTTTATATTACGTATACAGTCGGCTCTCGTTAATTTGAACTTGTCAGGACCACAAGAAATGTTCGAATTACCCAGAGTTAAAATTATATAAAGTATATGAGAGGAAAACATGGTTTAAAGGTATACCGTTACAAAGGAATAAATGTTATAATATTTTTTTATTATTTCGGCCGTTATCATTAGAATATGACTTAATATTAAATTAAAATATATAAATACCCAAAATAAAAAACTAAGTAAGGGATTAAGAACAAGCACAGTGGAAAACGGGTTGGAGGTGTCTTAGATGGACAGACGGGGCATTAAAAAAGTGGGTATAAATGAATGGAATAATATGTATACGAGTTCCAGAGCAATCCTGACAAAAATGAAAGAAAGAAAATTATTTTAAGGATCTGACATCTGTGAGAAATAGGTAAAATATAAAAATGGAATCCTCATTAGTTCGAATTAAACGAAGTCAAGAGAAAATCAGTTCGAATAAATAAAAAATTCTAACGTTATTCTGTCCTTGAAAATTTAGGGAATTCAAGTTGAGTTCGAATTAAGCGAAAATTCGATTTATCCGAATTCGAATTAACGAGAGTTGACTGTATTTATGATCACGTAAAATTTCTTAAACTTTTAGAAACTGTAAAAATGCATAAAACATTTGCCATTGTTTCATGGAATGATGTTTTAAAACAGTTTGTCCTTGCAATTGCTATAATAATAAATATAAAATGTGCATCAATGTACAAAGATCTCGTTTTCTCGTTATTTTTACACACACAAGTTTTGTATAATTGTTCTGTTTATCGATGATAGTAACAGGGCTCCCACAGTCGACTATGTTTATATTCTACTCGCATCATTATTTTAACAGGGTTCCTACGCTACTGGAAAACAATGAAATGACAATTTTTTCCTAAAATCTGGAAAAGTCAGTAAATTTCTTTTGTGTGTGTGTGCTATCTTGTGATACAACTCTCTTCGAGCTCTGAAGTCCGTCTGCAAAAATACTCACATTTTTCTTTTACAAATAGAATTTTTGATAAATTCATATTTTTAACATAAAGATCTTTAAGCTATACAAATTTGTCGAATATTTAAATAAGAAAATTATGAAGTAAGCAAAAAAGAAACGGAATAAAGAAAAGTTGTAACTGAATTTAAAATGTTAAAAGACAAAAAAAAAAAAAAAAAATACAAATAAAAAATAAATAAATAAAATAAATAAATAAATAAATAAATAAAAAATAAATAAATAAACTTACACAACAAACTGCTTCTGAAATAACACAAATAAAATGATGTGATGAGCAAAACTATCTAAAAAAATTGAACGTTTAATATGTATAAATTTAGTTATTTAACTAAAAGGTTATTTTGAATCCACCGGAATTGTATTTTAGTGGGCTTTTTAATTTAATTGTTTTTAATTTATTATCATAGTTGTTATTTTTTTTGTATCAAATGATATAAATTTTCAGTTTCAGATGTAAAAGTTATTTTCATTTTCAGAGGAAAACTTACATTTTATTGTTATTAATCTATCAATATAATCTCTTTTGTTGCATAAGTTCAATCATTAAGATATAGAATTGGAATCCGAATTTCTAAAAATGTCGTGAATTGTTGGTCAGGGTATTGAAGGAAATATGGCCTGGGAAATCTGGAAAAGTCAGGGAATTTTGTTATTCAAATAGAGTATAATGCCTGCTTAAGGAAGTATATTTTCTATTATATTTCTCTTGTAAATGCTGTAAAAATTCATATGAAAAAAAAATTCCGTAATGTAACGGTAAACTTTTGATTGTCCCTGTAAATAAACTAATCATGTTAGAAATTTTATTTGAAATAGAGTTCGTACTAGGGTAAACGTTAGTAACTTCCAAAAAATTCAGGGCAATCCGAGTGTATTTACGGGTGTTAGAGTGCGGCCAGACGGCCAGACGACCAAACAAACCAAAATCATAAACACTTTTCAACTTTGTTGGAAAGTGTTAAAAATGAAGGGTTAATCTGGAAAAGCGGACTAGTGTAGTGGCGACGCTTTCTAAAAGATTAAAAATTTTGTAAAAGGCGCTCGTCCCGAAGGGCTTAATAATGTTTTTTTTTTTTTTTTTTTTTTTTTTTAATATAAAAACCAATTCACATTTTGACGAAATATTTTTTAAAGTTCATCTTGAGAGTCCACACTAGTCACTGAAAAAGACTCGGATGATAATGTTAAGTCTCTGGGGGTCGTTCTTTTCAAATATCACGCTCAAATTTTAATATTTTTACGTGATTTTTTTTTTTTTTTTTTTTTTTTTTTTGCACAGGATAGATGAGGACGATTTAGAACCGGGATAATTTTTATTTTTTTCGATTTTGGTTTCACATTTTTATTAAAAAATTGCTTTAAATTTCGGAACTAGCTGAAACCGGTTTTGAAATTGAAATTGTTATAATATAAAATATATATATATAGCCAAAATCGAAAAGGTAAAAAGTAGATCGGTTATAGGTCTTCCTCAGCTATCCTATCTAATAAAAATTATGCAACAATATTAAAATTTGAGCGAGATATTAAAAAAAATAACGCCCCCATAGACTTAACATTATCATCCGGGTCCTTTTGAGTAAGCTGAGTGGCATCTTAAGCGAATGCTGTTGTCTTTAAAAGGATCTCATGGCGATCTGGTTTTTTTCCTACTCTTTGAAAAGCTCGTCAAAACTGGCAAATGTCCAGAAAGACATGCGGAAGTTATATCGGAAAACGTTTTTCTTAGCGCGATTAGTTAAGAAATTTATTTTAGAACAACAATTTATTTATGCTTTTCCACGTCTCTGGCGAAATCGAGAAGTGTTTGTGTTCAGTGTAGAGGTCTATTACAACAAAAGGATGACCGATAGTCTGTTGTAGCCCACATTTATCTGTTTCAGCAGTTTTGGCATAATCTGGGGGGGGGGGGGGTCAGAGCGGTAGCTAAAGGGATGCTGGCGGGGGTTCAGCCCCTTCTAAAACATTTTGAGCCTCACCTAGAAAAGATTCTAAGGTCACTAAATGAATTTCTAAGCTAAAAATCCAAATGGAATTCTGTTCAAAAATCGAATTCAATTTTGAGGCCTTTTTACAGTTTTGCATTGTAAAAGGGTCACATAAACTGTAACTAAATTAAGTGTTTCAACACTCACTCATCCTATTTGCACATATGAAGCTAATATGATGTTTATTTTTTCACCTGTTATACACTCGAACTTTCATCACATATTATTTTCTTAGCATAAAATGAAGTTATTATGACAGTTTAATAAGAAACATAGTACCTACAATGAGAATATGAATTAATTTATCTTTCTATGTTATAAAGAGAAAGAGAAAGGATATGAGCCCCCCCCCCCATTATTCACTTCTAGGCTAGGGCCTGCCTGGGGTTTTCACCCGTTGTGCCGCTGCATCTCAAGTAAAATTTAAATACAGTCGGCTCTCATTAATTTGAAATCGGATAGATCGAATTTTCGCTTAATTCGAACTAAACATGTTGTCCCGAAATTTACAATGGCAGATTAACGTTAAAAGTTTTCATTTATTCAAACTCATTTTATCTTGACTTCGTTTAACTCAAACTAACGAGAAATCTGATTTTTTATTTTTCTTTACTTTGGTCACGGATTTCAAACTTATTTTTCTTTCATTTTTTTTTCTTCAGAATACTAGCATACATATAATCCCATGCATTTCATATCTAGTTTCTTAGTGCCCCGTCTGTCCACCAATGACACTTCCACCTCTTCTTCTATTGTGTTTGTTCCTAATCCCTTAATTCGTTTATGTATTTCTATCTTTTAAATGTAATATTAAGTCATATTCTATATGATAAAAGCCGAAATAAATTTATAAAAATTCTATAACATTAACTCTTTTGTAATAGTACCCCTTTAAATATGTTTTCCAATCATACTTTCTACAACTCGAACTCTGGATAATTCGAAAAATTCTTGTGGTCCCGACGAGTTCGAATTAACGAAAGCCGACTGTGTGTCATGTCATGGGCATTTGACCTATTCTGTATATCCCATGTACATTCAGTTAGGCTGCTGAAAAATCATCTTAAAATTGGTTGAAACATCTCAAAACTTTTTCACTTTAAAATAGTCGCAATAACTTTATATCAGAGTAAGCTTTTTCATTTGTTGCAACTAAGAGAAAAATTTAAATGTGTCGTGTGTCCATTCTGTATTTTTAGCGCTTTGTCATCTGACGAAACCCTATTCGTCTCTGTCCTCTGTTTTGTCTATCTGTCAAAGAGTTCGTACACAAAAACTATATAAGTCGAAGATTTCACATTCACTTACAGCTGAGTACCTGTTGTCACACAACAAATCATAAAATTTTGAAAGAGAATATTATTTTAATTAAAATATTTTTTTAAATATACATCAGTTCATTTTTGTTGTTGTTATTTTTCTTCTTATTGTAGCACGCGACTTTAAATAGATATAAAAATTATTATTTTGATACGCAAAGTGTTTTTTTTTAAATTTATTAAATTCCTATTCATTTAAATTACTAGACGTCTCTGGTGACTAGTTTGGTCTCAATTTATGCTAAGCTTTGAGATATTTTACTTTTATTCATAATTTTATTTTAATATCGTGTAGAGTAAAAGCTTTCGTAACGCTAAACTTTAAAAAATAATAATAATAATAATTATAGGCTTTTTTTTTTTTTTTTTTTGGATTTTCGAAAAAATTAGAATTTTGGATTTTATTTAAACAAGGTAGAACCCGTATTTTGACGAAATAAAATGTTTAAGAAGGAACTGTTTCATTGATTGATATTAAACCTACAAAATTAGTTATAGTAAAAAATGCATTTTATATTGGTACGTCTATGTCTTAAACAAAGAATATTTATCGTCAAATTAACAAAATACTATTTCTATAAAATGCAATTGTTGTAAAAATTATTAAAATTGTTAAAATTAAACTTTGTTCCTATATATAAGCAGTAAAAAATAATAAAGATATGTTATTATGATAAAGTTATCAATTAAGGTTCTTATGCTAGTATTCCAAAATGAAAAAAAAGGAAAATTTATTTAACTTTGACTCAATCATAGATTTTGTTTTCCCCGTGAAATCTAAAATCGACATCATTTTCACCATATCAAAATTTACAAATGTACATTTCACATCTGTATTCACCTTTTCAAAAAAATTGGCATTTTAATTTGATCATTTTCATTCAGAACTTCAAATCTCAATGCTATGAGTTGAAACAGATATTAAACTGTTGATATTCTTTTACGCGTAAATTAAATTTTGTAAATGAAATCAAAATTCACCGGGTTTTATAACTGAATATATTTAAATTTAAATTTTTCCCTTTTAATGAGACATAAAGATAGGATAAGATAAGGCAACATAAAGATAAAGCAATCAATTTTTTCCCTTTTTTCTTTTCCTTTTAATAGAAATGGAGTACTCCTGTTGCCACAATTAGAAAAGCGGTATTAAAAGCTGCAAAAAACTTAATAATTCAAAAACAAATTAAGATACAGCTTTCAAACAAATTTCACTTAAAATTAATTTTTTTCCCTACACGATGGTGTAATAATTGAAAATGTGCGACATTCAGAAGTTTAAAAATTTTTAGAAGCAAAAAATGCAACACCAAATTTTCATTTAAAATTTGAAAGTGTTGCCATGCGCAAAATGACGTATGCGTTATGCACAGATACGTTTGACCTTTATAATATAAGATAAGATAATTTGATTTAAGCATTTTTAATTCGATTAAATTAAATAACTTCCTTTTATAATTATTTTAAAATCAAGTTTATTGGTGCTTCCATCTACGTAAGAATTCATTAATTATAAATTAACAATTTGGATTTATTAATTAAAGTATAAATTGTTTTGAATGAAACATTAAACAAAACCCTCTTTGCGGTCTGCGATCACACTTATACTTATTTAAATGTTACAACAGTAGTCTTATATGCATCTCTTTCTTTTTTCAGATGCCTCGCTACAAACGGACGGACTTTGAAGAGGAAGAAACCAGCAGCATGGCGAGCATGGCCGTCGACGCCCCTATGAATCCCCCCTCGTCCCAGGGCAGTGGGGTGCAGGTGCGCTACACCCCGGCGCGAAGGCGAAACATCTGGGAGCGGGCCTCCCCACTCGAGAAGATCCTCGTCATCTGCGTCGCCCTACTCGTCTTACTCGTCGTCATCTTGTCGGCGGTGCTCAACTCGTACTCGGGATCGCCGACCGTCAAAGTGGTGCACATCAGCGCCAGGAACGGTTCGTCGAACGCTACCAACGGTGAGATCCTGTTCTTAAAAATACAGTTGGCTCTCGTTAATTTGAACTCGCCGAAACCGCAAGAAATGTTCGGAATTTCCAAGAGTTCGAATCAGTGTTGTGTCCAGGGGGTGGCCCGGGGAGGGACATTTTCCCCGGAGCAATGAAATGTCCCCTACCGAAAATTTTAGATTTAGGGTTCCGAATGGTTGAAACGTGCAATTCCTTCCCCGGAACTCTATGATGCCACCCCCCCCCCCCCCCGGAGAAAAGTGTCTGAATTCAACACTGGTTCGAATTATGGAAAGATGAGAGAAAAACGTATTTAAAGGGGTACCATTACGAAGGAATTAATGTTATAGTTATTTTTTTTTTTAATTTATTTCGGCTGTTATCGTTAGAATATGATTTAATATTAAATTAAAGGATATAAATACATAAAAGGAAAACGTGTTTAATGGGATGTCATTACGAAGGAATTAATGTTATTCAGTCGAACCTCGTTAATATGAAGATCAAGGAGAAACAATTTTTTTTTCATGTTAACAGTACACTGGTGTCCAAAAGTTAAGCATAATTGGTAATTAAGTAAATAATGAAAGAAATATAAATCGAAATGTGGTGAAACTCCAGGTGTGTAAACAAAATAGTAAGCGTCATATATTTTCGCGAAGAGTTTCAGAGTTCTTAATATAAAATAACGTTCTTTTCTGAAAATATGACAAACATCATGGTACACAATACCCTGTCATCAGAATTTAAAAATAATAAAAATTGTATGACAAATGAGCAGGCTTACTAAATAATTTTTTACTGCGCATGAGTGAACGCTATTAAAATTTCATTTGCATATTATGTTAGTTAAATGTGTAGAGCAACTTTTGTGAAAGTCTCAAAAACATGGATTAAAAATTCTGAAAATTATCGTTGATAGAATGAGATCAAAATATTTTATTCCCTAATGAAGCAAAAAGATGAGGGGCTGTATCCATATTCCATTGTTTCGTGCCTAGACAATATTGCACGCACAACTGTATTTGGATAAAACCCCTGATATTTTGCTTCCTTTTAGGAATAACGGATTTTGAGTTAATTCTATAGAATAGACGATAATTTTCAGAATTTTCAAGCTATGTTTTTGAAACTTTTACAGAAGTTGCTCTATACAGATGGACAGCTTACAAAATATGCAAATGAAATTTTGATATCGTTGACGCATGCGCAATGAAAAATTATTTACTAAACCTACTCATTTTTCATGCAATTTTTATTATTTTTAAATTCTGATGACAGGGTATTGTGTACAATGATGTTTGTCATATTTTCAGAAAAGAACATTATTTTATATTAAGAACTCTGGAAATTATCAGCAAAAAACTTAGAACTGTTTTTATAAAAACCTTAATTTCTCTACGAGTATGAATGCTATCCTTATAAAAATAAACACAGTACATTACAATAAGCCACTTAATCATAATGTGCAGTTTGAACGCTTTTGCTACATTAGTTTTGACAGGGTTATCCAAAAGATCTTCGTTCTTTTTTAATTTGTTGACGGTCCCCTGTTCGATTTCGGGGAAAACTCTTCGCGAAAATATGTGACGCGTAATATTTTGTTTACACACCTGGAGTTTCACCACATTTCGATTTATATTTCTTTCATTACTTACTTAATTACCAATTATGCTTAACTTTTGGACACCAGTGTAATTCATATCATCAGTATCAAATCTCTGTATTCCTTATTATAGGGAACTGTGAAAACAATTCATGTTAAAAGTATTTCATGTTAAGCCTGTTCATGTTAACGAGGTTTGACTGTAGTATTTTTTTTTATTATAATTTATTTCCGCTATTATGATTAGAATATGACTTAATAGATATAAATACATAAACTAATTAAGAGATTAGGAACAAGCACAATGGGATAAGGGTTGGAGGTGTCATTGATGGACAGCCGGTGCCCTAAGAAAGCAAAAATGAAACGCATGGGAGTTCAGAGCAACGATACAAGTTCATATAGCTTAAGAGCTACTGAACCCTGGGAGTAACGGTCGTCCTGTAAGGATAGAAATATGTATACCTACGATTTATAGCATGTTAAGAGCAATAGCCATGACCTGGCAGGCGTCAGCCCTGCACGTCATCAGGCCCTTTTTTTTTTTTGAACTGTCAAGTAAATTGAGTTTAAAAACTTGTTACTGTAAGTTTAAAAATTTAATAGGATAAAGTTTATTTATTGTAAATCTTTAAAAAAAAAATTGACAGGCGATTACAATGAGCAGAAGTATATGACAGGTGAATTAAAAAGAGCACATTTGATGAGGTAAAATAAACTTTGTCCTGTATAGTTAAAATTTAGATATGTTTTTAAGTAAACGTTTTAGAATAAATATGTACAATGACAGGCGGTTTTGAACAGCATAAGACCTTGACAGGCGAGGGGAAAGCTGCTAAGGGCGTGCGAGATGGAACTCTTCTTCCTTCTAAAAGTTCTTTCGGAATTATAATTAACTCATAATTAATTAACCCCTTGAGGGGCGTGGTATGTATTATATACCACCTACGATTGATGAAGATTTACACCAGAAAAATATTATTAAATTTCACTTTTCTAACTTTGGTGGAAAACAGTTGTGAAATTGCTTTTCCTCTTTTTGGTATAACTTTTTTACAAATTTCCGATGAGAGTTCAGAATTACTCGAACGCAATTGCTTGCCCTTCAAAGGGTTAAGATCTGACACCGTTTAAAACTTTTAAATACTTATATTCAAACATTACTATTTACAAAAACAATATTTACAATTTAAATAATCATAAACTCTAATTAATTCGTCATCTCTATACTGATAAAAATTTGCTGCATTTTGCTGCAACGCACTCCACCGCTTGTATGTAATATCTCTATTCCAACCAATGAGAAAGTTCCATTTCACGGCCAAGTAACGGTTTTCTATACAAGCAGGGGAGTGCGTTGCAGCAAAATGCAGCAAATGTTTATGAGTGTATCTTACATTCTTCTTACAACAAATCAAAACATTTCATTTCCCATCAACTCAGTTCAGTTCCTTTTCTGCCTTCGTAGGAATGAATAGCTGCTTTAAAATCGTCTGCCTTACTGAGAGAACGATTTTTACTTGTGTGGTTGCTATGAGATATAATATTTTTTATGTTGAGATGTATATTTTTAATGTTGAGATGTAATATTTTTTATGTTATGATTTCGAATTTTTATAAAATCTAATTTATTATTATTATTATTATTAATTGTGCAGTGATATTGTGTATTGTTGTACTTTATATTACCATTTCAGTAAATAAAGTGCAGGATGAAATCTGAACACGTGGTTTGTGTGATTTGTAACCAAGAAACTGATGAAAAACTGTACGATTTACAGAGATTACGTTGAATAAAAGTAAATCAATATTGAAAATAAGAAAAGACAATAATTTAAAATTCAAAGATATTTCTTTGCCAGAGGAAATACCGCCAAATGTTTTGGGGATATTTTTGAATGTATGCAGTAAGAAAAATCCATCAAAAATGACAACATCAAAACGTCTTGGTAATTCACTATTGACATTTGCCTTTAAAATTTCAACCATTGCTGATTTCTGAATTTTATGTATTGTACCATCTTCATGACACAATGACATTGGAACAGTTGTAATGGGGTATGATAACGCCTTTTCCAAATCGATGTTATGTTGTATTGACAGAGCTAACAGGCGACCAAAGATATCACGTTGCACACGGATTTCATGAACCTTATTACCGATAGTGACTTTTTTCTTTTCTTTTTTAGAAGCAAAATTCATGATTTTCACTTGTGCAATTCTTTCTTAAAATCTTTTTCCATTAAGTGAACATTCAGTTACAAAATTCTCTTTCAATTTTTTCTCCTGATTCCATAAAATTCAACAAGTAATCCTGTACTGCGTTCGAAGCCACTGTACCATTACCGATGTTATACAGACAATCTTTGTTTAGATTCAACATAAATGGATTTAGAAATTTCTCAAAGGTATTTATGAACTTCCACAACTGTGCTGAATCTCTTTTCATTGCATGTTCTTCCAGGTCTGCTGATATATAATTTTTTCTTCGTAAACTAGTAATGTCCAGAGTGTGAAATATGACTGTTGTTTTTATGTCGTGACTTCTAGCCCATCGCTGACGAGCAGAAATAGAATGTGTCACGACAAGAAAGTTTTTAAAACATTTCACATGATAACCAGTATTTGCGTTAATTTCCTCTGGCAAAGGAATATCTTTGAATTTTAAATTATTGTCTTTTCTTATTTTCAATATTGATTTACTTTTATTCAACGTAGTCTCTGTAAATCGTACAGTTTTTTAGCCAGTTTCTTGGTTACAAATCACACAAACCATGTGTTCAGATTCCATCTTGCACTTTATTTACTGAAATGTTAATATAAAGTACAACAATACACAATATCATTGCACAATTAATAATAATAATAATAAATTAGATTTTATAAAAATTCGAAATCATAACATAAAAAATATACATCTCAACATAAAAAATATTATATCTCATAGCATCCACACAAGTAAAAATCGTTCTCTCAGTAAGGCAGACGATTTTGAAGCAGCTATTCATTCCTACGAAGCCAGACGAAATGAGGCAGAAAAAGAACTGAACTGAGTTGATGGGGAATGAAATGTTTTAATTTGTTGTAAGAAGAATGTAAGATACACTGATAAAAAATTGCTGCATTTTGCTGCAACGCACTCCCCTGCTTGTATAGAAAACGGTTACTTGGCCGTGAAATGGAGCTTTCTCATTGGTTGGAATAGAGATATTATATACAAGCGGTGGAGTGCGTTGAAGTAAAATGCAGCAAATTTTTATCAGTGTAGAGACGACGTATTAATTAGAGTTTATGATTATTTAAATTGTAAATATTGTTTTTGTAAATAGTCTTTTTTGTAAATAGTAATGTTTGAATATAAGTATTTAAAAGTTTTAAACGGTGTCAGATCTTAATTAATTATGAGTTAATTATGATTCCGAAAGAGCTTTTAGAAGGAAGAATTCCATCTCGCACGCCCTTAGCAGCTTTCCCCTCGCCTGTCAAGATCTCATGCTGTTCAAAACCGCCTGGCATTGTACATATTTATTCTAAAACGTTTACTTAAAAACATATCTAAATTTTAACTATACAGGACAAAGTTTATTTTACCTCATCAACTGTGCTCTTTTTAATTCACCTGTCATATACTTCTGCTCATTGTAATCGCCTGTCAAATTTTTTTTAAGATTTACAATAAATAAACTTTATCCTATTAAATTTTTAAACTTACAGGAACAAGTTTTTAAACTCAATTTACTTGACAGATCAAAAAATAAAGGGCCTGATGACGTGCAGGGCTGACGCCTGCCAGGTCATGGCTATTGCTCTTAGCATGGTATAAATCGTAGGTACACAAATTTCTAACCTTACAGGACGACCGTTATTCCCAGGGTTCAGTAGCTCTGCAGCTAATAACAATTCTAACAAAAATAAAAGAAAAAAAGTTATTTCCAGGATCTGAAATAAGTAAGAAAGTAAGTAAAAATGAAAAATCGAAATTCGCGTTAGTTCGAATTAAACGGAGTCAAGAGAAAATGAGTTCGAATAAAGGAAATTTTTTAACATTTTTCTGTCATTGAAAATTTTGGGACTTCATGTTTAGTTCAAAATAAGCGAAGATTCGATTTATCCGATTTCGAATTAACGGAAGTGCATAATTTATTTCAAATTTATGCATAAAAGTACTCTAATTGTATAGCCATACTCTACTCTAATTGTATAGTGATGACACAAGTTATTGCAGCCAAAACAATGACCAAAATGTGGTTAAATTTTCAAATGGATGAAAACTGTCCGAGCCAAGATTAAAACTAAGAATATTATGTCTGAAGCTGTCAATGCTCGGACAATTCAACTATCTCGGACAAATCTGGAAGATTTAATTCACCCAGCTTACCTTAATGATCATAACATCTGGTCTGATGTATGACTCAGCTCAACAGAATAAATCGCAGATAATGGGACTCCAGAAAACGCTGGCTACGTAAATATATTAGATCAACTTTTAACATAGTTTTTCAACTGGTAAAAAATTCATACGAGTTGTAAATTTTCAAGTGTGTGAAACATAATTACACACCCAGTGTTTACTGATGTTCCAAAATCTGCGATCTATTCTGTTGAGCTGTATCAAATATCAGATCACACGCTATGACCATTAAAGTTAGCTGGGTGAATTAGGTCTTCTCGATTCATCCAGGATAGCTCCATTGGCAGAGCATTGGCTGTGGTCCTAGAGGCAAGAAATTCCTAATTTGAATTCTGATCCGAACATTTTTCACCCACTTGGAAGCAAATGATATGATTTATTTACTAATTGAATAATTGTGTTAAAATTGATATAAAAGGCCACATCTTTATTCTATCGTATTATGATTTTCAGGTAATCATGCTCCATGGTTCAATAGTCACCTCGTATATCATTACTAATTTTTGAATAATTTGCCATTCATGAAAAAGAGAATATATACAGTCCCTTCCTTGGGACATCGTCTAATACTTGGGACGATTTGGGAGTTTTTCTTTTTAACTGTTGTTAGCATTCTAGGTTGTCGCAGGTTTATATTTTTGCCGATACTACTTGATTATCCCGTCTACCAATTTCGACAAATTATACAAATACCCAAACTAGTAGCCAAATTATACATATTGACGTAATTTTTATTTGAAATAACGGAAAAACAAATAATTAATAGAAAATTAATAAAAATACAAATAAAAAGTTGAAATAAAAATAAGTTAATGTCATTTTAAACCACGTGTATCATTCTTAATGTCATTGAATGTGACATTCATGATCATCCATTGTTGGCATTTAATCTATAGTTTGGCGATCATTTTTTGGTCGACGAGATAACTACATAGTACCTTTTTGCCGTCGTTGTTTAGTGATGATTTGGGACTGTTTTTGACATTTATAGAATAGGAGAGGGAGATTTTGTTTTCCATTATTACCAAAATCCGTAAATTTTAATTTTTGAATACTGCGAATGATGATGTACTTCATTTATCTTAATATTTAGAGTTTCATCTGCTTAGCACATCAGGTGATGACTTTTCTATCTGAAGCCAAGGAATTTACAAGTCTTAAATACCATAATAGACCGGAAGATGGCAGCATAGACAATCATCACATCAAGTTCACGGCTGAAATTCCAAAATGACTTAAAACTCGTTTCGCATACTAAAGCGCAATCGGTTTGCCAAGTCCGATCTTACTAGGGAACGTATCCAGTTGTAAGTTGTGGATTTGGACGAGTGTGGTATCAAAAGAAAGATCTCGTCTAAAAAGTGCAATGGAGCTACCCGTCCGAATCCATCCGTTTTCGAGATATCACTACTTGAAGTGTGAATGAATAAATAAATATATTGACAGACAGGTATGTAAATTGTTCGCAAGTTAAAAATTTCTTTGCTTTGTTTTTAATCCTTCTGTCAATCCTTTTCCAGAGCTACGAGTAAAATCCTTTACACCCACACATTGCCAGTTATTTCCCCTCTTCTAGACACTTAGCATTCTACGAAGTTTTCGCGTACGGCTGCATTCGGAGAGTTTTCGCATCTGTTTTTGTTATTTCCGCCACTTTGTTTTATGCAAATTTTTTGGCAAATGTGTAGCGT
Source organism: Maratus speculifer (assembly GCA_964019185.1). NCBI lineage: Eukaryota > Metazoa > Arthropoda > Arachnida > Araneae > Salticidae > Maratus > Maratus speculifer. The sequence goes on along the minus strand of OZ025297.1, from coordinate 97,955,778 downwards.
GACGTAATGGATAAACTGTATATATATATATATATTTATATAGTGTGTGTAAAATAGAATGTTTTTTTTAGGCTGGTTCCACTTGCGAAAAATTTATATACCTGCCTGTCAATTTATTTATTTATTCTAGAGGTCTGCACGGGCCGAAGGAAAAAAATATTGGCCCGACCCGGCCCGGCCCGAAAGTTGAAATTTCGGCCCGAGCCCGGCCCGGCCCGAACGAAAAAAATAATGGCCCGACCTGGCCCGGCCCGAAAGTTAAAATTTCGGCCCGAGCTCGGCCCGGTCCGGAAAAAACTTTAAAATTCGGCCCGAACCCGGCCCGGCTCGAGGGAATTTCAACAGCACATTGATCTTTAATCTTATGGAAGAGTTCTGACCAAAAAAAAATTAGTCTTTTTTTTCCATGTTTATAATCTCCATTTATGCAGAAGTGCCGTAGGCTGCGATATTTTTGCTTTTAAATGAATCTTTGTTTGTTGTATGTGAATGTTTCAGTTAGCACTAGTAATGTTAATCCATATTCCCTGTAATGGAGACAAAAAATAGAAAAAGCGGTATATGGTAAAATTTCCAAAGACGAAATCGCTTTGGAGCTTTGGAAGGAACTGATTATTTTGGTCCATGAAAACTAGGAAGAATGGGATCAGTCTCGGCTTCGAACGGAAAAAAAAGTTAGCCCCGGCCCGATACTCCAGCAAAAAAATTAAGGCCCGAGCCCAGCCCGGCCCAAGTCTTCAGAAGTAAGGCCCGAGCCCGGCCCGGCCCGGCCCGAATGCCATTATTGGAAATCGGCCCGAGCCCGGCCCGTGCAGACCTCTAATTTATTCATTCACACTTCAAGTGCTGATATCTCGAAAACGGTTAGATTCGGACGGGCAGTTCCATTGCACTTTTTAACGTACATGACGAGATCTTTTTTTTAATACCACACTCGTCCAAATCCACAACTTACATCTATGGAGAGGTTCCCTAGCTATTGTAGAACACCTGAAGATCCAATTTTAGTGGTTCATTCGTAGGTTTATCATTGTGTTTTCCTGCACCCAAAAGTATGAAAACGTTGAGGATTAGAAGCAAGAAAACCTAATGGTAAACCTACGAGTCAACCGCTAAAATCCGGTTTTCCGGTGTTTTTCCAAAATACCAAAATAAGACTTAGCAGAATGATTGCGTTTAAATATGCTAATCGAGTTTTAACTCATTCTGGAATTTCAGCCTTGAACTCAATGAACTAATTGTCTGTCCTGTCGCCCCCCGGTCTATAGGTCAAAATGCCCAAAACGTGAAACGCTGACACAAATTAGACATTGTTGTCCAAAGTTAAACATTATACACTGTCATTTTTTTTCTCAAATGTTTTCATGTTTTTGACCGTGTATAATCATATTCTCTTGAAGTTTATAAACATTTTTTCATTTCTGTAATCCGATATTGTTTTGTAACTTTTCTACATCTAAAGGTTCCTTTATTTCTTCCTTAAAATATGTAGAATTTTTTTAGTCAGTCCAGAGAACTATTTACATAAGTCTGCTTTCGTTTTTCAAGTTTTGTTTCTAATCTTCCTAATCTTTATTCCTTTGGATTTTTTAATAAAGAACGTATTCTGACGTGACTCGTTAGAGTAATTAATCGCAAAAGTCATTAAGTGTTCCTCAACATTCTTAGATTAAACAACGCTGTTTAGAATAAATAGAATTTGTTTAAAAAGGAAGCGAAACTTTATTTTCTTACCAGAAAACTTGACTTGAAATGTTGTAATTAAGATTGTAAGCTTACTTTCAATAAATAAATTAATTTTTTCGCCGTTTTCAGTTGTTTATTGTGTCGAAACATTAAAAAAAAAGAGAAATAAATCGTCCCATTTTCATAATAAAAAATTTAAACACGACCATGAGACAAGTGAAAAACAGGGTAATGTTTCAATATAAGTTATCTAACTCGATTGAGAAATGCGCCATTTTACTTATTTATTTATTTTTGTATACACTGTTAAAAATTTGCAACAAGCTGTCCAGTCATTTGACTGTTTTTATAGAAAACGGTTACGTAACCATACAACAACCATAATTTAAAGATATTTTAACCATATTATTGGTCATATTGTGGTCAGAACACTGTTAATTTACCGTTATTAAGCCGTTTTCTGTTGAAACACTTGTACTACTGAAAAATTTGCTTCAAATTTTTAACAGTACATTAAACGTAATTCTAAAAATTGTAAATTTTAAGTATACATAATATCAATACCCTTCAAAACTATCAAAATGAGTATTTTTTTAAGCTTCTACGTTTCATAAAGGCTGGATTTCTCAGAGCAAAGTTCGAAATTGGTCGAAGTATGGGAATTTAACAGCAATTATGTTTTCAATTTATTTCATTTAGTATTATTGTTTTTTCTGCTTTTTATCATCATTATTATTTTTATGCCATCCACTTGTTTGAGAAAATACACAATAAAAGTTTACGAATAATATCACTAACAAATAAATTTTATTTCGCCATTGATTTCCATCCAGTTATTCGATGCTCAAAGCATTTTGATGTCTGTAATAAAGGTTGCCAAAAAATTCGGATAATTTTCCGATTGTAGATGGGAACAGCTGAAATTCGATTTTGAAATGCGTTACACATTTCCATATGGTGAAATGAGACGTAATATTTAAATTTTTTAAACAGTGCAGTTTTGTTACATTATTTTGATTGTGTTAGAAAGTGCTTCATAATCTATGCTTGACGCATGATTTTTTGTTGTTGTTTCTTGTTATTTATATTTTTAAGTAAAATACATGATGTTCAATATTTTGCGAAAATTGCTTTTTTTAAATTTGATTCTTGTTGTAATTTTTGTCCCATGTTTCCTTAAATTTGTTTTTCTGACCACTAGTGACTGAGTATTGTGTGACTCCTGCCTGCGTGACTGTCGCTGCAGCTATATTAAACGCCATGGACCAAAGCGTGGACCCTTGCACAGATTTCTACCAGTATTCATGCGGTGGTTGGATCCGGTCGAATCCCCTGCCAGACGACAAATCCATATGGGGCACATTCGGAAAACTGTGGCAAGAAAACCAGATTGTCATGAAGAATATTCTAGGTGAGTTAAAGCTAATCCTTTGTTCCTAAAATCAATAATATTTTAAAATATTTATTAAAAAAATGCAAATCGAGAATTTTCGAAATAGAATTTGTTCGCTCAAAAGCAAGTAAAATTTAAATGAATGGAATAGTAAAGAAAAGGCTAAGTCTGTAAAATGGATTCATGTTTTATGTGTATCCTTTCAAATACAATAATAATTTATTCAATATAGTTTGAATTGCTTAAAGGATATTTTATATACCTTTTGTTTTAATGTCACCCTCATTTTAATGTAGTAATATAATGGTCACAGATATATAGTCACGCGTTTCCACTAAGTGAGGCTATCAACCGTTAAATTTTATAAAAACTGTTCCCTTTTACGCATCCATTATCACACATACACATCTAATAATCTAGCCATTGCTAAAAAAATAATCTCTAAAGACCTGCCGCAGACACTAACTTGGCTAATAAAAAAGTTTAGGGTGTCTGGAAATGTAACGTTATTTAATTGCTGAGATCTGTAAAGTCTACATAATCAAGATCTGTTAATGTAGACCGCACTGCCTTCAAATTATTTATGGTCATAATATTAAAATTTTGTTACACAGGCTTCTAAGCCATAAACCACTGAGTGGTCAGTGGTTGAGTAGCCAGCTTGATTGACTTATTGACTTATTTATATAACAGTCCTTTAACCCTTTGCGGGGCAGGGCAAATTCATTGCTTAAGTATTGAAATTAATGACTGACACCGGAATTTGAAAACAACTTTATTTGTAAATAAGAAAACGCTATACTTCACGCATTCAATAAACTGTCATTTTCTGTAACAAAATTCCAGTGCGAATGTGGCGTTTGGGAATTAAAATTAAGTAGAATATCTATGAAACCACCGCCCTTCAAGGGGTTAAGAGCAAAAATACTTCTTAATAACATTGTAAAAGTTAGCAAGTGCACTAAGACCTTTCGAAAGTACTTTTTATTTTTTCTTCTGGCATAAAGAACACGCGTTGCCACTTTGAATCTTGCTCCTGCTTCCAAAGTTGTATTACGCGTATTCTTTGAAGAAGAAAGACAAATTTTTCCAAAAAGTGTTTCGCGTTTCCTAATGTTTATGATGTTATAAGGAAGTATTTTGATCTTATTGTATCACATCAGCTCGTTCATTATTTTAATATAACAGTTCTTTTTCATCATAGCAACGTCGCATCCGACATTTGTGACTTTCGGGATTGGTTGCTAAGCAATGCCACATGACGTTAGCTCTTCTAAATAATATTTTGTATAACCAAGCAACTATAGTTTAAAACAGCCGTATTTTAATAGTTAAAGTATTAAATCTATATATATCTTTTAATATTTTTCGTGCAAGATTGGTCAATCAGAAGCCTATATTTTGCGGAAAATTACCAAGGTTCAGACTTCTAATTCACAACTTTCATTTGCAAAATCACAAAATATTTATCTAGATCCTGGACTAAATTTGCCGTTGATCTATTCCATCCCATTGAACTAAGAAGAGATTAGTGAAATGAAAACTGTTGCTTCTTGCTTTTAAAATTGCAACAAAGAATATTTATTTATTTATTTATCCGTTCTCAGTGCTGTCTTTTTCAAAAAAATTTATTTTATATTATTTTTTGGATGTTGGACTAGTTACATTTATTTATTAAATTTCTTTATATTCTTACATTTATTTATTAAATTATTCATTTATTAAAATTATTATTATTCATTTATTAAATTATTCATTTATTAAAATTATTATTATTTATTAAATTATTTATTTATTAAAATTTATTTTATTATTCTTACATTTATTTATTAAATTTCTTTTTCACTTTTCAGAGGACGAATCTTTCCCACTAAATAGTGAAGCGGAGAGGAAGGCGCGGACATACTACATGTCATGCTTAGACAAGAACGAAACTGTAGACAAGCTCGGATCTAAACCTATGACTGACATGCTATCTAAGGTTAACCTATGTTCTTTTTAAACTTTTACCCTAGCATCAAACCAATATTGATTACACTGAGATCCAGTAATGCGTCAGTATTACGTTATTTTTTGGGGTTCTTAAGGCTGCTAGTCACTCGCTTTCCGAATTCCCCTCCCTAATGTTAAGTCTATTGGCGTTGGATGCATTCTTATATTCAAGATATCTCCCCAGGAAATTAATATTTCTAACTTCTTCTTTCGGTGGTCTCTTCTCAAAGGATATCATTTTTTTTCTTAGTTTTCAAAATACTTCTAAAGTCTGTGTTTAATTTTATTTGAAGTGTTAAAATTTTACTTCCAGTTCGTCAGTTTTTAGCACATAAAATATTAAATAGGTTATTAAATAGGAGTAAAGATAGGTTTTTCAGTGTTTCACACCCAATCTATTTAGCTAATATTCCTTTTTTTGGCTACTGTTTTTTTATTTTTCATTCGTCAAATCTCTAATGTTGGTCAAAAAACAATGATAACTCTGACTACAATAGTATCGGAACGTGAACAGTCCAATATTAGGGCAATATTTCATGTTAACATTGCCAATATTGTCAAGTTAAACTTAATATTCATCTATTATTCATGACCTATTATTATTATTTCACTCTATATTGTTTTGTTGTTAGTATTAAAGTATTTTCCGCTGCCATGAAGATACTTAAGGTTTCAGTTATTAAATGTTGACAATATAATCCTTTACTATTCAGAAAAGACTCCATTCCAAAACTGATAGTGATTGCATTTGAAGATTCGTTTACAATATAATCTTACTTGTCTAATTTTTTTTTTTTTTTTTTTTTTTTAAGTACAAAATTTCACATCACGTTTTAGAGTTCTGCCAGTATTTCAGTCAGATGTCAGATCAAGTCACAAATTTTAATTAATTGTTGTTTACGGAACTTCTTAGATAACTTCAAATGCAAACATTTCTACTACAGCATTACATCCTGAAATAGTAACGAGCGATTTAATCGAAATGTTTTAAATCTTTTGTCTCTATTTATTTCAAATAATCAGACGAAAATTTCGTAAGAATATTATTGTTGGAATTTATTAAGCTGGTATTCGTATCATAAACATACTAGGACTTCCCTCAGAGGGATTAGTCTGAGCGGTATTGCTTAGAACAGAGTTTTAATAATAATATGCTAAAAGTAGGAAAAAAAAAGATGCTATCTTTAATTGATTATATATTGTCACAAATTGATATGACAAAATATAGCAAAGTGAATTGTACAATTGCAAAATATTACATAAAAATTCCTATACACGGTTGAAAAAATGGGAAATCAAACTATACAAAACAGCCCTGCATGGGTATAAAATTCGAAGTACGCAATACATCAAACGTAATACAGATAATAAAGCATTAAAATATCTTGTATCAGAATTTGAACTTTTTGAAATGACGTCAAGAATATACACACCAATTTTAGTAGAATGAGAAAATTTTTCATATGGTGTGTGTTGCCCTTAAAGAGTAAGAACAAAATAATTAATATATATAATAATATAATGTCTACATCTGTTTTCTATGCATGCGATGAAAATTAAGGGTATTCTCTCTTTAAAAAAATGACACATAAAAATCTCGAAAATGCCAACAAAGGAATACAATGTGTCGTTTCGCGTGTGTTCCAGAGATGCTCAATCTTATTTAAATGGGTCGTGCATGCTAGCCACTACATACGCTGTTTTCTTTTCTTTTCACGCTCCTTTTCATGAAATTGAGTTGTATTTCGCTTTAGTAAGCATACGAATTGGCAATCATGAATGTGGTAGAGAGTTTACAGAGGTATACGCCGTATACTTTCTGGATTTTTTAAGAACCACTGTATACCCTCTCTTTCTCAAAAAGTTGCAGTTTATACATTTTAGGGTATATTCTCTAACTTGAGTGTATACTCTCTGATAAGAGCGTATATTCTGTTTTTTACGACTCTTCTTTTGTTGGCAATGTCTATAGTATAAAGTATGAACGAGATTTAAATATCTCGTCTGCATAAGATTTGAGCCGTCAAGTGTCATCACAAGTATATTACAAATCTGGACATATTTTTTCAGTATAACATGCTGACTGAAATACGCCAATGTGAACTCGATAATGCTGTTTTACTCGAAAAAGTTATTTAAAAGACTTGCTAGTAAAATTGAGAAAATGACTCTATGATAAAATCCCTAGATTAGTAAAGCTGAAAAGTTAATGTTCCCCCCATACTAATTTGCAATAGAATCCTTTTTTGGTGACGTGTAAACGAAAATAAATATTTTTTGCCCGGTATGTTCTACAAAATATATATTCTAGTGCTCTTCATAAATGTATATCAATTTCATTATGTTTCTACGGGTTTAACATCATTAAAAAGTACTTAGAACTATTTTATCCTATCGGCCGTAATATAACGAAGTACTTTTGACTGTCCCTGTATTCGAACTATTTATCCGATTTTATTAAAATCTTACATGACTCAACAAAATTCGGCGACAAATAGATATTTAAAATTTCAAACGATTCGGTAGGATAGCTGTGTTGTTATATGCGGACAGACAGACGACGACTATAGGTACTAAATATTTATATCAATTAGGGACAAAAAAAAAAAACAGTGCATGCAGAAATTGAAAACTCATTTCCCGAAATTATTGCTCAAAGACAGTATTGTAACCGATTTCTTTTGTGTGTTCCTGTAATTGGGTTAAAAATGATATAAAAATGATTTTCGCCAAATTCGCGCCAAACCTGATGCGTATATGATATCTCTGCCCTAATTTCATGGTACTTTTCCAATACCTTCACCTTGGCGTTTTTATAAATCATTATCCAGTTTGGGCTTCAGAAATTGAGAATTCAAACTTGATGATCGTTTATGTTTATTTTTACTCATAAATATGACACGGGTGTTATATTTATGTGCAAAAATATAATCTACACGTTAGCGCGATTTTTTTCCTGCCAAATTGGTGAAAACGTAATTTTTGAATATTGCTGTAAGTATTTTACGATTTACGATTTATTGTAATATTTATATTTTTTGTATTTATTATTATGTTTATTATTTATAACTTTATTCATTGCTTCAGCTATTGTTTTTTTCTCCTTTTTTTGTTCTTTTTGTATTACTTGATTAACTTGTCGACCAAAAAAGTATCGCCAATCAATAAGATAAAATACCAATAATGAATGATCGTGAATGTCGCATTAAATACGATACATGTGTTTAAAAACATCATCAAGTGATTTTTTATCCCACTTTTTATTTGTATTTTTATCAAGGATTCACTAATTTATTTATTCTTTAGTTATTTAAAATGAAAAATGTGTCAATGTGTATAACTTGGCGAAATTGATCAACGAGATAACCAAGTAGACCAATATTTAATTTAAAAACGTATTTTATTTAAACACGGCAGAATTGTTTCCAATTTGCATGTGCGAAACATAAAAGATGCTAATGGCAGTTATAAAGTGCCATTCTAAAGAATATACCAAATTCTCAAAATCTCAAGTACTAAGTTACTAAGAATTAAGGTTTTTTGATATTTACGTGTTAACGTCACCGCAGTAGAAGTTGCGCTAATGCGCCAAACAAAAGCAATCTTGTTGTTCGCAAGAGTACGCGGATGACTTTTGAATTCCTTCTTGCCTTGTTGTTAGTTGATTTTTGACGCCATTTTTAGTGCTAAGAAAATGCGTATTTAGGATTGGCCAAAACACAGTACAAGATTCAATTATTTTTTTCATCTAAGTTAAACTCCATATCGGCCCATTTTCACCGAAATCCGATTGACTACTTTGTTTTTTAATAAAGTGTTTTGATTTTAAATAAAGTGTTCCGTTTTATGATTTGTCGCAAACAATTTAGGTATAGGTTTGCGGGACTTAAAAACCGCCAAATTTGTAGCTGCGGTGGCGTTAATACGTAAGTACAGTTTTTCTTTTAATTTAACAACAACAACAAAATTATTTTCCAGTCTGTTTCTTAAGTTTAAATATAATTTATTGTGCTTAAATACTGTACTATTTAAAAATTGTTTGCGTATTTTCCATGCTCCATGTGCTTAAATTTGGGAATTTAATGAAAACATTCATCCGGTGAAAAGTGACGCACACCAAGTTTCTGTGACGTATGCAAATAAATTGTGCTTTTTTATCAGTTTTTTAAATATAACTTTTAAACTATTTGGAACTAATTTTTCGTAGATGGTGCATTCACCAGATTACCTTCATAGGTACCTACTGGTACAAACAGAATCAAAATCCGACAAGTACTTTTTGAGATTTGCTTGACGAAAAAAAATTTTTGACTTTTAATATCGTTACGTACTCTGAGTATAAGACTTCGCTTCGCTCAGACAATCATTTGCCCAAAAATGTTATTTAATAGTTTAATCTTTATTTCCTTCGAACATTTTTATGCTTGGGTAAAGGTTGTATAACAACTCTTGATAATATTTATATTGAGTTATTTTCGATGTTATTTCAAATTAAACATTATGTACTGATAGATGATAAGCAATTTTATATAAAATTGTCACCTTTTCAATTTTTTAAAATTGTGGTATTATTGAAAATATTCGTAAAAAGTGTTACTATAACCCAGTAGAACTTAACTGGACAATTCAATAAAATGAACTGATTAATGCAAAATGGTTTATATATTGTCAATTCCACTTCACGTTTTAAAGTTCTCACAGTATTTCAGTCAGATCAAGTCACAAATTTTAATTAATTATTGTTTACGGAACTTTGTAGATAACTTCAAATGAAAACATTTCTACCACAGCATTACATCCTGAAAGTAAGGATATTATGGAGCAATTTAATCGAAAAGTCTTAAACCATTTGTCTCGATTTATTCCAAACAACCAGATGAAACTTTCGTATTGTTGGTTTTTATTAAGCTAGTAAACGTATTTATCATAAACATATCATTTGCGCAAGGGTATTTTGATTAGTTTTGTATTTGTTTCTTTCGGAGTTCTTTACTGCTTGGGTAAAGATTGTACAACTCTTGATAACATTTATTTTGAGTTATTTTCGATGTTATTTCAAATTAAACATTGTGTACTGGTAGATAAACGATTTTATATAAAACTAGCAGCCTTCGCCCGCTACGCTGGTCTTTTTTTTTTTTTTTTTTTTTTTTAAGAAACTTTGAATCAAACGAATTTTTATATCATAGAAGTTTTTAGTTTATATCGTACTTTAGATTGTCTGTCATCGGTGAAAAATCAGTCATCTAACCAGAAAGTTCAATGTTAGTCACCAATGAATGACGTAGTGCTCAATATGTTAACAATTTTAATCACATAAAAACTCATTCAGTGGAACTTTTAAAATAAAGCCAAACTTTTGTAATTGGGTTCCTCTGATAAAAAACATTTCCTATGTATTCAATTAAACAACGTAGAATGCTATATTCATTTATTACAAAATTTCTGAAAAATTATCCAACTAACAATGAAAAATCCATTAAAATCTATCTTGTAGAACTTAAGTTATAAGCGGCCGCAATGAAATTTCACTTTGTGTTTTATATATAGTATTGAGAAAATTAAATATAGTTTACATAATCACGTTAACCTGATTATAGAACTCTCTTTCAAAATTGTCGGTTCAATAGTTTTTTTTGTGCTGTGATTAATACGAAATCCTGGCTTTCTGTTATATATATAGATAAGGATTGAAAATTTCAGGTTTTTGCGCCGAAGACACCGCCAAATCAGGAAAATGTGACGTATCTCGCGAACTACTGAACTTAAAAGAATTTGCTTGGTACCATTCGATTCAGCATAAAAAAATACATTAAAATATGTTATCAGTTAAAAAATAACTGCAAAAGCCGATTTTTAAGGAATTTTTTAAAAGTTCGTTCCTTTTTTTAACCCCCTTATGTGTGGAATTTTCAAAAATCCCTTCTTAGCGGCACTCGATGTTGTCAGAATTATTTTTACCCCAATTTTTAAGATTTTAGGTTCGGCAGATTTTTTTGTGCTGTGATTAATACGAAATCCAGACTTTCTTTTATATATATATAAAATTGACACGTTTTCAACTTTTTAAAAATAATGGTATTATTTTAAAAAGAACTAGTTGGATGTGCCAATCCCAAAACTTTCTTCTATCTCATACATACATTTTAATATTAAAAAGAAATAGTTACTCATTTTAATGCTTTAATAATTTTAATTCAATACCTTACCAACTTTCATTTTCATCTTAAATTTCTGCTTCAATCAATTAATCGGAGTAAAAATGAATTTCCGTCTCTGCACGAGCCGATGGACAATAGAATGATAAGCAGATTTTTTTTTTCAAATTCAGGGAGGACTTATTTGCCTTACCAACAAATAATCATATACAAAATGTTTAGTTCAGTTCTAGAACTAACTTCATACACTTTTATGTGGTGCAATATTGAAAATAGCATAAAATTCGGTATTGCAGCGCCCCCTTCCGGCAGATTTTTTTCAGATTCAGGGCGATCCAACTAGCCATAGCCATACACTTACACAAAAAATTTCGTTCAATTCGATGCATAACTTCATGTACTTCTGGTCGGTACAATATTGAAAATGGCACAAAAATCGCGATTGCAGCGTCCCCTTCCGGTGGATTTTTTTCAAATTCAGGGAAGACCAACTAGCCATAGTCATACATATACACAAAAAATTTGGTTCAATTCTATTCATAACTTCATATACTTTTGGTCGGTACAATATTGAAAATGGCACAAAAATCGCGATTGCGGCGCCCCCTTCCGGCGGATTTTTTTCAAATTCAGGGAGGACCAACTAGCCATAGTCATACACACACACAAAAAATTTGGTTCAATTCGATGCATAACTTCATATACTTTTGGTCGGTACAATATTGAAAATGGCACAAAAATGGCGATTGCAGCGCCCCCTTCCGGCGGATTTTTTTCAAATTCAGGGAGGACCAACTACCCATACTCATACACATACACAAAAAATTTGGTTTAATTCGATGCATAACTTCATATACTTTTGGTCGGTACAATATTGAAAATGGCACAAAAATCGCGATTGCAGCGTCCCCTTCCGGTGGATTTTTTTCAAATTCAGGGAAGACCAACTAGCCATAGTCATACATATACACAAAAAATTTGGTTCAATTCTATTCATAACTTCATATACTTTTGGTCGGTACAATATTGAAAATGGCACAAAAATCGCGATTGCGGCGCCCCCTTCCGGCGGATTTTTTTCAAATTCAGGGAGGACCAACTAGCCATAGTCATACACACACACAAAAAATTTGGTTCAATTCGATGCATAACTTCATATACTTTTGGTCGGTACAATATTGAAAATGGCACAAAAATGGCGATTGCAGCGCCCCCTTCCGGCGGATTTTTTTCAAATTCAGGGAGGACCAACTACCCATACTCATACACATACACAAAAAATTTGGTTTAATTCGATGCATAACTTCATATACTTTTGGTCGGTACAATATTGAAAATGGCACAAAAATCGCGATTGCAGCGCCCCCTTCCGGCGGAATATTTCAAAACTGAAGGCGGACCTGCTTGCCACAGCCAAAAACATTCACAAAAAATTAGGTTCAATTCTATGCATAACTTCATACACTTTTTGATGGTAGAATGGCGACATACAGACACACAGACACACACACAGACATACACAGACACACACACAGACACACGGACAGACAGACATTTTGTAAAAACATGTTTTTTTGGAATCTCTGACCCCTAAAACGAGTAAATCCGCCGAAAACCGGAAGTCGAAAAAAATTTCGATTACAATACTTTTTTCTATTGAAGATAGAAGAAAGTAAAAATATTCGTAAAGAGCGGTACTATGACCCATTAGAAATTAAATAGACAATTCAATAAAATGAATTGATTAATGTAAAATGTTTTGCACATTGTTATTTTAATTTTTTTATATAAAAATTTACTTGTATGTTTTACGATTTATGCAAAACCCATCATTGTTAGTTTTACAGTTTTTACACTTGGGTTTTTTACATTTTCCCAAGCACAACATTTATAGTATTGCCGTTATTATACATCAAGAATAGAAAGTTTCTGATTTCTCTCTAAAACTGATATCTCATTCACAGGCTATTTGTTAATTGGGTACTACTCTGTTATCCCGCCGATCAAAATACTATCGCCAAATTATAAAATTAAATGCCAATAATGGATGATCGTGAATGTCAATTCAATGACATTAAATACGATACATGTGTTTAAAACTTCATTAAGTGATTTTTATTTCGACTTTTTATTTGTATTTTTATTAATATGCTACTAATTATTTGTTTTTTCGTTATTTATAATAAAAATTACGCCAATATGTATAATTTGGCTATTAGTTTGGCGATTTGCATAATTTGGCGAAATCGGTCGACGGGATAACAGAGTAGTACCTAATTGTTGCTTTAAATTAAGTTTTAGAATGCAGTTAGATACACAAAATAAATCTTTCATTAAAACAATACAGAGTTTTTGCATCAAGATTCAACTAGCATTTGTTCTTACTACATTATTAGCATGTGATTTTATGAGATCTTTTCCAGATTATATATGAGTAGTTACGGCTGTTTAGTTTAAGATGCGCATACTTATTGCCAGTTCGCAAATAGCTGCCCTCATTTCACAACGTTAAAGTGACCTATACTAGTAAAATTGCCATGAAAGTATTAAAAAGTGAATGTTAAATTAATAAAAACAATTACTGGGATATACAATAAACTGAGATATTCTATGCAGGAATTTGAAGGGGTCTCTCTTATGGAAACCACTATTTTCTAATCATAATTTTTCACTTTTTCTTGCAAATGTTACAAAAATCCATCTTATAGTTTTTTTTTTTTTGGGGGGGGGGACAAAAGTTATAGAAATTTAGAGCAAAATTGTTTGTAAATAATAGTAGTAAGAAACGAAACTGCTACATCTGCTGAGAATACAAATTGCGCAACTTTGTATATTTCAAAAGTCGAAAAGATATTTAATCTCTTCGATAACCTGTGTACACATAACGCATCTTAAAAAACTGAGTACAATATTTGGTTTTGGTATCAGTAATAAAGAAAAGTAATATTTGCCTTATTTAGTTAGGGTATTTCGGTGATTAAGTAAAGTTAATAAGATTATAGGGTAACACCCCCAGTAATTGGCATGCACCAGTGATTGGCACATTTTACAAACATGTCCTAAAAAAAGATTTATATCCAGTCTTTTAAAAATTCAAGACCATATATCAGTTATATGCTCATTTACGTTAAAGATTATGACTTTGATTTATTTTACAAGATGACAATAGAGCCTAGGAAAGAGAAACAAGTATGGCTTGTATCAAATTAGCCATTTTGTTGCAAATTCTTGTTCTTTGGCTTAAGGAAGGCATGCTTTTCAATTCATTATTATCTGATTTATAATATATTTTAAATTTTAATTGACAACATTTTTGTTTAGTTAAAAAGGGTTACTTTAATTGTGTAAAAGTATTTTCGACACAAATATTTGGAATTCTGAATTAATGGTAGTTGCCAATTAATGGTGCTTCAATTTTGCTAGTTCCTAGTAATTGGCACCTATTCCAATTACAAGGAATTCGCAAGGAATTTGAGATTAAACCATTTATTTTGGAAGTACTTTTAAAATTATAGACTAATTTTGTTTATCATTTGTTTTTATTTGAAAATATAAATTTTATCAGTAACTAGCATACCCAGCCCGCTTCGCCGCGCTTAATTTGAAGGTTTATTTAATAATTTATGTGTATGGTACGCTTCCCGGACCATCGGCACTCCACGTGCGTCGGGTGAGCGTCAGAACAAACTTTCAGCATATACATATGGGTGGTTGTACTTGAATGCACAGACCTGCGCGTTTTTTTCTATCTTGCTTTTATACCTCTGGACCGAGTTGGCGCATTGCCAAGATTTGCTTCCTCTGGACCGAGTTGGCGCATTGCCAAGATTTGCTTTCCCCTGTGCCTCAATTAATTAATTATCCTCGGAATTCCTTTTATTTATAGAGATTGGAATCCATTAAATCTTCATATGACAATTATTGGGGACAGCATGACAATTACTGGGTATTAATGTAAATATATTGTATTGTTTTAAAGTGTTCACATTTCAGACTAATATGCTGATTTCTTGCTCTCAAAAACCTGAAATATGGCATCTTCATCTACAGTAAATTAATTTAAAGCGATTAAACCCAATGCAAAATGCAAAGTTTTTTTTTATATAAACATATGCCAATTACTGGATCACAAGGTGTCATACATTGGTGCTCTAGGTGCCAATTACTGGTGATTTCAGCAACTTTTTATAAATATCTTTTTATAAAAATACTTTTTAATTTTATTTTGCTTTTAGTGGGCAAAATAGATGCATAGATATGCATTCTTTGATTTAAAAATATTTCCAAGTAAATATCTTATTTCTTTGTAATGAAAATTGAAGTAAGTTTAAAGACAAATTCTTAAAGTGCCAATTACTGGGGATGTCACCCTATTAAGTAGATATTAAATAATATTATACTATGTAAGTAGTTTAAGTAAGTAAGTAAATAGTTGCTATGAAGAAACAAATACACACCGAATTAAATTCGTGTATGAGACGTTGGCAACACACGGATTAAGCTTTGCAGGAAATGAATTAGCCATTCTTCTATCTTTACAAGAAGAAAGTTTTGGATTCGTAAAATTTTTCGAATACTTTTTTTGTCGCATTTACACGTTTTGGGGACAAGAGATTCCAAAAAGCATGTTTTTACAAAATGTCTATCTGTAACTCTGTCCGTCTGTCTGTGTGTGACATAAATTTTGTGAGCACCCTATCTCAAGAACTGAAGCACGGAATTTAATCAAAATTTATATTCAGGTAGTCCCTGATATAAATTAATACTTATTAGTTTTTGGCGTAAATTGCCCAATAGGTGGCGCTGTTGTACTGTACTTTTTACAATTTACGCAACAGCTATATTTCAATATCTACTGCACGGATTTTCATTAAACTGCAGATTCAGTTTGTCGCTAAACATGAATATGAATTGGTGCTGTTTATGTCGTAAATCGCTGGTGATGTTGTAAATCGCCCAATGGATGACGCTGCTATGCTGCATTTTTCACGATTACTACAATAGCTCTTTCTGAAGAATTAATTTGCGTATTTTAATCAAACTTCCGATTCAGTAAATCCGTGAAATCAACTAGTTCTATTTCTGTCTTGGTGTCGACCGCCCAACAAGTAGTGCTGCTATGCTGAATTTTCACGGTTCTTACAATAGCTCTATTAATTCTATTTCGACTTAATGCGTGAAATTTTTCATCAAACTTTAGAATCAGGTATAGCTTGATAAATATAATTGTTGTTTATGTTTTGGTATAAATCGCTCAACAAGTGGCACTTTTACATTGCATTTATCCCACTATCCGTGATAGTCCTATTTCAAGAACTAATGCTCAGAATTTCATAGCTTGGATGAGCATAGATTGTCATTTAATTTTGGCACTGTGGTAGCGACTTTTGAAGTATTAAAATGCATGAGATGGAAGAAAGTTTTGGGCTTGCCACATCCGATTTTTTCTGATTTAGATTGCGTCATAAAATACACACGAACTGTTAATTTTGAGGCTGTTTATAAACTATGATCGTTACAGATTGCTTCTCTTTCTTCCAGATAGGTGGTTGGAACATCAGCGGCGATTTCAACATCAGCCAGTGGAACTTCCAGAGGACCCTTGAACTGCTGCACAACCAGTACAACCGCGGCGGCCTCTTCTCGTGGGGTGTCGGCGAAGACGAACGCAACTCTTCCAGAAACATCCTTCAGCTCGATCAGGGTGGACTGGGACTTCCGACGAGAGATTATTACCTCAACAAGAGCAAAGATGACGAGGTAATGAAAGTGTATTTTAACATGGCTGTTTATCGAGTCATTTCAATATGCAAATTATAATTAAAGTTCCACTTTAAAACGGTCATGAAAGAAAAATTATTGAACCAAATGTTATCAAACTTGGTAATAATTCAAAGGAGGTCATGGAAATTTATTTCCAACCCCTCCCCCTCAGCATTCCCGAAAAAAATAAGTCAAATACCATCAGGCTATAAATGGCGCTGTATGCAATATTGTCAAACAAAATAAGACATGAAGGTATTGCTTTAAAATGTGTTTGATCGTTTTTGAAACGTTTTACAAAACATGGTCAATGTGGCGTCCACTATTTTCTGAAAGCAAGATAAGTCGTATTACTGCATTCTCAACCGCAGCTCTTAGCATATAAGGAGGAATGTTACGAACATGTCGGCGTATCGCATCTTTGAACTTCACCAAATTCTTTAAATTACCCCCATAAACTTTTGAGGTAACCACACAGCCAAAAGTCTTAGGGGTTGAGGTCTGGGGACCGGGGTTGCCGAAAAGTAGGGAAGTTTCGGCCTATAATCCGTTCATTCGTGCAATTTTGCGTAAGTATGTGACAAATGTACCAATGTGCGGTGAGTCCCCGTCATGCAAAATAATCGTAGAATTTTAAGTGCCGCGTTGCTGGAGTTCAGGTATGACGAAACTTTTTTAAATTGACGCTAAGCGAACTGCAGTCACAGTGCATGTAACAGGTCCAGCTGTCGACTGCTCTCCAAAGAAAAATGCTCTAATTAGGAAATTTGCATACCACACCAAATGGTGTCTTTAGGAGAATGCGATGGAACTGGGTACACAACATGATCGAATTTTTTGTCCCAAATCCTGCAGTTATGGACGCCGACATCGCCATTTAGGTGTAACTGGGCCTCATCTGTCCATAAACTGTTCCATGGCTAATTTTCGTCCACTTCCATCCGCGCTAGAATTCCAAAGCGAAAGATTATCTTGCAACAGATAACAAACACGTAGCTTCAAACTTTGCCATCATTTTCCTCAAATCCTGCTTGTCATTGACCCTCGACGTATTCCTCTTACGGAACAATACCTCTGCAAAGCATGTCGTTCTTTCGCATTCATAATATCACTTAACACGAAAAGCACGGTTTTGCATGGGTAGAGACACTGTCGATTCGTAACAATGAGAACGTTGACAAAGAGACTTATTTTTATCTGACAAATCAAATGACGTGTAAAGCGCGTTTGCATAAATCTAATTTTCTTCTTCCTATCGCAAACCAATTACAAGCCATTCAGATTTTGCTTAATCCCTCAAAACATATAGTTTTAGAAAGGATGAAAAACATTTTAAACCCACATCTTCATATCTTAAGGCCAAATTCATTCTTCAAAAATCACAAATTAGCTGTACAAAATCAAGCTGTCAAAAATCGCAAATTAGCGTACTGTAAGAAGACGATTTCTGCAATGAGTAATGCATCTGAGAGGGTTTTGCAATCTCAGATTTTGTGATCGCTAATTTGTGTCGCAACTTATAAGAACACGAAAGGATTTTATTATACGGATGGCGCATTCGACCAATGTTGAATCCAGGAGTTGGCCCGGAGGGGACATTTCGCCCCGGAGCAATGAAATATCCCTTCCCCGGAAAATTTAAGATTTTGGGTTTTCAATGGACAAAAAATGCAATTCCTCCACCCGGAACTCTATAATGTCCCCCCGGAGCCTCAGAAGTCCCTCTCGGAGAAAAGTGTCTAAATTCTACACTGCATTTGACTTTTGTCGGCTTTAATGCCTTTAAATGATAATTTTGTCAAAGTTAATGTTTCTTAAGGGTACAAAAATGATAAACCTGTGTAAAAAAAGGTTAAGTTAGATTCTGGCTCTGTTGCAAACAGCGTCATTTTCTCCCTTGGTGGTGAGTATCTGAACTTTTTTTTTTTTGGGGGGGGGGGATAAATTCTTTTGATCTCCTCTAAATTATTATTAAGTTTGTAACATCTGGTCCATTAGTTTTCCTTTAATGACCATTTCAAAATTGAACTTTAATTATAACCATCCTGTATATGTGGCAATTTTTTTCCAGGTTACTTCTTGTACTGCTCCAAAAATGACAGGACAGGTGTAAACAGATTTAAGGACCATTAGTCTTGATATGGATGAGTTAAAATATAAACTGATAATTCATATTTCCATTTTTGATATGCTTTTAAATAAAATTTCATATCGGAATATCTTTATTAAACTGAATGGGTTCCAATGCATCCATATAATAGTTTAAATTTTCCAAATAACTGAAACAATAATTGTATATGTACATACATATTTAATTTAAAATTATGCTCTATTTAAAGTTGTGCTCTATGCATAATTTTTATCTTTTGTTTTTCCTTCATAAATTAATCAAGCATGTTTTAAGTTTAATATCTTTATTCACAATCAATCAATTTTAGTTTAAAGTACTTTTTCGAAAGAAATCCTTATCTAGTTTATGTATTTCTATATAATTACACGACTTTTTCAAATGTTTCTGTTAAACTATTTAAATTATAAAATTTTATATGAAAATTGAATGTTCTAATTATGAGAGATTTATAAATTTTGAATAAAGTAATTCTCCATGTTAAATCAAATGACTTAACACTAGAACGGCCAGGAGCAGTCATTTTGACCTCTATGAAAATATTTTCGCTCAAAATAGCAAAAAGTTTTAATAAAATATATTTAAAAGATACAATGAGAAAAAAAAAACATTAAATAAAAAAGTTAAACTATTTCTATATCAAAGTTCTGGTGTAAATTATTTTTATAAAAATTAACTAAAATTGCCGGCCTTTCTAGTGTTAATCTAAATATCAATAGAAGAAAACTACATTTGTATTTTTTTTCCGCAGGTTCTCGTCGCTTATTTGAATTATATGACCAAAGTCGGTGTCCTTCTCGGAGGTGAAGAGAATTCAACCCGTGCTCAGATGGAAGACGTCATAGATTTTGAGACCAAACTTGCAAACGTATGAAAAAATTTTCTTGTTGCACTTACTCTGGAAAATTTATAAATATTAAAGTCAAAGTCACAATCTATGTATGGCGCATGATTTTATTTTTCTTGTTTTATTTGTTACAGATAACTATACCGGCAGATGAGAGAAGAGACGACGAAGAATTGTACCACAAGATGACCGTGAAAGATCTTCAGGATTTAGCGCCCGTCATAGATTGGACTTCCTACTTCAATTACGCTTTTAAGCAAATTAACCGAGAAATCCAATCGTCTCAGGAACTTGTCGTTTATGCTCCCGAGTTTGTGAGGAAGATGTCGGAGCTAGTCACTCAATACCTGTCGACAGTCGAAGGAAAAATGTAAGAACATTTGCCTTTATATATATATATATTTATACACTTTAATTTGATTTTACCTGGTTCATCATATTTATAAAAGCAATTTTATATAGTCCACCCGCTAACTATCAGATCACTTTAACCGCATACCTGTTTTGCGAGTACGTCATACAAGCAACGTGTTTTTGCCCATAATGTTTTTCCCGTATCACGTAAGGCCATTAATATTCCAATCATAATTCATTATTTTTACAAGTAATTTTTATTGTGAATTTTTTATTATTTATTCAGAGCATTTTTCTGAATCAATTAGATAAAGATGGTGTGTTGATGTGGGCTATTTTTCGCCCATCATATACGCACAAAAAAGTTTCAGATTCCGATAATTGTTTGACAGGCTTTGTATAAATAAATATATGTATTTTTTATGAAATAAGATTTGCGTGATAAATAAAATAGTAAGTTATAGAAACTTTCGCTCGAAAATAGTCTGTTTTAGCTTTTTTCTACATTTTTGTCTGTTTTTGTTTCTTTGAATCATTTTTTTCTCAAAGAAGCACTCGTTGAATCAAATTAATTTTGACTTGAAATGATACTACTCTTTATTAGCTTTTATTTGAGCATTTTTTTATTTTGGTTCAGTGTGCGCTTCTACCTATTAGAGAAAAAGATGCTTCGCGTGAGAGTATCAGTTGCACTGCTATTTGAGTTCAGATTTATTTTTCCGTGCTCAAGGGTCATCCTACGAGATATAATATGAGAAGTCGTCATTTATGAAGGCATTTAAAGCCATTCCACCGCCTTCTGATTACTACGCCTGATCGCTGGCAGAAAAACGGCAGCTGTAATAGGCATTTTTTCAGAATTCGTAAAGTACCTTAAATTTGAATAACAGTAATTTAAAAAAAAAAAACGCTTTATTTTTCTCAGGTTAAATAAGCAAAAGAAAAATTTCGGATAATACTGGTGTCTAAATTTAGGGGTCCATACAAACGCTTAAAAAAATTTCTCAAACAACAACTGCCATTTTTGTATCAGCGCTGAGGCCTCGTATTTAGTGGAAACCACACGGTTACAGTCAGTGATCGTTACTTTAAGTCTTTAAGTGCGTTTTCAGTTATGGTTCACATTTTTGAAGTTAAATAATTCCTGCATATTACTTGTTATGTATGAAACATTAGATTGTAACGAAAGTTTTTGATCCAAAAAGTTCATAACAACATTAGGCAGGCCAGAACGCTCTGCTTCTTGAATGTTATAGTCCTTGTTTTAGAACTTTCGGTACCAAACCTTCACAGTGTTCTATGATACATCACTAGTGTCTAAAGCTGTATACATGATTCGCTGATAGTTTTCAGCTGACTTTTTGTAACAAAACTGGAAGTGAATGATGATTCGAATTCAAATTCTAGCGTCACAATTCTAATTCAGACACCTTGTACTTAATAATAACGATATTTTTTTTACAAATTTCACAACACAGTGATATAAACCAATTCTCTTTCTTTCAAATGCCAAAATATTTTGACAAAATATGAGCAAACACGTCAACGCGAACTGTTTGTACAGACAAATATTATCTGTAGTAGGAAACTATCGTTACAACCTGATAGATAAATCGTATACAGGGCTGTCAAAAGAAATTAGAATACATTTCCACTTAATGATGGAAGTAGCCGAAAGTGAAATTTCAACTAAGGTATGCGTATGCTAGCTGAATTAAAATTCAGAATAATATGTGGTATGTATGCAAAACGGTAAAACATATACAAGAGTTGATAAAAGAACTTGAATTCGTTTCCGGCTATAGAAGGGTTACCATCTATCAAAAAGTCTAGTCTAAATTGAGTTTTCAAATTCTTTATACTCTTTTTAAATTGCTTACTTATATGTTTTCTTTTTTTCTTTTCTTTTTTTTTTTCTTTTAAGACTGTGGGGCGGCAGCACAGACAATCACCTCATTGAGTTCACGATTAAAATTCTAAAATAAGTTAAAATTCAATTCGCATTTTTAAACGCAATCAGTCTGACAAGTCATATCTTGGTGGAAAAAGCCTCAAAACCCAATTTTAGGGATTGACCCATATGTTTACTACCATGTTTTCTTGCATCCAAAGGTATGGAAACATGGAAGAATGGAATCAGAAAAATACAATAGTAAACCAACGAATCAATAATTAAAATCGGATTTTCATTTGTAGTTCAAACAACAGGATGTAACATTAAATAACAAGCAAAACAAAGTATGCTCAAAGAAAAGCAAGTACTGCAACAGTGATGGCATGCGAAGTGAAGAAATCAGGTTTATTGCCGCTATGCGGCAATTAGGCGGTAACCCTCCCCGATACCAGGTATCTTACCCGTTAAGCTGAGATAACTTGGCAGGTAGGGGGTCATCGGTTAGTAGGGGGGCCATCGGTTAGAAAAAATGAAAATCAGATTTTCAGATGTTTTCTACCAAAATATGACTTGGCAGACTGATTGAGTTTTAATATGCGAATCGAGTTTTAACTCACTCTGGAATTTTAGCCGTGAACTCGGCGAGTTGATTGTCTGTGCTGCCGCCTGCCGGTTTATTAGTAAACGGTTAAATTTTCTTAGTGTTCCGAAATAAATTCCGTTTAATGTTTTCGAATGTGCTAGATAATCTGCGCTTGACACATGATTTTTATTTCATCGCAGTGTGATCAGCAACTACTTGGGCTGGTCTCTTGTGCAGAGTCTGACATCTTGTCTGTCGAAGCCTTTCCGGGAAGCCTCGAAGATCCTGAGGAAAGCCTTGGTCGGATCCGAAGGCGGGGAGAGCCCGTGGCGATACTGCGTCTCGGACACCAACGAAGTCATCGGTTTCGCCCTGGGTGCCATGTTCGTGCGAGAGGTGTTCCACGGTGAAAGCAAACCCATGGTAAGTTGACATTTTGTTTCAAAATGACATAAGTATCCGTGATTCCTAAATTATCGACAGACTCGCTCTAAATTTTGGCAATGCAATCTTCGAAAATTTTATCTGTTGCACTTTTATAAATTTAAAAGTAAATTTATAAAAATTTTTAATAAAAAATTTGTTTTATCGAAATATGAGCGTACTGTGTCAGAAACCTATTCAGAAATCTTTCGCATAATATCCCATTCATCGCTGTATGTTTTATGTGCACATAGAAAAAGATTATGTTGACATCAGTAATAAAACGTATGAAAAGATAAAACATAACTTTTTTTTTATCTTAAATTTTTTTACTTCGTCTCCTGAATTTAAATCTCACGTGTAAATATAATTGTCTATAACAAGCGTAAATGAGTTCTTAAAGCCATGAATCAAAATAAATATCAAATGAATCTTAAAACTTATAAATAACACTTAACTTTTTCAAGTATGACAGTTATTAGATGTAGAACACATAAATCAAACTAAATTATTATGCTAGAAAATAAATCTGCATTAATGACAAAAAATGTATTTGATTTGGCTTACATCCTAATTAAAGTTTCGTTAGCTAATGTCAAAGTGAGTATTTGATATGGAATAAATCCTAATTAATATTTCACCAGCTAATGTTGAAATAAGTATGTAACTGATATTTTCACTAGCTCACATTTATCAAATCATAAATAACAACTAACGTCAAAGGTGGAAATTACAATAAGTGTTGTAATAAGGCTTGTGTCTATTCAGACATTAACACTTTGAGTGCCACCCGGGGCGTGCGAAGAGAAAAGTGCGCCCGGGGCAATGTTTCAATTTGGCGCCCCCTTCATCCAACTTTTTCTTGTAAAAGTCCAAAAATGACGTTTGTAGCGTAAATTTGGCGCCCCCTAAATTTCTGCGCCCGGGCGACCGCCCTCTTCGCCCCCCCCCCCTTCTTTCGCACGGCGCCACAGGTAATGGACAACTGATTTTTCTGTTTAGGCCGCGTCAATCACCGGTGACTGACAGTATAGGGGTTGTGTGGTGGAAATCTTATTTCGTGGCCCAAACAGAAAGACATACGAGATAGACTTGGCACTTAAAGTATTAGTAATAGACTTAACCAACTAGGATTAAAGAAAACCCCTATTTTAACATTGAGACCTCGTTCTAAAAATAATATAAATTACTTATTCATTTATACCAGGGACAGAAAAAAAAGAATATTGCCCAGTTAAACTGATGACATTGAGCTCACAGGCTATGCATACTAATTGTACATTACAGCCTTATATTTCCAAGTGTTAATTCCGTTGGAAAAAAAATTAAGAAAGGGAAACAGCTCTTCCCTTTCCCCTTTTTTATACTTAATCATTGAACCTCCTAAACTATCAAGTACATGCTTTATCATTTAAAAAATCTATATCCAAAATTCAGAGCAAATCGGATAATTCTTAATAAAAACCCATTTACATTTATATAATTTAAGAGGAGCTATTCCCCTCTTTTATACTTAACTATTAAACTTCCAAAACTATTCAGAGATTTGAACGAAATCTGACAATTCTGCTTGAAAAACCCCTTTATATCAATTAAGGGGGGGGGGCATTAGAACCCCCGTTTCCCCTGTTTATACTTATTCAATGAACACCTATTAACAGTCACGAAATTGCCTCATCAAAATGATCCTATATCTAAATTTTGAACGAAAACTGTTAATTCTGCATGAAAAACCCATTATATCAATTAAGGGGAGAGGCATGAGCCCCCCGTTCCCCCTCTTATACATATCGAATGAACTCCAAAAACTAATCAGGGAAGCGCCTTGTCAGGATATACTTATTTACAAAATTTCAAGTGGATCCGATATTTTTATCATGAGTTATCGCGTTACGCATGTACAAACGTACGAACGTACATACAGAACGGGCGGGCACATAAGCTCTCAGGCTATGATAGCCTGTGAGCTAAAAAGTATGCAATACATATGAGGACCCGAGAAGCCAAGGGGTACAAGTGACACAGTTTAGATTTCGAGTAAATTGAGTTCAAAGTTAAACATCAATTGTAATTCAATGAATTGAGATATGAAACTTTTGCTTATACCTTAATGATTTTTAAACTCTTATTTCAATAACTGTTTTAAAAAAAGTAAAATACATTTTTTCTTTTTATTTATAACTGAGCGATGTTTATCATCATTCGGCACTTGTACCCCTTGGCTTCCAAGCAGTAATGAAAAGTGCTTGAAAGCTAAAGGGTACAAGTACCGAATCAGCAAAAGAAATGAAAAATTTTGAAATAAAAAAATGTATTTATGAAAAAATTACGAACAATGTTGGTACAAATAAATGAAAGGACAAAATTTTGTTTTTATATAAATTCTAAAAAAGAAAAAATTATGAAATAAAAAATGAATTTACGAAAAAAAATATAAACGATGTTCATATAACTGAATGAAAGGAAAAATTTTTGTTCTAATATAAGTTTTAAAATTTTATTATAAATTTTAAGACATTGAAATTTTGTATATTTTAACACTTTCCAACAAAGTTGAAAAGTGAATATGATTTTAGTTGTTCTGTCCATCTGTCCGCGCTCTAACTCTCGTAAATATATTCGGATTGCTCTGAAATATTTGGCAATTATTCACGTTTGCCTCAACACGAACCTATTGCAAATGAAGTTTCTAACACGATTAGATTATTTTCAGGGACAATCAAAAGTTTTCCGTTACATTACGGCTTATGGGAAAAATCGTTACAAATTAATTTTGACCCTTTGTGGTGCAGGGCAAATTCATTGCTTAAGTGTTGAAATTAATGACTGACACCGGAATTTGAAAACAACTTTATTTGTAAATAAGAAAACGCTATATTTCAAGCATTCAATAAACCGTAATTTTTTTAAACAAAATTCCGGTGCGAATGTAGCGTTTGGGAATTAAAATTAAGTGGTATATCTATGAAACCATTGCATCGCAAATGGTTAAAGATGTTACATATTAAAATTTATATGCATTTACGGATTGCATTAAAATACTCATTCTGTAAAATATGAGGTGAAAAGAATAGATATTTTATATTTACACAGCTACATAAAAGATTTACATTACCCAATGATAAAAAGGGAACTTTTTACAACATATTTTAATTATATTACAATTTTCATGCATAATAAAATTCATATACATCGCCATTCATAGACTTAATATAAGTTATTTCGCATATAATACGAAGTACACAGTATTTACAGGGACACAAAAAAGATTTCAAATAGTATATTCTATCCGAAGTAATGTAAATTATCGATGACGATTGATGGATGGACGAAATGCCTTTTTAATTATGATTTGCGCTTTTAAGTTTCACTAAATTTATACATATTAATATATACGCTATAGTTCATATACAGGGCTATACAAAAGATTTCGTAAAGGTTACTGAATATGAGCGTAATATACTTAAAGATTGCTTTTAAATAAGTCATATATTTCTATGCTGAAATGCATTCAGTTTACTAAGAAATGCTTGTAAAATATAGATAAAATGATATACAGGGTCACGCACAAAATTGTATGTATGGTCATCTATGGATGATAATTTCTGGAAATATGATTTCAGTAGTCTTAAGAGTGTTTTAGTTTGAACTAAATTTTAGCTAAATACTGGCGTATAATAAAGGTTCAAGGTAAACTACAGGATAAACAAAAGTATGCAAGTGCGTTTCCATCTATTAGTATGAACTGCTGAAAGAGAAATTTCAAACTGTTATGCGTTTTCTTCCTAAACTAAATTTCTCCATTATGCAGTATATATCAACCGACAGATAAAACATGGGGCTGTTCAAAATTATCAGATTACATACTTGGCTATGAACAGTAACACACTATTACTCTAAATAGCAAAGATTTTTAAAGATTTGGGAGAGTGTTGGAAAGTGTTTCATAATCTACGCTTAACACTTGATTTTCTTACATGTTAAGAGTTAAAATGCATTTATTTAATGTATAACAAAGCAAATGGCTTTGTATGTCGTTGGTCGCCCTTCTGCTGTAGACGTTAACGAATACAACTGTACTTATACCCTTTGGCCTCCACGCGTTTCACAGTTTTGGGAAAGAGGTTAAGTAACTGACCCCTAAAACGTAGTATATAATTAAAAAATCACTCATAACTTCTTACCTACAAATAAATAGACTTATTTCCAGATAGTCTGTGCACTTAACTCATTTTTTTCAATTTTGTCACTTATACCCCTTTGCTTCTGGGCTCCTCATATATAATAAATAATGACCTTCATTGCACAGAAATTTACCTAAAGCACGAAAATTCAGAGTCCCTACTAAAAGTATGCAACGCAAATATAACAGATAATGTGCCTGATTAGAAAAAAAAACTGCATAAAATGGAATAACTCTGCCTCCTTCTTAAAAGTATGCAGTACTAATATATTAGATACTGTACTTAATAAGAGAAAATCTGTCTAAAGCGGGAAGTGTCAGAATCCTTGCTAAAAGTATGCCATACAAATATAATAGATAACGTACCTGATAGTACAGAAACCTGTCTAAAGAGAAAAAAACGGCGTCCTTGCTAAACGTATTTAATATATATTTTGTTAGTTAATATATCTAATCAGACAGAAACCAGTCTAAAATAAAAAAATTCAGGTTACTTGCTAATCTATCATATAACGTGATAAGACAGAAATCTGTCTAAAGTAGATATCTTTTCAGTTCTTTGCGATTCCGTCTTAGCAACTTTTATTGTATGAGTTGTATTTTTCTTTCAGGTATTTAAACGTAGTCAATCTTTTAAAAATAATTAATAACCTTAAGGAAAAATATAGTTCTCTTAAATAATTTTCAGAAAACCTCATTAAAATATTTCTTTAGTACGTATTTCATATCGAATACTTAATATTTTATTTAAATATATCTTAATGTAAACTCCTTGTATTTGCCAATTAGTTTCATTAATTATATGCTCTTTCCCTATTCTGTACAGTTTTTTTTTTCTTTTTTTTCAGGCAGAAAATATGATCAATGAAATTCGTGACGCTTTTAAAGAAAACCTGCCTCTCTTGAAGTGGATGGATTCCGATACGCGGAAGCTAGCCAAGGAAAAAGTATGTGCTTTAAGGAGCGTTTATATTTATTTCTTCAATTTATTTTTTTTCTCCTAATTGGATTATTACATTTATGTTGTGAGGGTATAGATATCTACACTGTTAAAAATTTCTGTAAAAACACAGAGAAAAAAAACGAGACTCTGTAAATTTAAACTAGTTCTAGGATAAATGAATTCGATCCAGTTTCTCGGTCATCATTTTACTGATATTTCTCTTATACATATTATACCTAATCAAATGTAGATATTCCGTTTTTATTTTAATGCATTTTTATCGTTATTTAAACTTATAATTAAAAATACACATTTACAAAAAAATTTTGAAATTTTATTAGAAATATTAAAAAAGAAATTTTAGCAATAAAAATGTTTTTTATTTTATTTCACTTTATTTTTTTAATGTTAGAATAATCTAGAAAAGGAAAAATCATCTCCTAATAGTAAGTGGGGATTTTTATCGATTTTTCCGGGCTGAATCATAAACATATTTTGAACAAAATTTAAATTAAATTATTACTGGGGCCGTATAAAAATTTAACTTTCGTATTTTTTCAAAGAGACCCCTCCCCCCAATAGAATATAGAGATTTTTTCACCTGAAAATGTATTTTTGATTTTTTGAAAATCCAGACTCGCAATGAAAATAATTAGCATAAGCTCAATCCAGCCCGTGTTATGGGTGGAGTTTGGATGAATTCGGATTACACGACCCTATGAAGAACTCTGATCTCTACATTGCACGTAGTTATTGGTATTTAGACCCGGAAGTGGCAACACAGATAATCATCACATCGAGACGGAATCTGAAGTTCCAGAATCAGTTAAAACTCAATTAGCATATTAAAATGCAACTGCTTTGCCAAGTCATATCATGGTGAAAAACACCTGAAAAACCAATTTTAGTTTTTGGCTCGTAGGTTTATCAATGTGTTTTCCTGCCCCCAGTTCTTCATGCTTTCATACTTTTGGGTGCAGGAAATTACAATGTTAAACTTATCTATTAATTACTAAAATCAGGTCTGCAAGATATGACATGGCAAAGCAGTTACATTTTAATATGCAAATCGAGGTCCATCTAATCCTGAAATTTCTGCTTCTAACTCGATTAGGTGATTGCCTGAGAAGGCCCGTTTCGGTCTGTAATGATCATTCGATTAATAAGAAAATCGAAAAACATACCCTACTTGATTTTTTTTTCCTCCATAGCATAATTTTCATATAAACTCGACTTTCTTTTCAGGCTGACGCCATCACCGACATGATTGGATTTCCAGAATTTATTTTGGATCCCCCACAGCTGGACAAGAAATACGAAGGAGTAAGTAATATTAAATTGACTTATTTAAAAGAATTACTTTGATCAACTTTCGTTTAATTTCTTCAGCAAGAATTTTTTATGATGAAAATCGAATACGATTTCGTCAGATGAACTAAACCCTAAAAAAAATGACTCAAAGAAGTAGAACCTCTCCTAAAATTATAAGAAAGCGAATACCACATGTCTATGAAAGGTTATTTAACGAGCTTCACTATTAATACTTTAAAAAATGAACATGCAATTTAATAAGAAAGAATTCTTTGTGAAAATGTAAGAGTCTTTCAATAAATAGCTTTTTTCTTTTTTTTTTTTTCTTTTTTTTTTTAAAGCACATAATACCCAGTTGACTAACTACTAAGTATGTATTTCTGTTTCCAGGTGTCATACCAAAAAAAAAAAAAAAAAAAAAAAGGAATCCTTACATTCTAACTTCGGAAATCCCATTTATAGAAAATTATATATTAATTCTTTCGATTCTGGTGTACTACTAATAGCACTTGTCTTTTAATTGAGTAATACTTTGATTTAACAACTTTTGTTAATGTTGAAATATATTAATATTAGTATGTGTCTATGCATTTACTATATGACTTCATTAAGATTATGCATTTAGTAATAATAATAATTAATTCTTAATTCTCCCTACACTGTTTGCGAATCTTTGATTTTAAATATATATATCACTCATTAAATTTAAGATAGAGTTTATTTTCCTGAAAGAAAATTGTGTAATAAAGAGCAATAAGTATTAGAAAGTTGTAATATCAGTTAAATCTTATTGTAATATAATATTTTCTAAACATCTCCAAAAACTCTTCCTTAGCCTATTGTCATATGAACATGAATTGAATAGTATGCAGAGTAACAACATTCGTTATGTTTTAGACATTGAAATACTCGTTACACTCTAATTAATGTAATTGGATAACTAGTGTTAATGTTATTAATGTAACAGTAACTTTTTCAAAAAAAAAAAAAAAAAAAAATGTCGGACTTAAAAGGGTTAAATCGACATATAATTATGCGTGTGAATTCATAATTTTCTTATTTTTCTTTTTGCCTGTGCTGTAAGATCTTGCTTCATGCCAAATTTCAAGGTTTTAGTCAACTAGAAGAACTTTATATGATTTTGAGAGCAAAACCTATAAAGTTCATCCGGTTGAGACTTAGAACCTTGAAATTTGGCATGAAGTAAAAAGAACATCCGAAATTGATTAATATACGAGTCTGCGTCGATTTATTGTTTGGCAAATTTATACTCTCATAATCGGGAATACGAATCATATTATATAAAAAATAAATAAATAATTGCAAATTAATGATTTTCAGATTTTTTGTAACATCAATAATTTAACTTAACAATATGAAATTATCAGAGTGCAGTGTACTATTTGATTTTTTCTGACATTATTTTTTACAAGGTGGAACCCATCGAAATTCGATGAAAAAAAACCTTTAAGAAACAACTGTTTCATTGATTTATAATAAATTTACAAAATTAGTTAGGTAAAGAATACATCTTATATTGATCAGTCTAACTCTCAAACAAATATCATTTTAAGCTAAAATAAACAAAATACTATAAAACTCAATTATCCAAATTACTAAACGAAATAAAAGCAAAATTAACCGGACTTTATAACACGCGATATTTTTAAAATAGTAATATAAACATTTTAATTTTTTTTTTTCAATTTTAAGAGAAAATGTATTGATGCTGTTGCCACAATCACAAAATTGATACTAAAAATTCTAAAAAAATTAATATCTCAAAAATAAATTGAGACACAGCTTTCAAACAAATTGCATTTAAAAGTGCATTTTTTTCTCTAAATGACGGTGTTAAACTTTAAAATGTGCGATGTTTATAAATGTAAAATGTACTCTAGCGAAAATTGCAAAAGCGAAATTTCATCGGAAAGTGTTGCCATTCGCAAAATGACGTATGCGTTACGCACAGATACGTTTGGCCTTTATAATATAGATTTACTTTTCATTGTCTGATTATGCAGCAAGGCGCATGAAAATTTCTCTTTGGAAAACTTGATGAGATAGACATATTAGGTGGTTCATTTTTAGCAGTATTAATTCAATAGCACGTCACAATCTATTTTTCATCGACTCGCTACACATTGGTTCAGTTACGTTATTTACATTATTTAGCACTAAAAAGAAAAATAAACTCTTTATTATTTTTCCCCTTTAGAATTTTGCTGTTGTCTTTAATAAACCATAAAAGAATCATAATACAGAAATCTTTACTCAAAATAATATAATGTATGTAAATGAATTTTGTCTTCTGAATTTTGTATATGACGTGTCATTTAGATTGTAATTTACTTTTGGCAATTATATCGGTGTTTGAGTAATTAAATTTACAAAAAAAGTATTTTTTTCTTGCGTTGCATTATTGTATGGCTTTTTTTTTTGTGTGTGTTTAAATTAAGCAAATTCCTTTTAATGTGTGTACATTATATGGCCATTAATCAGTGAACACTTTCAATTTTAGGTATATTGTCGAATTTAAGAATATAAGATATACTTGTCGGATTCTTCTGGATCTTCCGGATATAAAAAAAATGACCTCATATTCATCAATGTCGTTTAGATAAGAAGGAACAATTAGGGGGCCAACAAAAAATCAAAGAAAAATAATTATATTTCGGCTGATCCTGTAAAATAAAATGTACGTTATAATCCATCTCACCAGCACACCAATAGTATGTGAATTGGATTTTCTATAATATGTGTATTTATTTTTATAAGAATAGCACATATATTCGTGGATATATAGCGATTTTTTTTAAGTTAAAAATTTTTTTTGCATGTTATTTGCTTGTTTTCATCATGATGGGGTTTTCAACCAAATTTAACTTTTTTTTAAAAAAATGTGAACATGGATCTGATATTAAATTTGGTCGTACTGACACTGCTTTATCTAGATTATATTTAAATGAGGAGATAAAAATTCTGGTTTGCGAAAGCAAATTATGTTTCATATCAAATGGTTGTCGTAAATCCATTATAAGGGAATCTATTGAAATTATACACGTAAAAATTTTGTTTGCAGTGATATTTTTTTTTTATATTCATAAGTTATGGTTAGAGTTTATAAATAAATTCCTCGTGAAAGCTTGAATAGGATGAACCAAGTTGATAATTAAATTTGATCATGAACTAGTTTTAATTTATTATTTTTACAGTAGTGCGCGTGGTTTTTTAATTCATATCTCATTGTCGCGTGCCGTTTGTATTGACCGTGAAACGATTTTTATTTTTATTTTATTATGATTATGGTTCTTATTAGATGCAATCGAAACATGTCAAGAATATTTGTTTTTAATTTTTCGTTACCCCTCCCTCAAGTGAAATAAAAATGTTTATTCAAATGTTTATATGTAAAAGGTGTATTTCTTAAAATCTTGGGATTTAAAAATTTAAAAGATTTAATAACTTTTTATGATAAATATATTAACACTTTCTTGAAATATGAGAAGTTGTATAAAATATTTCTTTTTTCGCTGTGCATGCCCGAACGATAACAAATATTTTCTTTTTCTTTTATTTAATAGTCAACCCTACAGAGAAATTTATATAAAAATCATGACAAGTACCGTGAAAATTCAAATATTATGGTGCCTGAAACATAGCTAAGTCATTGAAGTACAGTTAATCAGGGTAACTTTGCGCCAAATGAGGGTAGCTTTGCTTCACCTTTACGAAAACTTGATCTATTCTGCCATGGTGGAATCCTGACGAATTTTTTTCCGATGAGTTGCTAATCTCACACTAGTACTTCTGTCTTATTTTGAGACCAAAACTTTGTCGTTAACTGAAGTGATGTAGCATATTTTATCTTTTTTCTCTCTTGGCCCATAGTTTCCCTGATAGGTCAAAATTATCCTGATTGACTATACATTTCATGTTTATTCATGAATGCATAACATTTATTTATACATACAAAAGAATTTTGTTTAAAGTACTAGTTAAGATTGATAAATGCTGG
The DNA here is from genome assembly GCA_964019185.1 of Maratus speculifer. Taxonomy (NCBI): domain Eukaryota; kingdom Metazoa; phylum Arthropoda; class Arachnida; order Araneae; family Salticidae; genus Maratus; species Maratus speculifer. The sequence continues at coordinate 97,922,102 of OZ025297.1, read as the reverse complement.
AAGTGCGGTATTTTTTTAACTATTCTAATTTTTAGTATATTACCCGTAAAGCATGGTGACGTCACTGCAAGGTCGTTTTGAAGTCACATTGTGACTTTGTGACCATCGATTGTCGATGTGACGTCACGTGACGTCGATATGAAGTCACAGTGACTAAAATGTGAAGTCGTTATGGCCGTTTTAGAGCTCTTTTTTTTGACGTTTCACAAAGTGGTCACAATGTGACAAATTTGTGAAAAATGTGTCATTTGTGACTAATTTGTCATTAACATTGTGACGAAACTGTGACAAAAACGATGATATTTAAATTGCCAGAAACATGTTTTTTAAAGTAAATAACATGTTTTGAAGAATTTTTGTAATTTTCTAAAGATTTTTAAGAAAGTCACATCTCAGTCACAATGTGACGTCACTGAGGGGTGGCATTTTGGTCACAGATGTGATATGACCAAAGTGACTCACAGTGACGTCACTGTGACGTCACTGTGACCATGCATGCTATTAGGGTAACTCCATAGATCGTAGTGAAGTCACATTGTGACTTTGTGACCATCGATTGTCGATGTGACGTCACGTGACGTCGATATGAAGTCACAGTGACTAAAATGTGAAGTCGTTATGGCCGTTTTAGAGCTCTTTTGTGACGTTTCACAAAGTTTTCACAATGTGACAAATTTGTGCAAAATGTGTCATTTGTGACTAATTTGACATTAACATTGTGACGAAACTGTGACAAAAGCGACGATATTTAAATTGCCAGTAACATGTTTTTTAAAGTAAATAACATGTTTTAAAGAATTTTTGTAATTTTCTAAAGATTTTTAAGAAAGTCACATCTCAATCACAATGTGACGTCACTGAGGGGTGGCATTTTGGTCACAGATGTGACGTGACCAAAGTGACTCACAGTGACGTCACTGTGACCATGCATACTATTAGGGTAATTCCATAGATCGTAGCGGATTAATTCCGCATATGTATACGGGTGATTCTACGATAAGAGGTAATTTGCACGGCAATCCGTTTAAAACAGATTTTTTATTCTATATGTTGCTATTTTTTGCAATGAATCGTATCATCTTAATATACTTTATTAAATAACATCATGATTGAATGCCTAATTAAAACACATTTTTCTGAAATTTCTTACAAAGTCTAAAATAGTCTCTCCCCTGGCATGTCCCCTTGCCGGTTTCAATTTAACTTTCAAACAATACATATATTTTTTCTGTCAGATGCTTAGCTGAAGTATGTTTAATTGGAATTTAAGTAATTATACTTACGTATTATAAAATAAAAAATAAAATGATTTTGTTAAATTCAAGTAATTTTTTTAATAACTTTTGTCCCGCTTTTTTTGTGTATCTACCCTGTCAAATTTCGTTCCGCTGAAACAAATATAAATTCAATGATGGCTATATCGGAAGTAGCGTTTAAGGACATCTATCGGCTTGAAGTTAGCAATACTAAACGCGCAAGCCATATAAGCGTCGCCATTTTTAGTTGTTGCGATTTGACCGTGTGGTGTAGTGGTTTCGAACGGTGATCGTGTATCTCCCCTGGTAAGTCATAAAACTTATAATATTCATTTAATTCAATTGCATTTACTGCCCTAATTAAACAATACGGTAATAATTAAAGTGAAATACACAATTAACCCAAAAACTAATTCAGTCAGTTAAAAAATTTGAATTTACATGAAAATGTCTCTCCCCTGCCGTATTTCCCCTGCCAGGGAAGCGAGTCACTGACCAGAAAAAGTTATAAAATATGTATAAAGTGACTTGCCCTTATATGAAAAAGTAAATAAACGGGAAAAAAATCATAATTTAAAGGTTTTTGATCAAACTCAAACTTTTCTCTTTGGCCGAATTCTCTATGTTTTTGAACCTCTTATCGTAGAATCACCCATACATTGAATAGATTTCATACAGGGCTACACAAAAGACTTCGCACACATTACCGGATATGGGCAAAAGTTGCTGAAAATGGATTTTTACTGAGTTACGTGTTTTTTGAAATTGCTTACTTAGATGTCTCATTTCGTTCAAAGAAAAATAAAAATTCTTAACCCTTTGAGGACGAGCGACAAGTATACGTGTCATAAGAAAGGCTTAAGAATCATTTTTTATCCCCACCAGTAAAATTTTACTGTAAAATTTGCCTTATTTAATCGTAGCATTTTCTCGATTTGATAAGGCACAAATTTCTGTTTTTTAAAACCGGTGATAAAACATTAAAAAATTCGTAAAAGGCTCCCAGCGTTACTGATATCTTGTTAGTGTTGGTGTTTCATAATCTATGCCTGTGCAGGATTTTTCGTTCTTATTTAATAAATCTTATTAAACATTCCAGATGGACTTCAGTGAAGACGAGTATTTCAACAATAACATAGAAGTGGGTCAGTTTGCCTTGCTCTCCAACATGCGGAAGCTCGACAAGCCCACGAACCGAAGCGAATGGAAGATGACCCCTCCCACCGTCAACGCTTACTACACGCCTACAAAGAATCAAATAGGTGAGACATTCCGCTCCATATTTACAACTGAATGCGTATTCTGATACTTTTATTTCGAATTTCAAATGTCATCTTACAAACTAAACGTTTACCATTTACTTATGCTTTGGCGTTGTATCGGAGGCAAAATGAAAAATCCCTATTGTATTGTACTTCTTTACTGGTAGGAACTACATTGCCTCCGAGCAAAGTTGACGATTCAATCTTCAACAGTAATTCAAAAGTACAAATTCATACGTTAAAATTTGAAAAAAAGAATTTTTACTTTATATGTTCGCTAAATGTCTCTTATTAAATAGATTTAATATTAGAATAGAGAAATATTATTCTTTATTTCTAGTATGAACTTGAAATTTCTGAATAAAAACTGGTGGCCAAATTACAAATCCTGTCTTCAAAGATAATGAAAAAAGCCACGGCATATTACTCATGCGGCCTTTTTTAAGACCGTTTGAGTCACGTTAGGCTTGAATACACGAATCCAACTGCACGAAAGTAGCATCATTTGACTCAATCGATCTATCACTAAATTAAGCCTTTCTGTTTGTTAGCTTATTATATGAATTTATATGTTAAGCTCTGTATGAGAATGGTAAAGTACATGCTCAGACTGTGCTTAGACGCGCATGTTTGTCCCACCTATGGCAAACATAGATATACATGTAGCAAACAGCAGCAAAAAACTAGTCGTTGGGGGCCACCGTAATACTTACCCATCATGGATATGTATATGAAAATAAAACATGTGAAACTATTTATACAATGTATTGCAACTCATAAACAAAATTTAAATATTGTTAATATACATAGTAATGCTATATTAAAGAACTGCTGATGTACCAATTTCGACAAATTATATAAAACGCCAAACTACTCAAGTAGTACCGAACTGCGTAAAAGAAACATCCTTATAACTCCAAAAATAATAATTCTATTAACTAACAATTAATTATGTCGGATTAAGCGTCTCATTTCCAATTAAAATATACTTCTGAATTTAAATTTGAATGAAATGCAGGGTCATGAAAAATCGAAGAATGTGGAAAACAATATTACAAATATCTCGGCAACTAATAATCCGATCGACTTCGTTCTATATGCAAAATGTGTGTTATTTTATTGCCTTTTACGTCCATTCCTTAGAACAAAAAAATTCGAAAATTTTTATATACCTTTCATCAGAACGAATTTTTCGAGAGTCCGAAAGAAATAGTTCCGGATAATCGAGGTTGCTGATATTAAATAGGGTTCGTCCCATTCTTACATACTAACTACATACAAAATTTCAAATCTCTATCTCAATTTGTTCGGTAGATAGAGCGTTTACAGACAGACAGACAGACAAACGGCAAAATTTTTTTCTAAAAATATGTTTTTCGTAATCTCCACTATCTAAAACGTGTAAATCCGTCAAAAAAAATTTTCGATTTTCAAAACGATTGCAAGACTTACCCTATACTACGTATGATGGGTAAGTAACTAGTCGTTGGGGGCCACCGTAATACTTACCCATCATGGATATGCATATGCAAACTAGTATTAAAAAATGCTCTAACGAGCACCAAAAAAGGTTAATATGTTTTAAAGTATGAAAAAGTGTTTGACAAGAGCTTCTAATTGAGAATGAGAAAGGACAAGGGGTCCCTTCTTGGCTGCAATTCACTGTCAATGCCAAATTTGAAAAAATCATATTTGCGCTTTTTCCATATAAAAGAAATTTGCGTAAAACTTTCTATCTTTACTTTCTAGTACAACTTTCAATCGTGCTTTACATGTTAACTGCATTTTTGACTCTGCACTGCAACTGCACTACAAATCAGATTTCTGTGCTGTTTTAAACTGCGACAGTTTGTGGTGGGACTGCGTGAATGTGATACGCTGCAGGCAGTGTTGAATGCAGGAGGTGGGCCGGGGGGGGGGGCATTCCCGAAGGTATCAAATGCTCACCCTCCCCAATACAATTTAGATTTTGTGTTTTTAATGGTAAAAAAGTATAATTTTCTTAGAACTCTATTGTGTCTCCTCCCCCGAAACCACAGAAGACCCTCCCGGAGAAAAGTGTCTGAATTCAACACTGGCTGCGGGAACTATGGTTTTTGGCCCTATTTTGCTTTACATTCATGTTTAATCACGTGGTGTCTTTTCTAATTATGCCTTTACACTACACAATTTTATCGTAACAGTGACTGATTTCTTTTATATGGAAAAAGCGCAAATATGATTTTTTCAAATTTGGCATTGACAGTGAATTGCAGCCAAGAAGGGACCCCTTGTCCTTTCTCATTCTCAATTAGAAGCTCTTGTCAAACACTTTTTCATACTTTAAAACATATTAACCTTTTTTGGTGCTCGTTAGAGCATTTTTTAATACTAGTCATTTAAATTTTTTGATATATATATATTGAATATAAGAAAACCTCAGTTGCTTTTAAATATTCCCAGTACTTTTTCTTATTTCGCTCAATATTGAACTATTTAATCAATGGACAAAAAAGGTGAAAAAACGAAATTAATTTTAATTTGTTCGTACAGAAATTGACAGATTCAATTAATTTTAGATAATACATATTTTGTAGAAAAACTTTTTCAAAACATTATTCTGGACATTATTTGGACATTTTCAGGAAAATTATTGGTTAAATTATCTTCTTTGGAGAAAGTCGCTCGAAATACAGACTTAATAGATTTGCGCCAAACCAAGGATGAAAATATACTGAAAATTCATTTTTAGTATTATTTGTAAAATTGAAATCACCAGCTGTAATTAAATTTTTATATAATATACAGTGGAACCTCAGTTCACGATCATAATCCATTCTTGTACCTGACTTTCTGTATGTGATATAAAATTTTTGGGCTCTATCCAGGAACTAATGCATGGGATTAAAAAAATTATATTCAGGTAATCTCTGATATAAATTGATGCTGTTTGCTGTTTATATTTTGATTCAAATCGTTCAACAGATGGCTTAACCGTGTTGCATTTTTCATTATTTTCGCAATAGTTCTATCTCGAGAATTAACGCACGGATTTTCATCAAACTTCAAATCAGTTAATCTTTATATGAATTGGCTTTGTTTACGTTTTGGTTTCAATAACCAAACACGGCGCTAATATGCTGAATTGTTCCGATTACCACAATATCTCAATCGCAGGAATAAATGCACAAATTTTCATCAAACTTGAGATTTAGGCACACTTTGATTTATATTATTGCTGATTGCGTGTTTTGGGTAAATCTTCCAACAAGTGTCGCATATATGCTGTATTTTTCCCGATATCCGCAACAGTCCTATTCCAAATTTCAAAAACTAATGTTTGGAATTTCATGCCTTTAGAATCCTCACGGTGAGCATATGATTGTCATTTGATTTTGGCACTGTAATAATGAATTTTGACTCATTTAATGCATGAGATAGAGAATAGTTTTGGGATTGCCACATCCGACTAGTTCTTTATAATCGGAGTAATCGATGGTTCATCTACACCGTATTCTTTAGCTATTTTGATTACACTATCATCGTTCTTAAGTTTTGTCACTATTTCTTTTCATAATTGATCAGTAATTCGCTTAAGCTTCTTACTACTGCTATCACTAAACGCTTTTTCCTTCTTAGAAATCATAATAAAGGCTAAAAATTTCGCAAAACTGATTAAAATTAAAACAATAAGTTAAATTTTTTTCTGTACTGAAGGTCCACAAAGCACTCTAATACGCGCACTTTACTCCAAACTTGACTTATAACAAGAGTTATGTGAGGGTTGCCAACTAAACTATTCGACAGCTTTGGTCGCGAATCGAGTTATCCTACCCCGAAAGAGTAAAATTTTGAACACTGAAGTTGGTCATAAACCGAACTTGTCAAAAACAGAGGCGGCCGTAAACCAAGGTTCCACTGTTTTTTGACCGATAAATTTGCAAATATAGCATTATTTATATATTCAGTGGCGATGATCATTATGCAACTTGGCGATTTAGCCGATTAAATTTTAATTTTAAAATAGCGTTTGTTAAAATCGGAAAATTGAGAATTTCTATTAGAAAAATTTGGATAAGTACTATAATTTGTATGCACAGTTTTAAGTAAACTCTAATTTTTTTTCCATAATTTTTAATTTAGTACATTTGGAAATGGAAGGGAGAGGGAAAGTATATCTTTTCAATGCTTTTTCGACAATATCTCAAGCAAAATACTTTTAAATGCCAATAATTGCTGATCGTAAATGTTACATTCACTTCACACCATCACAAAAGTTTTTTGCATCACCATGTGTTTTTTCATTTGATGCTTTCTTGGCACAGATGCCATACATGCACGACATTGTGCGATATTCTTCTGACGCCAATTTCGCAAAAGCTTAGTTTTCAAACTTCAATTACATGCATATATATTAAGGTACTACTTAATTAGCCCATCGACCAATTTCGCCAAACTATACAAATTGTCAAACTCATAGCGAAATTATACATATAGACATAATTTTCATTTTAAATAACACAAAAAAAATAATTTGTAGAATCTTAATAAAAAATACAAATAAAAAGTCGAAATAAAAATCCCTTAATGGCGTTTTAAACGCGTGCGTCGTATTTAATGTCATTGGATGTGACATTCACGATCATCCATTATTGGCATATAATAATAGGTGCTACTTTGATATACCCCCCAAAAATTACGCGCCAAATCTGGCACTCCCTACGCACTTTTCCTACGGACCTTTTAGGTTTGCTGTTACTCAGCTTCATTCCTTCATTTGTATTTTTTATGTATTCATTGTATTTTTTAGGTATTCCTTTTTTGTATTTAACTTAATTTTAATTAATGTATTTTTAATTAATTTATTATTTTTAATTAATGTATTTTTAATTAATGTATTTAACTTAATTTTAATTAATTTTAATTTTTGTATTTAACTTAATTTAACTTAATGGGTATTTTGCTTGGCGAGAAAAAAAAGTCGCCAAACTTACGATTTGGGGGGGTATATCAAAGTAGTTCCTAATAATATAATTTGGCGATGGTTTTTTGGTCCACGGGATAACCAAGTAGTACTTCTATTAACTATTTTCTATTATTATCAAAAGAAAATAATAATGACTAAAAACCGGTGATAATTGTTTACCCTTCGACCAAAAAATTTTCGCCAAATTATAAAATTAAATGCCAATAGCGGATTATCATAAATGTTACATCCAGTTTACATTAAATAGGTTACCCATGTTTGTTATGCCATAATGTGATTTTGAATTCAACTTTTTATTTGTACTGTTATTGATGTTTTACTAATTTATTTCTTCTTTCGTTATTTAAAATAAAACTTATGCCAAAATGAATTACATGGTGAATAAATTGATGATTTGTACAATTTGGCGAAATTGGTTGACAGGATAATCAAGTAGTATTGAAAAGTTTAATTAATAACAACAGAATGAAATGATTTATAAAATTTAACAAAATTAAATAAAGGTAATTAAAAATATATTTTTAATAAACATTAGCCGGGTTATCAATCAGACAAAATAACAAAATTTTCGTGCCAATTAGGTACCCTAATGCGTATTTGACATCACATCCCAATTTAAAATCAATTGAATGCTATTTAAGATATGGACAGAATGTGAAGTTTTTTTTTTACTCTATATCTTTTCCTTATGTAAATTAGGACGTTATATAATCATAATTAAAAAATCTTACATTTAGTTATTTTAAGAGAAATTTTGGTTTTTCCAGATACTCTTTTCCAATGTACTTGTTTTTTTTTGTTTTTTTGTTTTTTTTTTTTTTTTTACTACTAAAATTCAAAATGTTAGGACACTCGAGAAAATTACCCCATGGTCATATAAAATGCATGTTATTTGAAAAATTAACCATGAATTCAAAAAAACACTGCGTTTACAACTTTATTATTTAAAGAACTGAAACTAAAAGCTTCGCAATAAAAACAAATAACCCTGTTTTTCACTTGATTTGTTTAATTTGAATGAATTATTATACATACATGACACTTTTTGCATTAAATTTGGTGGCAATGAATAAAAAAAACTACAATCGCAACAGCAAAAGACAGTATCCAACTGGAGGTTAAAGACATAAATTCGATTTTCTCAGAAACCATCAAACATACAAAGATGAAAAAAAAAACTATTCTAAGTTTTATCAAGACGATAAAAATAAACCAAAAACGAAGTTAATCCATCCATAATAACGTTAACTATTGCTTGTTGAATTTTTCGTCTTCATTTTTACGTTAAAAGTTAAATAAAAAACTACAGTAAACTGCGATATTTTTTTTAATGCTAACATTTTATTCGTCTCGTCGAGTTCTATCTTTTGAAAACAAAATCACTGTCGTACGTCAACTGGTTCGCCAGAAATTTCAAAAAGACTTCCGCATTTTCTATTTCTTAAACATATTATACCAAACGCTACCGCGTTTGCTATGATATATATATACTTCATAGGTTCATGTCAATTCTATTATCTTCGAAAGAGTTTAACAGCATTAAAATGTACTTGAAACTATTTTTTCCTATTAACCGTCATGTAATGGAATACTTTTGATTGTCCCTGTAATTGATCTATGTATCCGATTTTCATAAAATTTGAAATGACACGACAAAATTATCTAAAAATTATATATTTGAAATTTCAAACGATTAAAATTTATTTGAAACTTTTTTCCCCATTGACCATAATGTAACAGAATACTTTTGATTGTCCCTGTAATTGATCTGTGCATCCGATTTTCATAAACTTTGAAATGACTCGACAAAATTATGCAATAAATATATTTTTTAAATTTCAAAAGATTCGGTTTGGTAGTTTTTGCGTTGTTATATGCGGATAGACGGACAGACAGACGGGCAGACGGACGGCCTGAACGACAACTGTAGGTGCTACGTATTTACATAATTACGAACGCAAATAAAAACGAATAATTAGTAGAATATTAATAAAAAATACAAATAAAAAGTCGAAATAAAAATCCCTTAATGGCGTTTTAAACACGTGCATCGTATTTAATGTCATTGGATGCGATATTCACAATCGTCCATTATCGGCATTTAATCTTATAGTTTGGCGATGGTTTTTTGGTGGACGGGATAACCAAGTAGTACATATATCAACTATTTTCTATTATTTTAAAAAGTAAATAATAATGAATAAAAGCGGGTACTAATTGATTATCCTGTCGACCAAAAAATTATCGCCAGATTATAAAATTAAATGCCAATAACGAATTATCATAAATGTTGCATTCAGTTTACATTAAATTGGTTACCCATGTGTGTTATGTCACAATATGATTTTGAATTCGACTTTTTATTTGTACTTTTATTGATGTTTTACTAATTTATTTCTTCTTTCGTTAATTAAAATAAAAATTATGCCAATATGCATAACTTGGTGATTAAATGGGTGATTTTTACAATTTGGTGAAATTGGTCTACGGGATAATCAAGTGGTACTGAAAAGTTTAAGTAATAACTATAGAATGAAATAATTTATAAAATTTAACACTATTAAATAAAGGTAAATAAAAGTTATTTTTTAATAAACAACAATAGCCCGGCTATCATATCAGTTAGGTACCCTGATGCGTATTTGACATCACATCGTTATTTAAAATCAATTGAATGGTATTTAAGATATGGACAGAATGTGAAGTTTTTGATTTACTAATTCAAAAACCTTACATTTAGTTCCTGAATAGAAATTTTGGTTCTCCTAGGTAGTTTTTTCCGATGTGTTTGTGTTTTTCCCATTTTTTTTTCCTGCTAATAAAATTCAAAATGTTAGGGTACTCGAGAAAATCATTCCATTGTCATGTAAAATGTATGCTATTTGAAAAATAATCATGGAGTCGAAAAAAAAAAAAAAAAAAAAAAAAAAAAATGACAGTGCGTTTACAACTTTATTATTTAAGGAATTGAAATTGAAGGCTTCGCAATAAAAACAAATAACCATGTTTTTCACGTGATTTGTTTAATTTCAATGAATTATGATACATACATTACAATTTTTATGTTAAATTTAGTGGCAATGAATAAAAAAAACTACAATCGCATCAGCAAAAAGTAATATTCAACTGGAGGTTTAAGACAAAAATTCGATTTTCTCAGGTACCGTCAAAAATACAAAGATGAAAAAAAAAACTGTTCTAAGTTTTATCAAGACGATAAAAATAAGCCAAAAACGAAGTTAATCCATCCATAAGATCGCTAGCTATCGCTTGTTGAACTTTTCGTCTTAATTTTTTCGTTAAAAGTTAAATAAAAAACTACAGTAAACTGCAATAATTTTTTGAATGCTATCATTTTCTTCGTCTCGTCGAGTTCTATTGTTTTAAAAAAAAATCACTGTCGTACGTCAACTGGTTCGCCAGAAATTTCAAAAAGACGTTCGCACTTTCTATTTCTTAAACATATTATACCAAACGCTACCGCGTTTGCTATGATAAAACATGTGAAAACTATTTATACAATGCATTGCAATTCATAAACAAAATTTAAATATTGTTAATATACATAGCAATGCTATATTAAAGAACTGCTGATGTACCAATTTAGACAAATTATATAAAACGCCAAACTACTCAAGTAGTACCGAACTGCGTAAAAGAAACATCCTTATAACTCCAAAAATAATAATTCTATTAACTAACAATTGATTGCGTCGGATTAAGCGTCTCATTTCCAATTAAAATATACCTCTGAATTGAAATTTGAATGAAATACAGGGTCATGAAAAATCGAAGAATGTGGAAAACAGGATTGCAAATATCTCGGCAACTAATAATCCTATCGACTTCGTTCTATATGCAAAATGTGTGTTATTTTTTTGCCTTTTACGTCCATTCCTTAGAACAAAAAAAATCGAAAATTTTTATATACCTTTCATCAGAACGAATTTTTCGAGAGTCCGAAAAAAATAGTTCCGGATAATCGAGGTTGCTGATATTAAATAGGGTTCGTCCCATTCTTATATACTAACTACATACAAAATTTCAAGTCTCTATCTCAGTTTGTTCGGAAGATAGAGCGTTTACAGACAGACAGACAGACGGACGGCAGAAATTTTTTTCTAAAAATATGTTTTTCGGAATCTCCACTATCTAAAACGTGTAAATCCGTCAAAAAAAATTTTTCGATTTTCAAAACGATTGCAAGACTTACCCTATACTACGTATGATGGGTAAGTAATACTACGTATGATGGGTAAGTAATAATGAAATATATCTGAATTTGATTAATCCTCCCCAAAAATAGGATTTATAACATTAATATGTCTCCGTAAAGTAGGATTTTAAACAAATTTCACGGTTAAATAAAGTCCCAAATGATACTATGTTTCCTCCAAGTTTCAGAGATTAATTGTGTCGTGGAGATATGCATTTTCCAGAGCTGCGAAATCCCGGGCTTTTTGGATGCCAGTATTTTAATACATAAAATGTTGTTATATTTAATTAGAACATTTAGATGATTTAAAAAAGCAACATTTTCAGGGTTCGCACAGTTCTACCACTAAATTTTAAGAATGTTTCCGAAGTGTTTCACTGCAGAAAAATATCGTAAAATCTGTGAATGAAGGTGGGGATTATGAATGTTGTGGTTTAAAAATTAAATGTAAATTTTCTTATTTTTAATAGTGGTGCCAGAGTCCTTGGAAATTCCAAGGAGTGTGCGAACCTTGATTTTCTTTTTAAAAATAGTGGTGTGCAAAAAAAGCGGGAGGCTTGGCAATTCTGGTATATCTCAAAACATTTTGTGAATGTTATGAAAACAAAAACATTTAAAATTTAAGAATTTCTGACAGTTTTCAAATGCGTAGTGAAATGTTTGCGATTTATTATTATTATTTTCTGACGACAAAAATGTTTATATTTGCACTGTACAGAACAAGGCCGCCAAAATAGTGATTTTTTCTTGAATCAAATGAGTGTAGTATACATATTTTTTTTTCTAATCTTAATTTGCCAATTGTAATAGTACTTACGGTATTAATTTAAAATTTACTAATTTAAAATTTATTTTCCGCTTAGTTTTTCCTGCTGGAATATTACAAGCGCCGTTTTATGATCCATATTATCCAAAGTGAGTATTTCGTGGCTTTTGCACGTTTAAATAACATTGTTTGAATCGTTTGATTTTCATTGACTTTAGAGATGAATTGTTTGTTTATAATTATGAGTATATTTTTAACACGTGACATCAATCTTTCATTCTAGGTCTCTCAATTTCGGAGCTATGGGTGTCGTGATGGGCCACGAACTGACCCATGCATTCGATGATCAAGGTAAGTGAACAGTTTATTAGGAATAAACATTACATCAAATCTGATAACATTGTAAACGTACAAATGTACCGTCGTACGAGGGCCTATTTCCATTCTAAATCTATCCACAGGATGTTTCATAAAACATGGGCGAAACTTTGAGTGCTGATAGTATAGTATACATCTAAAGGAACAACTTTCAACATAGAATATATGGTCGGAAATAAAACGCATAGGAGCTGACGCATTTGTAAATTCGATCCTTGCAAGCTTTAAAGCTTTAATCCTGTTGCGAGTTATCAGGAGAATAATAACATTAATAACATGAGCGGTTTCCCAACTTTTTTTTGCCACTTATTCATTTTTGCGTGTTTTTGCCTCGTATAATAACATTGCCTTTGACACTCTCGACCATATACGAGGTATACATATTAATACCTGTGTTTTAATTCTGGCCATGTATTCTTGGAAGAAAATTGTTTGTTTGGATTACGAACCTCCTAAAGTTTTGCCCATCTGTTATGAAACGAAAAGAGTTTCATATCCTGTTCTGAATTTTTGACGAGATTTTTTTTTTTTTTTTTTTTTTTTTGGTGATAAATGCTTCGATGTGGTTCTTCCTATCTTCAGCAAGTGTTGCTTTCTTATTACTTTAATGCAATTGGTGTACGTTTAATAATTCTGTACAACTATTAAAGTACCAAATTTTAAAAACCTCGTTTTTTAAATAAATCGGACCAAGAAAGAATTTTCTAAAATTCCTCCTCTAAGAAAGATAAAAGTGAAAACAAACTCTAAAAATATTACCTAAAAATTTTATATTATAGTTATATATCAAATGGTAATATATTTTAATAATTTTTGTATGCTGAATCGAATGGTATCAGATAAATTCTTCTACGTCCAATAATTCATGAGGATAGTGATTCCAATTTCACATTCTTCTTATTTGGCGATGTCTTTGGCACAAATTGGTAAACCTAATATTGAAAGTGATAATATTAATCCATATTAATTCATATACTACACCACCGTTATAGCTATTACTATAGCAATGGAAGAAATTCCAATTAAAAAAAGTATATTTAAGTACAAAAGAAAAAGGTTTAATGATAAATTAATGTTGTTAAATGAACATATTTAATTTAAATATGAAAGCAATGTTTATACAGCTTTAAAAAGTTTTTATTAGAGCAGATTGGAATTTAAATTTGATGGCTTATCATTTGTTGCTCTTTAAAAAAGAAAACAAAATGGTTTAATTTTATGTTGCCCTTTCACAAACCTCGTTAACAGCAGTATTTATATTTGGTGTATGTCAATTAGAAACAATTCTTTAATATAGAAAAGAAGTATTTTGGTTTATGATATCATCTCCTATTATTTTTTCTTTTAGCATTCTTAATTAAATTAGTAAAATACATGCATTTTAAAGAAAAGAGTGAAAGTATATGAGAGCTAAGGGAAAAGAGTGTATTTTTAATGAAAAATGTGAAATATGTATATTATATAGTTTTACTATATAACATATCACTGTATGATTTTAGTTATAAAGCTATTGGGAAAGTTATGGAGAAAGGTGAACGCAACTATGAAATATATAGGCGAGACTGGGGCACATATGAACATGGGGTAGATATGAACGTCACAATTTTTTCACTGGTTTTTATTTGTTTATTTTTTTTTTAAATTACTAATAATGAAAGCACCTGTAGACATATAGTAAAACTTTTTTGAAGTTCTTTGATATTTTGTTTGTCCCCAGGAGCCAAAACACTATTTATAGATCTTAAAAGTAAAATTTCAGTTTTAACTTGATAAGCAAATAACTTTATTTATTTATTCATTTATTTGGACTTTATATGGTATGAATACTAATGCAGATTTTTGATACAGGATTTTTTTCCTTCTAAAATTGAGAAATATTATTGATTTATCAATTAATTTCTAACCGCCATGTGAGCACTTGTGAACAGACAAGTTGGGGTAGAAATAAACATTTCATAAGGGTTCCAATAATCATTCAGTAATTCTTTTCCTATCAGTTAACTTCATTAGAAATAATGTCACCACCATTATCTATAATTTTCCTCAAATATAAGATTTTTCGTCATACGATATTTGATTTTGTATTGAAACTTCTACAAAAAACATCTGTCAACAAGTACATAAAGAGCAACAAGCTAGTTTACATTCAATTATAATTTAAATAAATTTAATGTTTTCTAAAATGCAATAATGTTACGCAGTATTTCACTAAACGATTTACAACAATATTTTTTATGCATTGTTAATACAAAAAGTATTAAGTTAAACAATTTTACAAGTTTTTCTACTTCATTTCTTCTTAACTTGTAATGATGACTTACTTTATTTCTAAAATAACGGTATACCATGCTTTAAATGGAGATAAATATCAGTAATATCTTCAGAAAGTTACTTTTTAAAACTGATATCTACCATGAAAATCCGATTTTAAGCACCCCCCCTCCCCCCTGTTTCAAAAGCAAAAGAATTAAATTTGGTTGGGGGCGGGGAGGGATAATAATCCATATATTTTTTAATTATTAAAAAAACTTCTTTAGAAGTAAATAAGACAAATACAGGGGTGAGAGTGTTTCGTATTTCGGCAGATTTCTAATAAATAATATCTAAATGTCCTCTCCGTAAAATCTCCCCGAAACAAACCCCCCCCCCTAAAAAAATTTAAAAGCTTTATTTTTTTCTCACATGTTACTTTTTTATTTCATTGCAACAATATTTAAACAATCATCTAATCCCCCCCCCCCCTCTCAATCTACTTATTTTCATTTTATAATGTTGTGCTTAACATATATCCCAGAAAGTAAGAATTTTTTATTGTTTTGATGACTACCTTTCAGAGTTTTGCAACAGTAAACTAGTTAAAATTTCAACAGAAGTACAAAAAGCAGTCAAACTCAATTTGTCAACATACTTCTCTGTTCTACTAAAACATGCATCTACGAAGTCTGAATTTCCCTACTGTTGTCCACCAACAGTGTCTCTCATCTAATTCTCCCAAAAATTTTATCCTTTCTCAAAATTTTCAAAATATCATGAGGTAATTTTCATATGAAGTGCCATTATGATTCGTATACTCAACAGAAGACAAAAAATTTAATTAAATGAACCAATATTTATATTTTATATGTGTTTAGTTTCAGTATTATTCTTTGGAAATACATATTTTTTTACGTATAAATATCATTATCATTAAACACATATTGCACATATGATTTAGTTGAAAAATAGAGCAATTTTTTCAAATTAGGAAATTTTAGAATTATAAGTTGGAAAAAATTTTAATCCCCCCCCCCCCCCGCCGAAAAAATATTTGTAACTATGCCCTTGTTGATGTATTTCACAGCGTTTTGGTATATTTCGATGATAGTTTGTGATCGCATCCGCAAATTTATTGTTCTCTTACTTTCATACAATTGTATGCTTTACAGGGGATATTAGTGACGGAGCTAATTAGAAAACGCTTTAAAATTGATGTACTAATTTATAATCAAGCTGTAAAAATATTAAAATGATATAACGATCATCAGAAACATACATAGACACATGAATTACTTCTCACAGTAGCCAATTATGTGTTTCACGTTTTAGAGTTGGCAAACAAGACCGTTGTTGTATGCCGCCAAGCATTGTGAAATTAAACATGTTAGAGACGTGAGCTTTTTCTTTTATTAATTTTCCATTTAACGAGATTGAGCTACAGTAACGCGTGGCCGGATACAGCTAGTGTAAAAAAAAGCGTATTGACATATATTAGGCTCTTCACATTTTCTTATAATTTTTCTTCTACATTTTAGTTTTTCGACGATCGTTTATTAGCATATCCTTAAGGCCATTGTTTTTGAACACCCGTACAATTGTACGAATTGAAGAGAATATTGGATGATTGATCACCTGTGATGGGCTAATTGAAAATTGCTTTAAAAATATTGTATTAATTTATAATTAAATTGTAAAATATTAAAATATTGTATTTTCTTTGGAAATACACATTTGTAAATGTATATATTTTTTAAATATAATTCTAAACTATCAGTAAGTGGGTTCAATATAGATTGCATGATTTCATCTTCACTATATAAATTACAGCTTGCGTTAAATAAAAGACTCTAAATGCATTGGTTTGAAATAAAATGTTTTTATCGCAAGTTACTGTAATATTATCATATTTAGTGTTTCAAATTAAACACTTTTTTTAATTATTCACAATATCTACCAGAATTATCGAATACGGAGTGCTTGCCATTAAATAGACAAAGTTTTCTATTTGAAAATTCTGGTAGATACTTTGAACTTAATAAATTGGAATGTTTGATCATACTGCTATTCTTTTATTATGTGAGAATTTTTAAAGTTTTAAAATATGATAGCCAAATATTTATTTTAAAGAAAAAAGTGATTTTTAACTTGTGTTGTAGGTCGGGAGTACGACAAATACGGCAACTTGCACCAGTGGTGGAAGAATTCGACGATTGAGAATTTCCGTGAAAGGACTCAGTGCATTATCGACCAGTATTCTTCGTACGACATGAATGGAGAAAACGTAAGATAACATTAGTTTCATTATTTAGATATACTACTAATTGTTACAGCAAAATATAACTTCTTAAATACACCATATAAATTTTTAAATATATTTTGCTATACACCATCTACCAATAAGTATTTGTACACTTATGATGGAAAAATAAAACAACATTTATTCACATTTAGTAGTTAGTAGAGACTCAACGACAAGCAATTTATAGTTTCAACACTCCTGTACATGCTTGCTACAAGTTCTTTTATGACAACTAGAAGTATTTTTTTTTTCATTCGATTTGGAGAAGACTGGTAAGTTCCTTCACTGATTTTGGACAGTTGTCGTAACTCTTAATTCGGCGATCCAACTCGTTTCAGAGGTTTTCGATTGGGTTCAGCTCTGGGTTCTGAGTTGGCCAGTCCAATCGAGTAACTCCATTGTCACCATACCTATACATAGTGGACCTCGTAACATGACATCAGGCGTTGTCACATGGAAGTAATATAGGTACCAACCAGTAAATCTGTCTCAACGTAGGAAGTACACTGTCATCCAAAATAGTGCAGTAGTAATCGGTGCTGAGATTACCATGAGTTGTGCTCAAGGCTTCTAGACCAAACCAGTAAAATCATCCCCAAACCATAACTCCCACTTTATCGAACTTGACTGTGGTCACAATGCATTCTGGCAAGAAGTGGTCTCCTGGCACATACCAGATCCAGACCCTACCATCCGAACGATACAGGGTAATTCATCACTTCAGAGAACCTGTTGTATGGTGTTGTTGTATGGTGCACTGTCGACGTGTGTTGTACTACTTTAATCGAGCAGCGCGGTTAAACTCGGTGATAAAAGGATTATGGGCGGCAGCACGACTATGAAAACCCAGTAGATAAACTTTCTTACGAATAGCATTCATCGAACGGTATTGAATTAAATTCGTTTCTTAGGAATGGTATAACACCCTGATAGCTTTTGGCGTATGAGAGTCATTGATTGAGTGTGGTTCTTCCGGGTTCTCTGGATAGATTAGTCTCTCAATCTATGTCACCCAGTTTCGTAGGTCTGCCGACTCTGTTCATATTTCGAACATCATCACTCACCTTCGACATGTGAATCAAATAGGCAACAGTCCATTAAATTCGCTCGATATGTCCCCTAAGAATCAACCATTTCTGTGGTACCCGGTGATTACACCTTTTTCAAAATCAGATAATTGTATACATGTTAAAAAAGGATGCGACCATCCTGCATGCGACTGATGCCAATGTTGTTTCCGACAACGGTAGAAACGGTGGAAATTTAACGGTGAAAAACCTGACGTAATACGGTTTTATGACGTATTTTTTAATATTTTTCCTTTTTTAACACGTAATCATTTAATTATCATTTAGAAATCGATTTCTAACTTCACAAAAGAAAAGAAAATTAAAATAGAATTCAAAATTTAGGAGTTGCTCAAGATTTGGAACACTTAAATTCGGGCCTACTGTACCTAATTAAAAACTAGGTTTTGATATGAGAGTCAGTGTTGCCATTTAGGTGAGAGGTGTTTATTCAGAAAGCTACTACTTCTTTCAAATAGTAATATTCCCATTATTTAATGTATTCTTAAATAAGGTAACTATTAGTATTCGTAGCTATTATTATTGTTTCTGAATTTAAAAAAAAAATCTTCCCCAATTGACGTCTCTGAAAAAGATATTAAAGTCTGATGTCATTATCATTTTTTTTCCTTTTTACAATTTTAACCACTTTTATTCCATGAGTTATTTTGTTAATTTTTAATATTTTTTGCTCAAACTACTCTGTTTAATTCAATAATTATTTTGCAGCTGAATGGGAAGCAGACTTTGGGCGAAAACATAGCAGACAACGGAGGTCTGAAAGCAGCTTTTCATGTGAGTAAAAATAATTCATCTCAAGAAACATAAATCAATGAATTCTTTGACTTTGATAATATTTCATATTTTCTGATCCAGGCTTATCAAGACTGGGTGAAGACGCATCCCGTCGAGCTGCCGCTTCCAGCTGTTCCCCTGAGTAACAACCAGCTGTTCTTCATAGGCTTTGCACAAGTGTGGTGCTCCACCAGCACACCAGAGGCGATGCACTTGCAAATTCTCAATGATCCACACAGTCCAGCTAAATTCAGGTAAAGCTTTAAATGTTTATACTATAATATTTTATTGCCGGCCATGTACCGGAAAAGTGCCATAATATCATCAAAGTTATCATCATGATTTTTAAAAACCGACTATGGAACTTTGATATACGTTTACATTTTGCGGCTAATTTAATTTATAGAATGATTCTAAATCATTCGTTGGATTTGTAAAAATTGTTTATTTACAAGTATACGACGTACAAAAACAAATGATAGATGAAAAAATACATACACTCACCCAGTGTCTGGTACACATATCTGTCGAGCCAGGGGCCATGGCAGCAAAAGAACATCACCCAGAGCAGAGGGTTCTCTGTACTTTGGCTATTTTTGCAATAATCCTGTATGTATATGCGTGTGTATAGTATTTATTTATATTTTGGAGTTCCCAAATATCGCTGTTATTTTTTTACAGTGTACACTATAAGGCCATTAATCACCGGTTTTAGACATTTTGTCAAATATTTAAAAATATACTTCTTGAATTCTTCGGGAACTGTAGGATTATAAAAAATATATTCGACCTCATATTTTTCAATGTCGATTTGATAAGAAGGACAATCAGGAGGCCAATAAAAAAATCAAAGAAAAATAAAATTTAGGATCACCCTATAAATTGAAATTCACGGAAGGGTCTATTGCTTTAGAATACAAATATATGAATACTGTACAATATGTTTATTGAGTTGCGTAAAAATAGCACATATATTCATGGAGATAGAGTAATTTTTTATAAATGTTTAAAAAAAACTTACATGTTTTTAGTTTATATCTTGCAGGGTTTTCAACCAAATTTAACTTCATTTTAGTTTTTTTCAACGGAAGTTGATAAGTCTTTTCAATGCTTATTGGTTGTTTTTCTTTCTTTCAGAGTAATCGGAACACTGTCGAACTCTGAGGACTTTAGTCGTGAGTTCAAGTGTTCGCCAAAAAGTGCCATGAATCCAGAAAACAAATGCGAAGTATGGTGATAATTCTACAGATACAGAGATTGATTTGAAATGCTGCTTCCGGCCAAACATTAGGTAAAATATTTTCCAAAAAGGTTTTTTTTTTTTAAACCTGTTTGCAGAGTCTAGAAATTTGCGCATCCCGATCCGTAGCCCGGCCTACGGACCGGGATCGGGCCTATTTTCGTTCGCAGCACTCGGGCCGGACTGGGCCGGGTCGCGTCATACTTTTCTGAAGACCCGGACCGGTTTTAGCTCTTATCTTTTTTCCTGAAGGTTCGGACAGGGTCTAACCTATTTCTTCTGTTCAAACCCGGGCTTGTTTCCTTCCTACTCTTCACGGCCCAAAATTTTTACTCCCAGTTGTGACCTAACCCGTTTGAAAATCAATACTTCTGCTGGCTTGGTCCGTTCATAGGTCAGTAAAATTAGGCGTGGCCCAAAAATTTTTGCAAAAATGTATACATTTTTAAAAGCCATTATTCTACAATTAAACATCAAAATGTATTCTTTTAAAAGAATAGTAGATTTCTGCGTTTATTAAAATTTATCTAAATTAAAATATAGTAAAAAGTCTGAAAAAAACATGCCTATAATATAATCCTGTTTTAGACGGAAAAATGTATTAATCCATGCAAAATTAATAGCGTAAGAAAGGAATAATAATGCATTTATACTTTTTAAGAAAAGAACTTGCCTGTAATGCATTTATTTTTCTTATTAACATGAAGATTATATACATGAAAAAAAAAGTTAATAGTCCAAGAGCCGACCGCACAAAACCCTATGCCATCGAGCACAAGAAAAAATCCTCTATTTTATGGAAGATTAGTAATAGGGGAATCTAATGATCCATGTCTGCCGGAAGCGAAGTAGTGCATAAGCCAAAAATCAATATCACTTGTGCTTGACTTGTTGGCTTAACATTGTGTTTTCCTGCACCCAGTTTTCCATATTTTCATACTTTTGATTGTAGGACAAACACAATGCTAAACCTACTAGTCAACCACTAGTGGTATGAATTTTTGGTATATGTACCACTTCACTTTTTGCAGACAGGGATTTTTAGATTCCTCTATTACTACTCTTCCAGAAAATAAAGGTTTTTTTCTTGTGCTCGATGACATAGGGTTTTGTGCGGTCGGCTCTTGGACTATAAAATAAATATGTTTTATTCAGAACTCCTCGTAGGAGACGAAGTTTTAACTAAATCGTCGTAAAAATGAATTTTTTGTAGAAATTCACTCTAGCCGGGGCGAGATTTTAACTTTTGTTCTCAGACCAAACTTTTAGCTATTATACCAGGTCGGATTTTTTTCTAGGAGTCGAGCCGAGCTTGAAAATTTCGATCCGCGGCAACCTCTAGTAGAGCCTGCAAAAGAGACTAGATTCTGATACTGGAGACTAGCAAAAGTGAGGTCGAGTGCGAGCCTTTTTGCAATGCCCTTTCCGTGAATGTGACGAAGTGGGAATCCCAGAACACGCTTACAATCACTGTACCCTGACTGAAGCATGGCATCTTAGATACCTCACCTCTCCAAATTAATCCTGGCTACAAGTTATATTATCTAGGCTAGTGTCGCAGGCCAAACTAAAAAATTTTTATAATTAACTAATGGATGTTTCTATCCTAACCTCTAAGCTACATGTCTTTCTGTCGTGTAGCAGGAAATGGAGAGTGTTCCGCGTCTTTCTATGAATTCCATCCTATCCGCTGCCTGTCGCGAGGGGGCAAGTGCCCCAGTGGTCACTTCATCATAAATCTTAACATCTAATAAAATTTCACCCGCTCTCTGTCGCGAGGAAGCAGTCTGTGCCCCAACGGCCTGAGCTTGTCATGTAAATTTTTTCTAACAGCTGAAAAATCGTGTTTTCTAAGACCTTAATAAAGGCGACCGATAGGGATGCTATGCTCTACAGACATAGTTTACATGTCTGAGTAATCACTCTTAGACATTCAAGATTGGCAGAAAACGTTCAGGAATTATACTTTCTAATTTCCATTGGCAGCATACCCAGCCTGATGGCACTGAACAATCTAGATAACCTGCACTTCTTAGTTTTAGATATTGTGCAACGCATTAAAAAAAAACACAGAAAAATATATTTTAAATGGTAAAAGGATATTCTGGAATCGAAGGAAATGAAATAGCGAACACTTTGGCAAAGTCAGTTGTATCAAACGAAACACTACATACAACATTTCTACCACTACCATTATAAACACTAAAGCGTCAAATAAAGACAAATATGCTCCAAGATTGGCAGCAATGCTGGACAGATTCTGATGCTGGTCAATATACAAAACATTTCTTGCCAAAAGTGGGCACAAAACATCAAATCATAAACAGATACTACTATTCTTACTTACTTTCTTCTATATTCAGAATCACAAACTATTCTTAACCTGGCAGCGCTAATATATTAGCCCGCCAGGAGTCGGAATCGAAGTCGTTAAAATTTCTAAAGTTGGAGTCGGCCATTTTTCCCAACGATTCTTCAGCCTTGGATTAAATAAGGTAAACTTTACAATAAAAATAACTGGTGAGAATAATGAAGAATAATCAGCACCTTAAGTGGTACGTATACCGGTCATTCATCCCCAAAAAATTGACTTTTGTTAGTGCGTTCACAGGCTTATCAAAATTTTTCATACTCTGGATGTTGCCGGATAAGACACTGAGGTCTATGATCAAGATCCTATGATTTAAAATATTTAGATGAGATTTTAAAAAAATGTTTAATATGCTTAATAAAATGTTAATTTTAAATAAATTTTAAATTTTAAATAATTAAAAATAAATATTTTTTAGTTTTAATTTTAAAATGTTAAAATAAATTTAAAAATGCTTAATAAAATGCATATTATGTGCAATATAAGTTTTTAATCATTCCATCAAATTACAAAATAATTATATCCGGTATTTTATCGCATATTTATTGACTTATTTAATTTGCACTTTTGTAATTCCTGTTTTATCAGAAATATGTTTGTTGCTAGATTTTAAAATTATGCGATTCATTATTGTATTTATCCCTTTCGGGTCTGGTGTACGATTAATAGTAAATGTCTTTTCATCGAGTATTATTTTGTCTTAACAGTTAGTTACTTTCTAAATATAAAAATGATAATATATGGCAATGTCTTACTTATCATGACTCCATTTATTTTTAGTCATTTATTATTAACAATAATAATAAAAGTTTACTCAATTCTCTTTTGCACAGTTGGCAATTCCTTTATTTTATCCACATATTTTAGTATTTAAATTTAAATTACTTTTCTGGCCGAATGATGTGTGAAACAACTAAAGAAAAAAAAAACATTAGAAATTTGCAATACTCTCTTAAATCTTGCTGTAAACTTTATTTTCCAAACGTCTTCAAAAACTCTTCATTAGCCTTTTATCATATAAATATGAATAGAGTTGTACACAAAAATAAATACATTTATTAGATTTGGGACATCGAGAAAATTTTTTAACTTCAGTAAATCTATTTGGATATCTACGATTAATGTTATTAAAATAAAAGTAGTTTTGTTCTCAAAATGGAAAACAATTCGGACTCGAAGGGGTTAATGTACTATGAAAATGACAAAATAGATTTTGATGAAAAAAAATATTGTGTTTAATTTAACAATTCTGAGTGTTTACATAGAAGGTGGATTTTACGTATGCTATCCCTTCGCACGATATATTTTCATCTGCTAAAACCACGTATTACGACAAACATCATACATTAACAACATTAACATTAGGATTAACAATGTTTTCTAACTTTTGCATGTATAACTTCAATAACGCAGTTAATTATATTTTATTGAGAAATGGATAGCATCTTGTAAACACACATGTCGATTGAAGAAAACAGACTAATAGACTAATACATCACAAAAAAATTATATATATGTATATATATAAATGTAAAAGAACTACGTTAAAGCACCAATTGTATTAAATTAAAAAACATTATTGATTTAAATTTCGTTTAAACAGTTTTTTTCGCTTTTAAAAATTTTAAATTTTATTTATATCTCCGTTATTTTTTTTAATTTCGGATTTTCAAAAAAATTGGAATTTTGGATTTTATTTAAATAATTTAATTTGAGCATTTTTAATTTGATTAAAATAATTAACTACCTTTTATAAATATTTTAAAATTAAATTTGTTTGTGCTACCATAAATGTAAGAATTTAATGAATATAAATTAGATTTATTAATAGATAATAATTAGATACAGTGGCGGTCAAAAGTTTCCGGCCAGTTAGTTTCTTCGATTTATTTACCAAAAGGTTTCAGCAAAGTAGAAGCGCAATTGCTTCAAAAGTTAGGAATATGTGAATGACCTCTGACCACGTGATCATTTTCATTGGATACTGAAGATGCTTCATGCAAAGGGATAAAATTCGAAGTTCGCGTGTGCAAAAGTTTCCGGCCACTTATGATTCTTTAGTTTTTTCTATCGGTAAACTGTTTTTTGGTTGTGTTTATGAATGAGTCAACGTGTATAGCATAGTCTGAATTCAAAATTGAAAAGTTCAACAATTATTGTTTATAAATGAGTGATTAGTTTGTTGCTAAAAGGCTAATCTTCTCGAGATATTGCGGCAAAGTTATTGATCGGTTAAATCGACCGTAAACGATATTTAAAAATTGTATAAAAATGTCCGTGGCCTTCGGGACTTTCAGAGATCCGGGAGATCCCGGAAAATGACTATTCATGTGGACAGAATTACCAGGAGAAAAAAAAAATTGATAATCCACATAAAAAGCCCTCTGCAATATACTGCGATTTACGGAATGAAAATATTGCTGAAATAAGTCCGTATACCGTATCAACATGCTGACGTGATGCATAACTTTATGAAAGAGTCGGTGTTAAAAAATTTTCAGAGTTAAAAAAAAGTACAAACGTACCCAACTGGCGTTTTCCAAAAAACACAAAGTCTGGTCAAGTAAAAACTGGAAAAAAGTTCTATTTTTCCATCAATCGAACTCGAAACAGTTTTGGAAGTGGTGGTAGACATAACGTTCGATGATCTAACAACAAAAGATATGATTCGACCTATGTTATTCCTATAATGAAGCATGGCGGCGGACTCGTTATGCCGTGGGGAGTATTTTCTTCAAAAAGTGTCGGTCCGTTATTTGAAATCCACAGCTAGGTGAATGATACGATGTACAAGGATATCTTACAAGACTATTTTCTGCCTTATTAGAGAAAAAAAAATTGGTCGCAACTATTTTTCTTAACATGATAACGACATAAATATTGTATGCAAACCTCGATAGGCAATGGTTTTCGCACAAAAAATTTCGTTTTTGAAATGATCAACCCAAGCGCCCAACAGGAATCCAATAGAAAATCTTTGAAAAGAAGTTGACAAAAGTCTGCGGAACTATAAATATTCCAACTCAGCCGAAATTTCGCGAAAATTGCAAGAAATGTGGGAAAAACGTACCATAGACGATCTTTAACCGTTGATTGTATGAATGTCACGTTACTGCGCCGCAGTACTTATTACTAAAGCTAATGAAATAGTAATACGATAAAACACTAATTGTAAATGTTGTTGATCACTGTAATTTTCTATTACAATACCACATTTTTACAAACTTGTGAAGGTGGCCAGAAACTTTTGAGAACATGCGTTTTCCTTTATACTTAATTTTGTCAGTTAAATTTATTGATATTTACATGTTCTTCTATAAGTAAGTTCCTAACTATTATTTCAATAAAATTTATAAATATCACTTTGATATTCCTCTTCATATGGTTATACACTATATTGCCATTGATTATGGGACACTTGCGATTTTAGACATTTTACTAAATATCTAGAAAAATACATGAGGAATCATCTCGAAACTCTTAGTGTATAAATATAACAGTATACGTCATACATCTCCGTGAAGGTTTTTTACCGAAACTCCATAGGGGACCGTCAACAAATTAAAAAAGAATGAATATCTTTTGAATAACCCTGTCAAAACTAATGTAGCAAAAGCGCTCAAACTCTAGATTATGATTGAATGCCTTATTGTTATACACTGTGTTCATTTTTATGCAAATAGCATGCATACTCGCAGAGAAATTAAAATTTTTATAACAATGGCCCCAAATTTTTCTAAGTTTTTCCCTTATAATTTTCAGAGTTCTTAATATAAAATAATATTTTTTTCAGACAATATGACAAACAACATTGCACACAGTACCCTGTAATCAGAATTAAAATATAATAAAAATTGTATGAAAAATGAGTAGGTTTCCTAAATAATTTTTTACTGCGCATGCGTCAAAAATATCAAAATTTCATTTGCATATTATGTTAGCTAAATGTATAGAGCAACTTTTGTAAAAGTCTCAAAATTATAGCTTGAAAATTCTGAAAGTAATCGTCTATAGAAAAAGGACAAAATCCGTTGTTTCCAAAATGAAGCAAAAAAATGAGGGATTTTATCCAAAAGTAGTCGTAACATCCCGTATTGTGTATTCTATATTGACACTAATCAATGAATATATGGATACAACCCCTCTTGTTTTTGCTTCATTTTGAGAATAACGGATTTTCAACATATTCAATTGACGATTATTTTCAGAATTTTCAAGTTATGATTTTGTGACTTTCACAAAAGTTGCTCTATACATTTAGCTAACATAATATGCAAATGAAATTGTGATATCGTTGACGCATGCGCAGTAAAAAATTATTTAGTAAACCAACTCATTTTGTATTCAATTTTCATTATTTTTTAATTCTGATTACAGGGTACTATGTGCAATGTTGTTTGTCATATTTTCTGAAAAAAATATTATTTTATATTAAGAACTCTGAAAATTATAAGGAAAAAACTTGGAAAAATTTGGGACCATTTTTATAAAAACCTTAATTACTCTGCGAGTATGCATGCTATTTGCATAAAAATGAACACAGTGTATTACAATAAGGCATTCAATCATAATCTAGAGTTTGAGCGCTTTTGCTACATTAGTTTTGACAGGGTTATTCAAAAGATATTCATTCTTTTTTAATTTGTTGACGGTCCCCTATGGAGTTTCGGTAAAAAACCTTCACGGAGATGTATGACGTATACTGTTATATTTATACACTAAGAGTTTCTAGATGATTCCTCATGTATTTTTCTGGATATTTAGTAAAATGTCTAAAATCGCAAGTGTCCCATAATCAATGGCAATATAGTGTATTTAAAAATTAACTGAAAAATTTTTGCTGGCCGGAAACTTTTGATCGCCACTGTAAGTTGTTTTGAAAAAAAATACTAAACGAAATCCTCAGAGCGATCTGTGATCACACTTATCCACTTGTTTTACAATGTGCCCGTCCTAAGTTCATTTTCTAAAATGGTTATAAGCAATAGATAAAGTTTTTTAAAATAGCAATCTTAATTATAAATGTAGCGCATTTGAGGCTATATCTTTTTATTATTTTGACCTAACATAATAAAACAATCTTAATTATTTTGATCTAACATTGTAAGACAATCTTAATCGTTATTTTTTTTTATTTCCAGGAACAGCAGCGGTGTGTATTCCTTCCAAGTTTTAAAGTCATGAATGAAAGAATATTTCCGTTCTAAAAATATTCTAATGTCGAAAATAAGAACTAACTAACGTGAGAATGGAAGAACAAAGTATTAAAGCACGTTCTTTAATATTTATTTAGATAATATATATAAGTATATACATATACATATATATATATTCGTTGTGATCTCAAATATCCTTAGATTATGTTCCTGTTTTCATTATCTGGAAAATGTTGAACGCTGCAGCGAAGTGAGGCTACTTTTAACTGAACACTTCTAAGTGGACAATGGACTATATAGTTACTGCCTCCATGAAGCTCGTTCTCTTTCCAGAACTGTCCACAGAGTTAGCCATTCGTGATTCTTATACGTGCCATTGGAATTCTTTTTCTGATGCAGGAATTCTTTGTCTACTGCAGGAATTCTTTGTCTGACGCAAGGAATTTTTGTCTTCTACAGGAATTATTTGTCTCTTGCAGGAATTATTTGCCTGCTGCAGGAACTTTTTTCTGCTGAATGAATTCCTCTTCTCCTGAAAGAATTATTTTTCTCTGCTGAAAGAATACTGCAAAAATGCTAATTCCGTGTTTAAAGGGTCCATGATTTTTGAGTGATGTCAGTACTGGCTAAATATTTGTACTGAATTCTCTCTCTTTTTTTTTCTTTGTCATCCGTGTTTTATATCATGAACATTGTTGTACTGTTAAATGCATATCTTTATCATGTTCTTTTTTGTAGTGGCAAATTATATTATATATAAATATATATATACATAGTTTAAATAGAGATCATTCGTATATTCATATTTTTGACGAAATAAGATATATTTAAACTGGCTAAAAACTATTTTGTATACGTCTAAATTTAAAAAAGATAATGTACTTCCACATCACTAAATAAAACTACTTGATGTGGTAGCTCCTTGATACAACTAATTGAAGTACAGGATTAAATAAAAAGTACAATTTGATTTTAAAACTAATAGATTTTGATTTGTTTATTTTTTGTCTTATTTATATATTTTGAATGAGTAAACTTTGGGGGAATACAAAGTATCCACAAAATTGCATCAGAGATTTGAAACGATAATTAATTAATCATAATGATAAAGAAGAAATATGTGATACATTTATGAATTAGCTTATAAATTTTGATTACAGTAATTTAGTTCATCTTCTCTGCAATAAATAGATCTGCACTGTCTCAGACTGTAAAAGTGCTTAAACTAATATATAAATCCGGATCAAACATCACGCAGTTTTTACCCTTTATTTTGTTTAGTTTTTGGAATGCGAAAAGATGTACTGACATTTTGTAGCTTTTAAATTAGAAGTTAAAAAAATAATCAGCAAATATACTTTATTATTGAAAACATTCAATTGCATATTACCATCGCTGCAGCAAAATTTCTCAATAAAGTCTGTAATAAAACTTATCACAATGATTAATTTTTAAAATATATTTTCACTTAATCATTTAGCTTTGTAAAATTCCAAAGTGACTATGCATTCTAAATTTATAAGAGAAAAACGCTCAAATTAACTGAGTCAAAAATTATTGAGTTTTAAAATCACCTAGCACCTTTTTATGTGATCCTGTATAACTTACTTTCACATCAGTGGAACATAGAATTTGGTGTTGCAGCTTATTAATATAATAAACCGAAGTACATGATGGAAAGGATCTTAAAAATTCGTGCAAAAAGTTAGTTTTGTTAAATCCCTTTCTGTAATATAGATTCAAAATCCTATACATCTCGCCCTATTTTATTGAAACTTGTACACAATTTTAATGTGCTTTTATTAATTTCTGGGCACACCTGAACTGTAACAGCACAATCACCCTAATATATAATATTTTGAGATAAAAGGCTTGTTATATACAATATAAATTTTTAATCATTCCATCAAATAACCAGAAAATTACATTCGCTATTTTATCACATGCTTATTGACTTATTTAGATTGCAGTTTTGTAATTCCTGTTTTATCAAAAATATGTCCATTGCTAGATTTTTAAATTATGCTGTTCATGATTGTGTTTAATCAATCAAACATATTCCTAAATAATTAGAAATTTTATATCGGTTTTACTATTAAATATTTGCTGACTTATTTAATTCGCAATTTTGTAATTCTTGTTATATCAAAAATATTTCCATTGTTAGAATTAAAATGTTTGCTGCTTATTATTGTGCTTAATCAATTAAATAATCAGGCATTAACCAAAAAATATGTATTGGATATTTTATTCCATGTTTATTTACAGTTAAATTTCAGTTTTGTATTTCTTGTTTTATAAAAATATTTTTTAAAAAAGTAAACAATTTTGAAATTTTGTTATTTTTAATTTTGTAATTCTTGTTTTATGTAAATATGTGTCCAGTGTTTGAATGAAAACATTTGTTTTTTGCTGTTCTGTGTACCAGGTAAACTATTAGCAAATCAATACCGATTCAATACTGTTCCAATGTTTTATTTATCAGCTTTATATTGCAATTATTTTCGTTGTAAAAAATTTTTAAATGTTGGTAATCGATATTTAGAAATGTTTCAAAACTATTGCGTAATATTTCTCTGATTCTAGTCAAAAATGTGTCTGAAATATGTCATTCTGTTTCAATAATATGAATGTCACAATATTGTGCAAACTTGTTTAAATATTGTGATCATATTTAGCTAATATTGAATCAATATTGGTTGGATATGAAGATGATGATAAAAATGTTTTGATTTAATGTTAAATGTTAGCTTGTTTGATATTGAAAAAGCAATATGTACACTAAATATGGAAAAAAAATATAAACCTTTTCATTTATTGTTTACATTAAATGCCTTTTCTTCCTAAAAAGATGACTTATTTTTTAATACTAGTATAACTCAAAGATTTAAAGTTATAACTGTGTTATTTACTAAAGTGAGAAAATAACATATTTTTTTTATTAAATTTAAAAATATAGTTCAATTGAAATAAATTTCGATTCTTTTTAAAAAACCTATTAAAATAATCTTTATTTTATTTAACAATATTGATATTTTAAATATTTCTTTACTTTATTGCTCCTGATTTTTCGTATGTTTTGAACTTATTTACTTTATTTTATATAACTCTTTTTTATGATGATACTTATTATTTTCAATAAAATCAAATTTTAATTAATCTATTTTCATGCAACTTAATTTCTTATGTCAAACTAATAGAAATTATTGTTGATAATTTATATTTAGAATTAATGTGTGTATTTAATTTTGTTATTTACATATATAATTGTCTAAAACAACGTGAAGGATTTTGCGATTTCGCTATCATTATTGAATTTTGAAGAAACCGAAATCATTTAATTTAAAATACAATTCAATTTCTAAGTAGTGTGCTATAATTTTTCTCCCACAGATTATCAAATCAATTTTTTTAATATAATTTTCCTTTTTAAATTGGAGATAAATTTGAATAATCTTCCTCTTATGGTTTTAGTATGACATTTATCTGAAAAATGCATTTGTTTAATCATTTTTTAAATCTTACTAGCCCATATACACGCTGAATTTATAAAATAACTTAGTTTATTTATCTTGTAATTTAAACTAATAAAGTTTAAGTTACGTTTCTGTTGTACTGCACAAATACCAAGTATGACTCATAAATAATACTCAAATTCACTTAAAATTTCACCCTGTTAATGTGATATTTCTCAATTCAATTCTGAAAACTTTAATTACCAATAATACCCATAGTTTAGCACAGTTACCAACAGAAGAATAAATACTTTTTAATCTTGGTACTATACTTTCAGTTGAAGTACGAACAGTGGGATTTCTAATATTTGTCACAGTAAAAACTAGGTCTAACAGGAAGAATTGCTGAACTTCTGATGTTGTCATGATGTTCTATTAGATATTATACGACAAAGCTAACTAAAAAAAACTTGTTTTCACTGTGCATTTCACGTTCATCTTCTTTCAGACCGCTAGAGTCACGTGGTGTTCCTTTTGTACATATTTATTCGTGCTTTTCTGCACCTGCATCACAAAACGAATATCACACTATACAAGTAGTCCAAAAAAAGATACGAACGTGCATCGTAGTCTCGCAGCTTGTCTTTTTCATTAGCCTTGTAAAAGGACAGTTAAGGCCATTACTAAAAAATGGCACCTTCTTTATTAAACGTCTTTATGCGTCTGTGAAACCAACACCAAATAACACATTTCATACATGCTCGCATGATAACAATTTTACAGTAATTAGATTCTATGCACGTGACGTGGCGGTATTTTTACCCGCCAGAAAGATAGCATGCTCATTCGCAAATACCGGCCTTTGAAGAATTTTAGCCGTGGCGTAAATTGTATGCAAAAAATTAAACCGGATTTCTTTTATTATTATTAATATTTATTTAGCGAATGTTCTCGAATGCAGAAAGACGTTTATAATTCACATTACAATATATTGTATGTCTACTCAATATTGAATTTATTCGCAATATTCTTAACAAATAAATGTTAATACCCGATAAAGTGCTGTTTCAATATTCAAATGTCTAACAATGAAGAGATTTTAACCTCGACTCCAGGTCGGGATACAAAGTCCATTATTATTGACATGTAAATGGACATTTTTATTAGATTCAAAACTTAAGTTACTTGTATATTTATAGCTTATTAAACTTTACTTCTTTGTAAACTTCTTAAATGTATATTATTTCTAAACTCAACGAGTTGAGGTTGACCCTCGATGACGAGGTCTCGCTTAAACGTGTTGTATACGATGCTCGGATTATTTGATTATTCCCACCAGTAATTTTGAATACAAACTTTTGTCTTATTTAATCACAGATTCTCTGCGTTATCTAATTAGGCAAAAAGTTTTACTTGAAATTATCGTTGATAAAGCATCAACATTTCATTTAAGGGCGCTCATGGCGAAGATGTTAAATATGAAATATTGGATCAAGTTTAAATACTGGCACTTAGTATTATCATATTCGGATGGGGGAGGGGGGATACATCAAACTGTACTGAGAACTGGATCATATTTAGGCTTGATCGTCTCCTAAAATTGATTGTGGCCAGGATTACGTATTTCTCAAAATTAAATGAGATATTCGAGTATGTAAAAAATTTTCGCTGACCAAAATTCACTGTTTCTTCTAAACCCTATCGCTGTCGCATGACGCATAAAATAAGTCTCATTCAAGTCAATACGTTGTCAATATATCTATTTTCTAAAAAATAGAAACTGATTTTTTTTAAGTAACAATTTTATTGCAATTTTTTTAACTAATGCTTCTAAACGTTTATTTAGTGTAAAAGAATTTGACTCCATGTGACAACACCCGAACGTTACAAAGAAAGACATCGTGACTACATTAAAATTAGATAGTTGTCATTCATGAGTCATTAATTTTAAATTGTAATATTTGGTCAGGTTGCGATCCAAATGTCAAAATGACTTCACATCAGCAGACTTAAATCTATCAGATTTGTATGTTCGCTATATCTAATTCTTTGGTATTATTTACTTTTTTTCACTTCAAGCAAATTAATTATTTTTCTATTACAAAAGGCGAAATAAGTGTAACATTGTTCATTTTTATTTTTCCAGCTCTTACAACATTTATTTACACTTATTTACAACATAACAATTAATAAAATCTCTATAAATTTTTTTATTGACTGTTGGAGTAAAATTTTAGAACGAAGAAAGAACAGTTCAACAACTTAACAAAGTTTAACAAAATTCAATTTCTCAAACCGATTCATTAGAAATCTTTTTTTATGATATAAGAATAAGTAAGTCAGTATTATTTATGAGACATTCTTTGTTTTTTTTTTTTTTTTTTTTTTACTTTTGCTTATAAATATGTTAACAGTAAAAATTTCAAATGAGATTATATTTGAAGCTATGTTTGTACAATGGCTTATCCAGGTCTTACACTGTAAAAAAAAATAATAATGTAACATAAGAATTGAATTTTCCAAACTGATCGGAAAAGAACTGAGTGACGTTAATTAACTGTGTAACGTGACATTTTTTTTTTTTTTTTACTTCCTATGACTACACATATGTTGAACAACCAAGTCAACAAGTCATACTTTGTTGAAAAACACTTGAAAACGGATTTTAACATTTGACTCGTAGGTTTACCGAAGTGTTTTCCTGAACCCAAAGCTTTGAAAACATGCAGGATCGGGAGCAAAAACAAAAAAAAAACAATGGTAAACCTATCAGTCAACCACAAAAATGGTTTTTCCAGGTGTTTTTCACCAAGATATGATTTGGGAAAACCAGTTAAATTTTAATATGCGTATCGATTTCTGCCATCAATTCTATGAGATGAGGTTTTGGTGCTGGATCTATGTGGCTTTCATGATAGACCGGGAGGCGGCAACACAAATAATCATCTCATCGAATTCACAGCTGAAATTCCAGAATGAGTTAAAACTTGATTCGCATATCGAAACACACTTGGTCTGCAAAGACATATCTTGGTAGAAAAATACCTGGAAACCCGATTTTAGCGCTTTTCTAATAGGTTCCCTCTTGTTTTTTCGTTTTCCCAGCCCTTTATGTTTCCATTTTTTAGAGAGCAGGAAAACACACGGTAAACGTACGAGACAAACTCTAAAAGAGGGTTTTCAGATGTTTTTCAATAAGATATAACTTGGCAGACCGATTGTGTTTTAATATGCGAATTGAGTTTCAACTTATTCGGAAATATTAGCCTTAAACTCAATGAGGTGATTGTCTGGACTTCCGCCTCCCGATTTTTGACGGTGACGACTTTGCCACTAGGTTTGCTGTACCGTCAACCCAAAATGTGGAACTTTCCGAAACTTTAAAAACAGACTTTAGACATAACGCTTCAGATATGCACCATGGGTTTAAGTTGTAGGTTGTTTCCTTCCTCTGGGTATTTAGGAATCAGTTTCAAATTAACAAGCTTAATAATCAGTTTCGAATAACGTAAAACACATAAGCCAGAAGTGTAAACGCAGCTTCAGAATCCCTGAGTCGGGCTCCATACTAAATGAGCTTAATCAAATCGCATTTTCCATGTTACAGTTTTATTTTAACCTTTTTCTACCAAAGTATTAAAAACGCTAACAAAAAAAGGAAGGGGTCTCATTTGGGATTTTGACTCCGTTCATCAGCAATCGAACAAATTGTCTCAATGTAACTAAATGTAAATCTTTAAAATAAAAAAAAGCTTTTTATTGTACAGATATTGATGTAATAAAATGTTGTTTAAATGTTTTATTTGTTAAATTATTTTGTAATAAATGTTCACCTATACTCCATTTAATTTCAATTGGCTTTTCAAGGACATCCGCATTTTCTACCTTATTCCTACGTCGTCATGGTACTTACAAGATAGGTCTCTGTAAGTACATACTCGGAATTTCTTTTTTAATTTACAGAATATTCTTCTCGTGAGGATGCATCTGTTCATAAAAGAATTTCCTGCAGAAACTCAAATTAAGTCCGTAAAAAAATATATATATGTACATATATTATATATATATATGTGTGTGTGTGTGTGTGTGTGTGTGTGTGTATTAATTGGACAATTGGGACAAAATTAAAATTTCGAAAAAAACTCTTTTATGATATTCGCTCTTTTAACCCTTTCCGGCACACTGTGCCCGGTCTGGGAATTTTATTTTAGTTCTAAACTTGCAAACGGCACCAGTAATATCTTACTAAAATTTTTCTTTTTCAATAAAAGCTTAAATTATTTCAAAATATCTAAGAAATTTGTTTCCGAATTCCGGTGTCAGTCGATATTTTCTCATTTTATTACAGATTTTGCCCGTGCCGGAACGGGTTAAGTAAAAACGTTTTCAACTCTTCATTCACAATCTACTTTAAGCAAGTTTAACATAAATAAATGCAATTTTATGCAGTTTTGTCATATACTTGTATATATGTGTACAATAAACTTTAACGATCGTAGTTATAGGGTTTAGAACAAAATTTAAATGATTAAAATAGTTTCAAGCTGAAATTTAAAGTCCTATTCTGAGCACTGTAAATTTGACTTCCGATATTGTTATCGTCAGAAACAGCAAGAAAAAAATTGTTGTCATGGAAACAACGAATTATTCAATATCGAAATGTTTAATGACAGTATTCTTAATTGGACAGGTATAATTTTAACAATTTATCTACCGAATTATTTATCAAGAAATTGATCCATCTCAATAAATATCTTCTTTAATATCTCAAGGTATACTGGAATTTTTAGATAATGCTAATGTGGAATTTAGATATGTTTTTTTCATTAAAACTGATTAAATATATATCGGTAGTTATAATTTTTTTGTGAAATATTTACAAAAATAATCAGATTAAATAACCAGACTTACTCTTTTGAAAATATCACAATTCTTAAAAAAAAAAAAAAAAAAAGCAATGAGTTAAGTGCATCATGATCCTCTCTGTAAATGGAAACGCTTTTGCAGATGAATATGTTTCAAATATTTTTATTTAAAGAAAGAAAAGAAATACCTATAAAAATGAATAATAAAACTACCACTTTTTGAATCTAAATTGATCGAGAAGAATGTTTTGTGTGGGAAGAATAAAAAACTTTTATTAATAGACAAAATAAAAAGTTTTATATAAAGTTTTCTTCAATGGTATTTTAAAGTACCGCCTGTGCATTAAGGGTTAAACCAGCTCGAGAAATTAATAATTCCACGAAACATGTAAGTGGTTCAGATTTGTTTTTTTTTTTTCTTTTGTCTGCTTTAAATGACTTTTCATGACGCATGCCAAGGCTTCATCAAATATCTAGGGGGCGTTGTCCAAAAATGGAGTTACCATAGTTATTGACCTAAAGATCGGGAAATCGACCTTGAGAAGCCAGTTGACATTACATATAGTATAGTTTGGTCTTCTCTATACTTACTTCATCAACATTGCCAATTTTGAGTGTTTTCTCCTTTGAAAAAAGGGAACAAATAGTGGATTTATCAATGAAAATGAAATTTCATTTCTGAGCAAAAATCCTGTTATATTTTGTGTAGTTATTTTGCTTTCATTAAATTCTTACATTGCGATAAAAAAAAAAGGTTAATTTAGCTAGACCAAATGAAATTTGCGTCATTTGTTCAGTGGTTGCAGCGTCCCTAAAATTTTTGCACGTTCCTACCACAATTTTAAAACGATAATATTTATTGTAGAATTTCATTGTAGATGTTAAAGGAATCTCAGACATGAAGATTTTTGATTTGAAATACTGGTAGAAAAATGCGAAAATTTTAGGGACGCTGCGACCCCTGTTTGTTTGACAAAACAGTTGGTGGAAATTGCAAATGTGATTAATTTAAATATGACTATGTAATTTTTTTTTTTTTTTTTTTTTTTTTTTGCTCCATTTTCTTTTAAAATTGTAAAGAAATTAAAATGTGTACGTCAGATATATCATTTTTTATAAAATTCGGTGAATTTCAGTTTTATTTCGTTTTTATTCATCAATGATCAAATTAAAATACCATTCTTTAAACATGGTGAATACGGATATGAGAAGTACGTATGTAAATTTTGAGAAGATGAAAATGATGACGGGTTTAGATTTCACGTGAAATTTTATGATCGTATCAATTTGGAATAATTTTTTTTTTCATTCGCATTTATACCAAACATAAGAGCCTCAATTAATAACTTCATCATAATAACTTATCTTTATTATATTTTACTGATTACATATGCGATTAAAGTTTAATGTTAATAATTTGGCCAACTGAGTTTTATAGAAATAGTATTTCGTTAACATTAGCTTAAAATAATATATTTTTGAGTGTTATACTGATCAATATGAGATACATTTCTTACTGTAACTAATTTTGTAGATTTTGAAATTTTGACAGTGGTGTTAAATAAGAAATTAGTCACTCAATAATCATATAGATTATGCCTATAATGAAAATAAAAACTTACAAAAATTTAGCCGGCAACAAACGCACGTCAAACAAACATCAGTTATATTTTGTGTACCTAACGCGATAACTCCTGATAAAAATATCCGATTTACATGAAGTTTTGGATATGGGCTTATTATGATAAGACGCTTCCTTGATTAGTTTTGAGAGTCCATTTGATAAATATAAAAAGGAGAACGAGGGCTATTGCCCCTCCCCTTAATTTATATAAATGGGTTTTTCATGCAGAATAAATAGATTTCATTCAAATCTTAGATGTAGGATCATTCTAATGAGGTGCCACCGTGATAGTATTGGGTGTTCCTGTTCATTGGATAAGTTTAAAGAGGGAGAATGGGGGGGGAGTTATCGCCCAATCATAATTTAAGTTTTTCACGCAAAAAACACCCTGCATGCTTCAAATTTTGCATGCAGGGTGTTTCAAAATAACGTGGACAAAATGATATGACAAATCAAGCATACAACAAGGATAAAAAATCAAATAGGAACATGGGGTCGCAAACCACTTATTGAGCCACAAATACAGGGTGTTTCATCCTAACTCAATTTGGGTTGACGGTAAAATATTTCAGAAAACTGAAGTATATTATGATAAAACATTTAACAGACATTCTCACCTTTGTTTTAAGTGTGATAACACCAAACAAAAGTGGTAGATGTTTGCATTATGCGCACCAGCAATATGCACTTGACACCTCACATTTTGGACTGTCATAATCAGTTTATGCGGTATCATCGATTTCTTGAGCAATACGTTTTTCGAGATCTTTTCGTAATGTTATCACATTTCACACAAAATAAGGTACATATCGTTGCATTTTCAATACAATATTTTTATTTTCTTTGAAATTATTACTTTCAAACCGGGTGTAGCTGGAATGAAACATCTTGTATTTGTGATTCAAGAAATAGTTTGCGACCCTATGTTCCTATGTGATTTTTGATCCTTGTTGTATGCTTGATTTGTCATATCATTTTGTCCACGTTATTTTGAAACACCCTGTATAGGTTTATTCTGAAAAGGCGCTTCCCTGATTTGTTTTTGGAATTCACTAAATAAGTATAAAGAGAGGATAGGGGAAACTACCCCTCATAATTTATGTAAATGGTTTTTCATGCAGAATTAACCGATTTGGTTCAATTTTAGGATACAGGTTCATAGTAATAAGAAGCTTCGCTCATTTGTTGTGGTGTTCTTTTGTTAATTATAAAACCGGGTACGGGCGATTATCTCCTTTTTAAGTTAGCTAACTAGAGTTTTATGCAGAGTTATCCGATTTGCGTTAAATTTTGGAAGTAGGTTGTTTCTAATAAGTTTAATTTCTAAACAGTTTTGGAGGTTTAATGGTTTTTATAAAGGAGGGAACGGAGGACAACGTTTCTTAAATTACATAAATGGGTTTTTATGCAGAATTATTTGACTTGCTTTGAATTTTGGATACAGGTTTATTTAATGATAAGGCGCATCCCTGATTAGTTAAGTATAAAGAAAGGAAAGGGGGCGGTACTTCCTTCTTTGTTTTTTTTTTTTTTTTCTTAAAGACATTATTATATAAGGTTGTAATATACAATTAGCATTTGAGCTGTATGCCATCAGTTTAACTGGGCATCATTCTTATTATTAATCTATATACCCACTTGTCAAGTGTATGGTTATGGCTGATTGGTCCTCCCTGAATTTGAAAAAAATCCGCCAGAAGAGGGCGCTGCAATAGCGAATTTTATGCTATTTTCAATATTGCATTACCTAAAAGTATATGAAGTTAGTTCTAGAACTGAACTAAATTTTTTGTATATGATTACTTTTTGGTAAGGCAAGTAGGATCTCCCTGAATTTAGAAAAAAAAAAAAAAATCTGCCTATCATTCTATTGTCTATCGGCTCATGCAGAGACGGAAATTCGTTTTACTCCTATTAATTGACTGAAGCAGAAATTAATGATGAAAATCAAAGTTGGTATGGTATTGAATTAAAATTATTAAAGCATTAAAATGAGTAACTATTTTTTTTAAATATTAAAATGTACGTATGAGATAGAAGAAAGTTTTGGGATTGGCACATCCAACTAGTTTACTTTCTTCTATCTTCAATAGAAAACAGTATTGTACTCAAAAATTTTTTCGACTTCCGGTTTTCTACGGATTCACACGTTTTAGGGGTCAGAAATTCCAAAAAACATGTTTCTACAAAATGTCTGTCTGTGTGTGTCCGTATGTCGCCATCCTACCATCAAACAGTGTATGAAGTTATGCATAGAATTGAACCAAATTTTTTGTGAATGTTTTTGGCTGTGGCAAGCAGGTCCTCCTTCAGTTTTGAAATATTCCACCGGAAGGGGGCACTGCAATCGCGATGTTTGTGCCATTTTCAATATTGTACCGACCAAAAGTATATGAAGTTATGCATCGAATTGAACCAATTTTTTTATGTAAGTGTATGGCTATGGCTAGTTGATCCTCCCTGAATTTGAAAAAAAATCCGCCGGAAGGGGGCGCTGCAATAGCAGATTTTTATGCCATTTTCAATATTGTACCGACCAAAAGTATATGAAGTTATGCATCGAATTGAACTACATTTTTTGTGTAAGTGTATGGCTATGGCTAGTTTATCCTCCCTGAATTTGAAAATATTCGCCGGAAGGGGACGCTGCAATAGCGAATTTTATGCCATTTTCAGTATTGCACCATTTAAAAGTGTATGAAATTAGTTCTAGATTAGTTCTAGTAATTTTTTTGTATATGATTAATTTTTGGTAAGACATGTAGGTCCTCCCTGAATTTGAAAAAAAAAAACTGCCTATCATCTTATTGTCCATCGGATCGTGCAGAGACGGAATTTGTTTTTACTCCGATTAATTGACTGAAGCAGAAATTTAAGATGAAAATCAAAGTTGATATGGTATTGAATTAAAATTATTAAGGCATTAAAATGAGTAACTATTTTTTAAAAATATTAAAATGTACGTATGAGATAGAAGAAAGTTTTGGGATTGGCACATCCAACTAGTTTGTTCATGCGTTTAACTCTATTTTAATAAGTCTAGCTATCTACGATTCTTTAAAAAGAATAAACTCTAATGTTTAATTGTAGAAGAATGACGACTTAAAAGTATATGCCCTTTTACTTCCTTCTATCTTCAATAGAAGAAAGTATTGTAATCGAAATTTTTTTCGACTTCCGGTTTTCGACGGATTTACACGTTTTAGGGGTCAGAGATTCCAAAAAACATGTTTTTACAAAATGTCTGTCTGTCCGTGTGTCTGTCCGTGTGTGTCTGTGTCTGTGTTTGTGTTTGTGTCAGTATGTCGCCATTCTACCATCAAAAAGTGTATTAAGTTATGCATAGAATTGCAAGCAGATCCTCCTTCAGTTTTGAAATATTCCGTCGGAAGGGAGCGCTGCAATCGCGATTTTTGTGCCATTTTCAATATTGTACCAGCCAAAAGTAAATGAAGTTATGCATCGAATAAAACCAAATTTTTTGTGTAAGTGTATGAGTATGGCTCGTTGGTCCTCCCTGAATTTGAAAAACATCCGCCGGAAGGGGGCACTGCAATAGAGAATTTTATGCCAATTTTAATATTGCACCAACTAAAAGTGTATGAGGTCAGTTCTACAACTGAACTAAATTTTTTGTATATGTTACAGGCCAAACCCGATTTTAGGTCAAACTAGATTGCCCTAGGCCAAACTAGTCTATCCTAACGCCCATCGGATAAACTAGTTTTTCCTAGGCCAAACTAGTCTATCTGAATGCCCATCGGATAAACTAGATTTTCCTAGGCCAAACTAGTTTGGCCGAACGGTCAATAGGATAACTAGTTTAGCCTCCTTTTTATTGGTTTGAACTAGTTTATCCTAGACCGATCTAGATTGTCCTAGGCCAAGTCAATTTGGCGCGATTTTAT
Organism: Maratus speculifer; assembly: GCA_964019185.1. Lineage (NCBI taxonomy): Eukaryota > Metazoa > Arthropoda > Arachnida > Araneae > Salticidae > Maratus > Maratus speculifer. The sequence continues at coordinate 97,880,222 of OZ025297.1, read as the reverse complement.
TGAATCTAAAGATCGCCACGGCGCTAACTTTCTAGTTTTGATCTAATTTATTCTAGGCCAATGCAATTTGACGCGATTTTTGCTCACAGACTATCAAAGCCTGAGAGCTAATGTGCTCTCAGACTGTGTGTGTGTGTATGTAACCATGTACGTATGTACGTAATGCGATAACTCCTGATAGAAATATCCAGTTTGCTTCAAATTTTGGACATAGATTTATCCTGATAACGAACTTCCCTGATTAGTTTCAGGTGTTCATTGGATAAGAATAAGCGAAGGGAAACAAAAGGGTAATCCTCCTCCTTAAATTAGTTAAGTCAGTTTTTCGTGCAAAAGTATCAGATTTTATTACAATTTTAGGTATAAGATCATTTCGATAAGGCACCTCCATTATTAGTTGTGGGTGTTCTTTGTTTACGTATAAAGAAAGGAGGAATAGGGGGTAACCCCTTAATTTATGTAAATAGGTTTTTCAAGAAGAATTTACCGATTTGTTTCAAATTTTGGATGTAGGTTCCTCCTAATAAAGCATTTACCTGATTATTTTGGGAGTTCTGAGGTTAAATATAAAGGGAGAACGGATTATTTTTTCAATCGGATAAAAACTTTTGGTTTTATAAAAAGATTTTTAATTTGTAACAGATATTGGTTTTCGCACGCATGACTTCACGCGAAATTGTTCATATTAAAAATCTAAATATCAGACCTCTTTTAAAAATAAGAAAAAGTTTAAATAAAGCATGACACTTGAAATTTAGGATGGGGGGTGGGTAGAGTAAACCCTCATAGCATGCATGGTCACATTGACGTCATTGTGACGTCACTGTGAGTCACTGTGGTCACGTCACACTTGTGACCAAAATGCAACCACTCAGTGACGTCACATTGTGACTGAGTGGTGACCTTCTTAGAAAACATCCAAAACATTTTATTTTTTGTAAAATTATACATTTTTGACAATTTTAAAAAATTGTGACGTCATTGCTATGTCACTGTATGTAATGTACATCATGTCACATTTGTGACAAAAAATACCATATTGTAAAGTGGCAGTGAGACAAAAATATGAACTTCAAAAATCTTAGAAAATGTCAACATATAGAGGGAAATAATTTGAACTGTACTTTAAATAGACCGTTTAAATGTATTTCGGAGCTTGAATCAGATCGATTTTGTGCGCATCTTATAAATTAAGTTTTATTTAATATTTAGTAATTTATTTTTGATGATTGGAAAATGGTTAAATTTTTTCCAGTAATAACAAAAACTATGAAGAATCACTTACGCAACGACAATAATCCATTTTAAGTGCCAAATATGCAAAACTTAACGTTTTCTTGTCACAAAACTTGTAAAAATTGTACTACGAAATGCCATTAAAGTATACAGTTATGTATTATGTAACGTTTTTATCATTTCAAAACTGTTTAAATAATTTTAAATATTAACGAATTGATGTGTATCTAACATTTCAAATTAAATGTGTAATTTATTATTCTTGACTGTGAAAATGTATGTGTAAATGTAGAATAATATTTGGATTTAAAAAAAAGGGATATATTACACATAATTATTAATAAGGATTGACTGAAAAAAGTTTTTTAGACCGAAATGGAATCGTAGTAATTTTCATATTTTCGGTGGTCTTTCGGGTTTCGAAAACTAAAATGTCCATAAATTGTTTTGAGTAATTAATGCGTACAGAACTATACATAATTATTAATTAATTATAAAGGTGGCCCAAGGTGACACTGTGCCTTTGACAAAAATTTTATTTTCAGTATAACATGAAATGTAATTAATTCATCAGCGACTCAAAATGCTTTTCTAATTATACGAATTTTATCTGATTAAAAAATATTTTAGGCCTAATACCTAGAATTATCTTTCATAATGATTTTTGTAACTGATCAGTTGTTCTACTAGAAATTTCTCAAAGGTATTCGAATCACTTCTGCATTTTCAAACTACAATTTTTATTATTACAATTAAATCTCAAGGTTTTAATGTGCATATAGGTCTCAAACTATTTATTCGAATTTCAAACTTTTGTTTTAGAGGTATGTTAAAAAAAGTTACTTTACAAGATGCTTTATTCTGCAGAAAATTAATATGAAAAAAATTAGTGATTGACAAATAAAAAACTTTTCATTCTCTATAAGGCCCCCCCCCCCTCTTTTTTACTAAGAAGATACTATGTATTTTTGCATGTGATACAAGCTTTATTTTTTAAAAAAGTTTTTCTTTATTATTAGCATTAAATCTATCATTTTTACTCTCTAAAAATAATATTTTATCTAATGAATTCTTATTATGAATAATATTATTATTATTTACAACAAATGGTTTTACAATTTATTTTAACTTGAATTGTTTTGAAACTAATAAAAATAAAAGGTAAAAATACATTAAAAAATTCTTTAAATAAAAAAATTTAATTAAAGACACTCTCATAAAATTATTGCGTATTTAAATCCTAAAATATTGTATACAAAAAAAAAAAAAAAAAAAAAAAAAAAAAAAAAAAAAAAAAGGCCATGCGCATGGAAAGTTGAAATCATCTGCAAACGAAAGAATCACGGAGTAAAAAACTTCCTCCGTGGTTTCTTACTCCGTGGAAAGAATAAATAAACGTAAACAGAAATATTCTAAATTGATGATAGACGCAAGAAGTTAGTTGGCTGGAATTTATGGCAGTTGTGGGTAGTTTCGTATTGATACGGATTTAACAATTTAAACAAGAAAATCTACTACAGCTCTTCCAACAGGCAAAATATAAGTCCGAGAAAATTAATGAGGCTTTGACTGTAAAAATGATTTTGTGTTTGCCACTTTAATTATTATCGGATTTAGTTTGTGCGGCAAAAAAGAATAACTAGAACGAATGACTTCGATGGAAAAAAGGTATGAAAAAATATCTTTCATGATTGCTTTTTAATTATTATTGTTCTTAGAATGATTTTAATTAGCTTCTCAAAAACATGCTACAAAACATTAATGCTCCATTAACTTTATAAAGTCTAATACATTCATTATTTATTTTGTTGACATAGAAAACTTGATTATTAATAATTTGGATTAGGTGTTAAAAGTAGAGATTTTAACTGCATTTTAATCTGCGTTGTTTCCTTATTTAAAATATCTGGTTAAAATAATATGTTTCCGTAAACTAAAATCTTATCTTTTTTAATAAAGAAGCTTTTCATAGAATAAAATTATTTGCAAACATCCTTTTTTAAATTTTGTATTAAGTAATCTTCTGAAACATTACATTATTTTATTTTAAAAATTACATATGCTCAGAAGAGGAATTTATAAGAGAACGAGAAGAACAATTAAAAGAAATCGCAGATATTTCATATTAAAAAAATAATGTTAATGATTGTTTAATTTATTTTTCAAACTGTGAAACGTTATAAAATTTCTAAATGGATAGTCATTGTGGGTGAAAACGTTCCAGTTGTAAATATTCTTATTGGAATATTTTCAGAAAGAACTAGAAGTCTGAATGAAAATTTGGAAGTTACGCTATCAATAAGAATTTAAACATGATTGTATTTAAAACCAATAACACAAATGCTTAAATGGTGTGAAGCTAAAAAGTAATAACTGTATTTTATTATTTATTTTTCATTCTAGACACTTTTATTATTTCCTTTCCTGAATGATTTTACAGAGGTAAATTTCAAAATATTCATTATATGTACTATTAGTATACATGGTGATTAAAGTGGGTCTCTTATTTGTAATTACTCTCTAATATAATAAATAAAATATTAATAATTTCAATTAACGTATTTGTTGTTCTATTTTATCGTTGGAATTCTTATTAGTTAGATGTGTCTATGATGGACAGTAGGGTGGAGCGCAAAAAAATTTTTTTTTGAAAATCAAAAACGGGTAGGTGCCAAAAGTTGCCTTTATACTAGTACATCAACTGCGTGAAATTTTACCGCTGAAAATAAATGGCTTGAGTCTGCGCTTTTGCTCCAAAAATCGAAATTTTGGGTAAAATTTGTCATTTTTGATATTTTTCCAAAAAAATTGAAAAAATCCTACAGAGTTGGTTAGTATTTAAAAGTGTTGCTTAGACCTTTATATTTACCTGCTTAACATATTTAAATTATATAACAATATGTTTACTCTCAATAGCTGGAGCAAAACAGACAACTTTTAGTAAGAAAACAGTATTACCACTCTATTGGGTCATACAACGAATTGTTGTTTTTAATACAGCTCTTGTTTTCAAAACTACCTTGGACATGCGTCTTGGAGGTGGCTATATTTCCTATACCACCCGGCCCAACTATTCGATCATCTTAGTACAGTGTTTAATTTATACATTGATTTGTGATTTTCTTTATAAAAATTTGGCATGTTTTCGATGCTTCCACCTTGTTTATCTGTTCTTTGCATCCACATGCTGCTGTAACTATCTTCATGTATATTTTTACAGTTTATACAAAAAAAATGACAAGCAGAGTAATGTACAGGAATATTATTAAAGGGATCTATTCGGCCATCTATTATATTTATCAAACTTACATTCACTTGATGAATAGTGATTGGAAGTTTTGTTATCACAACATTTTTTCAGTCAATTGTATTTTTTTTTACGTAATGATTTGCTTCAAAGATGATTTCATATATTTCAACTATAAGTATGCCATCATTTATTCTACTTTTGCATATTTTATATGTTGAGAAGCGAGCTGTTTAATGTGATGGTGATCGTCAGAGAGAATTGCAATGAAAATTTGTTCTCCATGTGTAAAGCAACCGCTGTTGTAAATAACCTTTTTTTTTGCATTAGTTTTATGCCGTTTTCTAAGTGTTTTCGTATCCAGGTAATTTCCTATTAACTTTTAGATCCCCTTTTTATGAATGAGCAACATTTGATGGTGACATGTCCTGGGCATAAACTTATAATGCATAGTACTTTATGAGGGAATGTACGGATTCTAATCGACTATAAGTGCTCATTTAAAATTAGGAGAATTTTATTTGTCACTGTGAACCATTTTGCATGGGGTAAGCTTAGAATTGTGTATAATCATTCGCTACTTCAACTCCAGTGAATTTCCTCTGCGTCAATTATTAGAGAAGTCGATATAAAACGTTCTAAGCTACATGGATTCACTGGATCAATAAGGAAAATCTTTGTCTACGTACTATTCACTTCCTATTGCAATTTTTTTTTTATAAAATAGAGAATAATTTTGAAAAATTATTTTCTCAAATTGAGAAAAAGATACTCAGAACAGACTAGAAATTTATGTCGGAGATTGCAAAGCTAATTCATAAGGAAAGCTATTTCACATAAAGAATAGGGAATAGGAATTTAGAAAACATCTCACACAAAAGACAGCTCATAAAGTTAATAAAATTTTCCTCTTTATGTAAGCACAGATTGGCAATCAGCGTCTATATGTTCACTCACAAAATGTATAATCCAAGTTTATACCGCGGGATGTTTTATACCAAATGTACAACACACCTGAATAATAGATCTAAAATCTTATTAGAAATTACTAGACTACGGAACAACACAGGAAACGACATAAAGCATGCTAAAACTTCTTTAGAAATATTGTTGTTTTACACGCTAATTTTGTTTGCAATCCTCTGTGACGATCGTCATAATATTCACTACATATATATAGCTAGCTTCTCAGCATATATTCAATGTAATAGGTTCAATAAATGATGACATACCAGAAATTGAATTCATACAATCAATTATTAGGCAAATCATTGCATATAAAATGTAATTGATTGAAAGAATGTTGTGATAACAGAACTTCCAATCATAATGTACTAATTGCCTGAAATTTTAATGAAGATAATAGACTGCTGAATAGGTTCGATTAAGAACATACCCAATACATTACTCAGCTTCTCTTCTGTTATACATGGTATAAAAATATACGTGCAGCAGGTCACACCAGCATGATTCAAATCATCCAAAGTCAGTGAATACAAAGAAGAGATAAATTACTTTGATATATAGAAAACTTATACTCGTCTTTGGGGAAAAAAATAACAATTCAATACCTAAATAAAACACTGGGCCTAGATGATTGGGTGGTTGAGACGGGTGGGATAATGCAACCACCTCTATGAGTTATATACACAGTAGTTTTGAAAGCAGCTTGGTAAGAAATGCATTCAAAACAACATTTCGTTGTATGCTCCAATAGAGAGGTTAACGCTGATTTTTCACAAAAAGTTGTCAGATTTGCTCCAATTATACAGACTACAGATATTTTTTTATAGTTTAAATATGTTAAGCAGATAAATATAAAGGTCTAAGCAACACTTTTAAATACTAACCAGCTCTGTAGGAAGTTTTTAATTTTTTTGAAAAAATGTCAAAAAATGACAAATTTTACCAAAAATTTCGATTTTTGGAGCAAAAGCGCAGACTCAAGCCATTTTTTTTTCAGCGGTAAAATTTCACGCAGTTGATGTACTAGTATAAAGGCAACTTTTGGCACCTACCCGTTTTTGATTTTCAAAAAAAAATTTTTTTCGCTCATCCCTAATGGACAGCCTACCAGTAATGGATAGCCCTTTAATGTTTTTTGTTCATTAATATACTAATAAATATTTAGCTTTGATTTTTTTTTCATAATTCCTCTTTGCATGTTTTAATAATATTTTAATATTTATAGAAGACAGTATGTGAAGATAGTTTTCGATTATTTTTTGATTTGTGACAAATTTGTCTCTAACTTTGTGACGGTGGCAGCATTGTCAACATTGTGAAGTCACACTGGGACACAATTATACAGCTATGAACATAGTTATGTAGTTTAAAATCACTTACATCTATAATTTTATTACACTTTGGCGATACATCTCAATTAAAACATGGGAGCAGCTATAAAGGGAATGTACCAAAAGAAAGTTACTGAATCAAAATGTAATGTCATGCAGACTTTAATCTTTGTTACACATTTTTTTCTGTTGCAATAAATGAGAATATTTAAGACAATTGAATATTAGATCTATCACAATTATTTCAAATTTAGCAATTTGTTTTTCTAATAAGCATTAAAATTATCAAAGAAACACTTCCTTTATGGTGCAGCCCTAGTCACAGAAAAAGACACGGATGTTTATGTAAAGTCTGCAGGAGCATTCTTTTCAAATATCTCGCTCAAATTTTAATATTTTTACAGGATTTTTTTGTATAGGATAGATGAGAACGATCCACAACCGGCCTAGTTTTTACTTTTTCAATTTTGGCTTCAGATTTAAAAAAAAACTTTAAATTTCAAAAACCGGTTTAAACCGGTTCTATAATGAAACTATCAAAATATAAAATATATATAAGAAAAATTGAAAAGGTAAAAACTAGGCCGGTTGTAGATCGCCCTGAGCTATCCTATGCAAAAAAATCATGCAAAAATATTAAAATTTGAAAAGAACGCTCCCATAGACTTTGTATTATCATCCGGCTCTTTTTCTGTGACTATTGTTGCACCTTAAAGGAAGTGTTTCTTTGATAATTTTAATGCTTATTAGAAAAAACAAATTGCTAAATTTGAAATAATTGTGATAGATCGAATATTAAATTGTCTTAAATATTCTCATTTATTGCAACAGAAAAAAATGTATCAAAGATTAAAGTCTGCACGGCATTACATTTTGATTCAGCAACTTTCTTTTGGTACGTTCTTTTTATAGCAGCTCCCGAGTTTAATTGAGATGTATCGCCAAAGTATAATAAAATTATAGATGTAAGTGATTTTACACTACATAACAATGTTCATAACTGTATAATTGTGTCCCAGTGTGACTTCACAACGTTGACAGTGCTGCCACCGTCATAAAGTAAGTGACAAATTTGTCACAAATCAAAAAATTATCGCAAACTGTGTTCACAAGCTTGTCAATATCGTCACAAAATAATCACAGTTTTAATGACAATTTTGTCACAAATGACACATTTTTCACATTTTGGTCACACCGTGACTTCACAAAGTGGTCACAATGTGACGTCACAAACGAGCTCTAAAACGGCCATAATGACTTCACATTTTAGTCACGTGGCTTCACATCGACGGTCACAAAGTCACAATGTGACTTCACAACGACGTCACTGTGACGTCACCATGTCTTACGGGAAGGGACACAAGAATTTTTCTAAAGAGCTCAGCGTATTTTAACGTTTTAGCTGCTAATTAAATATTACCATTATTTGAAACTTTTTGAAACATAATAAAAATGACGTTAAATATTTAAGAAAAAAGATGCTGCGTCAAATACCACTATTTTCTTTTAGTAAGTTTTGTAAAAATGTTAAATTCTTGTTGAAACTGCTTGAAACTTTGTGATAGCTTATGATACATGATAAAAAATTATAAAACAAGTCCCATTACGAAAGGGAACGCACCCTATTATCAACAAAACTGTATCTGAAGGTAATTCCGTTAAACAATCTATCAGTAGATATATTACTCGATGTCGCGGCTCTTCAAAAGAAAAATTTAAGATTTTTGCAAAAATCACTATTCGTATATAGTGGCATTTAACGTGGAACACATTTTTATAAATTTATATCATGTGTCATAAACTATCTTAAAGTTCCAAATAGATCAAACTAGAATTTCCGTTATATTTTCTGATTTTGTTCGCCCCCCCCCCTCTCTTTCCCTTATACATATTATATATTTACATAAATTAAGGGGGTTACCTCCAATTCCTCCTTTCTTTATTCATAAACAATAAACACCCACAACCAATCATGGAAGTGCCTTATCAAAATTATCTTATACCTAATTTTTTAATAAAATCTGATACTTTTGCTTGAAAAACTGACTTAACTAAATTAAGGAGGGGGGATGCGGATTAGCCTTTTGTTCCCCTCCCCTTATTCTTATTCAATGAACTCCTGAAACTAATCAGGGAAATTCGCTATCAGGATAAATCTATGTCCAAAATTTGAAGCAAATTGGATATTTTTATCAGGAGTTATCGCATTACGTACATATGAATGTACATACATACATACATACGTACATGGTTACATACACACACAGAGAATCTGCGAGCACATTAGCTCTCAGGCTTTGATAGTCTGTGAGCTAAAAGCGCGTTAAATTGCATCGGCCTAAGATAAATTAGATCAAATCTAGAAAGTTGGCACCGTGGCGGTTTTAGATTCAATAAAATCACGCCAAATTGAATTGGCTTAGGACAATCTAGATGGGTCTAGGATAAACTAGTTCAAACCAATGAATAGCAGGATGAACTACACAGCTCAAAACAATTAAAGGATATTGCAGTTTTAGGTGGATTTTGTATCTGGGAAACGTTTTAGCTGATTGATACATGGTCGACAGATATAGTAGGTTATATGAGAATAAATTACACATGTTTGGCAGAAAAAAATGCATTATATTGCGCATTTGTGTGCAAAAGGAAAAAAAAAATTGTGCATACGAGAAAAAAATAATAAGAAAAGGTGTTTTCTTCAAAGAAAATCATTTTCAGTAGGGGGTATGGTTTCCACGGGCGGCCAGCAACGTTGAACATCTTTGAGGCATGGACTCAATGAGGCTGTTAATGACAAGTTGGGGTATTCTGCCCCACTCTTCCAGAAGAGCTCTTTCCAGTTCTGGAGAGTTTGTGGGGGTTGTTGGCTGCCAGAAACTCGTCTTCCTAGAGCGTCCCAAACGTGCTCGATTGGATTCATGTCTGGAGAACACGCTGGCCATTCCATTCGAACGATTCCTTCCTCGAAAAGGAAATCCTCCACCAGGTTTGTACGATGAGGCCTGCAGTTATCGTCCATTAAAATGAAGTTATCTCCGATTGCTGCAGCGTAAGGGACTACAATAGGTCTGAGGATCTCATCCCTATATCGGCGACCAGTCAGAGCTCCATCTCGAATGATGTAGAGGTCAGTGCGCCCGTCAATGGAGATGCCACCATACACCAACACTCCTCCACTGCCAAATCTGACACTTTCGTGCACGAACGCAGGATTATTCCTACTGCCGCGGTCCCTCCAGATGAAAATACGCCTATTATCCGGATGCACTGAAAAACGGGACTCGTCAGAAAACAGAATATTGCTCCATTCATTTCTCCTCCAGTTGACATGCTCGGTTGCCCACTCCCTGCGGTCGCGACGATGCCTCGATGTTAATCTAACACATACCATCGGTCGGCGAGCATACAGACCTACAGCATGGAGCCGGTTTCGGACAGTCTGAGTTGAAATCGTGGTGCCTGTAGCCGAGCGAAGGTGTTGTTGGAGAAGAGTAGCGTTCATGTTTCGGTGTCTCCGAGCTGTTAACGCTAAATACCGATCTTCATTGGGCGTTGTTGCCCGTCTACGACCTTGCCTTGGTCTTCGGCCTGCACATGCACTCTCCAAAAAACGGTTCCAGATCCTGGAAATGACACTTTGTGACACTCCAATGGCTTGCGCTACTTCGGCTTGAGTTTGGCCCCCTTCTAACCTACCAACAATTCTCCAAGCTTCTGAATCTGTCAAATGACTTCGCTGAGACATTGTACTCATCGAAACAAAGCAATCATTGAATGCCGATCATCCTTGTCTTCATTCTCTTTTATCCAGTTGAAAGTCAAATTTCATTCGCTGCCGCTGAAGCGACGTTTTTGACGTCGAACTCAAAATTTGCAACTAGACAGTTTGAAAACCAGAAAAATTTGCATTTGTGATTCTCTTCTTCTATTTTCGACAAAAAAAAATTCGTTTATATCTTTATTTTATATAAAACTTCAAATATCCTTTAATTGTTTTGAGCAGTGTAGTTTATCCTAATGACCGTTCGGCCAAACTAGTTTGACCTAGGAAAATCTAGTTTATCCTATTGGCATTCGGATAGACTAGTTTGGCCTAGGAAAAACTAGTTTATCCGATGGGCATACGGATGGACTAGTTTGGCCTAGGAAAAACCAGTTTATCCGATGGGCGTTCGGGTAGACTAGTTTGGCCTAGGAAAAACTAGTTTATCCGATGGGTGTTCGGATAATTAGTTTGGCCTAGGCCAATCTAGTTTGGCCTAAAATCGAGTTTGGCCTGTAACATATATGATTATTTTTTGGTAAGGCAAGTAAGTCCTCCCTGAATCTGAAGAAAAAAAATCTTCCTATCATTCTATTGTCCATCGGCTCCTGCAGAGACAGAAATTCGTTTTTACTCCGATTAATTGACTGAAGCAGAAATTTAAGATGAAAATCAAAATTGGTATGGTATTGAATTAAAATTATTAAAGCATTACAATGAGAAACTATTTTTTTAATATTAAAATGTATGTATGAGATAGAAGAAAGTTTTGGGATTGACACATCCAACTAGTTTGCAAAAATTTTTAGGCCAAGCCAAATTTTACTGATTTATGACCAGTCTTGGCCACGGGGAGAAAAGGATTTTTACACGGGATGATTCAACAGGAACTGATTATTTTAGTCTGTGAAGACTAGGAAAAACGAAACCAGTCTTTGCTTCGTACGAAAAAGAAAGTTGGGTCCGAATGCCGTTAATGAAATCGGCCCTTGCAGATCTCTATTTCAGATACATTATTATCTTTGTAACCAAGTGTGTTGAGCCACCCCTTGGAACATTTAGAGAGGCTTTTTCTTTATTCATAATATAGATGCAACAAAATATCTCACTAAAAAAAATAAAAAAAAAACATTCACACGAAGACACACACAAATTAACAATTCTTGTTTATTGTCAAAATATGTGAAAAAATTTAGATTTAAACCTTCTATCAATTTGGAGTCCCTATTTAATTTTTGCACCTTAGTTTCAAGTATATAATTATCTTTGTAAATGTGTGTTGAACCATCCCTAGAAACATTTACAGAAACTTTTTATTTATTCATTATTTGGATGGAAAAAGAATATTTTACTTAAAAAAAAAAACATTCACACACACGCGCACACAAAAAAAAAAGAAAAAAAAATCAAGGTTTTTTTTATTTATTGTCAAAATATGTGGAATAATTTCGATTTAAATCTCTCTCAATTTGGCGCCCCCCTTAGTTACGCCACTGATTGTCGTTGTTCTATTTGTTGCTCAAAAGCACATAATCGCTCAGTTAAAAGTTCAGTCGATCTATCTTTCAACGGAATACCATCCCATCCATCATTTTGTTGGCTTTCTTCCATTTTTTCAATTCGGCATCGTAATTAGCACTACCGACTGTCGGTTGTACATGCGTTCCATCTATTAATTCTATTGCATCGCGGGCATCTAAAATGGTACGTACTTGAAATTTCCATTGTGACCAATTATTTGAGTCTACTAGCTTTTCTATTTTCACTTCCATTTTGACTAGGAAAATCAATAACAAAGTCCAGAAAACAGCTCACAAAAGCTCTTGCTTCGTTAGGCTTAACCATTGTCGTAGAACGCAATTCAAAACGCACGTACAAGTATTAATTTAAAACTAGCTAATCTTTCCGGAAAACAAATCTTACTTCAGGCTGCCTACGTGACTGGGCCCCATAACCTATTATAAAATCATATCAAGTGAGATTAAAGAAAAGAAAAAATTATTACGTTACGTTTAGCACAAGTTACAGCTTCTTATTTTTTTACTGATGTAGCCAGTTACGGTTAAATATGACAATACGAAGAGTTTATGGACACGCGCCATCCATGAACAATAAAGTACAATTTTCTTCCAACAATAAAGAGAGCAGCCAGAGTACAGGTGAGGAGATTGGCGCCTGTTGGTTTTGATCTGAGGATCTCGTGATCAGGAAGCAAGAGCTTTAGCGTCAAGCAAAAGGCCAAGCCAGTTACTTTCGGCTTGTAACTCGCTTTATATTGATCGAGATCGCTACACAGGACTCCCATGATCTTCAACGTAAAATCTTCATAATTAGGCAACTGTCTCTTGGCAAGATATCGCTGTTGGAAGATCAATTTGCAGAGAGCAGATCTATCTTTTCCAATGAGGCTCGGGAACTCCTGAACCAATTCAAAATAACATCGCCGGAATTAATTAAGTGGACTCTCATCCCGGAAACCCAAAGCAATCTTCCAGTCAGATACTATTATACTAAATATCCCTTCCAGAACAAATCATTATCTCCCGAGGTACTACAACAGTTATTTATGCAGCACTTAGGAAATTATAAGGATTGGCACATAATAGAGACTGACACCTCTAAAAGTTCATCCAAGATTAACGTCGGATATTGGGACCACACAAGAGATCGCGGCCAGTCTTGGGAATTGCATCACTTGAATTCAATGTTTACAGCAGAAGCTCCTGCCCTTAGGAGAGCCCTTCAATATGCAACTAGGAGCGTAAAACTTTTCTTAATCTCCGACAGTTTATCAGTGAATTCAGCCCTTGCAATGGTGGACCACAAATTCCCGAAAGTAATCCTTTTTTTTGCATGAGGCAATAGCCCAGACAAGCTCACATCTCGAAGCTACTGAAATTATTTGGGTGCCCGGACATAGCGGGATTTAGTGTAATGAATTAGCAGATAGATTTGTTCGCCATCTAAAAAACCCAGCAGGAACTATCAGGCTAATCTCGCCTGAAGATATCATACCCTATCTCAGAAAGTGGTACAAAAAGAGAATCACAGCAAATTGGTTGGCAAGTGATTACATTGCAGATTTTCCCTATCTCACAAAGAGGAGTTGGGACTGTAAAAATCTAAAGTTCTCCCGTAGGAGGGATGTGTTACTAGCTAAACTTCAGACACGCACGTTGCCTAACATGGCTCAACTTCATCGTTTTGGTCTATGGAATTCATCCTCCTGTCGAGAGTGTCAAGTCCCGGAAACCACCGATCACTACTTTCTAGAGTGCCGAAAGTTTCGCATAGAGCGAGCTCAACTTTATCAGCGATTAAATTTGTCTGTTAATAATGCGACTTTCTATAATATCTGTGACCTGGCTGTGGCGGGGAAATGAGCGCCCAAGCACCTTGTTTCTTTTCTACTAAAAACCAACAGATTCTCACCGGAATATAAACTTTAAACATGCAGTTAAAACAAACAAGTACACATCTGCGAATATAAAGACAATCTAACAACTTGTTTAAAAAAAAAAAAAAAAAAAAAAAAAAAAACTGGATTAGAAATTTGGAACATTAGGGGTACAAAGCCTCTAAGTGAAGCGAAGCTACAAACCTCATCATCGTGCCTAAGTTCCGATAATCAATCAATCAAAACAACAACAAAATGAACTGGTGATAGTAAATATATATATATGTATATCTTAATTAAATTAACAGTCTTTTTCAAAATTTTATGATTTGTTGTATGACGAGAGATATTCAGCTGTAAGTACACAAAATTTGAACTCTCTGACTTATTTGTGTACGGACTCTGTGACAGACAGACAGAGGACAGAGACGAATAAATGAAGTGATTATATTTAAAAAAAAATATTTTAATTAAAACAATAGTCCTTTCCGAAACTTTGATTTGTTGTGTCACAAGAGGTATTCAGCTATAAGTACACAAAATTTGAACTCCCTAACTTATATAGCTTTTGTGTACGGACTCTATGACAGACAGACAGAGGACAGAGACGAATATGATTTCATAAATATATACTGGATAATTACACCATAAAATTTAACTACTAAGAATGTATTTATTAAAAATACAACACATTGCTCAATGGTGCACAAAACAAGAATTTTAATATGAACTTGTACAATTAAAATAAAATAAAAATATCAACGTTTCGCGCCGTCTTCTGCGTCCGTCTTCAGGAAAATATAATAATGAAAGGGTTTGCTTCCTGATCGAGAGATAATATTAAACGTTGATATTTTTATTTTATTTTAATTGTACAAGTTCATATTAAAATTCTTGTTTTGTGCACCATTGAGCAATGTGTTGTATTTTTAATAAATACATTCTTAGTAGAATAGGATTTCGTCAGATGAACGAAAGCCCAAAAAAAGCTGTTTATCTGAATGAGTGACATGACAAGGAGTTAGTGTTCTTTGATCGGAATTATGCATTTATTTAAAAAAATGCTAGTATTCTAAAGAATTTTATTGCTGTTTAATCTTCAAATTTTATACAAAATAATATACAAATACAAATTTTATTGTTGTACCTGGACTACAAGGCACAAAAAGTGTGTTTTATCCGAATGAGAGGTATAACGAGAAGTTACTGCTGTTTGTTCGGAATACCCAAAATGTCAGGTAAATATGTGTAAAAAAACAAATAAACTGCAGTAATTATGTTGTAAGTTTCTTTTTATTTTTATTAATGATAAAATACATATGCCATTCTAAAAATCAAAATATAATTCGTTTTTTCTTTTTTTTTTCTTTTCTTTTTTTTCTTTTTTTTTTTTTTTTAACACGGAAAATAGTTAGAACGAGCATAAATCGAATAAATTGTCCGGGTTATTACATTTTTAATCGAAAATTAGGAAATAAAAACGACATTTTAATGTTTTCAATACTTAATTAACTTTAAATGAAGAATGATAAAAGCCGTTCTTTTGCGTTGTAATTTTTACGGGACTTGCGTCCAGGCTGCGGGATTTAGCATTTTCGTCAGCGCCAAAGGAGGGGCACGATCTTCTGTTTCTGAGTCGCTTGTCTGTGAGAAGTCCGTTCGAACTGGTAAAAGTACACCTGAAAAAAAGATACTTTATATTATAAATCAACCAATGAAGGGATAAATTTTTAAAGAGATGTCAAAGCATTCAGGTGAACGATAATCTTTCGCGGATTAAATTATATGCTTATCATTTAGTTTAAAATTTCAAAAGTACCATATATCTTGATGGACCTTAATGCACAAACTAGAGGTCTACACAGGCCCTTGCCCGGGTCTACACAGGCTGTCCAATACCGTGGCCCGCACCCGGCCAATAAAAAAATTTAGCGGGTCTGCCGGCCCTTAAATCCTTATAATGGTTTAAGCAAAAACAATAAAATAACAGCTATTTTCAATTAATATAGCTTTAACGAGAATAAGTATAAATGTGCGTTTCGAGCCGATACTAGTTTGACGACATCCATATTCAAATGTAACTTGTACAGTGTAAAGATCGAGATTGGAAGTTACATTGTGTGTAACCTGGGCTTACTATTTTTTTAGCAGAATCCTGCCGGGCCGAAATCGGGCTTGCATTGTTTATCTACATATAGACGAGTCTGACCGCAACTAGACTTAATTGTTCTCAAGATATGTAGGGCAGACTACATGATTTGTAAAATTATTAATAGTGATAACGAACTTATGTTAACGTTATCTTTGGAAATATACTTCATGTTCGTTCTTAAATTCATTTCTCAACAACATGAAAGTTTCACACATTTTCTGACTAATTTTTAACTGTAAAGGTATAAAACTGACAAGCCTGACTATAGGAGGAATTTAGAATAGAATAGCGTTTTTCATTTTTGGTAAATAAGATACTTGCATAACTTTGTTGAGCTATAAGAGATTCCTTTCAAATAGTTGCAGATTTTTCTCCTTTCCCATGCAGTCGCTTCCGGAAATTCTATTCAATACACCAACTTTGACAGTGTTTTCTTAAATTGCTTGTATCAAAAATGGATAACGCCATTCGATTCCATAGTTTCTCAATGAAAACACCTGCTAATCTTATGCGTTTCAAAAAAAAAAAATTAAAAAATTTAAAAAAAAGAAAAAAAAATGAAAAAAAAAATTCAGAAATGTATTAGAAAGTAGCTCCTTTGGATTTGGAATATGGAACAAAATATTATAGAAAGATTTTCATAAATCTCCTTTTATTATACAGCTTCAAAAGTTGCGATGTTTTTAACTTTCATTTTTTTTTTCATTTCTTCTAAACCAAATTATTTTTTTAATGAATCTTTATTTGAACGTTGAAAATCTAAGAATGTATGTAATCATTATGTTGCTAATGTGTATTTTATGTAAAATATACTATAACATCATTCCATAGATATGTATGCAGTATTTTTTTAAAAAAAGAATTTTAATTATATGATAAAAATATGATTTTTTTTAGAAATAGTTGAAATTGTGACAGTTTAAAACGGACCGGGCCTAGAAATAAAAAATATAAACGGCCTGCGAGCGGGTCGGCTGCGAGCCATAATTTTCAGTTTTACAACGGGCCGGGGCGGGTCGGACCTGAAAATTCCAGCCTATGCAGACCTCTAGCACAGACGCTAGAGCTGACGGTATGCTGATCTATTATAAGGAAAGGGCATGTTTACAAACAAATACTTCTGTCAACCAATCTACCGTTACATTTTTGTCATAGCGATCATTGTAGGTATCATCTTGACGACGTAGCCCAATCATAGCAAGTAGATAACCATCATAAAATTTGTAAACCAATCAGAATGCCTGATTTTATATGTAGTGTCGGTGTTATAACGAAGCACGGGCGAAAACAGCTTTCCAGTCCCGGACTGGCCAGGTCGGCTGGTCGGCGATTGCCGAGGGCCCCCGGCCCAAGGGGGCCCCGGAGGTGCACCCCAAAAAGTAGAATGCACGATTTTATAATTACTACTTACATAAGAGAAAAAATGAGTATTTTCCAGTAATTGCATGCGTTTAGAATAAATTTTAAGCAATTGACAGTTTTTTCATGGTAACATATAATTTCGCCGTGTCATGTTGTTGAACAGATGGAATAGGGTTGCTGACTGATACATCGCCATTTGTGCAGTGCTCATAGAATATGAGATCCTATAGAATATGAGAGTGCACTATTAGGACAAGCGAAATAATGTAGTACTGCGAGAATATATTATTCCTGTTAGTAGATTTCACCTAATAAATATTCAAAATTTGCAAAATCTGCAACATTTAAAGTAGTGTTATTTCAAAAAAGCGTTATAGTTGAATGAAAAAAATATACCACGCAATAGTTGAACAAATGTACAAAAACATGGAAAAGAAAAAGAAGTGGGGTCTCGTGATATTTTTATTAAAAAAATGACAAAATTTTCAAATGAACAATGTTGATTTTTGATTATCACATTTCTTCCGTATCAGAATATGAAAAATCCTATTTCTCTTTCCACTTTCGATGCTTTTTCTCTATGAGAAAATGAAATGTCCCCTTTTTAGCTTTTCCCGAAAGAGAAATGGGATGTTTCATTTTCTCTTAGGGGGAAAATATTATCATGGACATTACTTTTCTTTCCATTGCTTCCTTTTGTCATTTTTTTGCCAAAAAATATCACGAGGCCCCACTTCTTTTTCTTTTACATATTTTTGTACTTTTGTTCAACTATTGCGTGATATATGTTTTTTCATTCAACTTTAGCGCTTTTTTGAAACAACACTACTTTAAATGTTGCAGATTTTGAACATTTAACAGGTTATATCTACTACCAGGAACGATATCTCCGCGCAGTACTATATTATTTAGCTTGTCCTAGTAGTGCACTTCATATTCTATAAAAAAATGTGGGGTACTAATGCTTAAATAAGATATTAAGTGAGAAAAATGAGCAAATACATCATTTTGTCTATACTTTGTGGCAACATAGCAATGTAAAGTAATACTGCCCCAAGGAAACAAATAAATTTTAATAAGCAGTTAGTGGCCGATCCAGTGGCGTGGTCGGTACCGTCAGCGCCTCCCACACCGCTGGACCCTGGTTCGTATCCAGCTAGCGGCATGGATGTCTGTGTTGTCCCTGTGATGTGTATTAATGTATGTACTGTATTTCCTGTAATAATAAAGTGTTCTGTATTAGTTTCTGTGTATTATGGATCATTCGAGGTAACAGCCACTGTAGCTACAGACCTCAAAGCATTGTTCTTTCAAACCCAAGCAGTTAGTGTTATGCTAACTGTTTATTCCAAAAAAATTTTGGGATGTTGTTGTTTGCCGGAGATATAGCACTCCAAACATACTGGAATTACATTTTTCATCAAAATGGCAATTTTTTCAAGGCTTCTTGAACTTTTGCCTTGAATCAAATGGCAAAAGTTCAAGGCAATTCCTTGAACTTTTGCATTTTCTAAAGGAAATAATTTTTTTCAGGGTTTCAAAATTGCAGATTATTCATTAAATATGATTTACTTCAACATAAAAAAATATCAAGGCAGTTAAAAAACACAACTATCAAAACATCACTTTTTTTTTTGTTCAAATTTCTAAATAATGGCTCTTAACCCCTTGGGGGATGAGCGACACGTATACGTGCCGCAAAAAGGCTTAAGAATCCTCGTTTATTCACACCAGTAAAATTATACTGTAAAATTTCCCTTATTTAATCGGAGCTTTCTAAATTCAATAACATACAAATTCCTGTTTTTTAAAACCGGTGACAAAACATTAAAAGGCTCCCGTCACGAAGGGGTTAATGATTACTTAAAATCCTAGATTTTTTTAAGATTCAAATAAAGATTCATTATAAAATTAATGTAGTTTAGATTTAAAGAAAAAAAAGACGGTAAAAACATGATTAACTTTTGAAGATGAGTTATAAAAAATTGTGAAAATATTTCTCTGTAATTTATTAGAGCTTCTTTCAAATCCAAAGGAGTTAGTTCCTGACACATATCTAAATTCATTTTCTTCGAAAATGCATAAGTTTTGCTTTTTTTTAAATTTATTCAGAACCCATGTAATCGAATAGTGTTTTCCAATTTTTTTTTTTTTTTTTTTTTTTTTTTTTTTTTGATAAAGACATTATATCTTTTAGAAATACTGTCAAAGTTAGCGTTTTGAATTGAATTTTTGGAAGCAATATCATTTAAAAGAGGAAAAATCAGTCACGTGACAAAAATCTCTTACACTTTGATAATCAATTTATTTACTAAAAAGGGAAAAAAATTCGATTCCAAATTCCCTTAATAGCCACGCAATTATAAAAATGTCAATTTTATGCATTTGCAGTTAAAAATTAGTCAGAAAGTTTCGCATTATTGAGAAGAGAATTGAAAACCACCTTAAGTTATTCTTCCAAAGATTCAGCTAACAGAAGTTTATTATGGCTAATTATATTTTTTTAAACATAGCAACTGCCGTATACATTCTGAGAGCATTTAAGTCCAGTTCTGGCCCGACTCTTCTACGCAGAAAAAAGGTGCACACCTGATCTCGGCCTTAGGCATGAGTCTGCTGAAAAAATTACTTTGCCTCTGATACCACTTAACTGGCCGAAGCCAGTTTCTACGATGCACGTGTTGCATTTTTGTATGGATGCTGTCAAACTAGCATCATCTCATGCAGCACATTTACACTCATTCTCGCGAAAGTCATATTCACTGAAAACGGATCATATTTTATCCGTCTTCGTTTAAATTTTTATGTGGGGTTGGTAAGCTCGCTATTTTTTTTTATTTTTTTTACTCGGCCCAGCAGTCCCGCTAAACGTCTTTGGCTGTTCGGCCCGCAGGCCGGGCTAGATATACGCCTCGGCCCAAACCCTGGCCCTGGCAGACTTCTACAACAAATAATAGGTTCAATGTTCTGTAATATTTTAAAAGATCCATATGATAGCATAATATTCAGCATGGTGGTAAGTAGTACTCAAGATGTAGCTGTTACGAGTTGGCAATTTGTTTCAGCTATGTCCTTCAAGGAAAGGTATGTGAAAGACTTTTGAAAATAACAGAAATCTATGATTTTTGTTAGTTGGCTTTGTATACGAGCTCATAAAATTAGAATTAGCCAAGTGTAGATTGCATCAAATGTTATTGCTTGTTCATTCTATAGAGCTACTAATATGAAAGGCTATTATAACAGTGTACAAACTCATTTAAAAAAGGAATGTTATTTATACTTACTGCATGGAAAAATTACTGAATCTGGTTACAGCTGATTGAACTGTTACGTTTCGCAAAGTAGAAAACTTATTTGCATTAGTGGAAGAATTTGTTGTTTTTCTAAGCTCGTCTTATAAAATAATGTGCGTAAAAGGGAATCAAAATAAAATATAATATACTTGCAGCACGGAAAAGTTATTGAATTTGGTTATAGCTGATTGAACAGTTACGTTTCTCAAAGCAGAAAACTTATTTGGATTGGTGGAAGAATCTGTTGTTTTTCTTTGCTCGTCTGATAAAAGAAGGTACGTAAAAGAGAAGAAAAATAATATGAAAAATAAAATGTATTGCGCATGAAAAATTTTACAGGGTTCGATAAATAGGAGCCACAAGGTGATGGAGCAAGCGAATATCTCTCTCTCTCCAATTACCAAGGAAAATGAAAACAACGAAACTATACAATCTTATTACTGTTTTTTAAAATAAACTAACTGCAAATCTAAATTCATGACAAGAAATTTCATCAGTCAACGGTCCAGATTTGAAAACCTACATACGAATATTGGTTTACTAGATTACTCGTATCTTCTTGTTATATCTTCTATTTCAAATTATTTATAAAATAAAACCATTTCTTACAACCTGCAATTCGGTAGAGGAGAAGATTTTTCAAAAAGAAAGGAATAAAAGGAGTGACAAACATGCTAAACTTTATATTAAAAACAAAATGCTGTACAAGCACAGTTAACTGCAAATTAGAAGATAACAGTATCGATATAGAAGTAGAATTGGATTCCAAGGAAAAATGAATTTCAAAGAAAAATATGCCTGGTGAAAAATGCAATAGACTAAGCTCCTGAAATCTCAACTGCTCAAAACATAAATTGGTCCTTTTCAATGTTTTAGATTGTGTCAAGACAAGTATCGAAGAAAGATTTTGTCTAAAATTTTTTTAAAAAGATTATTACTGGTTAAATCCAAAGAAATTTAATGGATTCGTAGTGTTTGATGGTAGGAAATCATTTGTAGAATTTCTAAATTTTATAAAACTGAACGAAGTCAATTACTGATAGACTTGAAACAGTTTACAGGTTAGCATGAAAGCTTTACAATGGCTAAAGAAGACAATTTGAAAAAAAGCTGATCAAATCTTTGAATTTGTCGATGCAGAATCTAAAATTGAAAGTAACGAAAATCTTTAAATTTGTTTCTCTGACCACACCCAATGTTTACAGTGCTTACCATGCACCTTTTCTATAGTTTTTTAACTCTCATAATTTGAAATATTTACTAACCTGTATGTCGCTTATGAGTTTGTACTAACCATACTTTATATAAAAGTCACTTGTGAAAGAATTTTTTCAAAATTTAAAATGATTAAGAATCGAATTAGATTTACACTGCTCAAAACAATTATAAGAGCACATGGTTTTAATAAAAGTACGCAAATACTTACACCAATAAGTAAAGTAAAATGAAACATCCATAATGTAAAGCGTAATAGACCACAGAGGAACAAAAACTATACATGAAATCAAAGTTGATGATGTCAAAAACTAGAAAAAAAAGATGAGTGCAGAAACAAAGATTTTACAGAAACGTCTGTTTTCTCTAAATTTTTCGTAAGGGGCACCTTTTCATTCTCTAGCCGAGGGCCCCCAAAGGAGCCAGTCCGGGCCTGCAGCTTTCCCACACTAATAAGAGCCCACAGTGACGTCAGCTGCCTTTTCCTTATTCCAGCAACAACGCTGTCAGAATGCCAGTATGCGCATGCGCGCACACCGCTACCAGACGACTTTAGCCTTTACTCTGAAGATGTGTGCACACATTTTAACGGAAAATTTGCAAAAATAAAGATTTTTCTCACTTCCAGAACGACATTTTGAATTTATATTAAAATACATTAAGTATATGCTGCTGCTACAAAATTTTGCCGACCTATTTTTAAGTATCGCAAGTAAATACCTCTAAGAGATAAATATAATGCTAGTCACAGCACAATAGTCATTTTTTTTTAGTTGGTTTTCCTTGATGTTCCGCAGTAAAGAATGTAAGTTCTCACTACAGGGAAGTCTTGTGAAAGAACATTGCCCTACATGTAATTTTTTACCTTGTCCATAATGATTTTTTGATTCCACAATTTCTGATTTCATGTGACATTAATGTTTTTGTTATATGATTAGATTAAAATTATTCACATTTAAGCATGCAAAAGATACAAACCCGTTTCTGATTAATTGGGATTTGAATGGACCTTATGCACGTGACGTCACACGCCAGAGCTGGCGGTATGCTAACCTGTTATTCTAGTCACTGCACCGCCAGAATGCCTGAATGCGCAGGCGCAAACATCGCTAGCAGACGATTTCAACCTTTCTGGATACATTTTAACAGAAAATTTACAAATTTAAACAATTTTCTTGCAAGCAGAACAACAATTTTGAATTTATATTACAATATATTAAGTATATGCTGCTTCAACAAAGAATTTTTTTCTGGTATTTCTAACAAACAAGCATTAATAATTTGCACTCCATAGACTACTATGCTAAACACCGCCAGTAAATACCGCCAGCAGACGAATTTTAGCCTCGAACTCAGCTTGTGTGCATAAGGTCCATAAAGGTGCGTTTTCACGGGCCTACCCAAGCGCTAACTTTCCCAACTCTTTACCTAAGCACAAGATTTTAGGTAGTTAGAACGCGATTTTTTAGGTTCGATTCGTGTTCAAACCTAAGTACTAACTACCTAAGCGCAGCCAATCAGAAAAGAGAATTTTGCTAAGTAATGGCGGTGAAGAAATGTTGCATTAAAAATGAA
Source organism: Maratus speculifer (assembly GCA_964019185.1). Classification (NCBI taxonomy): domain Eukaryota; kingdom Metazoa; phylum Arthropoda; class Arachnida; order Araneae; family Salticidae; genus Maratus; species Maratus speculifer. The sequence continues at coordinate 97,856,682 of OZ025297.1, read as the reverse complement.
ATTTTCATTTTACATATAGTTATTTTTATTTCGAATTATTCTTTTGCGTCAAGCAGTAATTATTTTTTATGATTGAAAAAAAAAAGTAAGTTTTATCAACGTTTTTCATTTTGTAGATGCATATACATATCTATCTGTCTTTTGTAATCATTCAGATGCATTTAATAATATTAAAATAATATTTATAATGTATATAGTTCGTTTCGAGTAGCAATGAAGATATAATGTACTGTTCTCAAAATTATTTTTCGAAAGTTAACAGTACAAAGAATAAAAGTATTTGTTTATAAATATTTGTTTCTTAAAATTAATTACTTGCTTCAGTGATTATATGTAGTTGTTTGGTAGAGTATTTCCAATTAATTTTGAATTAAATATCTGTTTGTTCATTTAATAATCGTAAATGTTAAGGAATATTTGGTTAGCCTAGCTCGTAGGTTTTTAAATCGTCAAATTAGTTAAATGCTAGCTGCAATCAAGCTTTGTTAATATACTTGCATATTTATGCAGGCATGTAAAAGAATTTTCTCTAAAATAAATAAGCCGCTGTATTTGATATTTCCCTATTTTATTTTAAGAAAGTAATATTTAATTGCAAAATAGTTTGCTCTTCATCCCTTTAGAGATTTAATTTACAGCATAAAAAGTTGTAAATCCTCATAGAATTTTCATTTTAAATCATGTATAGCTTCTTTTTATCTGATTATTTCTAAGAATTTGTATGTATTATGCATGGTTTGCTACTATTTGAGCAAAGTTTCCATGTATTAGTCCAGTATGATAAGTGTTTGTTTTATTTCACTAGAATTTATCCATTAATCCTATAACTTTGATCAGAACTGAGGCTCCCTTAGGACCCCTAGGTATTGAGGACCCCTAATACATTTTATTTATTTGATGAGAAAGTAGCAAACTTAGAATTATAAACAAAAGTTTGTCAAATTTTGAACTTTTCGATTGCTTTTTAATCTTTACTATTTTGTTAATACTTAAAAATGTAGAAAAAAGGAAAACATTATGTGAAGTCTTTGTTTATCTTTTAAAAAATTACATTGAAAACAGCGATTTATAAAGCATGCAACTTGCAAAAGAAAAGCTATCAAAATAAACTGTCATATTGCTTACCTAAATAAACAAAATGCCACATTGTATATCTAAGTAAACAAACTGGCATGTTGTAAATGATGTTTAAGAAAATTAATGGTAAAGTAATGTTTCATTATGATGTTAGAAGGATTTTTGTAACTAAAAGCGAGTCTTTCATGCATACAATAAACTTAATATTTCAAACAAGCATACTTAAATTTCTTAGCTGATTAATAGTTAATTATTTATTAGTAAATATTTGCTTTTCAAGAACTTTTATATGTATATGTATGCACATATTTGATTAGTTTCTTTCTTTTAATTTTCTAGTTGCTTCAGATGCTACAGTTATGATGGAAATGTAACAAGAATAATACGAATAGGTGAAAAGCTGTGCGATAAAGTGCTACTCTTGCAGTTTGTTGGATACTTTTGCATTGGCCAGTTGGAATGCGCTCAAAAGGCTATAGGTTAGAAATAATCTTTGGCCTTTTGAGATGTAAACTTGCTAGCTAGATTGCATTTGGATTCTTCCTGGAAGCTACACACTTCCTCTTTTTATTTTGCTGAAGATTGCATTTGCTGTATTGACTCCTATGAAAAGTAAGCCACTTATTGCTTTAAAAAAAAAAAGAGTTCTATTGCTTTGTTTAAAAGTTCTTGCTTATATAGGTGTAAATTCAATTTAATCTCTCTAATTTAAGGCATTAATTTTACAGGAATTTAGTAAATATAAATTGTGTAAATTGCAACAATTACTTAGATTAAAATAAAAATTTTAATATCAAATTGAATTATTGTTTAAGAAAACATACAAACAATAAGCATTAAATAAAATAAAGCACATTTTTATTAGCATAGTCACATAGCACAGAATATGTGAAAACAAATACAGTAGACTCCCTCAAATCTGCACTCCTAAAATCCGCACATATTTTACAGATGTAAACAATGAAACATTCAGTTCAGATGTAGGTACAAATTTTGACTTTTTTAATTTTATATCAATGCCATATGTTTTGTAATTTGTAATTTTTATTAAAGTTATTGAATTCATGTTTTTTCATGAAGAAAGAATAATTTATTTCTGAAAAAATTAAGATATTGCTGATATCATTGGTAATCACAATCTTACTATACATATTTATGTATTAATCAAGCTTTTTTAGTTAATAAGTCTGGCTAAACCTGAAATAAAGCTTCATTATTTTATGATCTTGATGTGAATTAATACTGTACCTTTATGAGGCAAGTTTCATTGAATAATTTAAGAAAAATACAGTTCATCTTTATAATGAATATTTAATTATACATTATTGATTATTAATTTGACCTTTGCTTTTGTATTTTTATCATTTTAAAAACTATCTAAATTTTTATTATCTTAGTTTATTACTTATTTTAATATTTTAGCATATTGTAAGCATTCATTAAACTTTTGATTTCATTATTAATTACATTCAAATTTCTTTTTTAAAAATGTAAACAAAGCAATGACCAGAAATCTGCAAAATTCTAAAATCCACAAAACCACTTTTCCCAAGCTGTGCGGATTTGAGGGAGTCTACTGTATTACAAAAACATGTGGCAGTGACAGAAATATTTGGTTCTTTTCTTTTAATTGACCACTTTCCATTGAATGTAAATGTCAGCACACAGTTTGCAGAAATATATGGCTGTACGTATATAATAATATATCATGCATTCAGAATTTTTTGGTTTAAATTACAGATTTTTTAATTTACTTTCATTTTAGGAACCGGTTTGAAAAGTAATGTCCTTATAAGAAAAAGTAAAGGCTACAAGCAAAATTGAAAGTCAATATTGAACAGCTATCCAATAAAAATATATATATTATGCAAATACAATAGACTTCCTCAAATCTGCACATACAGTAAAGCATCGTTTATACGACGATCACTTATACGATGTTTACATTTAAACGACATTGTAATGTGGTCCCAATTCGTTCCTATTCATTTCAATGTAAAAATATATCTTTTATACGACGCCCAAAATCGTTTATACTTCGATTTTGTATAGGTTTTTTTTTTGTTCATTTTTCTTGTGTATTTTAAGAATGAGTGGAATTTTGCAGCTATGGATGACACCAAAGAGCGTATTTAAATGCACTCCACATTTTAAAAATGTGGGCTGCTGTTCGATTAGTCTGAAAAATCAGCTTATGTGAAACAGATTACACTGGGAGGGGTCATTCTTTTTTTCGGGGATGGTCACCATTCCCGACCTGTTTTAAATTGCAAATAGACTATCCTTCTAACTGTTATCAGTATTAGCGACTTTTAGTTGGCTACGCGGGGTTTTTGTCTTTGACTTTAAATGGAAAGGAAATGATGTACTGCAAATGAGGAACCTTTCGGTGAAACATAAATAAAGGTACGCAAATGTAATTTGCTTACTAACTCCTCCCTCCCCCCCCCTTTTTTTTTTTGTTTAATTTACAAATTTATGCAAGTCAGCACGTTAAACATTAAAATTAAGTGAAAACAACATTAATTCTAGTTTTAGATGTGAAAATCGATTATACGTCATCGTTTATACGACGTTTTTCGGTAGTCCCTTCGGCATCGTATAAACAATGCTCCACTGTAACTTAGATGTAAACAATGAAATATTCAGTTCAAATATAGGGACAAAATTAGACTTTTTTAGCTTTATATCAATTCCATATGTATTTTAATTTGTAATTTTATTTAATATCACTGAATTCATGTTTTTTTATGAAGGAAGAATAAATTTATTTCTAAAAAAATTCACGATATTGCTGATATCACTAATAATCATTTGTACTATTCAATTTTTGGTTTAATATTAATAGAAGTTTTAACAAAAAATTATTGTTTAGTATTTTTAAATTTAAAAAGTGTCTTTATAAAACTGCTTTTACTTGCCAGTAATGAAATTTCCGAGTTTTGCCTTTTATCATTTGAATAATATACGCAAGAAAAGATGCACCGAATTGTGATTTTAGCCAAATGCCAAATATTCAGCCAACAGATAAACTAAACACCGAATGTTTGGCTTATCCGAATACTCTTAAATTTCAGAGTTTGAAAATAATAAAAAGTTAAAATAATTTTACATAATATTTAACATAAAAACTTCCATATTGATAAACAAGATCTTTTTACAAGGAAAAAAAAATTATGCTTTGAATTGTTACTTAAGAAGAGGATAGTTTCCTCTGTGAACTAAAACAAATGAATATAATTTTCTCATATTCTGAAACAAATATTTTGACATCAAAGTGAAATTTTAAAGAAATTTGAAAAAAAAAAAAAAAAAAAAAAAAAAAAAAAAAAAAAAAAATGTCATATACTGTTTATTTGTTAGGAAAAAACTAAAATCATTATTAGTTAATTGTCTTTGGGGTTACTTTTCGAATAGTAAATAAGAAGCATTCTCTTTTATGTAAATATAATTCTTTTTTTAAATTTGTTGTTAAAAGTTGCTTTAAGGTTTTTAAAAATATTTTCTTAGAATACGGTTTGGCTGATATACCATATTTGGTATACTGAAGTGTGTTAAATTTGGCCATGCCAAGTATTTCACATGTTGAATAGTCTGATATTTGGTAGTATAGTCAAATACGAAATATTCGGTGCATCGCTAAATACAAGCAATATTTTTTTTTTTTTTTTTTTTTTTTTCTGTAAAATGGGAAAAGCTGTGTTAACCAGCAAGTAATCTAGCTTAGGAAAAGTATGTGTTTATTGTTATTGTATGTTTTTCACACTTTTTTTAATATTGATTGTATGATATTGAACCCCCCGCCCCCCACCATTATCGCTTTCATTTTGTTATTTCAAAAAATCAGTGTGGTTTGTATTTTTATTAATCCTTTGAATTTGTTTCAGCAAATTTGTTGTCAGCAAATTTCGTGCATCCAGTGATTATTTTTTACTTCATTTTAATGGGCATGTAACACTCATAAGTGCTTTAGTTTAAAATTATAGAAATTGATATGCTTGATAAATATCCTAAATAAGTTTTAGAAATAAAATATATTTATTAAATTCATGAACAGAAGTCATAAAATCTATATAACTTTATGCAAATGTATGCGGCAAAATTTAAAAATTCCTTTTCTGTGATTTTTATTAGTACAGTGTTTTCCTTAAAAGGTATTGAACTTTATTTCTGATGTAGGAAGGCAGTTTAAATAACATTATGATATAAGATCAGTATTTAAAAATTATTGATTGTTACTTTCAATCGTTGATTGTTTACTTTGCAAAATGCGTTACAACTATATGTATTCACTAGCCATAAGCAGGGGCGAATAAAACTAAGAGAAAGCTGCACCCGGAAATGCACCTCCACCCCCTTTTCCTTAACTTGATACTAAAGCCCTCAAAACGACATTGGTAGTATAAATTTGGCATCCCCTAAGTTTCTGCACCCTGTGGGACTGCCTTTTGCTCCCTTTAGCAAATGCTGACAATAAGTTCACAATTATTTTGGTGACTGTTTATTGTAATAAACAATATCTGTAAATTACATAAATAAAAAATTCCCCATTTTAAACAAATTCCCATGAATGTACGCAGTGTGCTTTTAAAATTCACTTTTTGAAATGAATGCGTTGAAAACAACGCATTGATGTTAGCTTATTTAGAGAAAAGCTTCAAATTTTTTAATTACTGAATCATCTGCTGCATGACACGATATCTGGAAGCTGAAGGAATTTTTTGTTTGTTTGCTAGATTTTTAGTTTGGAACATGTGATTTGTTTTCTTGAATAAAAGTAATAAGTAGAATAAATAAAAGATTCTTTTTGTAAGATTCTTTAATGTTAATGAAGAAGCAAAGGTAGGTGAATTTTAATTGATTTTATTTTATGGTTATTGTATTTTTTTTTGTTTTAGAAACTGGTGTATATAAAGTTCTGTAGATTAAACATGAAAAAAATTCTTAAAATCAGAAAATGGAGATCTGCAAATTTTTAAAAATTGAAAACTATCGAGAAAACTGTTTGCAAAGAGAAAATTCATGGTAAAAGAAGTTAACTAGTTGTAAATTATTTGTGAAAGTTTATTTTATTAAAGCAGTCATCTCTGAAGCTGTGCATATCGCTAATTGTCAGCCAAAACATGCGCGTTGTGATTGGGGAGAATTTCAGAGTTGCTGAAAACTCCATTGGCCCTCGTGGGTGCTTGGCGCATGTTAAAAAAATCGCCAAAATCAAGTGTCTTGGCTGTTCTAAGAACATGCTAAAAAAAAAAAAAATCTATATCTGTGTGCTTCTCTTTGCAATTTTTTTTTAGGAATTTATTTTAAGTAATAAGTGAATTTTAAAACATTTTTCTGTTAACCACTTGTTAAAAAAGCAAATATTTTTTAAGGTTACAATAACAACAAGCAGAGTTAATTGTGCATCAAACCGTGCCATTAAAATATGCCAACTGGCAGTGAAACTGTAACAACATAATATTTTAAATAATTTGAAGGCAAGAAAGGAAACATAAATAAAAATAATGAAATAATTTTTATTTACAAAAATAAAGAAATAATTTTTGTATCTGTTTTTATCAACTAATAATTTAGCATTAAGTAAATTACAATTAAACTTTGAAAAAATAATTTAAAAACTTTCATAGTTCAAAAAATGGTTTTTAGTTTTTTACCTTTTCTGTTGTCATATCAGAAAAAAGAAAGAAAAAATAATTCTTTTAATAAATTCAGCAGTTTATGCTTTCTACCAGGGCATTATGGTGAATTTTTCATAATTAGAGTCATGCCAAATTAATGAAGAGAGGTTTTTTGATCCATCATGAATTACTGTCTTGAAATTAGGCACTATATTTATAAATATTTTAAGTTTATAAAAGAATGGTTGAAAAAATACATATTTTTCTACTTTTATATTTATTTAGTAATAACGTTTAATTTTTAAACAAACTGAAAAGAAATACCTAACACAATGTATTTTATTGGCATGTTATGGATAGAGATATATTAATTAGTGTAATCATTATTATGCCATTTGTACAAATTGAACAATTTTCCCAACATTTTCGACAAATTTATGTCATTTGCGCACATGAAATAACATGATCAAAGTGTGTAACACATCACTTTTTCACAAGTGAAAGTTTACTTATGTGTTTTTCAATACATTAATCATAATAACTGTGTGCTTTTATGTATTTTCATTTTGAAACTTGGATAAAAAATGATATTTGGAGCATTATTTAAAGCTGTTTTAGTAAGAAAAAACAGTCAAAACTTTTTATTATTTTTTATACGAAATATTTACGATTATCACGATGAACGTAAACAAAAGTTATTTGTTTATAATTTTATATCAGCTGATCGGTCTGTAGACTGAAGCCCTAAAGTAGACGCTTGCGCAGTGATGATTTGGCTTTGATTGGTTGGCATAAGGATTTATCTGTAACCAGTGAAAACGCTCTTAGGTTAGGTTTTGGGTAAGCTAAGGTTTTTTAGGTAGTTAGAGCGGCCCGTGAAAACGCACCTTTATTCCACTAGTTTAATAGGGCATTCCAATATGACGTCAGGAACATTACCGCCCAAAATCTTCTGTCTGCGCAACTTCATGCCCATATTATTGGCATCTTTCAAGTGAATGTATGGTTACCATTTTGGCTGCTTTATCGCACTTGATTTCATTGCCAAATGCTTTATTTGAATTAGTTTTAATCATTTGTTTTTAATAGAAAATTCAGAAATCTTTGCGCTATCCAGACTTGAATGTAAATGAAAGAAATATATTACGTAAGTGTTTTGTAATTGCTTTCTATTGAATAATCTGTCCGATTACTTCTTGTTCAATATTTCGCATAATTTTTTGTCTGTTACGTGAATAGTAATATTTCTAGTGCTAGAATCATGCCTGCTTTTTAAATACTTGTAAACTTTTTGTATATTTTTATATTAAAGCTTATTTATCATTATGATAAGTATACTAGAATATTTTATAAAAAATATTTGTGATATACATGCTTGTTGATTTTTTTTTTTTTTTTTCCCTTTCAATCAATACGCAACTACAATATTTCCTTCTAGTTACTGCAAGGTATATTCACAATCCTTCACAGAAAATATATATTTAAAAATATTTTATTAGAGTTTTTTTACTTTTAAAACAGTCAATTTTGCAGACCTATTAATATGAAAACATATGTCTGCCAACTCCCCCCCCCCCTTTTTTTTTTCTACTCAAATAAGTATTTTATTTGCTAAAAGTTTTATTTAAATAAAATGAAATCGAATAAGTACCAAATAAATATAACACAGTTTATGAATTTTCTGAACTCATTTAACCTAAACAAGTAAGAAAAATCCTGCCTTAAGCATAGATTATGAAGCACTTTCTAACACTTCCTGAAATCATTAACAAAACTTTGTTATACATCTTGGCGATGAAGAAGAATGTAGTAGTGTGATTAAAGTACGTTTTTAATCCTTCATTATTTATGATAGTAGGATATAATTTATCTTATTGTAATTAATATTGTTGAAAAATTGCATTTCTCAAATTTAAACATAGATCGAAATCATCATAAAAGTAAATAAATAGTTAATGACGATTGTTTATAGTGCCTAAACGTTCAATGAATGGGTAATTTTTCCTTTATTGTATTTAGTAACAAGATTCTCAGTTGTCAATTTAACATAAGCTTTTGTATCAATAAAATTATGTGTCTTAAAAAGGTTTAAAGGCAGATTTTTTACCACAAAAAAATTTATCATACTACTTTGATTTTGTAGTATACTATATAAATGTAAACTTTAAAGCAATTTATTTAGGTGAATTAAAAGGAAAAAAATGCATAATTTATTTCATGGTATTTGATGTCATATTAAAGTAAACATGGGGTATATTTTTAATACTTAAATCTTGTTTTATTAAATCTTGTTCTGTGCTCTTTCAAATTTATAAAATGTGGATTTTTTTTTTCTTTTCAGTGTAATATTCTGCTCATCACATCACCAACAAGTCCCAGCATATTGATTGAATGTGTATTGTCTATGCTGTATGGTTTGCTAATTCACTTCATACCATTGACAATACTTTCTCAATTATTCCTACTTCTGTATAGTAATGTTAGCTATGGAAATGAAAAAAAGAGAGGCATTTTCTGTTAAGTTCAGAATGGTGAAGGATGGAAGATAATGAAATTCCATTCTACTTCAATGATAATTCATGGTAAAATTTTGATTAATGATATTAATTATAGTAATTCTTATTTATTTACTTTTTGCTTTCTTCATTTTAATTACATGAATTTCATCAATGGTTATTATTATTAATTATTACATTATAAAGTTGCCATATTAAAGGTAGTGGCAGAAGTATTTATATATTTTTAACTGCATAATATTATATGTATATTCTTCAACAACAAGTCCCTCTTTATAATGATAACATATTAAATAATAAAACTTCGTTTTAATGATTATTAAACAATCCACGCACATCATGTGTTTCAGGCTGGAAACTTAAGCAGCCCATCACCAGCCAATGTAAACATGTGTCTGTAATGAGACAAGATCAAAATGAACTTTGTGACCGTGATTTTTGAATGTTCATTCGTGACTATTTGCATGTGCTTTTATTTTATATTTAATTGTGATTTATCACCAGTTTTTCAGTGCTATTTCATTAGTGGTTATACATACTCGTAGAGATTTAGACAGGTTTCAAGACTTAAAAAATGTACTCTTTATCATGCATGACATTTAAAAGCCAATAAATTTGAATGAAATTTTAAGAAGAATGTCTTATCTAATCGCAAATTTTCAAATATTCAACAAGACAACAAAAGTCTAAAAAATCTATTCAGAAAAATTAATGCTTAGCAATTAAAAGATAGTGTTCATCCTGAAAAGATGGGTTACATCAATTAACGTCAAAATATTGTTGTTTGAATGTTTTAGACTTTATATTTATTCTACACTAAAATTAAATTAATTTCAATAATAATAAAAAAAAAATTATCCTTTGTTAAGAAAAATTTTTGCAGGTCATATCATCAGAATCTCAGTTTTAACTGTTTTAAAGTATTGCCCCTTATCTTGTAATTATATTGAAATGTGTGTGGACTGCCTCAACATTTATTGTAATCAAAAATTTTCTTTGAGGTAATTTTTTAGGGTGGAGGGCGTTGAAAAAAAAAGCAAAAGTCCCGGCTTGTAGTAATTATGTATCTTCTCATTAAAATTAGGATTATGGATTTGTATTAAGTGAAGTCCAAGTTGTAGTCATATTAATGCATTGAACCCTTTTAAAGTAATTAGTTTTTAAAAAATTTTGGGGAAGGGGATAGGTTCAACAAAACTTCCTGTTAAAAGTGCTTGTAGGATGGGTTGCATTAGATTAAATCATTAAATTTTGCTTACGTTAAAGAAAAAAAAAATGTTGAGACTACAGTAATTAAAATCTCAATTTACATGTAGCTTAAATGTTTTACTTTATCATAAAATTTGGATAAAAAAAACTGATAAAGTTCCCTCTTACAATGATTATATGTGCTTGTATAAATTTTGGTGGGTTGCATTAATTAGAGCATTAGATATAATTGTTTATGTGTAATTCTATAAATTGTAATTACTCTAACTTTCGGTTGTTTTAAGAAAAGAATATCTCTAAATGATCCAAAAATGATAAGATAACATTATAAAAAGGAAATAATCTCTCCTTGTAATCATTATATTTATCCATGGGAAAAAAAAAAAAAAGGCTACATGAATAAGGGGATGAGTTATCACTTTAGGGGTGACGAAGGTGGTACATGATATCATAAGATATCTCAATGGGCAGAAGTAGTCATCTTTAGATATTGTTAGAATTTTTGATTCAATCAAAATTTTCCATTTTTTTTCGTAACTATTTTGTTAATAAATTGTCATCTTTTTTTTTCAGTCTTTTGCCTATTTTTATGAAAATACAAAGATGTTATTAAAGCTGTTAAATGATTATAAAATCATTTCATTTCAAAACATGGAACACCCCAGCATTTGACATTTCTATTGTTCTGCCATATGCTCATATAATCGACTGTTAGATAAACAATGTGGAAAGTTAGTTTGAAATTATATTTGTGTTTATTATAGACCGGGAGATAGAAGCAGAGACAATCTTATTGAGTTCATGGGAGGAAATCTAGGATTAGTTAAATATTGACTTGCATATTAAAACACAATTGATTTATCAAGTCCTATCTTGGTGGAAAAAACCTAAAAACTCAATTTTAGCAGTTGTCTTGTATGTTTACCATTGTGCTTTAATGCAGCCAAAAGTATGAAAACATGGAGGATTGGGAGCAGGAAAATATATTATTAAGCCTCTGAGTTAACCACTAAAATCGGGATTATAGATGTTTTCCACCAAGATATGACTCGGCAGACCGATTGCATTTTAATATAGAAATTGAGGTTTAATTAATCCTAGATTTTCACCCGTGAACTGGATGAGGTTATCATCTGTGCTGCCATTTCCAGGATTTATTAGTAGAAAAAAGTTTTTTTTTTTTTTTTTTTTTTTTTTTTTTTTCATAAGGAGTTTTGTTTTTCCCTTTCCTTTCATGGGCCAACTACAAGTAGACAATGTTACTGTTGAATGCATTCTGTAACAAAAAGCTGTTATTAAATAATTTCAAATACTAGTTATCTCCCTTAAATGTTATTTGGTAGGTATAACAGTATATTGCATATAATAAGATATTTTTTATCGATTTGTCTTCAATGAAATCAGCGTTGGCACGGATTAAACCAATTGGTTTTAATCACGGTTTAAGCCAATTGGCTTTTTTCTCAGAAAAACAAATTGGTGTTTTTTGAAGAAATCTAATGACACTAGTAGTAGGAAAAGGACAGTTTAAGCTCAGCCGGCGGCGGCACTGCGGCACCGTGCCGCCGCCGCACCACGCAGCAACCGTCCCTCCTGCGCCCACCGTGCCGCCGCCGCCCTCCTGCGCCCACCGTGCATCCCTCCTGGCCCCTCCTGCTCCCACCATCTCACCGCCGCCCTCCTGCGCCCCCTAGTGGAAAAAAGGAACATTCTATTCTAACAGGATAGGTGATCAACCCTCTCTGCACTGAATTAGAACAATACATTCAATAGAATTTTTAAATTTTTATATTTATTTCATTATTAAAGTATTTTTTAATTAATTAATCTTTTTATGTTGAATCTAGAATTCCTCTTTTCTTAATTAAGTATATAACAGGATAGGTGAACAACCTTCCCTAATTAAAAATATTATCAATCACATCTCATCATTGAATCATACTATAAGATGAAGATTAAATTTGTATTTGAATTTTAAACAACCGTAATTTTAATGAGTATTATTAATTAAGCGAAACAATTAAAATTTCAGTTTTTAACCATTTTATTTAGATTTCTTCAACTACAAGATGAGATTATCAATTTAACTCAAGAAAGTTAAACATATATTTGAATTTTGCTTCATAGACATCTTAATGAGTAGTATTAATTAAGTAAAAACAATAGAAAATATCCAGTTTTATAGAAAAAGACTGATTTCTTACGATTTTTATCAACTATATGATCAATGTAACGACTTAAAAGTTGGAAGTTAAACATGTATCCTAGTTTTTCAACAGCTATAGCCTTAATGAGTATCGTTAATTAAGTAAAAAAAACAATGGAAAATATCAAGTTTTATGGAAAAAGACTGATTTCTAACGATTTTTATCAACTTAAGAGAGAAAACTTAAACATACATTTCAGTTTTTCAACAGCTATAACCTTAATGAGCATTCATAATTAAGTAAAAAACAATGGAAAATATCGATTTTATAGAAAAAGACTGATTTCTTACGATTTTTATCAACTGCAACATCAGTGTATCGACTTACAAGTTGAAAGTTAAACATGCATTCTAGTTTTTCAACAGCTATAATCTTAATGAGTATCGTTAATTAAGTAAAAAACAATGGAAAATATCAAGTTTTATAGAAAAAGACTGATTTCTTACGATTTTTTCAACTCAAACTTCAGAATATCAATTTGATAGAAAGAAATTTAAGCATGCATTCCAGTTTTGGACAACCATTTCCTTCATGAACATTATTAATTAAGCAAAACAGAAAATATTAAATTTTTAACTGATTTCTTCATATTTTTTATTTATTTATTTATTTTTTAATATAAAATCAGAATACACAACTTAAAATAGAAATTTAAACATATTTTTTAGTTTTTGAACAGTCGTTACCTCAAAGAATTTCGATAATTGAACAATTAACAAAGGAAACTAATGATTTTTTAACGAAAAAAGACGAATTAAACGAATTTGGTTAACTTTTACTCTAATTGGAAATTTCATCGTACTTTATGTATACCAACTAAGTAGAATTTTAATGCATAAACGAATAATTTAAAGAAATCCCCAACACACAAATGTGAACCTGCAGAGCATTTCTTATTACGTCATATCTAAACTAAAACTTTTTTCTGCAACCCCACCATGCATGCATTCCAGGTAGGGGAACATAACAAAGAATCTTGACGTCACAACTTACAAAGGTATACAAATGTTTACGTTCAAGAAAAAGTATCACATAGAGTGAAAAAAAAGAAGAGATTTAAGTTATTTATCCATTCTAGTTTTATAACAGTTACTACAACATCTCCAAATTAAAATTTGGAAGTCATAATGAGTATAATTAATTAAGCAAAATAATAGAAATATTAGTTTTTCAGAGGGGAAAAGACGAATTTAAAAAAATTTTATTAGTTTTACACTAGTTTAATAATAATTTTAAGGAGGAAAAAGACGAATTTAAACTTTTTTTTTTTTTAGTTTTACACTATTTTTTCTCATCTCCAACATGGATATATCAATTTTAACAGAAGAATTAAACGTATATTATAGTTTTTAACAACAAAATCTTAACAAGTATCATTAATTAAACAAAAATAAATATCAGTTTTAAAGAAAAGACGAATTTGAATAATTTTACACTAGTATTTTCAAAAGCAACATGGAAATATCAATACTTATTCACATATTTCACTTATTCACTGTATTCAATACTATATTTAATAAATTTGGATACACTTTAAGAATTTCCTAATCTATAATTAAATATTAGCTGTATATTTAATGTTACCCATGTTTTCAACATTAGTTCATAATCGTGAATTTTGTATTTTAAATACCATGTATTCAGGTTCAGATTATTTTCACTTGAAATCATACAGAATTTTTTAACAGAGTTTGTTTTTGAAATCATTGAAGCAACTGTATTTAATATTTTTAACACCAATTTTCTAAGATTTTCTAACATTTTCCGATTATACATTCTTCAGAAGTACATTTCTAAATGCTACAATCACTTTACATATCGAAAAGATATCATTGAAGCAACTGTATTTAATATTTTTAATACCAATTTTCTAAGATTTTTTAACATTTTCCGGTTATACATTCCTCAAAAGTTATTATTACGTATTCTAAACAATAGCAAATATTAATTTTAAGAATAAAAAGACGAATTTAAACAAATTTTTTTAGTTTTACACTATTTTTTCTCACCTCCAACACGGATATATCAATTTTAACAGAAGAATTAAACGTATATTTTAGTTTTTAACAACAAAAATGTAATAAGTATCATTAATTAAACAAAAATAAATACCAATTTTCAAGAAAAGACAATTTTTTACACAAATTTTCAACTTTGAAATACATCGCTTACATATATTGTTACAGTATATTACTAAACTTAAACTTTTTAAAAAGTTTGAATGTCTTTACAAAGGGTTCATACTTATATTTTTCACGTGTTGACTGCATTCGAAATCTTACAACAAAAGTATACTTTTATTATTATTATTATTATTATTATTCTAGAAAACCTAAAAAATCGTTTCTTGCTGCTTTAGACACTTGACATATTAAAACTACTCTACCCATATAATTAATCAAATTAGGACATGATTCATCTTACACTTCAAAATTTCTGAATTTTTACAATACTTATTTTCATCAAACTTTATTCTTGATCCTATATATTTTAATAGCACAGAATTTTCACATCTGTTTTTATCTACTTATCAGAAAATTATTAAAACACCCAACAACATTTTTCAAATATGAATATTATCTTTACAATTTAATGATGCAAAACATACACGAATACAAAGTTTAATTTTTACAAACATTTCATATTTCAAACCAAACTATTCGAAATTTTCACAACATAAGAGCAAACATTAGACGAACTTTTTAACATTAATATTGCTTAGATCTTTTCATCATAACTTTTAACTATGATAATTATCCATTTTTAGGTTGATTGTCGAAAAACTGTAACTGAAATTACATAAACTTAATGTAAAAAACCATGTTCTCACACAATTTCTTGAAATTCAACAAAGAATTGACTATTACTCCAATACTTATCTACTTCAATCTCGACTCTCGATAGTATATAGATATTACATCATTACATACTTACAACTCTTTTCAAACGTTTATCAGAAAATCAAGCCAATCAAAGTCTAGTAGTTATCACACCTG
Organism: Maratus speculifer; assembly: GCA_964019185.1. Classification (NCBI taxonomy): domain Eukaryota; kingdom Metazoa; phylum Arthropoda; class Arachnida; order Araneae; family Salticidae; genus Maratus; species Maratus speculifer. Next base: position 97,841,056 of record OZ025297.1, on the reverse strand, counting down.
TTCCTCAGAAATATTACTATCATATGAAACAGTAAAGAAAATTAATAGATATTTAATATTTAATAACTTCATACGTGAAATTACTGTCGAATGAGAATACTAATAATCAATAAAATCAACTGTTGGACAAAAAAATAGTACAGATTACCGAAAATTCAAATCATTTTTTCTACAAAAATTACAAAAATTAACAAATGAATGACCAGTTAGAGAAATAATTAAAAAAAATAATGAACATATTTACAAATTTATTAAAATCACACCTTTTTCTGGATTACAAACCACAATTTCTTGAAAAATTTAACACCGAATTTGTAAGATTTTAATCCTAGTATTACATACACTCAATAAATATTCAAAATTAACAAAAAAATAATTTTTTAGTCTCATCAATAAGCAGAAATTCTATATTAAAAGAATATTTTCATAGTAGTACTTATAAAAATGAGAGTTTACAAACTGATTTTCATAATTTTATCACATTTAAACTTAATTTTTATACATAAAACATTATTTAATCAAATTTTATACTTTCTAATTCAGTAAAATTCAATACTTTTTTAGTTTTTAAACCAATACCACAATATTTATTTACATCAAACTTGATTCTTTACCTTTTATATTTCCACATTACACAAGTGAGTTAAATACTAACTTGGAACGGGAGTTGAAGTCAATTGATTCAATTCGATTTTCATCGTATACGCATTTCCCCTACACGAAATTTCTTACTTCTATAATCATCTAATGTATTAAAACTAATCTACTCATATTTTTAATCAATTCATCAGATGTTTCATCTCGCACTTCTGAATTATCATCCACCAAGTTGCTTAAAATATAAATACTATCTTTAAAGTTTTAATGTAGTATACATGACTAATCTTGAGTTTCCATCTATACTATTAATCAAATTATCATATGTTTCATCTTACAGTTCAACGATTTCTGAATTATCGTCCATCTAGTTGTTTAAAATATTAATAAAATGTTTATAGTTTTTGATTATACATAGTATGTATGAATACAATCTTTAATTTTTAACAGTTCATATTTCAAATAACCTATTTTCGAAACCAAACTATGTGAATTTTACCACAATACTTATCATCATACAGAGATTTGTGTTTCATACTTTTTCTAAAAATTATCAGATATGTACTCCTCAGAGGAATTTCTATCATATGAATAAATGAAAAAAAAATTAATTTATATTAAACGTACAGCGAAATTTGATTGCAATATATATGTATTTAATAAAAATAAATAAATGAGCGATTATTTATACATTAAACCTTTACTAAATATATATTTCTTGCGTTATAAAGATGTTTCAACAAGATGAACCAAAACAGCAGCAAACTTCAGAAATTAATGATCTGAATGATTCATCCCTAGCACATGTAGCGTTAATGAATAATACATATGTAAGTACTTATATGAAAAATACTAGAATTCGTATATGAATCGTAATTAGAGTAAATATAAAATGATTTGTCTTACTGCCTACACTTTAACAAATGCCTTTTTACCTATATTGTTGAAAAGAATCCTAATTGTTTGCATTTATTTCTATTACAGATGTGTTCTATTTGCTACAAACACTTCTTAAGTAAATGGAATTTAACAGAACATACAAAAATCCATACAGGTGAAAAACCTTACACTTGGGAAGATTACCAAATGCTGTTTTCAAGAAGGCGTGAATCAAAAGTGCACACATCATCATATAAAGCATCGTCAGTTATATGTAAACTTAGTGAGGATATTCAAAAATTATTCAGACGTTTGAAGAATTTAGACATAAAGGAAGATATTTAGACTATATATCCATCATATTTTCATAACACTTACCACAATATCTCAAACTTAAAATTTGGAAGACATACACACTGCTGAAAAGTAATTTTGTTACCCGTGATTCTTCTAACCAGCATGAATGTATAGATATTATTTTGCAATGTATTATTTAAATGCTCACAATAAATATTCTTTTATATGCATATATCGTTGTGTTTATTTTTTTAAAACCTATTACATTAACCCATTGCATACTGCATTAAAACCAACGAAATTTTTGAAGCTTTTTTCATAACTTTTTTGAAATTTTTGCAACTTTTTTTTGCAATTTTTTTACACTTTTTTTTAACAAAAAATTTTCATTTTTTTAACGTTGTGATTTTCTTTTTTTTACTTTTGTAAAAACTTATTTTGAAAAAAAAAATTTTTGTAAAAAATGTTTTTGAAAAAAAAATTTTTTTGAAAAAATATTTTTTGAAGTTTTGGTTTTTGTAAAAAAAATTTTTGTTGTAAAATTTTTTTTTCAAAAACTTTGTTTTGAGTTTTTCACTTTTTGATGTTTTTGTTTTACATTTGTGTTTTTTCTTTTCACTTTTGTAATTTTTTAATATTGTAAATATTTTTTGTTTGTATTTCTAGAAAACTTTGAAATTATTCTGTAAACTTGTATATTTTTTCATACATCTGCTTATTTTTGTATGTTCTTATGCATTTTTTAAGTTGTGAGAGTGTTGTTTCACTTAAAATGTTATGTGTATGTATGTGTAACCTATTTTATTAATGTAATAGGTTTTTAAAAAATAAACACAACGATATATGCATATAAAAGAATATTTATTGTGGGCATTTAAAGAATACATTGCAAAATAATATCTATACATTCATGCTGGCTAGAAGAATCACGGGTAACAAAATTACTTTTCAGCAGTGTGTATGTCTTCCAAATTTTAAGTTTGAGATATTGTGGTAAGTGTTATGAAAATATGATGGATATATAGTCTAAATATCTTCCTTTATGTCTAAATTCTTCAAACGTCTGAATAATTTTTGAATATCCTCACTAAGTTTACATATAACTGACGATGCTTTATATGATGATGTGTGCACTTTTGATTCACGCCTTCTTGAAAACAGCATTTGGTAATCTTCCCAAGTGTAAGGTTTTTCACCTGTATGGATTTTTGTATGTTCTGTTAAATTCCATTTACTTAAGAAGTGTTTGTAGCAAATAGAACACATCTGTAATAGAAATAAATGCAAACAATTAGGATTCTTTTCAACAATATAGGTAAAAAGGCATTTGTTAAAGTGTAGGCAGTAAGACAAATCATTTTATATTTACTCTAATTACGATTCATATACGAATTCTAGTATTTTTCATATAAGTACTCACATATGTATTATTCATTAACGCTACATGTGCTAGGGATGAATCATTCAGATCATTAATTTCTGAAGTTTGCTGCTGTTTTGGTTCATCTTGTTGAAACATCTTTATAACGCAAGAAATATATATTTAGTAAAGGTTTAATGTATAAATAATCGCTCATTTATTTATTTTTATTAAATACATATATATTGCAATCAAATTTCGCTGTACGTTTAATATAAATTAATTTTTTTTTCATTTATTCATATGATAGAAATTCCTCTGAGGAGTACATATCTGATAATTTTTAGAAAAAGTATGAAACACAAATCTCTGTATGATGATAAGTATTGTGGTAAAATTCACATAGTTTGGTTTCGAAAATAGGTTATTTGAAATATGAACTGTTAAAAATTAAAGATTGTATTCATACATACTATGTATAATCAAAAACTATAAACATTTTATTAATATTTTAAACAACTAGATGGACGATAATTCAGAAATCGTTGAACTGTAAGATGAAACATATGATAATTTGATTAATAGTATAGATGGAAACTCAAGATTAGTCATGTATACTACATTAAAACTTTAAAGATAGTATTTATATTTTAAGCAACTTGGTGGATGATAATTCAGAAGTGCGAGATGAAACATCTGATGAATTGATTAAAAATATGAGTAGATTAGTTTTAATACATTAGATGATTATAGAAGTAAGAAATTTCGTGTAGGGGAAATGCGTATACGATGAAAATCGAATTGAATCAATTGACTTCAACTCCCGTTCCAAGTTAGTATTTAACTCACTTGTGTAATGTGGAAATATAAAAGGTAAAGAATCAAGTTTGATGTAAATAAATATTGTGGTATTGGTTTAAAAACTAAAAAAGTATTGAATTTTACTGAATTAGAAAGTATAAAATTTGATTAAATAATGTTTTATGTATAAAAATTAAGTTTAAATGTGATAAAATTATGAAAATCAGTTTGTAAACACTCATTTTTATAAGTACTACTATGAAAATATTCTTTTAATATAGAATTTCTGCTTATTGATGAGACTAAAAAATTATTTTTTTGTTAATTTTGAATATTTATTGAGTGTATGTAATACTAGGATTAAAATCTTACAAATTCGGTGTTAAATTTTTCAAGAAATTGTGGTTTGTAATCCAGAAAAAGGTGTGATTTTAATAAATTTGTAAATATGTTCATTATTTTTTTTAATTATTTCTCTAACTGGTCATTCATTTGTTAATTTTTGTAATTTTTGTAGAAAAAATGATTTGAATTTTCGGTAATCTGTACTATTTTTTTGTCCAACAGTTGATTTTATTGATTATTAGTATTCTCATTCGACAGTAATTTCACGTATGAAGTTATTAAATATTAAATATCTATTAATTTTCTTTACTGTTTCATATGATAGTAATATTTCTGAGGAACAGGTGTGATAACTACTAGACTTTGATTGGCTTGATTTTCTGATAAACGTTTGAAAAGAGTTGTAAGTATGTAATGATGTAATATCTATATACTATCGAGAGTCGAGATTGAAGTAGATAAGTATTGGAGTAATAGTCAATTCTTTGTTGAATTTCAAGAAATTGTGTGAGAACATGGTTTTTTACATTAAGTTTATGTAATTTCAGTTACAGTTTTTCGACAATCAACCTAAAAATGGATAATTATCATAGTTAAAAGTTATGATGAAAAGATCTAAGCAATATTCATGTTAAAAAGTTCGTCTAATGTTTGCTCTTATGTTGTGAAAATTTCGAATAGTTTGGTTTGAAATATGAAATGTTTGTAAAAATTAAACTTTGTATTCGTGTATGTTTTGCATCATTAAATTGTAAAGATAATATTCATATTTGAAAAATGTTGTTGGGTGTTTTAATAATTTTCTGATAAGTAGATAAAAACAGATGTGAAAATTCTGTGCTATTAAAATATATAGGATCAAGAATAAAGTTTGATGAAAATAAGTATTGTAAAAATTCAGAAATTTTGAAGTGTAAGATGAATCATGTCCTAATTTGATTAATTATATGGGTAGAGTAGTTTTAATATGTCAAGTGTCTAAAGCAGCAAGAAACGATTTTTTAGGTTTTCTAGAATAATAATAATAATAATAATAATAAAAGTATACTTTTGTTGTAAGATTTCGAATGCAGTCAACACGTGAAAAATATAAGTATGAACCCTTTGTAAAGACATTCAAACTTTTTAAAAAGTTTAAGTTTAGTAATATACTGTAACAATATATGTAAGCGATGTATTTCAAAGTTGAAAATTTGTGTAAAAAATTGTCTTTTCTTGAAAATTGGTATTTATTTTTGTTTAATTAATGATACTTATTACATTTTTGTTGTTAAAAACTAAAATATACGTTTAATTCTTCTGTTAAAATTGATATATCCGTGTTGGAGGTGAGAAAAAATAGTGTAAAACTAAAAAAATTTGTTTAAATTCGTCTTTTTATTCTTAAAATTAATATTTGCTATTGTTTAGAATACGTAATAATAACTTTTGAGGAATGTATAACCGGAAAATGTTAAAAAATCTTAGAAAATTGGTATTAAAAATATTAAATACAGTTGCTTCAATGATATCTTTTCGATATGTAAAGTGATTGTAGCATTTAGAAATGTACTTCTGAAGAATGTATAATCGGAAAATGTTAGAAAATCTTAGAAAATTGGTGTTAAAAATATTAAATACAGTTGCTTCAATGATTTCAAAAACAAACTCTGTTAAAAAATTCTGTATGATTTCAAGTGAAAATAATCTGAACCTGAATACATGGTATTTAAAATACAAAATTCACGATTATGAACTAATGTTGAAAACATGGGTAACATTAAATATACAGCTAATATTTAATTATAGATTAGGAAATTCTTAAAGTGTATCCAAATTTATTAAATATAGTATTGAATACAGTGAATAAGTGAAATATGTGAATAAGTATTGATATTTCCATGTTGCTTTTGAAAATACTAGTGTAAAATTATTCAAATTCGTCTTTTCTTTAAAACTGATATTTATTTTTGTTTAATTAATGATACTTGTTAAGATTTTGTTGTTAAAAACTATAATATACGTTTAATTCTTCTGTTAAAATTGATATATCCATGTTGGAGATGAGAAAAAATAGTGTAAAACTAAAAAAAAAAAAAGTTTAAATTCGTCTTTTTCCTCCTTAAAATTATTATTAAACTAGTGTAAAACTAATAAAATTTTTTTAAATTCGTCTTTTCCCCTCTGAAAAACTAATATTTCTATTATTTTGCTTAATTAATTATACTCATTATGACTTCCAAATTTTAATTTGGAGATGTTGTAGTAACTGTTATAAAACTAGAATGGATAAATAACTTAAATCTCTTCTTTTTTTTCACTCTATGTGATACTTTTTCTTGAACGTAAACATTTGTATACCTTTGTAAGTTGTGACGTCAAGATTCTTTGTTATGTTCCCCTACCTGGAATGCATGCATGGTGGGGTTGCAGAAAAAAGTTTTAGTTTAGATATGACGTAATAAGAAATGCTCTGCAGGTTCACATTTGTGTGTTGGGGATTTCTTTAAATTATTCGTTTATGCATTAAAATTCTACTTAGTTGGTATACATAAAGTACGATGAAATTTCCAATTAGAGTAAAAGTTAACCAAATTCGTTTAATTCGTCTTTTTTCGTTAAAAAATCATTAGTTTCCTTTGTTAATTGTTCAATTATCGAAATTCTTTGAGGTAACGACTGTTCAAAAACTAAAAAATATGTTTAAATTTCTATTTTAAGTTGTGTATTCTGATTTTATATTAAAAAATAAATAAATAAATAAAAAATATGAAGAAATCAGTTAAAAATTTAATATTTTCTGTTTTGCTTAATTAATAATGTTCATGAAGGAAATGGTTGTCCAAAACTGGAATGCATGCTTAAATTTCTTTCTATCAAATTGATATTCTGAAGTTTGAGTTGAAAAAATCGTAAGAAATCAGTCTTTTTCTATAAAACTTGATATTTTCCATTGTTTTTTACTTAATTAACGATACTCATTAAGATTATAGCTGTTGAAAAACTAGAATGCATGTTTAACTTTCAACTTGTAAGTCGATACACTGATGTTGCAGTTGATAAAAATCGTAAGAAATCAGTCTTTTTCTATAAAATCGATATTTTCCATTGTTTTTTACTTAATTATGAATGCTCATTAAGGTTATAGCTGTTGAAAAACTGAAATGTATGTTTAAGTTTTCTCTCTTAAGTTGATAAAAATCGTTAGAAATCAGTCTTTTTCCATAAAACTTGATATTTTCCATTGTTTTTTTTTACTTAATTATCGATACTCATTAAGGCTATAGCTGTTGAAAAACTAGGATACATGTTTAACTTCCAACTTTTAAGTCGTTACATTGATCATATAGTTGATAAAAATCGTAAGAAATCAGTCTTTTTCTATAAAACTGGATATTTTCTATTGTTTTTACTTAATTAATACTACTCATTAAGATGTCTATGAAGCAAAATTCAAATATATGTTTAACTTTCTTGAGTTAAATTGATAATCTCATCTTGTAGTTGAAGAAATCTAAATAAAATGGTTAAAAACTGAAATTTTAATTGTTTCGCTTAATTAATAATACTCATTAAAATTACGGTTGTTTAAAATTCAAATACAAATTTAATCTTCATCTTATAGTATGATTCAATGATGAGATGTGATTGATAATATTTTTAATTAGGGAAGGTTGTTCACCTATCCTGTTATATACTTAATTAAGAAAAGAGGAATTCTAGATTCAACATAAAAAGATTAATTAATTAAAAAATACTTTAATAATGAAATAAATATAAAAATTTAAAAATTCTATTGAATGTATTGTTCTAATTCAGTGCAGAGAGGGTTGATCACCTATCCTGTTAGAATAGAATGTTCCTTTTTTCCACTAGGGGGCGCAGGAGGGCGGCGGTGAGATGGTGGGAGCAGGAGGGGCCAGGAGGGATGCACGGTGGGCGCAGGAGGGCGGCGGCGGCACGGTGGGCGCAGGAGGGACGGTTGCTGCGTGGTGCGGCGGCGGCACGGTGCCGCAGTGCCGCCGCCGGCTGAGCTTAAACTGTCCTTTTCCTACTACTGACACTTTCTCTTTTTTCTTTATAATTTACTGTTCCAAATTATTGGATATAAATTTCTACTTTTAACACTTTATTTTAGCAATAAGCATTAGATTTAACAGATTTAGGTAATTTTTTTATGTATAGGATTAAAATCAGTATACATTAGTGAACTTATCTATTGCTCTAAACAAAAAGCTTCAAACATTTAAATTATCAAAAATAAAATAGATTGGCAATACTTAAAAACCATCAAATGTTGTTTGCACGCACACACAGTTATCGTTTAGATCTCTTGTTGCCTTGTTGTTTGCTGGTTTTTGATGTCTGTTTTGCACAAAAACAGATCAACATGCAATTTTATTTTTTTTTTTCAGAAGCGATAATACAGGAGTTAAACTCTATATCGGGCCATTTTCTATCGAAATCCGACTAACTGCTTTGTTTTTAAATAATGTGTTTTGAATTTTGAAAGTGTTTTATTTTATGATTTGTCGCAAAAATTTTAGGTGTCGTGTAGATTGGCGATACTTAAAAACCATCAAATCTGTAGCTGCGGTGGCATTAATACGTAAGTACCCAAAATTTATACAAAAAGAAATGGTCTAGTAAAGATTAACTTTATTACACTAAAATAATTTACAGAACACTCTTCCCATGATTTGCAAAATTCTTATGATAATTTAGGGTTGATTGTGTTCAGGTTATATACCTGAATTCAGGTATTTTGTAAATTTACAGTACCAAAATTCCAATTTTTATGATAGTTCAAGTCTTAAAATAAAATATCAATTTCATATGATTGCTAAACATAATTAAAGTTTATATATTATGTAATTTGGCCTTCCTGTTATAAATATGTTGTCTTTCCCCCTTGTTCCCATACAGAAACATTTTCTCGCTAAAATTTCAGGTATTTTTTCATGAGCCCACAGTCAGCCCTGATAATTAGAGTTCAAGGGAAATATTTAAATTTCGATAATTAAGAGAAATGTACGGATTTTATTCCTCGAAGTTGCAGGATTTTGTGTCCAGCGTATTTTATTATTATTTAAAAAACCTATTACAATTTTTCAATATAATCATCATTTTATTTAATAATAGATCTTTCCATGATTAAATTTAACATTTTTAAATTTGAAATACATACTAGCATTTCCATATAGTTATTTAACCATGGAAAGTTTGTCATTAAATGGAGCGAATATTACTGACCAAAAATTATGTTGTAGATTTTGTGAATTTAAAAAAAAATCACTCGCTGTTTCATTCCAAAGCTTGCAGAGTCCAAAAGTGTCAACAGGTTTAGATTCCTCGTTATCAAAGATCATGTTTTCAAATCAACAACAAAATGTTTTTTACCATCTGATATTTTTGTCTTTCTTTTCTCAAATTATTTTCATAAAGCACGGTTTTAATTATAGGTGCATTCAAGGTCCGACTTTAAAGGGGGAGGAAGAAACAAGGTATCAAAACCTAAAGTATTGATAATTTGTAAATTATTTGGTGAAAATCTAACCCAGGGTGCCATGGCTATTAAAATTTTTCTTGAGTGCATTTTTTCTCTCTTGATGATTACTTTGGTTTCCTATTCTAAAATTGTTTCGATCTATTTTTAATTTTTTTTTTGTTGCGGGGGAAAAAAGCTTCTATTGTGCTGCTTGTCTGTTGATTGAGGATTATTCGCTTAATGAATTCTCAAAAATTAGAGCACTAGTTAGAATACATATGTTCAACAAGAAAAAGAATATTTGAGCAGCTTAAGAATTTAGGCGTGCAAAGTTTTCTTGAGACAATGGTGCACTGGCTGGCGTGCCAGTCTGAGCCTGCCCGTGACCTCCTTTTTGGATCTGTCGTTGACATGTACATATATCCTTTTTTTGTACATTCACAATCATTTTACTTTCTCATTTAATAACTACCATGTAAGAGAAAATAAACAGTCAAGTGCAAGTATTACTCACACTCAGAGAGTTCTGTACAATAAACATATGTATTAACCCTTGGGGACAAGCGACTGATATATGTGGTATTTAAAATTCTCAGAATCCTTCATTATTCTCACCAGTTATTTTTTATTGTAAAGTTTACCTTATTTAATTGGAATATTATCACTATTTATGTGCAGAAAACTTCTGTTTTGAAATATCGGTGGTTAAAGATTAAAAATTAAACATTGTGAAGGAGCTAACTGTATTATTAAAAGAAAATCATTGCTGAAAGAATAATAAGACTTTGTAAAAAACTATGGAAAGTAGGGTTCGTTATAGCTGTATGTACTAGAAAAGTATGATTGGATAAATTATAAAAATTCAAAGCAATATGAAGCCAAATATTGCTATTCTGTATAATTCCTTCATTTTTTTTATCTTATCTTTTTCTATGTATAAGGAATTTAACTCCATACTGAGAATAAAAGGTATTGCATATTTAAACTTCATTTCACATTTCATAAAAGTAAATTCAGCTTAATAATAACCTTTTCTTTAAGTACTTTTATGTTAACTGAGAGCAAATCATTTCAATAGTATTTTTTACCTCGCCAATGCAGTGTTTATTTTTTGATGTAGATAAAAATAATTCTTTAATATTGAAATAAAATGCCTTGGTTTGCCTTATTATTTTCTGTTTTTCTTCCTCTTTATTTGAATGAAATAATAAAAGATTTATATTTTAAATGAGATGAATGCAATATAATGATTATGGCAAGAACATTGTCAATATATAAACTGTGGCTAACTAATAAAAAAATGTAGTTTTTCACAAGGAACTGTTCTAATATTAATAAAATACAGTAAAAAATGATAAGTAGGAACTCCTAAGGATTTTTTAAAAGGTCTGCTTTATTAATTTTATTATGTATAATGTTATGGTTATGATATTCTTTTTATTGGGACTGTGATATTTCTTCTTGATCATTGATGCAGGATTTTTTGAGACAGCCCTATCATTACATCAGAAATTTCATGGCTTTGGTCAAAGAAATGCTATATAATTATATTTGCTGAGTGAAATCTGTCAAAATTTTTTAGTGTTTAAACTGTACCATCAAATTTATTTTAAGAAAAATATCTACAGCACAGATTCAATTTGTTCAGGCTAATATTAAAAGAATGCTGAATTCTTAAGAATAGTGAGAAATGCTATAAAGGGAATTCTAAAATGCTGGCATTTTATTGACATAAATTTTAAAATATGAATATGTTGAATTTCTCAATATCATTGATCTTACTCTAGCATTTGGTTTATTTTCAAATTTAATAAATACTAATTCAGAAATAACAGAAAATTTAAATATAACTAGCAGTGGAGACCGAGCTTAGCTCGGTCAAAATTAACTTTGTGTTCAACTCGATATAGTATTTTCACTGTGTCATTCACTCGGTATTATTACTGTAAAACATGTTGTTTATTTAGAAAAACAATCAATAAGAAAACTATGTTTTTATACGCATGTTTATAAATTTTACTTGATTTTAAAATTTACAACGAAAGGACATCGATATAAATCACTTTTTTAGCTCGACTCTGATTAATTTAACCATGCATCTAAAATCCTCTTAAGAATGTATAAAAAAAAATTTTTACATTCTGAAAGACTATATTTTCTGCTAGATATAGCCAAATTTGGAGGCATTCTTTCATTTGGCTCCAAATACGTGTTTTGGTTTTCGTAATTTTTATAGTCGATTTTTTAGCCATATGTCGCCGATATTTTTTCAAATATCACCAAGTTATTGGCTTTTGCCATATTCTCGTGACCCTGACTCGTATTACCCAAAATGAGCCACTAATCAAATTTGATCAAGCATGTGACATAGCTCAATCGTCTTCAGGTAATCAAAAACAGTAGAATATAAAATTGAATCAAAATCTTTTAAGCCATTTTTTAGGTAAAATTAGCTTGGCAGCATTCAGCAATGAAGCAAAATGACCCACTAATATAATTTTGTTTAACACTCGATTCAGCCCAATAGTCTTCTCGTGACAAAAACGTTTGGTTTCAAAATTTAGGTAAAATTGATTGAGTCGTTGTTATATATAATTAGAATGACCCTAGCTCATTAAGACCCAAAATGACCCACTAATCGAATTTTCGCGAGCATGTGTCCATCCAAATGGTTTTCTCTTGCTCAAAAACGATATAATACAAAGTATAGTCAAAATGGTGAGTACCATTTTCTATATAAAATTAGGATGACCCATCATGACCAACAAATGACCCTTATAATCGAAATCTCTCGAACGTGTGGCCTAGCTCATTAGTTTTAGCATGCCGAAAAACATTAGATACAAAATTTAGATAAAATCGATTGAGCCGTTTTTTAGATATAGTTAGTTTGACCCTGACCCCTTATGATCCAAAATGACCCATTGATCGAATTTTCTCAAAAATCTGTCATAACCCAATGATTTTCTTGTGCCCGAAAACGATAAAATACAAAATTTAGTCAAAGTTGCGCGAAACGTTGTCTAGATAAAATTAGAATGACCCAAAAGTGGCCCACTAATCGAAATTTCTCGAACATGTGACCTATCCCAATGATTTTCTCATGCCAAAAATATGTTGTATACAAAATTTCGTTAAAATCGACCTACCCATTCTTTATATATAGCTTGACCTTGAGCCATTATGACCCACAAATGACCCTTATAATCGAAAGCTCTCGAATATGTGACTTAGTCCATTAGTTTTCTTGTTTCTAAAAATTGTTACATACAGAATTTCGTTAAAATTAATCCTGCCGTTCTTTAATTATATATAGCTTGACCCAGACCCTTTATTATCCAAAATGACCCATTAATCGAAATTTTTCGAACATGTAACCTAGTCCAGTGATTTTATCATGCCAAAAAAATGTTGCATACAAAATTTCATTAAAATCTATCCACCTGTTCTTTAGCTATAGCTTGACAATGACCCATTATGACCCATCATGACCCACAAATGACCCTCATAGTCGAAATTTCTCAAACATGTGATTTAGCCCATTAGTTTTCTCATGTCAAAAAACTGTTACATACAAAATTTCGTTATAATCCATCACGCCGTTCTTTAAATATAAATAGCTTGACCCAGACTCTTAATGAACCAAAATGACCCACTAATCGAAATTTTTCGAACATGTAACCTAGTCCAATGATTTTATCGTGCCAAAAAATATTGCATACAAAATTTCATTAAAATCGATCCACCTGTTATTTAGATATAGTTTGACCATGACCCATTATGACCCATCATGACCCACAAATGACCCTGATAGTCGAAATCTCTCAAACATGTGATTTAGCCCATTAGTTTTCTCATGTCAAAAAACTGTTACATACAAAATTTCGTTATAATCCATCACGCCGTTCTTTAAATATAAATAGCTTGACCCAGACCCTTAATGACCCAATATGACCCATTAAAATTTTTTCTCGAACATGTAACCTAGCCCAATGTTTTTCTCGTGCCCGAAAACCATAGAATGCAATTTTTAGTCAAAATTGCGTGAGAAAATCCCTAGATAAAAATAGCATGACCCACAATGACCCCAAAAATGACCCACTAACCGAATTTTCTCGAACATGTTACCTAACCCAATTGTCTTCTTGTAATCTAAAACGATACAATATAAAAATTGGTCAAAATCGTTAGAGCCGTTTTTTAGATAAAAATGGCTTGACCCATAATGACCCAAAAATGACCCACTAATCGAAATTTTTCGAACATGTGACCCAGCCCAATAGTTTTCTCGTGCCAAAAAACGATTGGATAGTAAATTTCCTTAAAATCGATCCAGCCGTTCTCTAGATATATATAGCTTGATCTTGACCCATTATGACCCAAAATGACCCAATAATCGAATTTTCTCGAACATGTGACCTAGCCCAATGGTCTTCTCGTGCCCGAAAATGGTAAAATCCAAATTTTTGCGAAAATCGTTAGAGCCGTTTTTGAGATAAAATTTACCCCCCCCCCCCCCCCACACACACAATTTTTGCTCGCATTATAGTATAAGATAATGCGGAAAAAAAAATTCAATAGAAAAGCGAAATTAAAAAGGAAGTAAAATTCCCAAATAGGTTGTGATGACATCTACAATGAATCCTTCATGCTTTTGTTAATAAAAGAAAAAGCGTTCTGATTCGGCATTACAGCCTAGTATATTAAAATACAATTTTATCTTTTAAAAAAGGAGCGTTTTAGTTCGAATTACAGCCTGGTATATTAAAATACGATTTTATATAAATAATATTTATATATAAATAGATGAATATACAATAAGCGTTAAAAGTGAAACATTAAATAAATATGCAATTTTCCGCTCGCAATACAGTGTTGCCAGATTGTCGAAAACCAATTTCCCCAAAATATCTAAAATTTTCCCCAAATCAGTGCTTTTTTTCAGAAAAAGTCCCCAACGCAATTTTTACTCAAACAGGCAAGTTCTCAATTTTCAATTTTCCATTATAAAAATTTTTTAACAAATTTAAACTCAATTTTTTCCCCAAATGAAGCATTTTTTGAAAAAATTCCCCATTTATTAAAAAATAAATAAATAAATAAATAAATATTTAATCGCAACAGAATTTGGCTTGTATATTCAGAGCTAAAAACAACAACAACAACAAAAATTATAAATTAGTTTTATTTTAGTTGTATAAATCTCAGTGTGGCGAGCGGTCTGGGAAAAATGCAGTAAAAAAAAGGAAACCACCAGCATTTTCTTTTAGAAAATACTTCAAATCATATAAAAGGATTAAACAAGGCAAACTTCTTTTTAATAAAATGCTGGTACTAAACACCTTTTTTGAGTGTATTTTTCCCTGATCACTCGCCACCCTGTCTTCTGTTAAATGAAATGCCTTTCTGAGCTTGTGTTTTTATCCGCGATGACAGGAAAATCTGAATTACTTATCTAAAAACTCAGATGGGGGATATTGCAGATCATGATGAATCTGTAGTACATGTAAACGGTGAGCATGACCAAAAGAGAATGATTTATATCTATTATTTCTGTATTTTATTTTCATTTTCCAAACCAAAATTGAATTTGAAACAGATCGAGTATTGGCAAATGTCTGAAAGTAAAAATTGAAATTGTGATAATAATTCCCCAAGTTTTTCCCCAAACATCTTCATAGTCCCCAAACATGTCCCCAAGATTTACTTGTCCCCAAAAAATTCCCCTAGAGGTTCAAAATTCCCCGAAATAAGGACAAAATCCCCAATCTGGCAACACTGTCGCAATATGTCAATCAATCGTTATATTTTTTGTAATTATAAATTTTCTTTACTCCAAAGTAAATAAGTTGAGTAATAAAACAATTTTTTTTATTACAGCTGCTTATGAAACTTTTTTATCTACTATATATTTTTTAAATATTGATAATCATAATTCTTCACGTTGATTTAATTATTATTCTGAAATACTTTATCGTATGTGATGTTTCATGTAACTTGTGATAATTTTGAGTTTTGAGTGAACAATGCTTTGAGGTTTATAGCTACAATGGCTGTTACCTCGAATGATCCATAAACCACAGAAACAAATACAGAACACTTTATTATTACAAGAAATCCATTACATACACAAAGACGTTTAAGTAATAGACATGAAATCCCTATTCAAGTGCATGGGATATCATGGCAGCCATCTGAAGTAACTTGAAACACCTCAACCGCGAGGTGAGTACGGCAACTGTGAATTATTTACCATTAAGTGCTATGGCCAGATAGAGCTTAAAGAAAATATTTTTTATCAAAAAACACGAAGTTTACGCCATATTTTTTTGTGCCATACTGATTTTTATATCTAATTTTACGTTATAAATGTTAAATTTTCAGAAATACAGTTAAACAAAGCGATTTATTAATAATTTTATAGAGGTATGTTTGAAACATAGTATCTAATTTTAACATGCCTTATAAATCGAAAAAAAGGCGAAATTTGTATTGAAACAGAATTGTTAAAGAATATACGATCTCTAGAGATGTAATATTCATAATTATTGCATAGAAAGCGTTTGATTCAAACAATGTATAAAGTAATTTATTTGCTACAGTTAGCTTATCTTATTTGAATATCTTATTTGAAGATTGATCTTAATTTAATGCTGATTTATTTTATTACCGCTGTAGAATTTATTTGTGTGCGATTTATTAAGTTGTTAATATGTCAGATTTATTTGTATTTAAATTTAAATAAAAGCTATTTTGAGATTATTTTGAAATTTTGTTCATTTTACAATTGTTGTTTATTTACTTTTATTGCATTCATTGAGAAAAGAGATGAGAAAAAACATTTTGTTGAGTACCCATGAGTGAGGGGGGGGGGGAGTCATGGGATTTCAAATTTAATTCACGCAATTTTTTATTTCTGTAATCATATTGAATAAAAAAACATAAAATTTCTCTTAATGAATTTTTAAATAAGAAAATGATTGTAAATACCATTTAAATAACAGTATCAGGAAAGAATAAATTGCATTAAAATGACTTATTTTCCCTGTCCTCAACTTTCCTGATCCAAAAAAATAATTGTTAGATTCTTTTTATTTACATTCATGTTTAACATTATTATTATGGATATCCAATAGTGGCTTAGCCAGGCCATCACCTCCCTTTCATGAAGAAAAAATATATTGTTCTGAATCTTCATTTAAAAGAGAAAAATAAGGATAAATGCTAATTTTTGTTTTTATAGTATGTCTTTTATACTGATACCTAAATTCTTTTGCGTGCTAGTTTTTGAGAAAACACTCTTAGCTTGGTTTATTTCATGTTCATATTCTCTTTTAAAGAAAAAAAATCATAAACTTCCTTTTTTTTTTTTTAAATCCTGCCTCTCACTAGGTTCTGCTCTGTGAGAATTGATGTTGAATTATCAAATTTACTGGCGTTTAATGTATGCTTTTAAAAATTATTATTTGTAGCACAAATTGAGAAAAAAGTTGTCTTTTTCATAATATGTGATATATTGTTTAACAGTGAAAGATCCAAGAATTTCAAGGAAGAAAAGCTCATTCTACATTTATTTTTATTTGTATATATTTTCCTTCTTATTAAAAAAACATTTACATTTTCATAATACATATTTTTCTCCCACTTGATATTTTGTATGATTTCATACAGTTATTAAAAATATTGCTACACGCACTTGATTAACCTTTCGACCCAAAAACTGTCGCTAATCTGCAACATTAAATCCAATAATGAATTATCATAAATGTCAAATTTACTTGCCATTAAAATGTTAAACGTGTTTGTAACGTCATCAGGTCTTTTTAATTCAATATTTTATTTGTATTTTTTATTAATGTTTTACAAATTTATTTGTTTGTCCATTATTTAAAATTACTTCCAAGCGGTTTTTTTTTATTTTTTGGCTTTCAAGTCTATATTTATTGTTTACATACATTTTATATTAATATACATCTATGTTTTTTGACTAAGACACACTGAATAGTGATTTTGGCTGAATGTTTGGAAAACAGGTGAATCGAATATTCGGCTAGCTGAATAGTAACTGTTATGCCAAATACCATATATTCGTCCAGCCGAATAGTAAGTATTTAGTTGAATACTGAATATTTGGCTGCTGAATACTTCTTATATTTCAAAGTTTAAAGCTATTAAAATGTTACTTTTTAAAACAATCATACATAATATTTCATAATAGAGATTTATATTTTAATAAACAAGAACTTTTTATAAGTAAACTTAATACTGAAAAAAACTGCCTTAAGTTATTTAAGAAAGAATTATGAGACTCTTTTAATTAATAAAATTATAAATTTCATTTTCTTCACTACAAATTAAAACAAGCATTTTAAAGTAAAAGAGAAATATTAAAAAAATGAGGGAGAAAAAATCCGGTCTCATAATTATTTTTTTTTTTAATAACTCAAGGTACATTTTTTTTTTTCAATATAAAGTTTACTTATAAAAAGCTCTTGTTTATCAAAATGAAAGTTTCTTTTATTACTGTTTGTCCTAAAGAAACAGTAAAATCAAATGACGGCAATTCAATAAAAATAACTTTTCTACTTCTTTCGATTTAGCATAGAAGTTTTTAAAAGCATCCTACATTAATATCTGGATCTGGAATAAACGATCATTCTCAGAGATTATAAACATTCAGGATCTTAAAATCTGGCAAACTTTCAGTGGCGAAAATATGGTCAAGACAAACAGTTTTTAATGAGAAAATCTCAGTCTATTCCATTCATATTACAATATATTCAATCAAATATATACACAGTGCGAAATAGGCCAAAACTGAATAATTATTCACAACTTTATCAATAATGAGGATATTTTAGCAACATTTGTTTTATATTAATTTTGTTTATATTAAATATGATATTCAAAATGGCCGAATTTTGATCAGTAACACGTTACAAATAGCATCAACTGAAATTTAATAAAGTAATCTTTAGCTCATAGTTTTTTCCTATGAATGATGTCATTTTCCAGCTCTTCTCGTCATATCATATTTCACTGAAATCAAATCATGTCAGTTGAAAATATAGTTATGATATCTTCATTATTGTTAAAGTAACAAAAATATAGTTTCACCTCAAATAAGATGAGATATAAATTTACTTGTAACTCAATAAGTTGAACACGAATATTTTTTCTTGAACAAAAAAATTGTCTGCCTTGATATCTTTTATCAACCCCAAAAGTTTTTCTACTTTTTTAAACATTGTTATTTGGGAAAAAGCCAGTGGCACAGCCAAAATTCAGTTCTAGGGGGTGGGGTTGAGTTTCTGTTAAAGATGATTGCTGGTTAATGGAATCACTGATTAGAATATTCACTGTATAATATTTAAACTCAAGGAGCATCTGTATGGCAGGAAATCATCATTTTTTTAGCATAATATGTCTCAGAAAAGTGATTTAGTTCAAATAACCAATTTTCACTTAACTAATCTATGTCATAGACACTTTCATAATTTTAATTAGAATTTTTACCACGTAATTAAATGAAATCTGATTCAATAAAGCAGCGGATTCGAAATGTGCCAAAACATTTAAATATTATGTTTGGTTTTGATTCATATAAGTGACAATTATAGCGAACATTCTCAGCTCTGTGAGGGGTTTTAACCCCAAAATCACCCCCATGGCTGAACACTAGAAAAAACAACAGATTATTTATTAAACTAAACAAAATTTAGAAGCTTGCATTTGAAAATCATTTATTCCCATGAGAATTCTAATTAATCATCATTTTAATCCTTCTCATGGTTAATTTTCTTAATTTATGCATTACAAACAGCAAATAAATAATGTAAAAACATTCTGTTTTATTTAAATATGATTTTATTTCAGATTTTTTAAAATATACAGTAGACGCCTCCAAATCCGCACAGCTTGGGACCAGAGGTTGTGCGGATTTCTGGTCATTGCTTTGTTCATATTTTTTAAAAAAATAATTTGAATGTAATTCATTATAAAATCAAAAGTATAATGAATGCTTACAATATACTAAAATATTAAAATAAGTAATAAACTAAATTAATACAAATTTAAATAATTTTTTAAATGATTAAAATACCAGAGCTGCCAACTTCTATGCCTTTTTAAATGAGAAAAATGCGTTTCTAACCAGAAAATTTATTAAATAATATACGTTCTGTATTTATTTCAAGATTTGTAGTATTGCATACTCTTTTAACTTGTTAAATGAAATTTCTGGTTCGAATGGGTTTGTTTGGTTGTAAAAAGGCATAGAAGTTGGCAGCCATGAAATACTAAAAGCAAAGGTCAAGTTAATAATCAATAATGTACAATTAAATATTCATTTTAAAGATTAAATGTGTTTTTCCTAAATTATTCAATGAAACTTGCCTCATAAAGGTACATTACTAATTCACATCAGGATCATTAAATAAAGAAGCTTTATTTCAGGTTAGTTAGATTTAACTAAAAAAGCTTGATTAATACATAAATATATTTGGTAAGATTGTGATTATCAATGATATCAGGAATATCTTGATTTTTTTCAGAAATAAATTATTCTTTCTTCATGAAGAAACATGAATTTAATAACATTAACTAAAATTACAAATTAAAAAATGTATTTAATATATATAAAACTAAAGTCAAATTTTGCACTTACATCTGAACTGAATATTTCATTGTTTACATCCGTAAATTATGTGCAGATTTGAGGGAGTCTACTGTATTTATAAATTGACAGTTAATAGTAGAAATTGTGAATAGTTTTTAAAAATGTTTTTAAAGAGGTTTTGTCTGATTACTTAAAAAACCTCTGATATACTGAATACTTTGATTTCGACCAAACCGAATATTCTGCAGGCCATATAGTTTCATATTTGTCTTAACCGAACAGTTTGACATTTGATAATATGGCCAAATAACGAATATTCGGTAAGAGGTACCTAGACTAAATAAAAAGATTGTGGTTTAATGAAAATGTTTTTTAAAATATAGTATGGTTAAAAAAAAAAAAAAACATTTGGTTTAAACACTAAAAAACAGTGTGGCATGCTGTTTATGTAGTTTTTTTCTTTATTTGTGATGTTTCATTTACTTTACACATTATTGAAAAATGCAAAATCTATGTTATGCAGAAGCTACAAGTAAAGCTTTAGATAAATGATGAATTAATAAATTTGTAAAGTGAGAGATAATTTTAATCAATCCAACTTTTCTTATAAGCCATAAAGCTACATAGCAGGATAAATATTTTTTTGAAAATTAGCTGGGGAAGAAAAAACAAGTACTTAGTTTCCTTTCATCTTTTTCTAAGGATTTTAGTTTTTAAAAAAATCACCCAAATGACAGATTTGAGCAAAAATTAATTTTTATTTCTTAAATTACTTGATTAATTATGAATAGAAGGTGGTAGCACAAAAAGACAATCACCTCATCAAGTTCATGGCTGAAATTCCAGAATTAGTTAAAACTTGATTTGAATGGAAAGTTCAGTATCAGTCTCTGATGACTAATGTGGCACTTAATGTGTTAAATACTCTATTGCAACTATACCCAATCTTTTCTCAGGTCAAGTTCTCAGTATAAACATAAACAAAAGTGCTCCAACTGGAAGATATCAGCCGAGCTTCTGATTCAATGGAGGGCATTTGGATTTCTTCGTCATTATTAACAAATTTGAATCATTTTACATTATTTTTTTAATATATTTTTATGAATATTTCAAAATTTAAAGAAAGCGTGACAAGTATATGATTTTCAATGAAATTTTGTTTAAATAAATGTATGTTTAAGTTGTTTTCCACTGCATGAGTGCCTTAAATGGCAGTTTATTGCTTTTTTTGACGATCATGAAATGCTACATTAGCAATGTTTTTGTTTTGAAATTACGAAGGATAATGTAACATAAACAGAAACGTTACTTATCTTATATATACTATAAATGTGAAAGTGTGTCCGAAAATTGGAATGAATTTGGCATCAAAACAAATAGATTAAAGTCTTTGAATCTTTGCATACAGATAAGTTAAAGCCCGGAAATAAACATAGGCTAATCTTTGATTTATTCAAATATTTTCCTTGATAATTCAAAATTTCATTATTTTTCATACAGAATCAATAGGCATTTTTTAATTAAAATTTAACCATTTTCCTTTCCTGTTGCCAATAAAATAGAAACCTAAAATAATTTCTCAGCGGCAATAAATTTTAAATTGAGCAATTTCCATGCAAAAAAATGAAAAAAGAAATAAAAGAAAAGGAAATAAATATGACGTCATATTTGAAATAGAAATAAGAATATTTTCTGTTATATAATAAACATGGATATTTCATTAACAAGAATTTTTCTGTCTCAAATGGCGACATAATTAGAAGTAAAAAAAATGAAAAATAATATTTTCAATGAAATGGAAAAATGTAACGCTTGGAAAAATGTAACGTCATAGTTGAAATAAAACGGGTACTTTATAATAGTCGTTAAAAATACAAGAGGCATGATTATCAGTAGCTAATCGAAATGTAGTTACAAGTTTCTTACTGCATCTTTATATACATCTCTAAGGGGGCTCAGGGGTTGAAAACTTTTCAAAGAATCGATTTTTTTTATGATCTAGCCGCATCCATATTATTTCAACTTTAAGTCGTGTTTTCTCAAAACTTGATTTTTGACGACTAACACCAAGATTAAAAAAATATTTGATGGAATGGCTTAATTTTTTTTTTTTTTTTTTTTTTTTTGCATGCATATAACATCATAATCTAGATTATGAATTAAGGATATAACTATCACTTAATAAAAACAGTATTAAAAAATCTCTCAAAGTTGAAAATTTTAAAAAATACAACATTTTTTCCATTAAAAATACTCAAAATATTAAACTATCTAAAATATATTAATTCATAATCTAGATAATGTTATATGCATGCAAAAAAAAAAAAAAAAAAAAATTAAGCCATTCTATCAAATAGTTTTATTTATTTTTTTTTTTTTAATCTTGGTGTTAGTCGTCAAAAACCAAGTTTTGAGAAAACGCGATTTAAAGTTGAAATTATATGGATGTGGCTATGAAAGTGTTGATACATAAATGCTTATAACTCTGTTAAAAATGCAAATATTTTTATGCAGTTTTTTGCATTGAGTTAAAAATTAAATGATTAATCAAATTAGATCATTAAAAAAAATCTATTCTTTGAAAAGTTTTCAATTCCTGAGCCCCCAGAAGTCCTTTTATTCCATAAAACTATGGTTTAAATTTTTAATTGGCCATAATGATGTTTTAAGATATGTTTATAATTCAAAGTTTTGTGAAATTATTTTGAAAAAGCAGAGTTTTTCACATCAGTAAAATTAACTAGATCCTAAAGTTTATAAGGCTATTTTCACAGTCTAGTAACTATTGGTTCTGACAGATGTATATGCCACCACAATTTTTCAGGAGCAAGGGTAAGTGAAATTTTAAAATGGAGGGCCAAAATCACAGTCCGATGAAATCCAAACACCTCATTGGTCATTGAGTCGTGTCCTTTTCAGAGAACAATCTCTTAACGGTAGGCGAAATGTCGCCTTACTCCCTTTTTTCGAAAAAAAAAAAAAAAAAAATCGTAGCGTCAACTTTGATGTAAATCTTATCTGTTTGCATTTATAATCTATTTTTCACTCTCATTTTATATATCATCAAAATATCTTAATTGAGTTAATTTCGATGGTCTATCGTAAATAAATACAGACGGTAACAATTGCTTTACCCCTTACTCTTTTTCAAATGGAGAAACATTCGTGATTTTCACCTATACCACCCGACCAATGAGGTCGCTGGATCACACCTGACTGGGATTATGGCCCTCCATTTTAGAATTTCGCCAAGGGTAAGACTTCTTGTTGATCCAGTTTTTTAGCTCACAGGCTATCAAAGCCTAAGAGCTTATGTGACCAAACATTCTATACGTGCGTAATGTGGTAACTCAAGATAAAAATATCAGATAAACTTGAAATTTTGGATATATGTATATTTTGATAAGGCACTTCCCTGATTAGTTTATGTTCACTCAATATGTATCAGAAAGGGAACAGGGCTAATGCCCCTCCACTTAATTTATATAAATGGGTTTTTCATACAGAATTATCAGTTTTCGTTCAAAAGTTAGATATAAGATCATTCCAATGAGACACCTCCATGGTTATTAGGTGTTCATTGGATTAGAACAAAGAGGGAGAATGGGGGGGGGGGCACATGCCCCTCCCCTTAATTGATATAAATGGGTTTTTCTTGCAGAATTATCAGTTTTTATTCAAAATTTAGATATAGGATCATTCTGATGAGGTGCCTCTGATTAATATTAAGTGTTCATTGGATATGTATAACGAGGTGGGAATCTAATGCCTCTCTCCTTAATAGATATAAATGGGTTTTTCATGCAGATTTATCAGATTTTGTTGAAAATTTAGATATAGCATCATTCTGATGAGGCACCTCCATGACAAGTATTGAGTGTTCCTTGGATAAGTATAAAGATTGGGGAGGGGGGGGCTAATGCCACTCCGCTTGATTTATATAAATGATTTTTTTTTTTACAGAATTTATCAGATTTCATTGAAATTTTGTACATAGCATCATTCTGATGAGGACAAATCCATGATTTATTTTGAGAGTTCATTGGCAAGTCTAACAAGGAAAAAATAGGAGGTAACTGTCCTTAATTTAGGTTAATGCGTTTTTCACACAGAATTTATTGATTGGCTTCAAATTTTGGATGTAGGTTCATTCTGATAAGGTACTTCCCAGATTTGTTTTGGGAATTCATTGGATAAGTATAAATGGGAAATCAGTGGGATTACCCCTCTAAATTTAGTTTTTTTTTTTTTTTTTTTGCAGAAAAGTTTCCAAGCATTATTAATACATTCAATTGATGCTGGTTTTATTTGAGTTTCATATTTGCCTCATGTTGGTGGCTCGTTGAAAATATTCCATCATGTGCTGCATTTGTAGCTTAACTTATAGCGAGAACACAGGGTAAGGAATTTCTTGCATTTTTTTTAAAATCTCCTTACTCTGAGTGAGAAATTCTAGGCTGAGTATCGTTCCATGTAGTTTAGTCAGTAGAATGTCAGTTGCTATGCTGACCTGGTTCAAGAAATTGCATGGGGATTTTTTCAATTGGTTGGCATTTGTGCCACCTAAAATAATTTTTTTTTTTTCTACATACGTATACATGAAATTTAGATAAAATCGTCTTACAGTGAGAAAATCCAAATGTAAAACTAACAAAAAGGTTAAAGAACTTTAATCTACAATCAAAATAGAAAATGTAAATACAATACAAACGCTGTTAGAATTCAACATTAGTTCTATGCAAATAAGAAACTTTTAAAAAAAATGCTCACATAGGTTTAACAATTACGTTCTAGTTTCTTCATGTGATGACTACTGTAGTCTCACACTCGTACACTAATGTTAAACATACAGAAGCCTTTTTTTTTTTTTTTTCAGAATTCTTGCTTAAATTATGTTTATATATATACATACATGATACTTGAGGTTGATGTCTAACTTGGATTTTGGATTTTTTAAACTTTGGTTGTATTGCTTTAATATGAACATATTTGAGATTTCAGAATCAATTCGAAACTATCTTCCAAAAGTGAAAGCATCTGGATATAAAAGAGAAAAATGTTTCCAAACTCAAAAAAGTATAAATACAGAACATTAAATATTGATCACAAGCACCTCATGAATATATATATATATATTTGTGAAGAACGCTTTCATATTTTTACCACAAAGTGACTAATGTAGTAACTTAATTCTGCAATTTTAAATGCTTCAGTTGTAATAAAACTTGCCATAAAATCTTTGAAAAGGAAATTTGTCTGTAATAGAACTCGGTCTTGAATGAAAAAATTCTATATTTTTGTCAGAGAAAATATCAGCAATTATACCTGCTACTGCTAAGATGGAAACCTGTATAAAGCTGAATATTTTAAATTTCTTTTTTTTATTAAATTTTCAAGATTTTATGAATAAATATTTAGAAAAGTATTTTAAATTTCAAAATAGTTCGCTATTAGAAACTTAGTAAATTGTTCTTTGTAAAGGAGAGGAGGGAGGGGCAAAACTATGTTCGCCTTAGGTGCAAATTATCACTGTTTAAAAAACTTTATATCAACTGACATTTTAAAGAAATAGTTATTTAAAAAGTAACAAATTATTTTGATATTTTCACTCAACTTCATAGACTCCAAAAATAAAAAATTGCACAAGATAGCATGTATCTTCAACTCTATATGTTTTTGCGAATTCTTTCATTTAAAAGTATAAATTTAGACCAAATGGAATTAAAAATATAAAATCATTCTAATTTGGGGTTCATACATCACAGATCTGGGTTATGCTGCATGGGTCAGCTAGTTATTTTATATCTTAACCATTTTGTTATTAAAAATAAAGAAATAATTAAAAACAATTCTTGCACTATTGGTTTACATGATAAACAAGTAAATATTTGAAATGAAAATGACATTTATAATAAAAATATATTCACATGAAAACAGCAAATTTTTAATAAATTTTTTTTATTTGAAAGTACAAATTACAGAAACAAAATTTCTTTGTTATAAATATTATTACAGAACAAATTTATTATTGAATACTATAATGATTACTACACATTAAATAAAACAATCTGTATTACAATGGCATATGATGATGACAGTATGCTTTGCAGAAAATTTTATTGATCTGCAGAAACAGGTATTTAAATTTTAATCTGAAAGAAATATCTGTAAAAATAAACTATGTAAATTATGAACTATTACGGCAGTATTTTGTAAAGAAGCAGGATAATCAATGTTCAGTTGGTATGATCAAGAAGTACTAACATCAAGTCTGAAAAGAATGTTTCTTGATATACCTATTTAAAAAAAAAAAAAAAAAAAATCATTCCATTAATAGAATTAAACTGTACATAAATTAAAAAATCAAAATATTAAAATTTATACATAAATATTTAGCGAGACAAAAAGAAAAATGTCTCATTCAAACTGAAAGAATATATTAGATTTGAAGATATCAGAAATACAATAACTTACACTCATGTTCTATTAAAAAGAAAATCTTTATTGCTTATGCATCAAATTTTCTGAAAGCTTTGTAATGTATTTAGAGTACTGTATTTACTATTTAGAAATAAGAAAAACTTATTGTGTGGGCAGAATATAGGCAAGCAGAATAGCTTTCAGGAAAGTCAAAACTGATATTACAGTCTAACTTGTCTATGTTGAAAATCTGCATATGTCGAATTTTTCCAAACCTGCTTATCTTGAATTTTTGGAATAAATACTACAGTGAAACTCGTTTAAGATACGAATCAAGGGACCGAGAGCATTTCGTATCTTAAGCGGGATCGTATCTTATCCGGATTTCATAGATTCTCGAATAATAATGCATATTAAAGACAGTGCACATTGTTATTAACGTAATTTTAGCCATTTATAACTCTTATTTTACCCATTACTAACACTTTTTAGACATTCTAGAAAATTTGAATTTAAGATATTGATTGAAATAAAGAATAATTTTATTTTTCTCCAAAATTTTATTGAATATCTGTTTGTACAGTAAAAAAATTAAAATGCCTTTATACAGTATTCTCTGCCAAATTAAAAAACAGACAATAAGATGAAAATTTTGTTAATCTTTAGAAAAAATAACTAAAATACATTACATACTTAAAGGCGAAGAATAATAAATTGTCATAATAATTTTTTGAAAGACAAACTAAATGTATGCAAGGAACAATAATCATTAGATACATTATAAAAATCATGATGTAGTTTTAGTTTCTTGAGAAAAAGTTATCTTGATTTGGTGCAACGTTAGGCGAGAATTTATTAGGAAGTTTTCTCCCTTGTTGATGTGGTAGAAAATTTTTCAACGAAGAGACCAGCATCCATCGAAGAGGCATACAGTTGCAGTAAGCTAAACGATCTCATTACAGTTGGGAATGATGGTATGGTTGGTACATCTGTTTCTTCATTTACGTCGTCTTCTAACTCTTTCTGAAGACCTAGGTTAATTGGAACTTTTGACGTTCGTGATTATATCTGCAATAGAGCGAACTTCACTTGTCACAACGTGATCATTAATTTTGCCAAAAAGTCCATATCTTTGTATTCTTCTTGCTACTGCTCTTACTCTGTGATGTTAATATTTTGTAAAGTGCGCCAAAAAAGTAAGTGACAAAAAGAAACTCATAAAAAAGCACTCCCGAGGACGATTTATAGTAATAAAAATAATATAATAATAAAAAATAGCTAGATAAACGATACAAAAAATAAAAAGCATAAAAGATGGATTTCACTAACAACTTTCTCATTCAATCAGGAGAGGGAGCAACCAATGAAATTTCAGATCCATCCACTTCCCAAGTGTAATGGTAAAACAAATAAAAGAGGTTGTTGTTTTTGTATTTTGTTGTAAAAGGAGTCTATCAGAATTCCGCGTGCAAAAGCAGCGGAAAAGAACATATTTTAGAGAGAAAAAAGGTTAAAAGAAAGTATCTTATGAAAAATAATTGAGATTTTACATATTCTGTCCTAAAAACATGCGATATACTGATTTCATAAGCACCATTTCGTATATTAAGCGGGTTTTTTGACATCAAGGGACCAATTTTCTTCGTATATTAAGCGGGATCGTATCTTATGCGTACGCATATTAAGCGGGTAATTTTACATGGGTTTAAGAGCCCACAATAGTCACAGGAAAAGTACACAAAAAGACCCGGATGACCATGTAAAGTCTATGGGAGCGTTCTTTTCTAATATCTCGTTCAAATTTTAATATTTTGACCTGATTTTTTTTGCATAAAATAGTTCAGGATGATCCACAACCAGGCTAGTTTTTACTTTTTCGATTTTGGTTATATATTTTTTATGTTATGATAGTTTCAGAACCGGTTTTGAAAATTAAAGTAATTTTTTTTAAAAAATCTAAAACCAAAATCAAAAAAGTAAAAACTAGCCTGGTTGTGGATCGTCCTGAACTATTTTATGCAAAAAAAATCATGTAAAAATATTAAAATTTGAACGAGATATTAGAAAAGAACGCTCCCATAGACTTTACATGGTCATCCGGGTCTTTTTGTGTACTTTTCCTGTGAGTATTGTGGGCTCTTATTAGGCAGTTTTCAAGGGACCGAAGATAATTCGTATATTAAGCGGGATCGTATTTTAAGCAGGCGTATCTTAAACGAGTTTCACTGTACTTTTCAATTCAAGATCTGATCTTTTTTATTTTAAAAAAATAATCCCATTACAGCCACAATAAATGTTTGTAACTCACTAGTTCTCATTTCCGGGCATTTTTAGGAGACATATGCCCCTCTCAGCATGGTAGGTGTTGCTGAAAGATTGTGCAGGAACTAAATGTTAAACCAACGACAGTGTTCTCTTCAAAATTCTTATTTGCATTTCGGTACTTTAAGCTTTTTTTTTTTTTCGGCATTTGTTACTTGAGGCTGATGTAACCAAAATTCTTCCCCCCCTCCCCTTCAGATTTTTTCCATTTGAAGGCTTTTTTAATTTTGGAACAAGTTCTGAAACAAAATTTTCTTCTGAAAAACCATCTTAAAACAAAATAGTACAACAATATCCAATTCGACATTGATCTCAAATAACCTATGCAAAACGGATAAAAATAAAAATATACAAATGCAAATGAGAAATTTGTAAAAAGAAAACTGTCATTGATTTAATATTATTTTGAAACCATTTTTGTGTAAGAGTTAAAGTACTCTAAGTTTATTATACAGTGTCATGAAACAGAATTCCTTTAAGAAGGGAAATAAATTTAAATAATAACATTTACTTTACAAGTTTTCAAAAAAAAAAAAAAAAAAAGGAAATTATTTCTGTTTATCATTTATTTAAATAGATTCATAAATTTAGAGTATAATTTAAAAACACCTGTGCTACAAAGATAATATTCCAACAATAACATTATTTTTGTGTAAACAAATTATTACAAAAAATAAATAAATAAATGCTTTTAACTGTACGATTAAGAGGCTACTTCATTCAAATGAAAAGACACTTTGCTAATATTAATCCTGTGGAAGAAATCATAAATATTCCACACTATATCTTTTTTCATAACTCAATCCACCCTCTTAAAAGTGAACTTGTATCTCCAGTGATAATAATAGCATGTCATACAATTTAAATTAATATTTTGATATTAACCTTTCGCCGGGCACACAAATTTTCATCACATGAACCGGCGTGTATTGCAAATTGTACAACAGGTGAAAAAGAATAAATCATTGCTGCTTTATTTTAATTTTACAAATAATTTAACCTACAAATATCATAAGTTATCTCTGATCACAATTTATGAAAATATTCCACAAAACTTATTTTAATATAAATATTAAAGCAGACGTTTAGATATATAAAAAGTTTCTTACCACTACAATCACAAAGAATAAAAACTAATAAGGAATTACTAAACAATAATTAAAGGTGTTCTTAACTGCTTTGCTCAACAAGTGCAAAATGTTTTGACACAAACTCATTTTTTAACAGAAAGTTATAAAATTGGAATACCTAACTATGGAAGTGATTTTGAATGGAACTTAGTTTTCTATTTTATGATAATTAAAATATCTATTCAGTTTTAAGCTATTTTGATCACATGATCACCCGCTTTTTGACCTTTTTTTCTGCTTTTGTTGGGAAATGGGCTCAAAAACGTCAACTTTGAAGGCTTGTTATGAAAGGTCTATTGTGAATTTAAAAAACAGAAAATTGAGTGCAACTAGACAGTTTCTAAATAACAACCCTGCTAGTATCATGCATTTCTGAATAAAAATAAATTAAAGCATGTCACAAAGTTGCCCTTTTTGATTTAAGAACACCCTTAAGTAATTTCGGATTTACAGAATTAGTCATATTTCATCTATATTAGTTGCTTCACGTATCAAGCATCAGATTTGCTTATTTGAAGGCTGTTTGCAGATAAACCTTGTACATTTCATGCACTGTTAACAGATTGAAATGATAGTTGCAACTAATTGTGCAATCTGAAATAGAAAATAATTTCAGAAAGTGGAAAAAGAGAATCCAATATGGTTATTAACATCCTCTACGGCTTGTTTTGTTGCAAAATTTTGTTTTAAAGAAGAAAGTGCATACTTTAAGAGTATAAGACGTTATACTTTTTACAATGGGTGCCCAACGGAAGGTTAAGTTCATTTGAGATTAGGAAAGTTATATTGAATGTACAATTTTAGATACCCATATTAAAATGTTTGTTTTTCAGTAAATAGCTTAATTTTATGCTGGTGTCTGAAAAATTTCATCCATTAGAAATATTTGCATGTAACTGTAAAAATCTTTGCAATATTTTAAATGGCACATTAGAATTGATTGCTTGAAAAAGTTAACACACTTAACTGATGAATAACAATGCATATGATATACATTCAAGCACATTTAAACAAATCTTACAGTAGTCAATCAATAGTCATGCCAACATGATTAAAAACTAAATTATGTTTTAAAAGTTTTGATGTTTTAGAAATTATATACTGAAACTTTAAGCAAAAAATTGACAGAAAAATAAAAATAAACATTAAATGATAAAAGAATACTTGCAGTTTTAAGTTATACATTACTAAGTGGTTTAAAAATAGTAGTTTAATTAGTTTCAACAGAACTTTTATTTGAAAAGTTATCGTTAATAACAATGTACAGTAGACTCCCTCAAATCCGCACTCCTAAAATCTGCAATTCTCTAAAATCCGCACATATTTTACGGATGTAAACAATGAAACATTCCGTTCAAATATAGATGCAAAAATTTATTTTTTCAGTTTTATATCAATTCCATCCATTTTTTAATTTAATAATTTTTGTTAAGGTTATTGAATTCATGTTTTTTCATAAAGAAAGAATAATTTATTTCTGAAAAAATAAAGATATTGCTAATACCATTGGTAATCACAATCTTACCAAATATATTTATGTATAAATCAAGCTTTTTTAGTTATTATGTCTGGCTAAACCTGAAATAAAGTTCCATTATTTTTTGATCCTGATGTGAATTAGTAATGTACCTTTATGAGGCAAGTTTCATTGAATAATTTAGAAAAAACACATTTCCTCTTTTATAATGAATATTTAATTGTACATTATTGATTATTAACTTTACCTTTCCTTTTAGTATTTTAATCATTTTAAAAAATACCTAAGTTTTTTATTATTTTAGTTTACTTTTTTTTAAATATTTTAGTATATTGTATGCATTTATTATACTTTTGATTTCATTATTAATTACATTCAAATTTTTTTTTTTAATGTAAACAAAGCAATGACCAGAAATTCGCAAAATTCTAAAATCTGCAAAACCTCTGGTCCCAAGCTGTGCGGATTTGAGGGAGTCTACTGTACATGATTTCATGAGCATTTTACATAACAATTAGAATTATTTCATTACCACAATTATAATTATCTGTTCATAAAACAAAGAAAAATTAATTTCTTGTAAACACTAACTTTACATGTTTGTACCTATGTTTGAAACATTAAACAAGAAATTTTAAATATGTACATAATTCAATTTTATACGTCTTATAATTGAATGATAAATTTTTTGTCTTTCTTTTTTCATATAATTATTCTTAAATTTATAAGAATAAAATAAAAAATAAATAACATTGTCAGCAAAACCTTGCATTTTAAAAGTACAAATTTCACAGCTTTTATACTTTCAAATTTGTAAACAAACCAATGCCACCAAGCATAAGAGCCAAAAGTAAGGGTCAACATAATGCATTTTGCTCTTATTAAAATATATATGCAGATTTATTTTGATATATATGTACTAATATATATAAGTATTTGCATTTTAATGACTTACCAAAAAAGAAATATAAATTGAAGAACAAGTAATTCCTTGCCAATTTTCACGACAAATGGTGATTTCTCATTGAGGGTTCTTCATTCAGGACTCTGGAAATTTAAAAAGTTTGGTTAGTAAAAGGAGATATTCTCTACTTCATATTGTATTCAACAGCAACAGCTTCTGCTCTTTTTTTAAATGAATTAACAGCTCATATTCAATTTCCACTAAAAAACTAAATCTACTCATGTAAACAGAGTATGGCTGGAAGTACAAATACAACCCACTACTACTTGGCA